>CM076574.1:1384528674-1385128674 GCA_034641835.2 Pinus albicaulis
TCAGACATGCTCAAAACATAAACCTCTGAAGTGCAAAGGATTGGCTCTAATATGATCAAAACCTGAGCCAAAAAGAAGCAACGTGGCTGGTCCTAACATGCTCAAAAACTGGACCAGCAAAGAAGAAAGAAGAATCAGCTCTAACATGCCCAAAACCAGAACTGACATGAAGAAAAGAAAGTGACTCTAACCAGCCCAAAACCTGAGTCACAAAAAATAAGGAAGGATGCTTCAAGATTCCAGATTTCAAGCCTTCAAAGTTTTGTTTCAGTTTTTGGCAAATATTTTTCCATGAGCAGCTGTCTTTATGCCTTGGATCAATAGCAAACTAGACTGTCTAATCCTAGTTTGACTGTTTTTAAATTTTTGTTGTAGAATGTAGAGAAGCAATCTGTTGGACAGTTTAATCCCAGCAGATATTAGATTAGGTAGAGAAACATATGAGACCAACAGTATAATCTGGTCTCGTGGAGTAATAAGGGTATAATTAGAATAGGTCTATTTTCCTGTTTGTAAAAAATAAAAGATGTGAAGGGTCTGCTAGCTCAAATGCACCCGGAAAAAAAAATGCTAGGATTGTAGGAAAGGGGAGGTAGATTGTTGAGGAAAGTTTTTCTGCTGATGTATCTAACATGATTGTGGCAGCTGATCTAAAGAAAGAAAGGGATGTGCCAAGCGACAGGCATCTGGCCTACACCAAAGATCATTTTTCTGAATTCTTGACTCCTTCAAGAAGAAGCCATCCCCATGTGGAGCCACTGTTAGCCCCCTATGAATTTTTGACCAGCAAAACGGGGGGCTAAGTTGTTTTCTGAGTTTTCAAGGAATGCATTTCCCCTGCAAACACATCATCCTTGAAACCTCTTTTACACCCTCTGCTCAGTGATTATTTCCCTCTGCTATCCTTATGTCAAATAGCCTCTCTGATTGGAAAAATTGGTGCTCCAAAAGGCCTTCATTTTCCCTTGAACCCCTGCAGAACCCCCCATTTTGACCCTTGTTTTTCCCTTGTCAAATACCCCTCTAATCCCCTAAATCCTCCCAAAATCCCCTTTAAACCACGCATCCGCCCTTGGTTTAGCCAAGAGACCCCATTATCCCTCTATCGTTACCCATTTAGGCTTTTAATTTCATTTGAAATGGGCCAAAAACCATGTTTTCTATGTAATTGGGCCGTAGCCCCTTTCGGCCTAGCCCCCTGTACATTTCCCTCCACATGACCCAGCGCCATGACCCAGCGCCATGGCGGAGAGCGCTTATTTCATATGTTCATCGGGCGCGTTTACAACCGTTGATCTAAACAGAATGGATGGCGATCGCCGCCCCCGCAGCAACTACCGTTAAATCCGCTCATCGTCAATCATTGTATCTTAACCATTCATTCACTTGCCAGATCGATGGTTTAGAGTGCACCTACCCCTGTGGTCCCCGTCGCGCACTATCCAAAAACCATCAGGTTTCTATCGCACCGCCTTTCGGAGGCAGGCGGTATTTTCCGATCGACCAATGATTCCATACATCTTCTGATGCGTGGCATCGGTACAGCTGGAAAACCACCCTCCCATCACGCATTAAAGTTTGTCCGTGGATGCGGAGCGATAGCTTTGTGAGCCATCAGATTTGCAATCGCTCATCCAACGGTTGTCACTCCATGAAGCTGCGCGCAAGTTAATCCATGGCCACCGTAACCCCGTCCCGCCATGTCATCTGTCCACGTGTTTTGTCACATTGTTGCCCGTCCTTTTATATATTCCAGTCAAAGGTAGAAGTTCAAAGGTTTTTCATTTATTTTTCCTTCCGCGCCACCTTCTGACTGTAGTCCCTACTGTCCCCACCATACTGCGAGTCTTCCACACCATTCTTCACCATTTCACCAGCTACACGACCATTTTCATCATCCGCACTGCATCCACCACCCCCATTCATTGTGTTCTTAACTTTTTTTTCATATTTTGTAGCGTTTCAGAAAGGTGGAAAACCTCCATGGTTCATATGTGTCATTGTAATGGCATGTTGCGCAAGAAAAGTTGAATTTGGTAGCTGGTACTAAGATGAAAATGCCCGGAAAGGTAGCGGCGGCATTAATATTATCCACGGATAGTTCAATCTCCCCGAAACCTATCCAGCGCCATTAAAGCCCAGATTTTGCAGATCACGACATTTATGAAGCGGCAGAGGAATACTAGCTAATGATCAGCAAGTTCAACATTTAGTATTGAAGAGCTTTGAGCCTTAATACAATGGTTTGGAGGCAAAGCACCAGGTTAGTGACATCATGGATCACACATAGGGTACAGCATACAAAAATTTATGTATATCAGGGTTTGTACACCAGCAGAATTTTTTCCCCATAAAGGACAGAATGCCCATGCAGCTTTTATTCTATATCGTGTTCCTAAAGGATTTCCCACCCTAACAACAGTCCTACGATATCAGTAGCATTAGTTGCACAGCATGGCAGACTTGAATCATCGATTTATTTTTGTTCAGATCGCCAGAAGTACATCAGAGACATACCGGAGTAAATGGGAGCCTGGAGAAAACCACTCTCTCACCCAAAAGAGTGCCAGAGATAAATGCACAGAATTCATACAGAGTGGCCTTCGGCCTTCTTGCCCCTTCTGAGTTTTAATGCTGCATTTAGTTTTTCACCTACCTTCTCTACTCCACTAGAGCTATAAATTCATGAAGAAACTCATTGTAAAGGTTTTTTTTTAGTTATCAGAGAATTGCAAGTAGTTTCTTTTGAGACACAGTCTCTGTGTAAAGTTATAAGATAGGCTGAGGAATATGATTTCAGACTGAGTATTCAGCTATTGGCAATGTTGTACTTGACTGGTATTGTTGTTTAATATTACACGCACATTTCATTGGATCCTGATCTAAAGTAGCGATGATGTTTTCCTATCTTTGTGTTTAATTCATTTCATTTCGTTTCTACTGGCTTGCATCAGAAAATTGGCATAGGATTTACCCTTGTTAGGTACCCTATGTTTCTGCTCTCCTTGCCATTAATTTTTTTCTTCTGAATGTGTTATCTAAGAATTGATTTTAGATAATTTAACCAGTGTAGTGGATGTTATTTCCTGCTCTCTTATGTATGAGTTAAATGAATCTGTTCTTAGATGTTTCTTGTTAAGGATTTCGCTGGAAGATTTGGGAACACTGGGGATTAGAGTTAATATTGTCCACTAGGATCCTTGTGCGACCAGCTGGTCTTTAACTTTGTGCCCTGAAATATGTGTTGTCTCCTCATATCCTACCATTCCATATCATATTGTCATCTTTAAGATCCAACGTTTTAGATGACTAGCCCAATTGAAAGCCTGCCTATTGAGTAGCAAGAAAATCCTTTCCTGACTCCATTACCCAATGGTTTTAAATGCTCCCTGGAATAATTTACTTCTGCCTTTTTTCTCTTTGCTCATCCTGGTCTTACATCGAATCCTTCTTTCCTGATAACCAGCAACCAAACAAACAATCAAACAAACAAACCCTGAGCCTTATAACTAGCCTAACATTTTAACACTGAGCTTTCAAAGACATAAAACTTTTTCTTATATAGAGAGATCCCTCTCTGGACCCAGGAGGGCTAGATCCTGAGGTCTGAAAGTGGTTTTATGTTGTCTCATCTTTTTGTCTTGCCAATTTAGCCAAAACATGGGAACCCCAACAGGTCCATCTAATGATAATAGGTTAGATGACCAAAAAATGGTGTAACAGATTGCCCCCTAGCGTACAAGTGTTAGGAGAAAATCGTATGACTAAAGTACGTTGTAAGAACTCAATCACTAGATATCAAGAGGGAATTCAGAGAGAGAAATGTAAGGTAGTTGATCAGGAGCTCAAGTCAAAGCCATGGAAAAAAAAAAAAAAAAAAGCTCAAAATTGAAAATGTTCAAAATTGGTTGAAACCAAGATGGTTTCATAGGTCTTATCTTCCTGATTCTAGTGCCGTAAATGGTTTGAAAAATGGACACCATATGAATAAGTTATTGCACTTTTAGTGGAGTGGGTCCGGCAGAGCACGGAGGGGCCAGCCCTCCTCCCATGGAACCTCATCATATGACCAGTGTGGGAGCTTAATGATTAAGAGCGCTTAAGGAGCCTAATCTCAAGTTTAATATTTAATTAAGCTTCAGTTAAGTGGAGTTTAATATGGCGGAGATTTTGGAGGCGCTCCCAAATTTAGGTGGACTTCCACTTTTAGTGGAGTTAACTGGCAGTTGCCCCACATTTAGTGGAGGAAATTGGGGCAAAGTTGTTTTGGTCATAACTTTCTCATTACTCAACCTTTTGAAACGAATTTTTTTTTTGATTTCATATTTTATTATAATTTTGGACTGAATGGCATAGGTTTCAGAGCCATGGGAGCTCATTTTCAGCCTGTTTAGCTTCGGAGAAGCTTTTTGAGCCACTAGGGCCATTTTGGGTTTTGAGTTTGGTTGAGCTGTGGTTAACCTTTTTTGGTGAACCAAAAGTCATTTTCGACTATTTCCTGCATTCCAGAGCCATTGGAATAGGTCTTAGCTCTTTTTGAAGACTTTCAGAGGCCGAAAACCTTTAGGAGAGTTTTCAGGGCCACCATGGCCATTTTGGGGTTTGAGCTGTTTTGAGTTGTGGTTATCAGTTTGAGGTGAAAAAAAGCTCTATTTCAGATAATTTCGACCTTATGAAGCCATTGGAAGTGGTTTAAAATGAATTTGAGGACTTATAAAGCCTGAAAAGTTGCAGAGAAGTTCAAAGCACCAGCAGGACATTGATGAAGAAATCACTGTTTATGGTAATCTTTCACTGTTTAGTGAATTTGAAAAGGCATTATTAGCTTTTTCCTGCCTTCTAAATCAGTTTATATATTCATATTTTTCTATTGAGGCACTTATAATCTTCTATTGCATTTGAGAGCTTTTAATACAAGAGGACAAGCCCATTTTGGGAGGCTTGATCCAGGAGATGTAGCGCAAGAGTTGGGGTGAAATCCTATATTATATTGCTGTTGTGTTTTGATATTATATTGCTGAATATTGTTGCTGATACCTATTTTAAGTTTCAGCAAAAACAATTACACTTAAGATACATAAACAGTGAAAAGACATACACCATTTGCAAGCTAAATTTCCGCATAACGTCAAGTTTAAAGCAAGATCATTTTAATTAAATCTGAGTGTTTACTTCTATTATTTCTTTAGGCAGAGTCTGTAAGAGGGCCAGGTAGCTTCTGGATTCTTCCTTTCTTTGAAAGGTGAAATATTCGGTAAATGCCCCTACAGTCTATCTCTGTATTAGAAATATGAAGTTCTCACATTTTCAGATTTAAACTTAGAGTATTTTTGCACTCATTTACATAATTGAAAATGGATACCTTGCACCCTTTTCAGGTACCTTCCATTTTCAGATCAGATTGGTATCAAATCTTAGGTTAAGCTTGGTTGTGCTTAGGTTGAGCATTGGATGAGCATTTTCTTTTGTGCAAAAGGTGTTAAAACAGTCAATCTCACTGTTTTATGGCTGCTTGATTAAGAAGGGGTCTTTACTGACATTTGGTTAAAAGCTTGTCATTTGTTGGAAAGCTTTGAGAACTTTTCTTTGGAAGTTCCTTTTGTTAAATTGACCATTTACATAATGTCAACTTCTTCTACAAGTGAAGTTTCCTCCTTCACGAGATTATTCAATGATGACATGAAGAATGAGTTCTTTAAGGTGAAGGACATGGTGCAGATTCTCATTGAGGATCAAAGAGAAAGTGTTAAGCTTCATGCACAATTGTTGGCTATGAAGGATGAGAAGGAAGAAATTCTCCAAAGGTTGCATGCCATGGAGAAACAACTCCTTCAAGCTCAAGAAGCTTTGTCCAAGAACAAGTGTGAGGAAGAGGTTAATCGTTCCAACTTGTCTTCAACTTCCTCCATTGAAAAGTGTGTAGGTTCTTTTGAAAGACATACAAGAGGTATTGGGTCCAAATTGATGTTGAAAATGGGATATCAAGAAGGCAAAGGTTTGGGCAAGAATGCACAAGGCATTTTTGAGCCTATTTGTGTTGTGGAGCGTCCCAAGAATATTGGTCTTGGCTATGAGCAACTTAATGGCGAAGCTTTGAGCACATGCATTCAAGAATGTGATGCAAATTTAAAGAGAACCTTTGTTCCAAGTTCTCAAATGCATTTATGTCAAAAAATTTCTAAGGATGATTTCCATTGTTTGAAGCCATCATTGCAGAAAGTAGAAGGTAAACATGTCGCTTATGTCGAGCATGAAAATGTAAGCAGTTTTCAAGACAAGAACAATGATGAAAGTCTGAAAAGGAAAGTTGTCTCCTCTACTAGTTCATCGTCTTTTGAACAAAAAAAGGATGGACATTCCATGCAGCAAAAGAGGTATAATTATTCACATGATCAATTTGATTATGTTTCAGCAAAGAATAATAATTATGCTTGTTCGAATGAAAGAAAAGTTTGTTGCACATTTTGTGGTGGAGTTAACCATGTTGCTTAAAGATGTTGGTTGAAAAAGAAATCACACAGGAAGCAGAAAAGGAAAAGAGAACTTTCTCAGAAATTGCTTAAGAGTTGCACATTTTGTCAAAGGAAGGGACATGATGTCTCTCATTGTTGGTCCTTGCAACCAACAAATCGTCCAAAGCACATGCAGCTAGATGACAAAAAGCTTGGCGTAAGTGGATCTATGGAGTCCATTATCAATGTGGAAATGAAAGATTCACATGAAGAATTGCGGTTGCAACAAAAGATGCCATGGAGTTGGTTTGGTAGGAAGTGGATTAACTTCTTAATGCAGTAAGTCATACTCATTTTGTACATGCAAATTTCAGTTTGGTATGCATGTATTTCAGTTGAAAAGTTGATGCATGATTGCATGTAAAAGCAGTTTCAGTTGAAGGAATTTCTTTGTTGTTGCAAAATTTCACCATGGAGGTGTAAAATATGAGTATGATACTCACTTATGTTACAACAATGTATTTTGGTTCAGCTCTTAATCACCCACATGTTTTTGGGATGATTTACTTGTTGGTATTTGAAAAGAAGAGTTGAATTTGCACATGTACATAGAGGTTGCATGTGTAATTAGCGAACTGTATATAGTTCATTGTACATGATACATATACATATGTTTGTCAAGATGTATCTTGTTGTTTATAAAATTGTGTCGATTTTGTCATACATGTTTATTGACTTGTGTTGGTTGTGTGCACACTTTTTTTTTTACATATTTTGTGTTTCATTTGTATAGCACATTTCATTGTCAACTGGTTGTTGATGTCGTATGTTCCACAAGATGCCTTTGGTGTCGTTTGGTGCAGAGAACGAAGTGTCAGTTCAAAGCAGTGCAAGATTCCATGAGTTGGAAAGGCATGCAAGCAAAGAGGGCACAAATTTCAGCAAGTGTCATTGCTGGTTTTAGTATGGCAGATTGGTATGGCGAGAAAACTTTAGTATGGCAGATTGGTATGGCGAGAAAACTTGGTCGAGATTCAGCGCAAGTACGTGGCTCATTCAGAAAAATTCGTCATGTGAACAGTTGGCAATTCAGGAAAAATTTTAGAGGCTGAAGAGAAGAGGATGTTTTTATTCTCTCATTTTCTATACTACAGTTCAGTTTCAGAATTTCAGTGAGCTTTTGGGGTCCAAAAGCCTCTCATTTGGGAGGTGTGATCAGGAGCTCAAGTCCAAGCCATGGAAAAAAAAAAAAAACTCAAAATTGAAAATGCTCAAAATTGGTTGAAACCAAGATGGTTTCATAGGTCTCATCTTCCTGATTCTGGTGCCGTAAATTGTTTGAAAAACGGACACCGTATGAAGAAGTTATTTCACTTTTAGTGGAGTGGGTCCGGCAGAGCACGGAGGGGCCAACTCTCCTCCCATGGAACCTCATCATATGACCAGTGTGGGAGCTTAATGATTAAGAGCGCTTAAGGAGCCTAATATCAAGTTTAATATTTAATTAAGCTTCAGTTAAGTGGAGTTTAATATGGGGGAGATTCTGGAGGCGCTCCCAAATTTAGGTGGACTTCCACATTTAGTGGAGGAAATTGGGGCAAAGTTGTTTTGGTCATAACTTTCTCATTGCTCAACATTTTGAAACAAAATTGTTTTTGATTTCATATTTTCTCAGCATTTTGGACTGAATGGCACAGTTTTCAGAGCCATGGGAGCTCATTTTCAGCCTATTTAACTTCGGAGAAGCTTTTTGAGCCACTAGGGCCATTTTGGGTTTTAAGTTTGGGTGAGCTGTGGTTAACCTTTTTTGGTGAACCAAAAGTCGTTTTCGACTATTTCCTGCATTCTAGAGCCATTGGAAAAGGTCTTAGCTCTGTTTGAAGACTTTCAGAGGCCAAAAACCTTTAGGAGATTTTTCAGGGCCACCATGGCCATTTTGGGGTTTGAGCTGTTTTGAGTTGTGGTTATCAGTTTGAGGTGAACCAAAGCTCTATTTCAGATAATTTTGATCTTATGAAGCCATTGGAAGTGTTTTCAAAGGAATTTGAGGACGTCTACAGCCTAAAAAGTTGCAGAGAAGTTCAAAGCACCAGCAGAACATTGATGAAGAAATCACTGTTTATGGTAATCTTTCACTGTTTAGTGAATTTGAAAAGGCATTATTAGCTTTTTCCTGCCTTCTGAATCAGTTTATATATTTATATTTTTCTATTGAGACACTTATAATATTTTATTGCATTTGATAGCTTTTAATACAAGAGGACAAGCCCATTTTGGGAGGCTTGATCCAGGAGATGTAGCCCAAGGGTTGGGGTGAACTCCTATATTAAATTGTTGTTGTGTTTTGATATTATATTGCTAAATATTTTTGCTGATACCCATGTTAAGTTTCAACAAAAACAATTACATTTAAGATACATAAACAGTGAAAAGACAGACACGATTTGCAAGCTAAATTTTCGCATAACGTCAAGTTTAAAGCAAGATCATTTTAATTAAATCTGAGTGTTTACTTCTATTATTTCTTTAGGCAGAGTCTGTAAGAGAGCCAGGTAACCTCTGGATTCATCCTTTCTTTGAAAGGTGAAATATCCGGTAAATGCCCCTACAGTCTATCTCTGTATTAGAAATATGAAGTTCTCACATTTTCAGATTTAAACTTAGAGTATTTTTGCACTGATTTACATAATTGAAAATGGATACCTTGCACCCTTTTCAAGTAACTTCCATTTTCAGTTCAGTAGTCTAATGTGCTAAAGGACTAGACCCTGAGGAGACGAGACTTATAGGTGCAACAAGTCTCTAGTTTATGAGATGGTACCTATGCTAAAGGCGGCGGGGGAGGCACACCTATGCCTGCCGAGACAAAGTAAAAAAGAATAGTGTGTTTAGTAAACAAGGAACCGAACTATAAAGTACATGCTGGCAGAAACATGAGCCAGAAAAATAGAGTGATGAATCCCACATACATGATGTTCCTGGGATAACAGCCAGGACTTATATAATAATATCGGAGTACATGAGATACAAATACAACCCAAATGCCCCCTATGCACGGGGAAGGGCTCGCAAAATCTGACTGATACATGCAAATCGAAAAGGCGCTGCAAGCGGCTAAGGCTGACATCATCAAATATAAGGAGCTGCATCAAAGGATGAAATGAAGAGGTCATCCGGGCATGTGGGGGGCTACCTGGAGGGCCACCCCCTCATGAGGGTTGAGACTTCTCACACACACCCGGGAATCACCAATAGCTGCTGCTGCATTACTGGACCGTCAAGTATACGGAGCTCGATCATGTTGAAAGGAGTTGGAGCCAAGGTACACCGCCCTTTGGACCTATCTTCAGGAGTGAATGAGTTGATGTTGACAGAAGGAGGTCCGCCATAGGTGAGGCAATAAAGGATCCCCAACTAAGGCACGAGAGAAAATAGTAGAGCGATGAACAGACAGACACTAATGATGATGATGAAATGGGGGATACTGAGTAGCGGATGGATGACTTCCCTTGTTAGAGCATAAAGGGCACGAATGACTTGGCAGCGATTGACACAATATCATGAGGGATAGGGGACGATGGGACTGAAGGCCATAATGTGTGACACGAGAGAGGGACCAAGCAATGAAGGATGGAGGACTATAGTGGGATACAAAGGGATTCGAGATAGACTCCATGAACTTGATGATGACTCAACTCGGATGCTCTAAACAAGGGCGACTCAATGGTGCTGCCACACAGTAAAGGTCCAATGGGGGACCATAAAAACATGAGTACAATAGGTTAGCTCATGACGAAAATCAACATGAACGAGGGCAAGTAAGGAGGCAAAGTGGTGCCCCAAGTACAAGTGTTGTAAGCGAGGAAATTCGTTTTGGAGGAGAGGTGAATAGACCCTTCATGGACAAAATGTGTCTTGGTGAAGTGTCAAAACATGAAAAACTAACAGATACCCATTTGAGTGCTCGGTGAGAGCTTTCCAACGGTGCAGATAGTGTGTCAAATGGGGCTACAGTTTGGTCGCAGCGGGCAAAAGAAAAAGAAGGGGTTTCTCTTCTAATAAGGCATTTTTCCTCCAAATACATTCATTTGCTTGTGTAGCTGTGGTGAATGTGGAGAGGAGAGAAGGCCCTAAATCTTGCGGCAATCGTAGCAGACAAATCGACCGTTGGAATCGAGATCCGTCAGTTGCAGGTAAGAGGCCTAATCCTATTCTTTGTTTTTGATGGATTAAAAGTTCAGATTAGGGCCCCAAATCTTAGGAACAACCCCTACCTCATCTTTACGGCTGGGTCACACTTTTTGGGGCAAAAAATGCGACCTGGAAAGTAATTTTGGGCCTGAAAAGTGTGACCTATCCCAGGATTTGGCCAAAAGGTGCGACCTGTCAGAGGGAGGTGATTTTAGTGTTGTTGTGGGTTGAGATTCAGGTTTTGTGTAATTGAATGCATTTTTTCCTATCTGTAGACTGAAAAAGATGATGGGTTTGTGCAGATATGGCAGATATACGGATCAAGTGGAGAGAGAGAGACCTGGGTACATTACAGTCAGAAATCCAAGTGGATCAGGGTGTCCGTTGTGCATTGGCCAGGTTTGGACTTATGAAATTTGTGGAGAACCCTCTGATGAGAGCTGGTGAGCCCTTGTTGGCCCGGATTGTCAGTTATTGGGATCCAGATCATGAGGTTTTTATAGTGCAGGGGCACAGGATTGAGCTGACAGTCTAGGATCTGTATTTCCTGACTGGTCTCCCACCATTGGGGATGGTGGGAAATACACATCCAGTGTTACCGGAGGGGCGTAACATCATGGAGTTCGTAGAGCTACATTTTTGACCAGGTGTCCAAGTCAAAGGGACTCGGATATCGATTGGGGATCTAGAGAGGTTGGAGACTCGTGCAGTGGCAGCAGAAGTGTTGCAGATCTTGGGCATCCAGGCGCTCCATCACATCACTGGGTGGCAGATGATGATTATAGAAATTGTGTTGAGTGGGACCTACTATGGGTGGGCCCAGATGATGTTGGTGTCATTGAAACGACAGTTGTCGCTTTGTAAGCGGCAAGTGAACCATCATTGTGCTTATGGGACAGTATTGTGCTCCTTCTTTTTTGAGAAGATCCCGACCTTACGACCTCATGTACAACTACCTGATGGGGGTCCGAGAGAACCCAGGATGCGTCAGTGGGGGAGAATACTGTGCAGAGGAGGAGAAGGGGTCGTCGGACCGGTGTTCCGACCAGATTTCTTTGCCCATTGGGATCAAATGTCGTTGTACATAGACGACTATCCCTATAGTGGGATGAGTTATTGGGGAGATCCGTACTTGCCGCTTCCTCCTGGTCAAGTATGGGGGCCTTATGGTAAGTGACAAGTAACTAATCTGTTATGTGCATGTTAAAGTTTGTGAAGAGTATATATGGTACTGATCCTTATACTTTTGGTATGCAGATGTAGCTCCGCTGAAACCGGCCAGATATATGGGACGACCTGCAGTAGTAGGAAGTACAGGTGCTAGTGGATCGAGAATGGCACAAAACAAGGATATGACCGCTCTTTTGGAGGAAATTCGTCGTAGATGTGAGGGGCTTCTGACTAGTGTTTTTGAGCGGGGTTGGCAGGACTTAGACGACCAGTACATAGAGCTGTGTATTGGGCTACCCTCGAAATGGTGAGGTATCATGTGGCGCATGGTGATGGCTAGTCAGACTGTGCATGATTTACGAGCTGCGGGAGCTGAGCCATTGGCTCGAGATCCTCCAGAGAGTGATTAGATGTAGGGCAGGTGGTGCCCCCTAGTGTGTATGTAGGGGCAACTGGTGCCCCTCAGTTTTTGAGTTTATGTTTTGTGTAACATGCTATGGGAATTTCATATGTATCAGAGTAGATGGACTCTAAAAACATATTATATGATATATATTATGCATATGCATTGTGTTGATGATGTGAAATGTTATTGTCTTGTGTGTGATAAATGCCAGTCTATAACATGGTTTGCAATGCTATCTACGTAGTGATTTTGACTTCTAGGAACATAGTTGAAAGTAATGAATCTAAATTCACGTATCAAAAGTTTCACTCGTAAATATTGTCTAAACAGAATAGGGTTATGCACACGATAAACACCATTGAGTTGTAAGACAACAAACAGAGAATATAAACGAACGTGCAGATGGAGGATGCGATGAGAGAGGGCATCAGCTAAGAGGCCACGTACTGCATCATATTCGGCTTGATTATTGGTGGCATTACCAATGCAGACCCCGTTAGAAAGAACGAGGGTATGCAAGGGGGTAAATATGGCCCAAGTTGCCGAGGCTAGATTCCGGGAATAGCGACTTGCCCCATCGGCATAGCCAATATAATGTGTGGAGGAGAGGTCCGGCGAAATAGTGTCACAGAACGAAAAATGGGAGGAGGAAGAATAATGATGGCAGCGTAAGTGTAGGGTAGAAATCAAATGACAAATATGGGAGTGAGTAGTTTGGGTATGATGGCTATTACTCATAGACCGACTAGAGGGTGATGTATGAGGGCTATGGGAGGAATAGCTGGAGCTCAGGCTGTGGCGAACATCATAGATACGGATGGTATCATCCAGGGTAAGGGTGGGAAGGAAAAGGTCGAGAAAACCACATGACGCTACAAAGCTACCTAAATCATCAGCATGGGAAGAAAGGCTCACATACGGATCGTCATGGGGGATGACACAAGAACAAGTAAAAATATGGTCACAGGATGTGGAGCCCAAGAATGTTGCTGAAGGGGAATCAAGAAAAACAGACGGAGGAGATTTAGGGGGAATGTACTCCGAGGGTCGCACGGATGATGATAGGTATAGGAGGGGGGCAGCAGGTTCTGAAATCTCAACATTAGGGGGAGGAATTTCATTGGTAGCACGGGGGATCCTCGAGTTGGCCGGCAACATATTGCACGAGGATGGGAGAGGTGGATTGATTTTTTTCAACCTCGTACTTGCGAATGACCTCTAGAGAGGCTTGGTAATGCATGAGGTGAGGACAATGGTGGGAATAAAGGCCATGGATGCCACACAGAGCATAGGGTTTGTTGGTGTGAAGAGTCTTGGGGTTCTTGGTTGCGTACGAGGAAGAAACAGAGGATTCAGGGACCGTAGATCTAGGGAACATGACTTTAACCATGGGTTTGATACGGGGCAACTCGAGACAAGTATGGGTGGCATTACCGACACCATCACACAAGGAACAAGGCTTGGTAGGTGGAGGAGGGGTAGGTTCAGGTGGGGGGGGCCTTGTCTTTGGATGCCCCCTTGCGAGCTTTTCCTTTCTTTCCGGTAGCTGTCATAGTAGGAGGATGGTATTGTTGATGTGCTGGTGGCACTAGAGTGTTGGAAGAAGCTAAGGGAATCGGTTGAACTGGTGTCAAAACAAGGTATGGTTTGGGGTGACCTGGTGGGGTAGCGGCTAGAGGGTCATGGTACCAGACGCAAATTCCTAGGGTCAGATTGGGGAGGGAAAGGGTGGCCATAATGGGGACGGAATAGACTCCGGGAGGGGGAGTAAGAAAGGGTATCTGACCAGCGGGGTAATGGCTAGGAGGGATGATGCCAAAATGGCTGAGACTTGGGGGAACCGACCCAAGAGGGTAGAGAGGCTCATGGGTACCAGCTGTAGGGGACGGGCCAGAAGGAAGAGGTCCAGTTGGCAGGGGTGAAGGGCTAGGAGAATGTTGCGATGGGTGAGGTTGAGGTTGCTGACTAGCCGAAGCGGGTCGCTTGAGGTCGGCCCGAGATGATTGCATCATGTAAGCATTCGTTGAGCTGGGATCAGAGACAAGAGGAGGAGGAAGACCAGGGAAGGTTCCAAGCAAGGAGGAGTCTTTGTAAATGCCGGGGGAGACACTGGTCAAAGAATCGACGGTGTGCTTATTGACGACCGAAGAGATGATCGACTCAGGGGAGGTCTGAGATTTTGGCTCATGATATTGCAACTGGTCAATAGTGACTATCTTTCCATTATGAGGGAAAAACATCTTGCGATGAACCACGGATGGGACAGCATACATGGCATAGGTGTAGCTACGCCCCAAAAGAATGTTATAATCAAGAGGAGCATCAATGACTTCAACGTCAACGCAAACCGTCTTGCCTGCAAGGGTGATAGGGCAATTACGGAAGAGGCCAATGGGCTGGGAGGCATGGCCATCCCATGCACGAAGGGTTATTGTGGAAGTGGCCAACTCAGGAGATCCGAGTTGTTTCCAAACCGAAGCAGACATCACACATGTAGATGCCCCTCGTCAATAATACACCGAGCCACGTTAGCGTTCTGGATTTTGACTGGGATTTGGAAAGCGACGGAAGCAGGAAGGGGGGGGTGATCTGACTGACGAGTATCGAAAACAATCAATTGGTCATCAGCAGGATCTACAGTGCCCATGGCGGATAGTAGAGCCTTCCTTTGAGAAGGACATGATTGGAGGAGTTCTAGTGTTGTAATGGCGGCAAGAGACTGCGCCAAATCATCTGCTATGTTATATGAATGAGTAGCTCGACCAGAAGTAGCATTTCAGTGTAATGGGCCCTTAGGAACCTTTATAGTGACCTCAACTTTGGGTTGAGGGATCTGCAAAGGACCATTTGGTGTCAAAAGAGGCTCTGTAGGACCTGAAGAAGGTGACTCGGGGACATACAGAGTGGGAGGCGTGGGGTACTGACGAGACCGAGTTTGAAGGTTAAGGTCGACGGTGAGAGGTTGGTCAGAAGTCATCATGAGAATCTGGTAATAGGAGGAACCAGAAAGGGAAGGTTGAGTGGTTACCGGGGCATGAGGTGGTTGAGCAGCCATGAATCCTTGTTGAGGGAAAGGATCGGTAAACACGGCGGGTTGAGAAGTAGCCGCATTGGGAGGAACAGTAGGGGAGGAGTGTTGTCCCCGCAATGTAGCCTGAGACTCCCACATCTTGTGGTAATAGGGGACAATCATGAGTGTAATGACCATAAACACCGCAACATGAATAGGGCTTATTGGTGCGAAGAGGCCTGTCCGGCTTGGGCTGAGAGCCCTGTGGCTGGTGAGCAGTGTTAGAATTGATACTTGGAGGATTGGATCCACGATTACCGGGGGCAGATTGATTTTTATTTCCTTTCCTCTTTCTTTGAGAAGAAGGAGGATTAGGCGCTCCCTACTGTGCAAATACTTGCCCTAGAGGGGGTAGTAGTTACTGGTGCGGGGGTTGAGAAGGAAAGGGAGGTGGAGGTCCAAATGCTGTAGGAGTTGGGACAGCAGGCTGTGAGTAAGGATAAGGGTTAGGATGGGAAACATTGAGGTAAGCAGGAGGGTGGGAAAAAGGAGGAGGCATGCCATATCCTGGATACATGCTACCTGGAGGGGGGAACGTGCTAGAGGTGTTGGCCCCTCCTGGAGGGAAACCATAGCCCATAGGAGGTTGAGCATAGGTATGTGAAAGAGCTCCAATGATACCATCGGCAGAGTGAGATGCCCCCGGGGCATTAGTGCCAGCGGGTTTGGGGAGGTCAGGAAGGACGGTATAAACATAACCAGATTGAGCATAGATAAGGTCATATTTCAAGGCTATTTCGTCGAAAAAAGACCACTTTAGCTACGCATAAAAAATAGCCCTAACATCAATTATGGTTGCCAATATCTTTAAATCTGCAGTTATTTGATCCAAATAAAGCTACACAAATCCAGATCTATTCATAAAAGACATTAAGCAGTGAAAATAAAATGTTGCTCCATGCATCCAATAGATAAGACAAGAACAATATATTTGAAAGAATTTTTGTATTAAAGGGGCACCTGAGAGGAAAACAAGAAAGGTGTTTCCAATTCTCCTCACTGGGATGGGTTCTTGAAAGTCCTCAACATTTCATATCTAAAACTTCTCTCTCTTGCTGGTGTAGAAAACCCAGACAAACATAGAACTCAAAGGGAGCTCACAAAGCAAATGATGGAAAATGTGATAATGATAATGGCTCAAAGTCAGACCAAGAGTATAGATCCAGAGTGATCTAATGTAATGAAAGGTGACAAATGAATGGGAAAACCCTTCCATTTATAACAAAATATTAGGGCGGTCTAGAACTTGGTGTACGAATAAAATATTATTAACCAACTTCTAGAACCACCTTTTGGGAATATTTTATTATATTTGTTGGAGGGAAAAGGATTTTGACTTGGGTAAAATCCTTAATTTCTAAATAATAAATAACTAAATGATTTATTGATTATTTTTAAGGAAATGGTGGAAATATAATTAGATAAATAACTATTTATTTAATTATTTATAAATGATTTGGTCAAATTTAACTAGGAATATTATTTAAATAAAGATTAAATAACTTATTCCTAGGAAATAATCAAATAAATGTGGATTTATTTGATTGATCTCCTTGTTTTTGGTTAAATATGACCAAGAATAATAATTAAATTGATGTTTAACTGATTATTCCTTGAGGAAATATAAACAAATATAGGTTTGTTTATTATTTCCTTTTGGGGTTTCCTGTTTAGACCATAAATAACTTAATAAAGGTGTTTTACTAAGTTATTTCACATAGTGAAAGCAATTTTACCTAGGGTAAAATTGGTCTTACATGGTGTACTTGGGTCCATCTAAGGATAATAGGTTAGATGACCAAAAAATGGTGTAACACCACTGATTTACGAAATTTGTTCACTAAAATAAAGTGCTCCAAGAGAATAAGTTGATATATATTTTCGGATTATTATTAAGGGCTAATAATAATCGACATGCATCTACTTTTAGATTAGAGATCTATAAATAGACTTCACCCAATCTTCTAAAAATAGAATCTCATCTATTTTTCCAACTTGATCAATCATCTACAAATAGCATCCTGCAACTTATAGAATATGCTCACCATGTCTAAAAATATGCATACACCTAAAAATAGCCTGTGAGCCCCACTTAGTGAAGGTGCTTAATTTTCACTAAGCTCATCATCTTGTTGAACCTCAACATGTTTTCCTTTGTCCTTGATGCAGAGGCATTAGGCAAAAACAAATTCCATATGTTTTATTAGACTTAGGGGTTTTTGAGTTTCCAAGAGAGTTAGACTTATGTAATGAATTGAGTAGGTTTTAATTCATTTTGATTAAATGTAAAGAGAATTGTAACTACCCTCTCATGATTAGAGGACAGGAGAAGTTGATTAGAATGTGAAGAGTCAGTTCAGAGTAGTTAGGGAGTTAGGCTAAATTTAGAACTGTAGGAGTTCTAGAGTTTTGTTAAGTCACTGAAGAATCTGAATCAGTTCTTTAGTATTTTTTGTATAAAAGTAAGCCTAAAAGGCATAATAAATAGTCCTACAGACTTGCATAGAACTGCATAGAGCTAGGGAGCTGGAGAGGCAGAGTAGGGAGAGCAGGAGGCCATCGGATTGAAGATCAGGCCTGAACAGGAGGCTTTTGTAAGAAATTTCAGTTGCATATATGAAGGATATGTTTCAGAAATACATGTGTATTGTCTGGTTGGATTATGCATATTTTAATTATCTGTGGAAGCACCAGTAAATGTCCAGAACTTATGAGCAGTTTAAAATTCTGTATAAATGGTCTTAATGTTGATTTTGCATATGATGTGGGGAAACTGATTAAATCGTTGTGTAGAACCTCAGAGGAAGTTAAGGAGGTTATTATGTTTGTTAGGCATATGCGATGACAAATCTCTGTTTGTTAATATATTAAGGCTCTGTATAAAAGGCCTAGCATCGAGCCTTGTTCTTGGATTGAGATCAATTGAGTCGATATATACTTTATTTATTATAGACAACAGGAGGGTTATATGATATACGCATTGTGTTAATTCGAACCTATTGAATCTACACCCTTTATGACTACGTGTAACTCTCTGTGTAAAGGGTTCGATAAAGAAGTTCGATGGATGTTAACCTTTTCTTATGAAGGGAGGATTTTTCTTTTAGTAAGACGTGAAGAGTTAAGGCAGAACCTTGAGTTAACAAATGGAACTCTGATTAATGAACAGTAATGGTGGTTTTTGAAAACCCACAGGTGGTTTTGGCAAAATTTAAAAGTGGTAAGTTGTATTCCCAAAAAAAATGCAAAATTGTTCGCTGCCAGACACGTGTCCTGGAGTGGTTTATGAAAACCACCAATTTCGCACTTTTTTGGAGGGTTAAAGTTCGACAGAAAAGAAATGCAATTTCCATCCAATCTCTAGTCAGTTGAGATCGACGGTGCTCGCATCACGAAGTTGCATGAATGATAAGAGAGATTTGAAGAATTAAAGGATAGGCAGTTTGGTCACACGATGATCATTGATCTGGTACGGGAAATGCGATAAGGCTGCAGCCGTTGATTTCATAGGTATGTTAAATTTCCTATGGGACCTGGATTAACCCTTTGAAGAGCTGGTTTATGGAAATGAGAGCGTTAATATGGTAACACAAGAGGTAAACTGAAATATATTGTGGGACCCCATTATCTGTCGGGTTTTGTTTTAAAACAACGCCGAAGTCTATGTTAATGAAATATTAGGTGGTGGGAACGAGAGTCCCTATTATATGGTTAACCCATAGACTTGATTAGATATATCCCGCTCTTTGATTTGGTTGTTGGATCTTTATGAAGTATGGTTTTTGATACAATTGCAGATTGTATACAATGAGGGTTTTATAACCTTATAAAGGAGCTTCCGCATGTAAGATTGCCTAGACATTGAGTTCATTAATATGGGTTCAGATAAATTATGCAACTTCCGCATAAGGGATTGATTCTGGGTTGAGGTGTATGATTGTAAACCATTGATTGAAGTAGATTCCACACTTCTTATTTATTTAATTTTTCAGTTCAAGAAATTAGAACAATGTGAGTTTGCCCAGAATGTTGTGGTTATTTGGGTTCAAAATTGGAGGTGCATTTATATGCACAGGAAAGCAGAAAATGTGGGTCTAGTAAGGTAGGCATGCCATCAGTCGTTGGAGTGTTTGGGCCTCTTTTCAGGATGTAATTTCCAACAATGATTTTCATCATGGCCTTCTTTTGAACAATGTTTACAAACCACTTTTTCTCCCTCTTTATTAACAGATGCATTCTTTTTTCCTTTACCTTTTGAGGTCTTCTCTTTGTTTTTACCCTTAAAAGGTTTCTTCCTAC
The DNA here is from genome assembly GCA_034641835.2 of Pinus albicaulis. Taxonomy (NCBI): domain Eukaryota; kingdom Viridiplantae; phylum Streptophyta; class Pinopsida; order Pinales; family Pinaceae; genus Pinus; species Pinus albicaulis. The sequence goes on from CM076574.1 coordinate 1,384,548,263, forward strand.
CCTCATCAGAAACGTTTTTCCCTATAGCTTCTAGGCATGTGGCCTGAACACATACCTCATCTAGACTTGTCGGGTTAAACATGAGAATAGTATGTCTTAGTAGCTATGTAAGCCTCCTATGTAATTGAGTAAATTATCTTGGCTCTACAAATATACCCCAAATAAGAGAGCCCTTCCCCTAAATTCTTGGGTGTAAACTTGCACATTTTGTCCCTTCAATTTCCTAAAATTTTTCCAGTCCATTATAGCTTTCTGCATGTGAGAAAATGGATAAAGCTGTTATTTTATTGTAGTAATGAAATCAGTCCACGATAGAATAATATTACCATGCTTGTTGATCTCCTCCTTTGTCTTGGCTTCCCACCAAAAAAGTGTCACACCTTCCATTCTTAATGAAGCTAATTCAATTTTGGTATCATCATCTTGAAGGTTCTCGATTCTCAAATAAACCTCCAATTGCCTAATCTAATTATCAAGCTTTTTTGCATTGACTTCACCATTAAACATTGAAAATTCAAACATAACATCAAGTTTTAGAAAAGGAATTTTACCAGTGTTCTTTGACTTGTGTGGCTGATGTACTGATGATAAAGTAGAGGATGATGATGATGAGGGTGAGGATGGTGACTTCCCATTGCCTCCATTTCCTCCATTGCCCTTCATTGACTTATTTTCATCATTGTGACCTCCTGATGATCCCTGTCCTTCCTTGTGAAGTTTGGATCCTTCTCCTTCTATTTTTTCATTCCTTTCTTGCTAAAGGATTCTAACCATCTTAGTCATGTCAAGGAATGCTTTCCTGAACATTCTTTCTTCCTCTTTGGGATCCACTTCTTCATGGATTTCTTCTTCCTCTGTAGGCATGCTTAATGCTGCTTTTGCTTCCATAGGCGGTGAACTAGGTGGTGGAGAATATGGAAATATTGCCCTCCTTTGTTGTGGCTCACTTTGAGACCATCTTGCTTCCACCATTTTTCCTTCTCCTCTCTTGAGCTTGAGCCTAGTAAGCATGTGAAAACTTGCAAACAGTTAAACAAATATTTTCACAAAACAACATGAGATAATAAACTCTAGCTGTGATACCAACCTGATCTGAAAGGACTGTATTACTTTGCCGTGATAAGTTTATTTTCAATTCATAAACATGTGCATACTTTTCTCCATTTGCTTGCTTAACTATTGAGGATTTTAACCATGAATTTTAAGTGAATTTAGTGAATTAGAAGCATGAAAATAAGAGATAATAACACTGAACAAAAATGTATAACAGAGAAATAAAACCACACATAACTTTTACAAAACAGGCATGATGAAGAAGTTCACCCCTCTTGGGCTACATCTGTTGATCCAGCTCCCAATGGCATGTTCATATTTCATTATGCTCAAAAATTTGCAAATACATGTGTTTACAGGCCTCTAATGGTTGTTTTCTCTGCTCCAATGGCTCCAGAATGCTCTAATTAGTCTAGGTAGACTCTTGTTTCACCCAAATTGGTCGAACATTGACCCTTCTAATATTTTTCCCAATAACTCCTAAAAGTCCTCCACTAAATGTGGAGAACTAAACTTATCTGCAGTTAAAAATGGCAATTTTTCTGAAAATTGGTGGTGCGCTAATCTGTTCGCCAGCTCTAACTGTAAGGGTTAATTTCAAGTTTAGGGGAGGGGGTGGCCACATGCCAACCCCTGAAAACTCCGCATCACATTTAATTTTGGAGCGGAACTAACATCGAAAACTATGGTTGAGTGTAGTTAGAACCAAAGTTTAGTTGGAGCTTCATAACCGTCGACATAACCTTCGAGGTAAACCCCACCATGTGATAAGAGTTGATTGAAACGATTTTTTTCGGTGGTAACCGTTTGATATTGTGGTTTTGTGTGTAGCATGGGTTCATTCCACAGGGCAGTCGGCGATCCCTCCCCTCCTCCCCCCACACCCCCCCCAAGTGCTAAGGTTTGAAACCTTAAATAGCGTCGATAACCATTGAAGGTTAAGACTCATGATGTAACCTAGATGGTGGAGAGATTTGTGCACATGTCGAAGGTCACAAGGTTGAACCCCCCAGACCTCATAAAAAAAATTTTACACCTCCCAAGGGACATGTGGCGACCTTTGGGTTGTCCATGTGTCATCCATTCATTGGATGAAAATCAATACCGGACAATTCCACCATCAAATCACAATGCGAAAAATGGAAGCTTCTGACTTGTTCTGAGAAAAGGAGAATATTCTTAGGAATATTGTTTTTACTGATTGTGCACCCTCCTGCTGACTGGGCATCCCAGTCAAACCTGTCACATAATTTAGTTGTTTGGGAAATCGATCAAGACACGATATCTCCCACATATGACATCGGTTTTTTGAATCGTTCGCAGTGCCTGAATCAGAAAGACTATATCTACCTATTCGCTCAGGTTCCACATAGTTCCGAGCACTTTGAATTTCGAGTAAAATTTATGAACTCCTGATCATATCAAATCTAGTGGCATGGCATGTATTCTCAATATAATTTCATGGTCATCCTCCATTTCTATCAATTCCATCAATATTCCATGTTGTTGTCATATTATTTTCAAGTTCACCTTTTTTAATGTTTTTGTACACTAAGGACTAAGATCCAATTACACAAAACCAACTCTATACCCAAATTACCATTATACCAAACTCACTTTGCACTATAGCATATACAATAATAATCAATGCTTTACACCACTTCAGTGGCATACCACATATGACCAGGACCATGAAGATGAATACATTGATTATCATTAAGTGTATAGTGGATACATACCTAAAGCAATGATAAAATCATAATAAGTTAGTGCACACGCCTAGTTGACCTAATTCTCAAGAAGAAGATGGTGATCAACCTCATCAATCAACCCAATGCCAACTAGTAGAGAGCACCATAGATGAGCAGTAATAAATAATCCCAATGTTTAATGATTATATCAAAATTCATTTGCATACTTTCTTTTATTTTTAAACCACTATGGATATTCCACTAGAAAAAATCATCAAAACACATTTTACAATTTTATGAAATCTTTTTTATAAAATCTATTATCTTGGATCTCAAAAATATTATTACTAACTTAGTGTTAAAATTTATTTAAAACGTTGAAACAAAAAATAAATAACACGCAAACAAACACACCATCCATACAAATGAACATAACATGTCACCTAGGAAACCCGGTCTGGGAAAAACCCTAGGTATAAGGTGAGGTTTATGCTACTCTTTTTTTCTCAATTATAAAGTAAAAGAACAAAGAAAGGGGCATACACTATGGAGTTGTTATGGACATTATGGCTTTAATGGCTACTGTAAAATCTTATATCCTCTCTATTATGCTTCAATATCACACTCATGCATGCTTTTCTTGAATACGGAACATTAACAATACAAAAATAATTGTACCCCTTCTCTTCCTAGTGGCCTAGTATTTAACATAGCTTGATAATCATCTAGGGTTAGGGTTAGTGTTTCTACATGCATTACCCTCAATATGTGTTAGGCTAACATGGCATCCCTACATAAATTTATACTCTCATGGATAACATGTGTTACTACTCTCTATAATCTTCTTGAAATTCCACAAATGACTAACCCAACATGTACGATTAATGAGGGCTAACATGGCATACACTCAGTACTATGGTGATCAACAAAGTAGGTCAAGTTGCATATTGTATAACATCTACATATGAACTCCAATAAAAGTGATTTTGACATTGTTAGAAAGCTTTCAATGTATGGAATAACGTAGAGCAGTTGTAAGCTATATTTACATATTCTTCCCCCCAAACCCCAAAAAAAAAAAATATTATTTAGCACCTCAAACTAACTTTGAATTTTTTCATACCCTAAATCACTAAAATGAAACCTACCCCTTAAATGCACCCTACAAGCCAATTCCTCAAAAAACTTGACAAAAAATGTACCAAAATAGATAAAAATTTATATAATAATTCATTATGAATCACTATTTACATATCGTTTTTTAATCATTACTTTTGTGAATAACTCCTATAGTCTTTTCTTTATAGAAATAAGAACATATAATATTATACATGCAAGGTTTCAACATTTTTACGAATTTCGTACTCAATTATAACAACAGCTGATTGTATATAATTATATTTATTGAATATCATGCTTTTAGAAGATCTTCATATAATAATTTTTTAATTATTATTTAATATATAATTAATAAAATATATTAATAATTTTCTTTTTTATAGAAAAATTGTAACCTTTAATTAAGATATAAAATATTACAGGTGCATTTACTATCCATCCAGAATGAGTTCAAAAAAGGCCATAAAAAAATGGGTTTTAGTCACTTTAATGTTTCTAGCAAGTTGTTTTCTAGCTCTTATCCCTAGCAAAAACTTGAGTAATTTTTTTTGTTAAACACATTATATTTAAAAATACCACTTAATTATTTAAAGAATTTTCGTTAAAGCCCATTACTATTCTTTGCATACATCCATATCTCTCTTTAATTCTGCGTGTTAGTATATTTTGTCATCCTTAGTATAAGGTTATGTTACTCCATTGGTGTTTTGTGATATTTGTTATACATGGTATTCTTTGTAAGTTTACAGGTTTTGTTTCTACACCTTTCTATCGTACTATCATTAAATATCTCTATATCTCTATTATTTTGTCTTATTTCATTCCTTACTATAACCTAGCCTTGTGCAATATTTTCCTTACATGGAATGATGCCGAGTAGTGTGAGTACTTTTCAATGAATGATTATGTTAGATATTGATTACTATTGTGAAAGAAAGATCCCTAGTAGTGGAAATACTTTTTAATGATTGAATATGATTAGATATTAATCATTAGTGTTAGAAGGAATGATTCCGTGTGGTGGATATATTTTTTAATGAGCGAATCTACTTAGAAAAAACAAAATATGTCTGGACTTGATCATTTGTGTTAGAATAAAGATACCATTGATTACCTAATCATAATTATTAATTTTCAAATAGTTATGTATGGACTTGCTTAGTCATTTGTAATAGCTATCGTTAATTGTCAAACATCCATGTGTGAACCTAGTTGGTCACATGTTAGTATGACCAAGAGTACTGAAGCATGTTAGTATGTCACATGTTTAGGTGAGAAAGAATTAATAATCACAAGGTTGATATGACTCCACCATCTCATCTTCATTCATACTCAGTGGAACCCAACATTTCATTCATACTCAGTACAACCCAACGTGGCAAGAAATCACATGTCTAAAGATTTTATGAGTCCATGGTCAAGAATGGAGTATAATAATCACAAGGTTGATATTACTCCACCATCCGATTTTCTTTCGTACTCAAGACAACTCAGCATGGAGAGAAATCCCATGTCTAAATATTTTTCAAGTACATAATCATTTTGTCCTCGGAGAATAGTTAGTATTATGGTTAACAAAATATTTAATAACCCATTAGCGAAAAGGGGCTATCTTAAATGATTTATGAATTGGCTTTTTAATGCTATTTAGAAAATATGGATTGAAATTAGTATATTGTAATCGAATTTCAATAAAAAGTCATTTTCAATTGGTACAATTGTATATATCAATTATTGGCATTGCAAAATTATATTGTAGTGGGGTATTCAAATGTGTTGAATCCATTTCTATATTAAAAGAATTTTTTTAACAATGCAAAATTTCAATTTTAGTAAATATTTTATTATTAAATTTTGGTGAAATTAAAATTGTGAAATGTTTACCCTTTTTCCATAGAAAAATGCTCAAGTCTTTACCAATAATATCAACGTGAACAAACTAGTAAGTGATGTGAATATTGCAAGATGACTTCACATAGGCTAACATTTATCGGAAGAAGTTCTTAAGTGAATCAATAAATTTGATCAATCAATGCCAATCTCGGAAGACCTCTCTTCTATCGAATCCACAGCATCAACTAGCGCATATTTGGATTTTTTTTGTGCATATTTTAAATTATATTCTAGTGAATATTAAGGGAATATTATTAAAGCATCCAACCTAACCCTACCATGCTATAATGTCATCCACACCATTTATTTGGAAGAAGAAAAAGATCACTTGTTCCCTTCATGACTCTACGTACATAGCCAACCCAATATATTTTGTTCTTGGTAATGGAAATAAGAATCTAATTTATGTGGCCATTACTTCTTCAAATGTTGTACCAAAGATATACTTACAATCTTATACAATTGGTTGGTTCATCTTAGATAAAAAATGGAAAGTGACATAACAATTTATATATTATCTGTAACATTTTGGAATTTTCATTTTCCTAAGATGATTATTTGACAAAATTCCTCCTTACGAGAGGATCAAAATCAACCCTAGAAACATTGAATTTAGATAAGAAGAAATATGTTTTTGATGTCAAGCCCACAGGTGCACATTTGGTCAAGGTTGGCTTGGGGTCAAATTAGACAAATTGATGCCCCTCCAGTACATATAAATAAAGGATACCCTCAACCTCATTTGGCATATCTCACACATCATTATCTCTCCTCATTTGATTGGTTTGTTCATTTGAGGCAACTATTCTTCCATAAGTGTGAGTTTCTTGGAGTTGAGTTGACCTGTGTAGACTTTATGTACTAAGGAGACTTTGACCAACATTGAATTATGGACTTTAACGGACTGTTTCACTATGATTTGACCAGGAAAGGATATTTCCTAGAAGGCCACATTTTTTGGCACAGGAATCAGGGAAGAAGGTGTTGTTTGATTGGGTTTGACCACAGGCTTGGAGGATTGTTTTGACCACAGGGTGACTTCATCATTTGACCAGGCTTGAATGCCATTTTTTTTAACTACTTTTTTTTTTTTTGCCACCAAGGAAGGTCGAGTATCTCTGACTTTTACCTAAGCTCAAGAAGAGTTTCTTGCCTTTTAAATTGATTTTTGACTCTTGATTAGTTAGGGCACATTGATTATTGCTAAATTTTCAGAACTGTAGTTTTCCATCAAGCTGTTCAGATTTGACTTTGACGATTGGACATTCGTTTGGAATCAAGTCACACTGACTTTGACTTTCATTATTGTACTATATTGGATAATATGTCTTTTATGAACATTTGGTACTTGATAATAAGAAGGATTTATTAAGGGTTTTCCTCCTTTGGGGGTTTTCCCTTGTATTTAGCCAAATATTGGTGTTCTCTTTTCTTGACTTATCTTCTGCATTTACTTTCTATTTTCTGTCTACAATTACTGTCAATGTGAATTAATGGTTTATTCCTTTTCTATTGAAATCTAAGTGGATATTTTCATTAGGATAAAAAAGGGATTTTGAATTAATTGTTGCAAGTATAGAACATGCCATTTTTATCCAAAACTTAACATGGTATCAGATCTAAGGTGAGCAAAATCGCAAGAAAGAGAAAAATAAATCATGTTGAGAAGGACTAGGTCTTAATGGATGTTACTTCAAATTTCAAGACTAAGTATAAGCTCAATGACAAGTCATATTATCATTCTTGGGAGATGACTCTTGATTTGACCTTGGAGGAGCATGAGGTATTGGACTATGTGAAAGGGAAAGTGGTGGATCCTCCTTCAAATGCATTTACTGCTACTGAAACAAAATATATAAAAGGTGAGGTCAAAGCTAAGAAAATTTTGATTGACTCCATTCAAAATAATTTGCTTTCCAATATTTTTTGATTTGGGAACTTCTAAGGACACGTATGATAAGTTGGTTGGGATGTTCAAAGTGCATAATGAAAATCAAATCCTCTTTCTCAAGAAAAAGTTGAAGGATATCAATATGGATAGATGTGAGTCTATCGAATACTATTTTATGAGAACAACTCAAGTCAAGCATGACCTGCTATATATTGGAGAAGTTAATGTTGACAAGGAACTCACTCTCATTGCACTTGGAGGTCTTTCAATACCATGGGATACATTTTCCACCACCATTCTCAATAATTATAGGATACTTGGTTTTGATGAGCTATTAGCTAGATGAAATCAAGAGTAAACAAACATGATGGAGAGAGATAACTCCTACAATGGAAATGAACCAATTGCTTTCTCTGCACATGCTAAAAGGAGGAATGATGTTGGTCCATCTAATTTAAGGAGACAGGTTCAAGGATCTAAGAAGGGATTCAAAGGAAAAAGGAAAACGAATAGGCTAAAATTGAAATAAGTTCAACCACTATGTTAGAGAGTGTCCTCACAAGAAAAATCCTTCAATGGATGACAAAAACAACAATAATTACAAAAGAAATAACAATCAAATAAACAACATGTAAAAAATTAAAGGAAAAATGAATGCTCGTCTTGCCCAAGAGGGAAATAATCAACCTCCCAATACGACAATAAATGTCAGGTATGATGAAAATAATGTTGTAGAAGAACAAGATGAATTTTATCTTATTTCTGCTCTATCTACTACCTATCCTCTAGATACCTTGGATCATTGGTTAATTGATAGTGGAGCCTCAAGGAATTCCCCTATATATAATGTAGGTTTTAACCTTGTACAAAAATTACCTGCAAATGAATTATTAAAAACATAAAAATAAATAGTGGTGAGAACATAAAACAAATATACACAAATATTTTCACATTGATCCCAATACTGGGACTATTAGATTGAATATTAATTATATTACTTTAAACGTTACAATAAATATATAGACATGTTGAAGAATTCATAAACCCTAATCCATAACCCTGGATTAGAACATAACTGTAGTTCCCTTGACCTGATCTGCAAAATACCATGGGCAGAAAACCATCATGCCAAAAACCATTGCAAAAACCATGGACAAAACCATGAGTATGTTTGCCCATCATTTGTGGGTCCACCCCCCATATTTGGGTCCTCCCAACTATTACTGGGACTGCAAAAAAATCATGGGGCATTTCCCCAGACCCTATGCAAGGGGGTTGTAGGGGGGGCACTCACCCCCCCTGTGATCCCCCAGTAGTAGGGGGGGCTCTATGAAAGGGGGCAGTATGGGGAGCACTCACACGTACACCGCATGGGACTAGTCATGGAAATAATATAACACACACCCAATGTTCTCCCATTTATTGTTTTTCTTTCCACATAGGGGGTCACAAGAGACCTTAGTCATTGGTCCAGGTCTACAATGCCAATTATTTCTCTACACTAAGAAAAATTCTTAGTTCTCATAGACTTCATCAATGAATTTGCAACATTCTTCGAAGTTTCCACCTTTACCAACAACACCTTTTGTTCTTCAACCATATCCCTCACAAAGTGATATTGAACATCAATGTGCTTTATCTTTGAATGACAAGAAAGGTTATTTGCCAAGAAAATTTCACTTTGGCTATCATAGTCTATCCTTATAGCTTTTTGTGCCAACTCATACTTGAACACAATCTCTGTAACCAAACTCTGTCCTTGCTTGCTTGAGTGGTTGCCATGTATTCAGCCTCTATAGTTGAAAGACCCACTACAAATTGTATCTTTCTCATCCAATAGATTGCTTCTCCAAATCGGTTAAACACATACCCACTTGTATATATTCTATGATCTAGATCTCCATCCTAGTCTACATCAACAATGCCACTAATGTACAAAACTTTGTCCAATCCCAATCTTCCTTTGTAGCAAAGATCATAATCACTAGTGACATACAAATACCTGAAAACCCACTTATTGGATCGAGGGGTCCTGACCCACGTTTAGAGGTTAAGGTTTGCCAACAAACCCCTATACTACTGGCCCTTTCGGTAGTGACTTGCTTGTGCAGGCCAAATTCTCACCCGAAGCAGTATGGGAGGGTGCTGGAACCAGGTTTCCGCACCCTGAGAGAGAGCAGGTAAGCTAAACAGGGTTTTGTTCCCAGCTTAATAGCTTCATATCTAATTACAGAATTATATCGCAAGAGCTCATACCTACTAACTATCCTCGCATCCATGTGTGCAACACTGATCTATCACTATAACAACTATTATCACAGTAATCAACAAATCATAGGTTCATCTAATAGGAACAAGAATATTCTCGCAGCTATAAAACAAATGTATTCGCAGGTTGATATCCCACAGTTACCAGAGTTACTATCAATCATATATTAAATCAACGCCTTCACATCAATAATATCACGAGTAAGATCATAAGCACATAAACAATATATCACAGGAATACTCTATATTATAACAACGAATAGTCAACTAGAGATCCAACAGTTCGTATCAACAGTGCTACAAAAACTTAGATACTCTAACCAGATTCACATATATTACCATCAAAAACCCAATACAATCGAACACAGCCTGCGCACACAGCCAGTAGGGTCCACACACAGTAGGACTGAGGATCTCCACGCACACAGCCAGCAGGATTCCTTACCCTAACAACCCAAACAGATCTAATACTCCGCAACTATCATCAATCTCTATATTTTTATACCTCTGACTCAAAAAGGTTCATCTACTTTTGACCCGTTACAATGCATTAGGGGTTTTTACCCACCCCAAAACCCCTACATTACATTAATTAAGACCAAAATATACAAAACTTATACAAAATCACAGATTTTTAGGGGACCCTATTCCAACAGTCCCCCAACACAATCTCGTGACTCGTCCCGAGTCACTGAGATGGTGGGTTCTACACTTGTGCCTGCAAAAAATTGATCGTCGTGGCCAATGGAGGTAGCCCGCCTTCACTCTGAGCAGCGGCATTCTATGCAATGTCGACCAATGTTTATGAAGTCAAGCCTTCCATCGCGCCGATGACACTCTCCAGAATCTAGTTCAACTGCTTAACTGCGACATCCACATCTTGTGAAATTTTGAGGGCCTCAGCATCCCAAGGCTTTAGGCGATCACCGAGGGAATTATTGTTTTTTCGAAGTTCATCATTATCAGCTTGGAGGGTGTGACTGGTGCGTAGCTATGTCAAGCGTTGAGCAGGAACTAAAGTGGGTAGTGTGGCTTCTAACTTCTCAAACTCTTCTTCTTTTTGTTGCAGGTCTTGATCGATGCTACGTAGGAGTGGGTCGCGCTGGACCTTGGTCCATAGCTGCGTGGACATTTCTAATAATTGGGCACCCTACGCGATTTTCCTTGTAATGGTGTTTGTAGCCTCAGTGACCAACACAGTGCGCTAGGCCCGTACCTCCTGTATCACCAAAATAGGACCTGATAGGCTGTTGATCAGACTACCTCAGTGTAACTATTTCAAGCCAATCTTTTAGCTGAGGCTTAGCCTCCTCATCTTGAGAGGGCTCTCGCAAGGGTTAATGATATAAGTCATAGATAGATGGCTAACTCTATGGTTTGTGATTTTGTATGTTTACAGGTTTAAAAGATGAAGGTTCGCTATCATTGGGCTATGGAGTCAACAAGTCAGTAGATTCAGTGGCAAGGTCTCTTGACATGGAAGTTGAGGAAAATGGGTTTTTTTCACAAAGATAATTCACTCAAGAAAATAGGTCAACATAGTAATTCCATTACTAAATGAAGTCAGAGCATATGATTATGAATTTTGAGTAATAGCAATGAAATTTACTGCTAGTGGTTCAAAGATAGTTTACTCACAAGATACATTAAAAACATAGTATTCTCATTACTAAAGGAAGTCAGAGCATAAGATTATGAATTCTGAGTAATAGCAATGAGATATACTGCTAAACACAATAATTCCATTACTAAAGGAAGTCAGAGCACATGGTTGTGAATTCTTAGTAATAGCAACGGAATCTACTGCCAGTGTTTCAAAGGTAGTTTACTCACAAGATACAGGAAAAACACAATCATCCCATTACTAAAGGAAATTAGACCATATGATTATGAATTTTGAGTAATAGTATTAGGATCTACTGCAAGTATTTAAAAGTAACATATAGATCAAGAAAACATTAAACCCCATGAGAAACTTAGATCTGTTCAGAAAAACCTCTTTGTATTACTGATTATAGTCCATAACATAAAGCAGCAGCTGGACCTAAAAGTCTCCAACCCATAATAGATCAAAATATTCACTACTTATAGGAACCTTTCCTTTACATCAAGTGTGCCAAGTGGCTAGACCATTTAACTTTCAAATGACACTTAAATCTAACTACTAACTAGATTCATAAAACTAAGACTGACACCTTTCGAATTAGGAGTTAGAGTCCTACTATGACTCAAACACCTATTTATTACATTTAAATCAAAGATTATCCCAATATTCCTCGTAAAGAATCATTTCTTTGATCCATGCTAACCATCAAAAAAACATTAATAATTTGATTTCCTTCGTGAATTTATTCTGCCTATCATTAAGGAGATATCAGTTTGATGACATGGCACATGTGAACTAGTGTCTTCAAACTCTTCCTTTAACTGAAAGTATCCACTTGGAAAATCTGATACTCTTTTTCATCATCTGATACTCTCTGGCACCCTGGTGAGGAACAACTTTAAACATGTTTTTACCTTCTTGATGCTTCTATCCTTGTTATAAACCCTGCCGATTCATGACTTAACTATCCTAAAAACCAATAGATTTTTAGCCCTTAATCATTCAAGCTTATCTTCGAGCAGCTTTGTTGGAATTGATTATTGTTTCATATATTTGACATCTGCTAACATTCCATTAACATTTCAACCTTCCACCTGTGCAAAAATAAATCCTCGGAAAAATGGAGAATAAGGTGAAATATGACTGCGCTACGAAAATAACATGTTTTCGTAGTGCAGTTTTCATAACACTGTAAACCACTTACTTTAACCATTCTTTCTTCTGCTATGTGATCTTATTTTTCATTTGTGATCCTTACCTTATCACCAGAAATACCAAACCTTTAAACCTAGCATTCCTTACCTCCAAAATACATGCAAAAGATGCCAAAAATTCACCTTCAGCAGTTGAAACTGCTGTGTATGATCCCTTTAACACAGTTTTTTCAAAATTTACAGTTATGAGGATATTTTAACTTCTTCAAGGATTTGAATCAACATCAAAAGTATAAAAACTTGGTTTTAAAAGTGTTTTTCCTCAAAAATGATCTTCTTCTTGATAGCAAAACTGATTTAGGATTTATAACTTACTGCCCTGTTTCATTATTATTGTAGCTTCTTTTTTGTGACTTTGTAAATTCCATGATACTCTTTGTCATTCTGATGGTGAGCATATTTAAGTATCTACTTACCTTTCTCTTACTTCCCAAAATTAACCTTGCTGTCGAAACTCTGTTTTGAGCTACCTTCATAACTAGTTTAGTAACAAAAACAAAGAAAAGGTCATTTGTGATAATCTTGTGCTATTTTTTACCATTGGAGGGTGTTAGGTGATCAAAAAAATTTAAGCACAACCTTTAAAACTCTTCATTCCTATCATTTTAGGCCTATTAAATCCAAAAAGAAATCTTCAGAAATTCTGCAGCAAAAACTGGGCTTCAAGCCTAGGACTTGCTGCAGAATTGCCTAACTATCCATAGACTTCATAGAATTTGAATTTTTGGCCTAGAAAAGGTCCATTACTGTGTGAGATGATAATATGAAGCCTGATAAGGAAAATTTAGTTAAAAATACCACTTACCCTCCTCAAGAAAAAACCTTTTCGCCTTCAGCCACTTCATCAACCAAGAAAAATAACTCAGTTTTTCCTGAAAAAGAAGGCTGCACTCCTGAGATCCTATCTCTTGATCCCTGATAGATGTTACAAACATGGAGGATATTTTTGTATATAATAATTATTATAAGAAAAACCTCTCTCCGTTTTTTGAAAACTAGCTTCAGTTTTCTGGAATCGGCATTTTAACATCATGTATAAAACAGGAAAAATTCAGAAATCTGAAAATAGGTCCCAAAGAAAACTTCGAATCTCCAAATTGGTAGCACCTGGGAGAAAATTGAAAGAGGTTTTTGTTCCTTGTTATGTTCTTAGAAAAAATATGCTTCATAGTTTTTAAACCCATCTTCATTTTCCTGAAAATTCCTTTTGAAACCAACAGCTCAAACAGTCCAAGAAAAACTAAAATCCCCTTGTAGCTCCTAGTAGAAAAACATGTAACATGTCTGCATGAAAGCTTGTGTGAGGATGAGGTCATCCATGATCAGTTATAACTCCATAGGCTCCTATCCAAACACATAGACATATTTTTATGCTTTCCTTTTCATAGAAATTTCCCTTTATAACCACGAACTGCCCTCTTTAAAATATGATAGCTGTAAAAAAATATTTGGACAGCAAGTTGTTTGTCACAAAGTTAAATTTTCAAAGGTGACAGCTGATTGATACATTCCAAGGTTGAAAATTAAATGACAGAGAGAAGCTTGGGTAACTTGTTTAAGGAATCATATTTGAATGTGGAGAGAAAGGTGACAAAATGAGGGAATGGAAAGAAAAAAGTGAGTTGGAATTTATTTAGAAGCATGACCTTGAAACTCTCAAAGTTTAACCACTCATCATTATGGGGAAAATTGTTATAGAATGGCACACTTTTCATAGTATGTTTAAATTAACAAGTGTTAATTTTGCTACGGAACTAGTAGGTGTTTCTGCAGCGAATTCGGTTAATTTTGTACTGAATCTGCTACGGACTCAGACAATTTTTGACAAATGGTCAAATTTAGGATTTGTAGTCATTTCAAGGTATCTACTCAAAAAATATTCTTTCAACATGGCTTGGGATTATTTCTAATATCATATCCAAAGTTTTAACATCTAAGTTCATCATAAAACTTATCATTTCATGATGTTTTGCAACCTAACAAAAAATAAAAACTTTACACATTTCAAGATGAAATTTTGACATTTTTTTAGGTGATAACAGTGGCTCCACTTGGGATAGTGTGCCCCTGTGGTACACTAAGAACCGGTAGCTCCAGTGCTACTTTCCATCCTTTAGAATAAAACTCTGAAATTTTTCCAAGCTTCTCCTCAAACTTTAATGGCCTTCACCTCGGGCTCAAGCTTGATGATCACTGCATAAGAAACAAATCTGTACCTACTAAAAATATTCTCAGTCAACTTTGAGCTTATTCACAGACTCCTACCTACCCTATCAGCTGCAATGTCCATTTGTAGCTCAAGGAACATGAAACTTCCAATGAAGCCAGTCATTGATCTAATCTGACACTTGAATCTCTTGACTGTGCTTGAAGCAAAAATAAACATGATACTGAAATAACCGAGGCAGCATGAGATGTAACTGATCTCCAAGATGAAAATATAAACTGGAAATGTGTACAGTAAATCTTTTCCATGTAGTCATTTATAGAACCTGTTAGGTCCCTGTAATTTAGTAGAATGGCAAGACTAAATACTGCAGAGACTACATCAAAAACCACTTTGGGATTCTAGGATCTAGCCGTCCTGAATCCAGAGAGGGATCTCTCTATAAGTGCAAAGATTGATTTATCTTTAAGGCTTTTTAGTATGATATTAGGCTAGTTATTAAGAAGAAGGGTTTTTGTTTGTTTGGTTGGTTAGGTATGATCTTTAATTGGATGGAATATCACAAAATGAAAGAGTTTCAAAGTGTGAAGATGCAAGTACATTAAGAAGTTTTCAGCAGATAGGATTAGTATGAAACAACTTTAAACCATTGGGAAATGGAGTCACAAAAGGGTTTAATTGTACAAAAATTTCAAGAGTGGTCCATGGGGCAAGTCATCTATATCAAAAAATCCTTTAGTTTAAATGATGAAATGGAACATTAAAAGTGTTGAGAAGGTGTAAAAAGCCAATAATTTCAACAAGGATTTATCAAATTTCCATTACAAGAAAAGAATTTTTAAGCAACTCTTTGAAACCAGCCAAAGGACAGGGCTAACCATAAACTTCTTTGGACAAGTTTGTATTAAAGCTAACTTATCAGACAACAATCCAGTAATCTCACTAGACTACTTTCATAAGGGATGAAAACAGATAAGAAAACAAAGTGCAGCTTAAGATCAGGTCAGATGTATTTCAATCATAAACTTCTTTTAGCATATTCTTAGGGAAACTTTCAAAACAACCTTTGGAGAAAGAACTAGAAGATAGGGCAAACCATAAAATTTTCTAGTTTAACTCTACTTAGCATGTAATAAAAATATCATTCAAGAAATTCCTTTAAAGTGTAGCACTTCAAGACATGGACTAACCAACATTCCTTGACAATGTTTGCACTTAATTTAAGTCATTCCTAAATATAACAATTAGCAGAAAACATAGAGATAAAGCTTATCAGTGAGAGTAGGGTACTTTTGACAGTAAATCCTAGCTCTATATTTGTTGTTCTTTATCAGAGAAAAGTGAAAAAAATGGCATACATGAAAGAAAAGCAATAAGAGTAAGAGGTACTTCACCAATGATATAGGCCAGGATCCCAAGAATCAACTTGTATATTGATTGTCAATCTAGTTACAAACCACAAGTCCAATGTTTCATCATAGCAACAACTTCTCTTCTCAGCTTAACTTCTTCAATAACTTTAAACAGAGCTTCAGAGCTTCAGAACTTATTTACATTCAACAATGGTTCGATACTGCAACTATTACATCAAAGTCCAATAACCAACCTTTTACAATGTGCTCCTCAAGGAGATTTTATAAGAAAATGAGGAGGTGGAAGAGTTTCTAGGGTTCAAGTGTCATTAATTCTATACTAAATGCAATTCCTAGCCTTGAAAACCATGCAAGGCAGGGATGCATTGAATTATATCTCTATTTCATTTACTCTATTTATGTTTTTTAGGTGTAGTGGATAAAAATATTGACTTCAATGCTCTTTCTTATATTTTCAATAACTCTGGTGACAGTTTGAAATAAGTTCTTTTTCTTGAAATAACTTTTCAGTTGCCTTTAGGCAAATATCTCTTGAATAGGCAATAACTATGCCTTCTTTTGATTTCTTTGAGGTTGCAGGTGGCTCTTTGGTAGCTGAAGAGGATTCAATTAGCCTCTGATGTGGTAGTGGAGGCCTCCTTTGCTGATATTTTCCCTTGTTTTACCTTAAGACATCTTTAATCTTCTTTACTCTGTGTTTAGGCTTGATTAAGCCCTGATCTTAGTTTTCGGTCTTCATTCTCTGATATTGGCTTTATTTTTTTAAACCTGGGGATTAAAAACCTTGATTTTCAGGCTTAGGCATTAATCCCTTTACTGTTGATTTCTTCACTAATATACTTGGTTTAATTGATGTTCACTATGTTTTTGTTGTTTTGCAGGCACGCAGAAGGTTTACATAATCTCACTGATGCTCATGAGGCACAGGAAAAAATCATAGTTTAAACCTTGTAAATCCCTTTTCTTCATGGATAATTGCCTGTGGATTTTCATCCCTGGACTTTCGTTTTCTTTTAAAACTGTGGAAAAAACATTTATAACCTGCAAAAAAACATGCATAAGTTAAGAATATCTCGTGAAAAATAAGTTAAGAATGTTTTGGGCGGTTTGGGAGTGAGTTTAAATCAGAGCCGTCGGATTAGAATATCCAACAGTAGAGATCATTTGGTGAGGTAATTGGAGAATAGATGGAGGGAAAATGAATTGGGATTGGGATATAACATGAGCCGTTGGATTTAAAACAATCAACGGCTGTGATTGTTTGATGGAGTGTTTGGGAGAAAAGGCGAAGGGAAAATGACTTGGGGTTGCAATACAATGAGAGTCGTTCGATCTTAACAATCAACGACCAAGATTAAAAGTGAAATAACACTGCAGAGGGTAGGTGGTAAGGCGGAAAACCATTAGTGGTCTTCGCACGAAGTTCGAGTGGTTTTAGATTTCGGAAAAAAAAATGTGATAGCATACACTTACTGACACTTGTCCCTCCCAATACCACCCATTTCGCGTTTTTTTTTAGATTAAACTGCAGGCGCAAAAAAGATGTGAAACACAATTATGGCCGTCGGATGAGGGGCAGTAGATCCAACGGTGTGGATCGCATGCGATAGAGGACGACATGCATGGGCGGAAATAAGAGTGGGCCCCGGTGATGACGTGATCCCTTTGGTCGTGGGGTGAACGGTGGTTTAGATCCTAACCGTTGGATCTTGGGAATGGACGGTCAGCATTAAAAGACGAGAGCGAATGGGTAGGGTTTGTGGGCGGAGTGCGATGCAATCTCGGTCGTTGGTTCTTGTGGATTCAATGACCGATATCAAATCTGCGGGAAAACTTATGTTTTGCGATGCGACAAAGGAGTGTGGTTGGGTTGTGCATGAGACGTCTGATCTGCTTGGTGGACGGCTGGGATCGCATTGGGAGATCACTCTTTGTGGAAGGAGAGGAAAGAGGCCGATGGATTAAAATTTTCCGATGTGATGGTGTACTGACCGTCGAATCAAAAGGATGATCGACGGTCCTGTTGAGTCTCAAAAGTGTTTTCCATATTCATACGTATTTCCATTATGTCATAACCATTTAACTTTTATTTCATAGCCATCTAACCTAAAACCCTACATCAAGTAACCATTTTCATAAATATATGGGTTAGGATCCTTGTTTTCCAAAGTTATTTATTTTATGTATTTAAAGTAAATTTATGATTAGAAACTAGAAAATTAACATATTTTCATATATCTATATATGTGTTATGAGTTTTGTGACATGTGTAGGTCAAAAGGAGACTTCTAGAAGACCCTTATCTGGCACTTTAAGGCCAAATTCGAATTTGGTTGGAGAAGATTATGGGATCAAGAGGATATGTGTCTCACTTCCTTGTTGTATTGAAACTCTAAGAGGATATGTGTCTCATTTCTTAGTTGTGTTGAAACTCTAGAAAGACATGTGTCTTATCATTTCCTATTTTGATTGTAACTCTAGAGATGGAGGGAGAAATTCATGGACTCCCATTAATGAGATGACTTATCATATTTTGTATAAATAGGAGAAGCTTTCTCCTATCATAGGTAATGAGGAAGTAGTGAAAAAATAGTGAAAAATAGGAGAAGGAAAATAGAGAGTGTTTTGTAATAAAGCTTAATATGGAATGGGATGCAGATTTGTGAAGTTTTTCAATAAAGAAGTTCCTTGATGGTGTTTTGATTACAATTTTAAGGAGCTGAAGAAGGATTACACCAAATTGGTAGCAGAGGGCCCCTGCTATTCAAGGAGGTTTTGCATGTTTTCTAGATAAGTTGCTTTCAATTCTGTTTTGTTATATTTCCTTACTTAGATTGCTTTCTGAAATCATAACGCATTTGCACATAGTTTTACAATGACTAATGACATGGAATCAGTCTTGTCCTTCTGCTGATTTATTTTTTTTAGCTTTTAATTCCAGCACTGTTTTATTTATTTCAGTTTTGTACATTTGATTTATTAGTTAGATTAGATATTAAATTACTCATGTCATTATCAGTTACCTCTGAAAGCCATAGCGAGACTAATGGTGAGGGATTGAAGTATGAGTGTGTAGTTTGATATTAGTTTATTTTTGTGCAATTTAGATATTAAATTGCTCATGTCATTATCAGTTACCTCCGAAATCCATAGCGAGACTAATGGTGAGGGATTGAAGTATGAGTGTGTAGTTTGATATTAGTTTATTTTTCTGCAAGTTAGATATTAAATTGCTCATGTCATTATCAGTTACCTCTAAAAGCCATAGCGAGACTAATGGTGAGGGATTGAAGTATGAGTGTGTAATTTGATATTAGTTTATTTTTCTGCAAATTAGATATCAGATTGCTCAAGTTGTTTATGATTACCCCCGAAAGCCATAGCGAGACTAATGGTGAGGGGTCAGAATATGAGTTGATGTAATTTGATTTTAGCTTTACTTTGCTTGCAATTCTTGGATTTATTTGAGCACAGTTTCTTTTGTATTTAGACAACAACAAGGGTAATGGGTTTCATGATCAATAGTTCACTGTTTGTTTGACTAGTATAGTGGCACATTTTCATTTTCTTTTAGGAATTAATTTTGTCATTGCATGTTTTAAAACCCTTTTGAAATTTGAAGTTTGGGAAATCATTATAAAGGACATCATTGCCTTGAACATTTATATCCATACTTGTCTTTTAGAATTTCCATCTCACATTAGGAAACCAACCAAGATAAAAACCCCCAAGATAAATAAAAAAACCCCAAAAAAACGACAAAAAGTAAGAGATAGGTTATCTTGCACATATAGTGCGCCACACTTCGTCAGCTTACGAATCCCGGATTGACAAATTAATGTAGCAATTTAGAACACACTAAATTGACCAAACATTTTGGCGTCGTTGCCGGGGAAGTGTAACTAGGTAGCCAATTTCTTAAAAAAAAAAAAATTTAATAATTTTTGAGTATGCTCTCCTCCGCACTTTGTGTGATCTGGAGGATCAGAAAAAATGATTGTTATGTAAAAAAAAAATTAATAATTCTTGAGTATGCTCTCCTCCTGCACTTTGTGTGATCTGAAGGATTAGAAAAAGAATTGTTTTGTGAAAAAGAAAGAAAAAAAAAAATTCATCATTTCAATTGATTCAATAAAATAAAAAATAAAAAAATTCAATAAATTGTTTTGTTTAGTAAAATACATATGTATATTTTTAATTTTTGAAAATATAACATGTGTAATTTTATTAACAAAAACAAATAAAAAAAATATATATAAAAAATAAAAAAAATCAATAAATCATTTTGTTTAGTAAAACATATATGTATATTTTTAATTTTTGAAAATATAATATATGTAGTTTTATTAAAAAAAAAAAAAAAAAAAAAAAAAAAAAAAAAAAAAAAAAAAAATCAACGCACTCGTCCATGGCCTTTGAAAAATTTTGAACTATAAACAAGACCGAGCCATGAGCCCTGGCTACAAACCCGCACTCAAACTTAAACCACAATGATTGAATTAAAAGTGATTCATAGAAAATTTACAAACAATTTTTTACATTAAAGCAACAATTCACGTCATACACCACAAACCCAACTATCTTCCTTCGAAAAATTCACACTGTCAAATTTGATTTGAATATTCAAATCTAACCGCTTATAAATCCCATTTCTCTGTGAAAGTTGTTTTGTTCACCGCCTTCTGCGATTCGTCGAGTGACTTTTATTTGAAGATTTTTGCAAATCGTAGGTCACGAAAGGATGCCCAAAGAGAGGTAGATTTAGCCTTTGTTTAAAGAGATCGTGTTTCAAAATCTTTCAAGATTTCGTCAAAGATCATGAAATTGAGCTTGCGGCTAGGGCTGTGTCTCTCATAGATGCAGAGCAAAGGATTAAAGACATGGAAATGAAACTTGAGTCAACAAAAGCTCATCTGTGATCAGAACAAGAAGCATGGCCGAGTACTCTCTTGAATGTTCAAAAAACATGGAATTTAAAATACGAGGCTCCAGAGGCTCAAACAAGCAAAATGGCTATAACAAGCTCAGGTGAAGACATAAATTCATTCAGGATGAACTATGAAAAACTTAAGGAGGAGCATGATTCATTTCGGGAAATGGTTGAAATCACTGAAAAAAGGACAAATGAGATATCTCGCCTTTAGATGATAATAACAACCTACAAAAAAATCATCGCATGCAAATCATCTGGAGGAAGACCATAGTAACAATCAAGCTTCAGCGCAACAAGATTCATCTGTGTATGTTGTTGCAGTGGCAGAACAACAAATTTTGATTAGTCGATTAGAAGATGACTTTTAAGCTTACAAGAATCGTGCTCATGCTCTAAAAAATTTTCAAAATCAATTTCACAGCCGAATGTAGCAATTTAGGAAAACGCAAAAAAGAGAAAAACGTCAAACTTTGAAAGCACGATTTGGCCAAATGGAGGAGAATTTGGAAAAAATAAAACATGGGTTTTTTCGCCAATAGGGTCAGTTAGATAACCCAGAAATCGTTTTAATATATTCGTGGCGATATGGGAGAATTTCTCGGTTCTTTGAAGCCCATTTTTGCCTGCCGCGTGAGGAAAAACAATTTTTTTTGCACAATGGAGAGTTTGGAAATGGCACTCTGCATTGATTTCACTCATAATTCGGTTCTGTGATATCAAGAAGAAGAATTTTAATCAAAATCAAAGACTCTCGTGGCATTCAATCCACATTCCACTGACCACTGATGCCGAATCTTCACCTGCACTGATCCACCAGCGACGCAGCGACTCTCATCTTCACGGCTGCACATCATTCATTTGAAGGCTGGAAATGTCATTTTTAATTACAAATATCATAACAATAGGTTGAAGTCATAGAAGATTTTTCCTGCCCATTTTGTTTGGTGCGTTGTGCCAGCTTCAAGGGTTTACCACTGCATTTGAATTCTTCGCATGATCTATTCAATTTTGAGTTTTGGGCTACTGAAGTCTATCATGGCATTCAATGTTTTTAGTTTCAGTTTCTTTATTTAATAAATTTTCTTGTTTAATAAAATTATATATGTATATTTTTGTTTTTTAAATGTAACATATATAATATTTAAAAAAAAAAATTGCATTTCTCTTTTTCAATTTTGTTAATTACAAAAAAAAAAAAAAAAATTAATAATTTTGAATCAATGAAATGAATAAGTTATTTGTTCACATTTTCTAAAGGTATTGATTAATTTTGGACTGATGATGAAAGATGAATGACTAAATTTTTATTCAAGATTTTTAATTACAGAAACCGTCGACATTCTGCAGCTAAAGTCCAATTTCGCAGCTGTTCTCCAATTCTGCAGCTGAAAAACCTCATTGTTCAAATCAGCCTAACTTTCTCATACAAAATCAGATTTTGATGATTTAAGTATCGTTGGAAAGGTCTCAACAATATCTACACAATGAGAAATCCATCATTAGAGTTTGAAATGGTAAATAATGAAATAAATTGCTGAAAAGAGGTAACATTCAACTTGAGGCACTAATTCCAAAACATGTATAAATTCTTTTGATTTTTCCTTTGAGAACTTGTTTCATTAATACAAATTCTTAGTTTTGTGTGTAAATATCATAACTAGAGAGACTGATCACCTCTCTCCTTTGATAATCTTACATTCCATTGCAGAAGAAGTATTAGTTTTTTTTGCAGGTTCCAGGAGGAAGGACAAATGACTACAAGAGAATGGTGTCTCTCTAAGAGACAAATTTGTTTCATAAGAGGATAATCAACAACAAAGAAGAAATATTCTGATGTAAAATCAGATCCAAACATTTGAAAAACTTTCAGATACTATTGTCTCTATCACATCTATACCTCATAATAAACCATTCACCTCATTTCACTTCATATTTTCCATTTACATTCACATCCACTTTTCATTTCTTTTTGTCCATTCATAACCACAAATAAAAGCAAGAGGCTCATTCACATGCTTATTTCCCATTGTCATTTCTACTCTCCATTGCCATCTTCTATTTTTATCTTCCATTTCTTGTCATTTTCATTCCGCAAATAAGCCTTGTTTCAATGCAAATTATTGAGTCCATAGTCCTTTGAGTCTAAGTTCTTTGTAAAAACACCTTGAGGCTTACATGCCTTAATGGCAAGTTCTCATGCTGACAAACAATGGGAATACATTAATGTCTCTTGTTCGGCAGATCTTCTAGGTGACTTGACATCAGCGAAATCATTCGTACCTCGCAAGATGTGTTTGAGCATCTTGACTCTCATTGTCATCAATGGTGAGAGTTCTCGTGTTGACTAGTGGCATCCATTAATGGCCACTAAGTCAACAATTTCATACTATGTTCGACATCAGAACATCTTTTCACATAGTAAGAATTATGCCAATGAGTTTTGAAGACATGAAGACTATTATTTTCAGCATTTTGGAGCAGATTCAGCAAGTTTTAGTAGAAGCAATAAAAAGTCATCTTATCTCTTTATCCATGACTCCTCTTGTTCAGCCACTTGAAGAAGAATATGATCAAAATTTTGCAGCCACCACACATACACAACTTATCCACATTTAAGGTAAGTGAAGGTATGTTGTTTTCTAATTTTTAATCATGTAATTCATTAGAATGCTAAAATTGTAACTTTGGAAAAATTCTTCACTCCCTTTTTCACATTGTCATATCTTTACTTGGGGGGGAAGAGACATCATTTCATATCCACATGTCATACACTATCACACATTTTCATTTCATTTCCACCCACATATACTTCCCAACCAACTATTTTTGCAACATGATCCAAAAAATTATATGTCTTGCAAATGATCAATTCATTGATGAAGTAATTGATTCTAAATGTTTTCATGAACTTTGATACAACAAAGAAAATAAAGCATTGTTACACAAGAACCATTGCTCAAAAAAAAAAAAATGTGTTGCAATCAAATGTATTATACTTTGCCAAAAAGGAAAATATCAAGAAGCAAAGTTTGAAACGAATCTATATGAGTCAAAACTCATAAAAGATCAACTCATGGACAAATGAATCATTGCAATAGTTGCAAGAGGACATGCAACAACTTCAGTTTGGGGGTATGTTGAGTCTCAAAAGTGTTTTCCATATTCATACATGTTTCCATTATGTCATAACCATTTAGCTTTTATTTCATAGCCATCTAACCTAAAACCCTACATCAAGTAACCATTTTCATAAATATATGGGTTAGGATCCTTTTTTTCGAAAGTTATTTATTTTATGTATTTAAAGTGAATTTATGATTAGAAACTAGAAAATTAACATAGTTTCATATATCTATATATATGTTATGAGTTTTGTGACATGTGTAGGTCAAAATGGGACTTTTAGAAGACCCTTATGTGGCACTCTAAGGCCAAATTCGAATTTGGTTGGAGAAGATTATGGGATCAAGAGGAAATGTGTCTCACTTCCTTGTTGTATTGAAACTCTAAGATGATATGTGTCTCATTTCTTAGTTGTGTTGAAACTCTAGAAAGACATGTGTATTATCATTTCCTATTTTGATTGTAACTCTAGAGATGGAGGGAGAGATTCATGGACTCCCATTAATGAGATGACTCGTCATATTTTGTATAAATAGGAGAAGCTTTCTCCTATCATAGGTAATGAAGAAGTAGTGAAAAAATAGTGAAAAATAGGAGAAGGAAAATAGAGAGTGTTTTGTAATAAAGCTTAAGATGGAATGGGATGTAGATTTGTGAAGTTTTTCAATAAAGAAGTTCCTTGATGGTGTTTTGATTACAATTTTAAGGAGCTGAAGAAGGATTACACCAAATTGGTAGCAGAGGGCCCCCGCTATTCAAGAAGGTTTTGCATGTTTTCTATATAAGTTGATTTCAATTCTGTTTTGTCATATTTCCTTACTTAGATTGCTTTCTGAAATCATAGTGCATTTGCACATAGTTTTACAATGACTAATGACATGGAATCAGTCTTGTCCTTCTGCTGATTTATTTTTCTTAGCTTTTAATTCTAGCACTGTTTTATTTATTTCAGTTTTGTACATTTGCTTTATTAGTTAGATTATATATTAAATTACTCATGTCATTATTAGTTACCTCCGAAAGCCATAGCGAGACTAATGGTGAGGGATTGAAGTATTAGTGTGTAGTTTGATATTAGTTTATTTTTGTGCAAGTTAGATATTAAATTGCTCATTTCATTATCAGTTACCTCCGAAAGCCATAGCGAGACTAATGGTGAAGGATTGAAATATGAGTGTGTAGTTTGATATTAGTTTATTTTTCTGCAAGTTAGATATTAAATTGCTCATGTCATTATCAGTTACCTCCGAAAGCCATAGCGAGACTAATGGTGAGGGATTGAAGTATGAGTGTGTAATTTGATATTAGTTTATTTTTTTGCAAATTAGATATCAGATTGCTCAAGTTGTTTATGATTACCTCCGAAAGCCATAACGAGACTAATGGTGAGGGGTCAGAATATGAGTTGATGTAATTTGATTTTAGCTTTACTTTGCTTGCAATTCTTGGATTTCTTTGAGCACAGTTTCTTTTGTATTTAGGCAGCAGCAAGGGTAATGGGTTTCATGATCAATAGTTCACTGTTTGTTTGACTAGTATAGTGGCACATTTTCATTTTCTTTTAGGAATTAATTTTGTCATTGCATGTTTTAAAACCCTTTTGAAGTTTGAAGTTTGGGAAATCATTATAAAGGACATCATTGCCTTGAACATTTATATCCATACTTGTATTTTAGAATTTCCATCTCACATTAGGAAACCAACCAAGATAAAAACCCCCAAGATAAATAAAAAACCTCAAATTGATAAAAAGTAAGAAATAGGTTATCTTGCGCATATAGTGCGCCACACTTCGTCAGCTTACGAATCCCGGATTGACAAATTAATGTAGCAATTTAGGACACACTAAATTGACCAAACAGGTCCAGCTTAAATCGGGGATTGCATCGGCGGAAGGCAACATGATGGATGAGCGCGATGCGATGCGATCCAGTACGTCGGATGAAGGTGAATCAACATCTGAGGTTTGCTCTGAGGGATCGCATCGGAAATTTTGAAATATATGAAAAGGAATGACCCATGCGGATTTGCAATGCAATGAGCCGATGGTCGTTGATTTGCAGAGATCGACGGCCTAGATTTATTTCAAATCATAAAGTCGGGTTTATGGGAAAAACAAAGGAAAAGGGGTTTTGGAGAGGGTTTTTAGACCTTTAGCACCCGATTGCAGGGTATGGTCCTGTGAAAAGGGCGAGGAGACCGGGGGTTTAAAAGAAAAGGCTTATCGCAATCGAAGTTTTAAAGTAAAAGGAAATAAGAAAATAAGAAACCTCGATTGCGATTGCGCGATGGGCGTTAACTCCAGGTTATGGCTCCAAGTCACATGCAGGTAAAAGGAGCTAGAGCTTAGGCCAAAGGGGCTTAAGGCCTTAATGCAAAAAAACTGATTTTTAAGGATTTTTGAAGGATTTTGAGGGTTCCAATAAGGGAGAAAAGGGTTTTTTATACCAAGAAAATGGGGACATAAGGCTTAAAAATGGTTTTGGAATGGTTTAGAAGTCAAATGAAGGTTTTTATGGGTGAATATGGAGAATGAAATGGAGAAGTGTAATGAGGGAAAATGGAGCTTCTTTGAGCAGTCTTTCTCTTGGTAAACAGCAAGTACTTTAGGAGTAATAATGGAACAGTAGTGAAGATTAACTCAAAGGGTAAAAATCTTCATAAGACTTTAAGAACTGACAATTTGGATATGAATTGTTTCTTAAAGGCTAAAAACAGATTTAGCCACCATTTGATATGACAAATTTTTATAGGTGGCTAATAGTGGCTCCACATGGGGATGGCATCTTCTTGAAGGTGTCAAGAACTTCAGCTATTGATCTTTGGCTTTTCAGTAAACCAGTGCCTTATCCATTGGGCAACAACTCTTCTTCCCCTTAGCTGACCTTTCTTTGATTTGATAATCTCTGAATCAAATTGAAACAATGAAATTCTATCAAAACTACATCTCTACCTACCCATTCTTAATGATCCTAACATTTTTCTTCTTTTAGAGTGCATTTGGACTAGAAAAATATTTTCATAAACATTTTACTATTTTGAAAAATAGGAAACTAATCTAAGTCTAATATTATTCCTCCATGAACTCAGTTTAAACAGTTGAGTTCATAAATTTCTCTACCTAACTACTACCTGTCAGGATTAGACTGTCTGAAAGACCTTTATTCTCTAAATTCTAAGACAAAAAATTAAAAAGCAGCCAAGCCAAGATTAATCAGTTTGACTTGCTATAGATCTATGGCATACAAACAACCTGCACATAGATTTTTATTTGCAGAAAATTAAAGCAAAATGGTGAAGGCGTAAGGTCTAACAATCAAAAACATCCTTCATTATTTCTTCAACTCTATTTTTAGGCCTTTTTGAGCTGTTTTTCTTCCTCATCTAGTTCAAGTTTTGAGCTTGAATGAACCTTCATTTTTCTATCATAATCTACCTTACTCATAAGCCAAGATTGTGTTGTCTGGCTGATCTAATTCACTAAACTATCAGCAGTAAATTGAAAAGCTACGTATTCATGATTAGGTTGTATGACTAACTATAAGTGTGTGTTTTAGGAGTGGCATTTGAACTTGCACACTTTCAGATTTTGTTTCTCTTTTTTGATATGGGGTTGTACCTTTCTTGTTTTTACAATTTGCCCTCTTTTCTTTTCTATTGTTTTTTGTATTTTTTCCTTTTCTAACTTTGAAAATAGTGAAAGATATGATATTTATAATGGAAAATAAAAAGGCTTCAAACTGGTACAATGTTTGAACATCCTGCTATTGAAAGGACCTCCAAAAAGTTCAATTCCATTCAATTTCTGCAAGAAATAAGCATTTTTACCAGTAGTAAAATGAATGAGATAAGGGCCAAGCCATAAGTTATCAAATTTCCCATGCTTGCTCTTATCTTCTCTCCTAGAATCCAACTTCAAAACTTTGTCACCAATGCTGAAATCACTGGCCTTGGTTCTTCTATCAAACAACTTCTTGATGTTTTCTTGCTTTTGTAGTGTTCTGTTGTAGACTTCCTCCCTGGTTTGTTGAAGATGTATAGTGTAGTATACCTAGGGGGAATAATATAGGGTACAGAGGGAGGTACCCAAGGGAATAATATGATGTAATAATATAATAATGATAAATAATTGACCCATAGTTAATAAATAAAGTGGTTAACCCACATTATGTAAGGGACCACATGTAGCTAGGGAATAAAGTAATAAGCCCATTGTATTGGATGTATGGTATTGAGATACCCATGGTATTGCATGTATGAAACCTATATAGAGGCTAGAGTCTCTCTATTGAGAGATGTCAAGGATTATTATATGGGCAATCATATGGCTTGTGGAGTGATCTCCTTCCTTAAGGAGTGAATGTATGGTGTTGCCCTAACTTAAGGGTTTTGATATTAATAAAGATCTGAAGTTGTCTTATATGGTGTTATTTATTGGGAATAATTTATATTTCTATATATTTTCTTGTCAGATCTACTACAAGTGGTATCAGAGCACTTTCTTGGGTAGAGTTTGGAGATTTGTTTTTTCATTTGTTTGCAGGAAATTTTTGGGCAGCAAGTTTGTAGAGAAGATCTGGAAAATTTGGCAAAAATTGTTTAAAAATAAATATCATATCTGAATTCCTTATGGAAAAATACTCAATTTCAAAAAGAAAATCAGTCGAATCAGAGTCCGAATGAGAGTGATATCGCTGATTTAAATTCAGTTGTGTCGCAGAAATGATTCTGACGGCAATTTGTGTATGGCGGATCTCCTAAACTTTTTAGTAGATTCTGGTTCACAATCTCAGACAAACAATTATAGATCTGATCTCCCCTTGAAAAATCACCCGATTTCAAAAACAAATCGGTCAAATTGGAGTCCGGATGAGGGAGTTATCACTAATTTAAAATCAACCATTTTTTCAGAAATTTTGTGACGGCGGGACAGTTGCAGCACAAATATGTGTTTCCAGAGTGCCTAGATTGGGATTTCAATCATATGGTTAGATGCAGAATGACTATTCCATTTTCGAAAACAACTTATATTAAGGATTCTGAGTTATATTGACCGAGTAATGTCCATTTTAAATTTTTTCCAAAGTAAGTGATTTTCTTCAAAACCCTTACTTTATTTTGTGGATTCTCGCAAGATGAAGTTTACAGGAAAAGATGATGGCCCTACTATTGAAGATTTTTTACAACATCTCAAGGCTCAATACCGAAGTTTTTTGATATGCTCCATAGGGCTTCATCTGAAAGATGAGGCAAATAAATGGTGGACCTCACTTGACAGCGCAGTGAGGAAACTTCCCGAGAAAAAATTTGAAAAAATCATTTTGGATAAGTGGTTTAAAGCCGGAAATAATGACACTAAGAGACATAAAGACTTATTTTCTACTAATATTTCCATATTACAGGTTAATGGAAGTATTCAGAAAGAGAACATCATTGTTTCTATCATTCCTAGTTGCAAGCATAATTGTATCAATGTTAATTTGGCTAAAAAATTGCAAGTTCCAGCAAAACATATTGAAAACACACAAGTTAATAATGAAGATGTTCCAATTTATAAATATTTGAAGATTTCTATGGATAAGTATGTGTTTCATTCTGATTTTTATGCTTTAGATATGGTTGTTGTGGATGTTTTTTTGGGACACCCTTGGATGGAATCCGTTGATACTGTCAATTTTAATGTGCAAAAGAAATTCATGAAGCTCTGGTATAAAAAGAAGAAAATTACATTGCACGATATTTTCATTAGGAACCATGGAGAGACTAAGGAGGAAGAAGTGCAAATCTCTAACGACACAGACACATTAGATGATGAGCCTTTGATGGTAGACAGCCAAGCATAGTCATCAAAGCAAGTAACAACAAAAGAACCTGACAACACTCCATCACCAATAATGGAGGAATTAATGAAAGATGTTCCATCAGTTAAAGCTTCAACATATCAGCACTCGCATCACCCAAAAAGACAACAACCAGGAAGGTGGAAACGAATTAGTAACAAGGACAACAACCCCTGGATGACACATAGAGAGATGCGACGATCCACCCACAACACATCAACACAGAAGAACCACCAGAACCCACTTCCATCTCCAGTGAGAGAGACATCGACTAGATCGAGTGTTCACCTTTCTTTGGGATGGTTGGATGCACGTGAATGGTACCAGTGGAATACTCTTTTGAGTAGATCTTATTATTTTTGTTCTTATGTTTTGGGGACAAAACATGTTTAAGGGGGGTGTAATGTAGTATACCTAGGGGGGATAATATAGGGTACAGAAAGAGGTACCCAAGGGAATAATATGATGTAATAATATAAGAATGATAAATAATTGGGCCATATTTAATAAATAAAGTGGTTAACCCACATTATGTAAGGGACCACATGTAGCTAGGGAATAAAGTGATAAGCCCGTTGTATTAGATGTATGGTATTGAGATACCCATGGTATTGCATGTATGAAACCTATATAGAGGCTAGAGTCTCTCCATTGTGAGATGTCAAATATTATTATATGGGCAAGCATATGGCTTGCTCCTTCCTTAAGGAGCGAATGTATGGTGTTGCCCTACCTTAAGGTTTTTGATATTAATAAAGATTTGAAGTTGTCTTCTATGGTGTTATTTAATGGGTATATTTTCTATTTCTATATATTTTCTTGTCAGATCTACTACATATAGTCTGATTGATTCTTCTTGTCATGTCATTTTCTTCAAAATGTACCTCTTGGATCAGCTTCATGACTGGCACTCCTAGACTGGTTGGAAAAATTGCATCTTCTCCATAAACTAGCTGATAGGGTGACATTCCAATTGATTTCTTAAGTGTTAATCTGTCAGCCCATAGTGCATGTGCTAGATTTGTGTGCCATGATTTCTTATTGTCTTCCAGCAACTTTTTGATTATATTCAACAAACTCTTGTTTGAGGATTCTGGTAATCCATTACCTTGAGGGTAATAAGCAGTGGAATGACCCAATGTAATATGATATTTATGACAGAATTCAACCATATTTTTGGATCCAAATGCAGCAGCATTGTCAGTGATAATCTTTCTAGGACAACCAAATCTAGATAGGATATGAGTTTCAAGTAATTTTATGATGACAGAGTCATTGGCTTGCCTAGAAGGGATGGCTTCTATCCATTTGGTAAAGTAGTCTGCTGCAGTGAAGATCCATCTATGTTGGGAAGATGAGGCTAGATGGATTTCCCCAATGAAGTCTAGACCCCACTGTTGAAAAGGAGCTTCAACAGTGATTAGTTGCAAAGATAAGGGAAGCAATTTTATTTTTCCTTCAAAGAGTTGGCATTTGTGACAGGCAATAATCATCTTATGGATATCTTGAAAGAGGGTGGGCTAATAGTAACCATCTCTAAGGATTTTATTGACAGTTGTCTTCCAATAGAGGTGGCCTCCACATTCTCCTTCATGAAATTCATGCTTGATCTTATCTGCATCATTCTCAGGCAAACATTTAAGCAATAATCCACTAGCATTGTTCCAATATATAAATTTATCTAAAATGCAGTAATTAACAACTTTCAACTTTAAAAATCTTGCTTTTGTTTTAGACAAATCAGGAGGTGTATTTAAATTGAGCAAAACATATAAAATATCAGCATACCAAGATGAAAACAGAAAATGATCTTCAATAATTGGAGTTTACAACTCCTCCAATTCATCTAATGCATCTATCATGTTTATATCAAGAGCTTCAAAATTAGACTCAACCATTAATTTTTCTAGTCCTTGGCATTTTATGAGCTTAGTGGGCTTGATTTCTAAATCATATTCAAGTATCACAGCAATCCACTTTCCTCTTTTGCCATCTGGATCTTGTGTTAAAATGTCTTTTACAACTGAATTAGGCACAAATGCAATTATGTGGAAATGTAGAATGTAAACTTTGAAGTCTTTTAAGGCATTGAATAAGGAAAATGTTTGTTTTTCCATGGTATTGTACTTCAGAGATGCATCTCTTAATGCCTTACTAAATAATGCAATTGGCAGCTCTTGTCCCTTCAAGTTTTTCTATAACAGGACAACAGCCACCGTGTGTTCTGATGCAAATGAAAAAATGAAGAAATCCTTTGTAAAATCAGGACTAATGAGAACTGGTGTTTTGGTTAATGCTTGTTTTACCAGTTCAAATGATTTCTTTGCTTCTAAGATCCATTTAACTCCTTCTTCCTTTCTGAGCATATTTGTCATATTCCTAAGGAGTTCAGCTAAGTTGGGTATGAACCTTCTCAAGAAATTAATCTTCCCAATGAAATATTGAAGTTCCTTAATGTTTCTAAGATGGTTGATTTGCAATATACCAGCAATCCTCTTTGGGTCTATCTTTATTCCCTCTTCTGATATGATGTGTCCAAGCATTTTACCTTCTTGGAGACCAAACATTGTTTTCTTTGGATTTAAAGATAACCCAAATTTTCTGCATTTCTAAAAGACTTTTCTCAAGTGCTCTAGGTGTTCTTCATCTGTTTTGGAAAAAAAAATGATATCATCAAGGTAAATAATGATGAAGAGGCCTAATTCTTTTGAGAATGAAATATCCATGGCTCTCTGAAATGTAGCACCATCATTCATTAAACCAAATGGCATTTTCACATACATGAAAGTACCTCAAGGTGTAGTAAAGATTTTTTTGATTTAATCATCAAGATGTACTAATATCTAATTGTACCATGAGAAGCCATCTAACAAATAAATTCTTTTAGAACCAACTACCCTTTGTAAAATGTGATCCATCTTGGGTAAAGGGTAGTTGTCCTTCAAAGAGGCTTTGTTTAAGTTTTTAAAATCAATACAAAGCCTAATCTCTCATGTTTTCTTCCTAACTGACACAAGATTAGACACCCACTCTGAGTATCTAATAGGAACAATAATTCAAGCTTCATGCATTTTCTTAATTTCTTTTTCTACCAGAGGTAATTGAATAGGGTTAATTCTGCACAATTTTTGTTGAAAAGGTTTCTAATTTTCCTTGAGGGGTATCTTATGTTGAATTATTTCTGTATCATATGACTTTAGATCCTCATAACTCCATGCAAATACATCAGAAAATTCCTTAAAGAGCTCAATGTATTTCAGTTTAATGTGAGCTTGCAAGGTTTTAGACAGTTTGATCATTTTTTGTTCTTGTTTACTGCCTATGTTACATTCTTCTACTTCAGTTTCAACAGGCTCCAGTCTTGGTTTTTTGGCTACATCATTAAAATCAAACAATTCTTCTAGTGGGACCAGTCCTTCTGGCAAGTTTTGAGTGTTAGATTGCAACATTTCTAAGTCTTATTTTTCTAAATTTTCACTAAAATTTGTTGCATTTTCAAGTTTAGTAGATAACAGATTTATATTAGCAATCTCTGGACACTTTACTTCTTCATCAAGTGGGTTTTCTTCAATAGGACAGTCTGGTTCATAATCTGAATCTGAACTTGGCAGCTCAAATGCATTTCTGGACTGCAAGAAGTCTTCTATTTGTTTATCTCCATCAAACACTTGCCAGTATTTTTCATTGTCTATGACAGCTGGTCTAAATTTGACTTGGGTGGTACATTGTTTGGTTTCATAAGGTGTCAGAAAAGTTCTAGCAGTAAAGGCTAAACCATTGGCAAGGACATTTTGTTTTCTTGGGACAAAAGTAAGTTGAGATTCATCAGATGTCTTTAACAAGTCCACGACATCATTTCTATAGAATCTAAGTTTGGGATGTTTGGCACTATATTCCCCATTCACTTTCTTACTAATCAGCTCTGAATCCCCATGAACTTTTATCCTTTTGGCCCCTAATTTCTTCAATAAGTGTAGGCCTAAAAGAATGGCTTCATACTCAGCTATGTTGTTTGAAAATTGAAAATTTAACCTATAGGAATGCCCTTCAGCATGATTTTTTTCTGTATTTTGTATCCATATGTCTGCATCTGCATTGTTCTTGGTGCAAGACCCATCAAAATTCATACTCCAAAGAGGACTAGTTTCAGATTTGCTAGTTTGACTACTATCCTCTTTATCTTGTGTGCTTTCAGATTGTTCTTGTGAGTTAGCACTATGTCGAATTTGGTTTAGTTCCTCATGTTCTTCATTATGTTGAGGGTTCATCTTTTGACTCTCAATATTGACAAACAATGGATGATTTTTTTGTAGCTCTAGACCTATGATTTGTTTGCTATGATTTTCTGATTTGGTAAAATGTTTTGATGTTTCTGTCTTGTCTTCCTCTTTTTATGTGTCTGCCACTATGTTATAGTGAGGGGTGGCCACTAAGTCAGTTAAGGTTTCTTTCTTATTGAATGTTTCATTATTGAAGAGAATAAATGAGTCAAGGCCTGTATGCACAGAGTAAAGAGGAGAGTTTTCAGGTCTCTCTTGGCTACTAACCATGTATTGCATGTGGGATTCCCTATAAAGTCTTCTAGTTTGACTAAAAACAGGGATAGTAGCATATGTCATATCCATTTACATTGTTCCCTGTAACTTAGCTCCCCATGATCTTGATAACAACATACCATATTTGGGGGGCACATCAGCCACTACAATATCCATCACTAAACACTTGGCTGGAATTTGAGCTAAGTTCACACAAAGGTCTTTGATCAAATCTAAACATTTTACTATACTTGAGTCAAAGGAGTATAGATCTTTGTATGGTCTGGTGATTTCAAGGCCTAGGCTCTCCATTACTGCTTTGGGCATTAATTTGTGAGAGGCCCCTGAGTCATGCATAGCATTATGAAAAATTTTGTCTTGAATTTTCAAACTAACATAAAATGGAGGAACTGGCCCTTCTTGGTATCTTCCCTCAATCTTAGGACCAAATAAGAGCTCTGGTTGGTCATCATTGAGGTTAACAGTGTTATTATTTTCTACTTTGTTGAAAGTTTTCAAAATTTTTGATCTATATACATCTTGGGTGGCTAATTCAGTAAGGCGAACAGAGATTTTAATCTTGGAAATTTCATGTTCCAAACTAAAAGGCAACTGATTTTTTACAATTTTTGTTTCAGCCTTGTTAGTCACTACTTTATCAGCAAAATCAGTTTGTTGATTCCCTCTATTTACATTGGTCAAAATTGTTTTAATAGGAGCACTAGCTGAAGTGCTAACGCTGCTAAGATCTGCACTTTGATTTTCATTAATTTGAGTGCCTTTCTCTTTACTTTGATCAGAATTTACAGCCACTATTTTGTCTTTCTTTTTTACAATTTTGGGTTTATTCACAGGGCTGTTTTTTGCAGAGTTTTCAGAGGTTTTATTCTTGGGAGTTTCCTTATTCCTTTTACTCCTAAGTTCATATTCTTTTGGAGTTTCTATGATGACATTTTCCAGCTCTTGATAGTAATATTCATCCTCTGATCTTTTATCATCAAAAGGTGTGTATAGACCTTGTTTTCTATTGTAAGGAACACAAAATTATCATTATCTACTCCCAACATGTTTATGTCATCTTCCTCTGTTTGTTCATTTGTTTCTTCAACCTCACTTACATATTTTTGATGAAAAGGAGGAATAATATGTTGATCAACCTCTCTTGGTCTGTTTTGAGGTTGGCTTCTCCTAAAATTCTGATTTTGATTTTGATTTCTGTTTTGTGGGGCTGATTGGTTCTCTCTAGCTTGAACTTTCTCAAGTATGCTCATCTTTTTCATCATTTCTTCCATCATCCTTTCCATTTTAGAGCTAGATGTGAAGAGTGTAGATTATTCCCTAAATGATACTTTCTTCTCATTCCTCATTCTATATCGTTTCTCCGTCATATTCACTTCCACAACTAAGGCTCATTTCTGCATGTCTTCTAGATTCGAAGGGTCTCTTTATCTTAGCTGATAGGCCATTTCAGGATCAAATCCTTCGGGAAACTTGTTCAAGGTTGAGCCTTGTTGAGGTTTTAAGTCTGGAGGCAGTGCATTATAGACACTATTGAACCTAGTGCAATAGGCTTGAACATTTTCCCCAGTGTTTCTTTTGAGATTGTTGTAGTCTGAAAGTATTTGGAGAGGGTTCTTTCTAACTTCCCATTTGTTTAGGAATTGTTGTGGTTCGTGTGATTTGGCAGATTTGGCAATACCAAATGACAAGACAACATAAAACCACTTTGGGATCTCAGGATCTAGCCCTCCTGGATCTAGAGAGGGATCTCTCTATATAGGCAAAGAAATGTATTATCTTTGAAGTTCAGTTTAAGGTATTAGGCTAGTTATAGAGCACAAAGGTCTTTGTTTTGTTTGTTTGTTTGTTTGGTTTGGAAACATGAAATAAGGGTTCAATATAAGGTAAAGAAATGATTAGAGAAGGATTTTGGCAAATGGGGAGACAATTCAAAGAGGACACAAGTCCATTGGGCAATGGGTTCATAAGAGGGTTTACTTGCAATTCAAATATCCAAGGCTTTCAAATGGGCTAGTCATCTAAATCAGAGGATATTTTTAAGATGATAGTATGAGATGAAACAATAACGAAATGAATGTGAATGAAAAGGAAAAACTTTCAAGGTGACCACTTCGGAGTAAATCTAGGGACAGGACATGCCTTAACCTCTATGATCTAAACTCCTAATGAGGCTAACTCTGAAGACGACATTCCGGCAGTCTCCTGACTACTTTCAGACAATTGAAAACATTTAATTTTAACACAGGGTGAAGTCTAAGATCAGAGAAAGAATTTTAACCTTCTCTGCTTTCGACATTCAACTCAAAGGGATCTTAGAAAGGCTAACTGTTGGAAAAGGACCCTAGGGGACAGAACTAACTCTAAATCTCCCAGTTTCCCAATTCTTTCAGCTGAACCAAACAAGAACATCTAAGGAACAAACTCTAAATTCACACATCAGTAAGCATGGAAAAACCAACTTCTATACTGGTCAAATTATATTGAATTCATTCTTAAATACACAAATAGCAGAAAACATTGAAGATAAGAAAGTGCAGGAAGTATTAGGGTACTTGCAGTAGTATATCCTAAGCTAAAATTACTGATTCTTATCAGAGAAAATGAACATGATGTATACAGAGGGGTAACAATAACAAAGATAGAACACATCACCACTGATTTAGATCAGGGTCCAATGAACATGCTTGTCATATTAGAAGAGAAAAATCAGTCACATACATCCTTGTCGAATAGCTTGATATCATCCAAAAATCATCTCCCAGCCTATTTACAATCTAATACTCATAGAACTCTAACTTAGTAAACATCTTGCAATTAGTGTTTTTCAATAATCGACTAACCAACCAACATTTACAATGTATTTCTTATGAGTTATTATAGGCGGAAGAGTGATAGTAGTGGTATATAGAACTTAAATGATTCATTAAAACAGAAAAAGAGGAGTCTATCAAGCCCATTTTGTCTTAACATTTCTGTATTAACTTTCAGTACCCTTTGGCTGAGTCAGGGGTCTTCAACGGGTAGATAATAACTCCAGGGTATGTTCTTGAAGTACTCTCTGACTGTTGGTACTCTGTTTGTACTCTGAGACACGAAAGGATGAATGTTTGCCTTTCAAGTCTTCCATACTTTGTAACTAATGCACTGAAAGTCTTTTAGGACTTCCTATCAGAGTAGTAACTAATCTGGAGCTCGATGAATAACAGAGAATGGGCAGTGGTGATTTTAGTCCTTTCTTCAGTAAAAGGAATGTCCTGCAGATAGTTCCTCTGCGCTGCTGTGATCAATGATTTGCATTTAACTTGTGCTGACCGTGGATTAAGCTTCTTAATCTTCAATATTGTGCTTTAAACCCTTTAATCCTTTGATTTGTTCTTCAGCGCTCTATGGCTCTGCAATGGTCTTTCATCATGGCTGTGACTATGAAAACAGAGTGAATTCAACGCCTATAAATCCTGCAAAGCACGATAAACATGTTATAAAAAACTAGTGGGGTGAGGATGGACTGCTTCATAGGGCCTAGGAGGATGGACGGGTAATGAGGGAAATAGTCAGCGCAGTGGAAAAATGGGGAAAAAAAACTGGCAGAGCAGTTAACCAGGTGTTTTGGGAGTTTGGGTGTGAGGATAAACTGGGACCATTAGATCAGGATGATGTTAGGTCCCTATATCACTAGTATAGCCCCTTATTATTGTTAGTTTAAACCCCTTATTGTTATTATTGTACCCTTGTAACCCCCATTTTGTTATTATTGTGCCCTTAAATTATTATTGTTAGGTCGGCTAGGATTACATTATGGCCCTATGGACTCCTATATATAGAAAGGAGGTTTTGTAAATTGTATCATCCAAGAATTTTTCATTTATGTAATGTATTGGAGGTTGCCCCCTCGAAGTGGCTTATTTATAAGGCGTTCATATCTCTTTTCTTCTACTTTTGGAGCTGGTTACACAACATTTGGTATCAGAGCTTGGGATTCTAGGGTTTCGCTGCTCCAAACAGGTCATCGTGGAATTTTCGCTATAACTTTTTTTCTACGAAGTTTCAGAAGCTGAAAATTTTAGGGTGCGAAGCTGAAATCCTGAGGAAGATTGTCTAAAAATTTCAGAGCTTGGTTCGCAATATTTTCGGAGATATCATCTGTAAAAGTTAGGTCTTTTTTCAAGCTCCTAAACAGGTCATCGTGGAATTTTCGCTATAAATATTTTTCTACGAAGGTTCAGAATCTGAAATTCATATGGTACAAAGCTGAAATCTTGAGGAAATTCTTCAAAACATTTCAGAGCTTGGTTCGCAATATTTTTGGAGATATGATCTGTGGAAGGTAGTGCTTTTTCAGGCTCCTGAATTTCATCTCAAAGAGGTGATCGTGGGAAAAGTTCAATAAATCTCTCTCTGGAGATTGGATTGGAGTTCCGTCAAAAGTGGTCACAAGTACACAGCCTGTAGTTTCTTCGCTATCAATTTCAGAGACAAAGGACAAAACAGTGACACGTGGCAAGTCGTACAAGTTCGCTCTACTGAACCAGTCCAGAATTAGGTCATTGTGGGAGATTGGACACAACTTTGTCTTGGAGCATCAAACTCAGGTCAGACCTGTGGCATTTGAAAGAAGCTTCAGAGGGCTACTACAGGGCTGAATTTTAGATATCGAAGATTTTCAAGCACAGAGATAATACAATTTCAATATCGAGCTCCTCAAAGCTAGTAAAAGGTGTGTATTTTTTTTCCGAATTGCATAAGTCTTGTTTGAAGAATCAAGTTGAATTGATTGCAAGGGCCTATTGTAGAATAGATATCAATATTGAAGTCTGAAATGGCCCCTAAAAAGAATTCAACACCCATTAAGCCTTTAGAAGGCTCTACTATTACTCATGAAGATGAAGAATGGCAACATGACATGTCAAAATTACAAGAGCAAATGCAACAAATTTCGCTCTCGCAAAGAAAAAAAAAAAATGAAATGGAAGTTTTGAAGAAAGGCATGGAAGTGAAGATGGACGGTTTGAAGAAAGGCATGGAAGTGAATATGGACGGTTTGAAGAAAGGCATGGAAGTGAATATGGACGGTTTGAAGAAAGGCGTGGAAACTAAGATGAATGGTTTGGAAGCTAAGATGGATGGCATGGAAGTCGGCATGGAAGCTAAGATGGATGACATGAAGAATGATCTAAAAGCATACATGGAAGGCTCGATGACAAGCTTAAAACCAGAAATGATTCCTAATGGCGGAAATATAGGAGAAGAACCTCCTGATGAGAACAAAATAAATGTTAATCATGATTCCATAAACTCGAATGTTGGCGGGAAGAACCCCCATATTCCAAAAATGGATATGAGGAAGTTTGATGGAAAGGATCCTGTAACATGGATACTACAGATGGAGCAATATTTTGATCTCCATAACGTGCAAAACACACAAAAAGGTACGCATTGCAACTTTACATTTAGAACAAAATACATTTGTATGGTATCGATGGCTTTGTTCCCGTAAAAAAATTGTCACTTGGTCAATTTTTACGGAGGAAATGATAGCACATTATGAGGATACAAAGAGCAACACCTTCTTTACCCAATTGATAAATCTCAAACAAAAGGGTTTAGTGGGGCAGCACATTGAGGACTTCCAAAAAATTGAATATAAGGGTAACTGATATTCCAGAGGGACACAGGATTGATCTCTTCCTAGGCACTTTAAAGGATAACATCCAACATGAAGTTCGCGTTTTGGAACCTGATTCATTGGAGAAGGCATTCAGGTTGGCAAGAAAAGTTGAATGTGAAATTATGGCGACAAGGAAGCCTACCACTCAATTCTATAAAGAAGGAAGTGTTGCTACGCCTAGATTTCCACAACCTACAAGGTTGACACCACAACAATTGGAAGAAAAAAGAGCAAAAGGAATTTGCTACAGTTGTGATAGAAAATACACTAAAGGTCATAAGTGTGCTGAGAAGAAATTATTTTACATAGATTGTGAAGAAGAAGAAGAAAATGAACAAGAAGAGGATATACACCAGGAACCACCCCTAGAAGATGAAGAAATGAATCCGACCATATCGTGTAATGCACTGGCAGGAATTACCACTCCTCAAACTCTCAAGATAGAAGGACATATAAAGAAGAAAAGGGTAACAGTGTTGATTGATTCAGGTAGCACCCATAATTTTATTCATTATAAGGTAGCCAAGGAATTAAATTGTTTCCTATACCCAGCACCAGAATGTCAAGTGATGGTTGCAAATGGAGGAACTATAAATTGCTCTGGAAAATGCCATAATATCAAGCTAACCATGGGGGAATATGTATTGACTAGTCCAATGCTTGCCATTCCTATGGGAGGTGTCGATGTTGTACTAGGAGTACAATGGTTACAATCTTTGGGGACGGTAGCTTTTAATTTTCAAGAACTTTTCTTGAAATTTTTTTCAGAAGGAAAGGAAGTCGAATTACGGGGTATTGAAGGGAAGCCAGGAAGGACAATAAGCTCTAATGTCATGACAAAGCTTCTAAAGAAAGAACAACGAGGCGTAATTTCACAATTATGCTCTCTAGAAGTTCCGACATCAAAATCATCTATTTCTGCAGATCTCCAACAAGTCTTTGACAATCATTCCAAGGTGTTTGAAACTCCCAAAGGACTCCCACCTATTCGTGATCATGATCATGCTATTCATTTGATTCCAGGAAGTGTTCCTCCAAACATCAGGCCTTATAGATATCCTTACTTCCAAAAAGAGCGAAATTGAACGTATGATTGCAGAAATGTTAGAGGCGGGTATAATTCAACCCAGTCAAAGTTCTTTCTCTGCTCCTGTAGTGTTGGTACACAAGAAGGATGGATCATGGCGAATGTGTCCGGATTATAGGGAGCTCAATAAGCTTACCATTAAAGACAAATTTCCCATTCCTGTGATTGATGAATTATTGGATGAATTACATGGAGCAATTTATTTTACCAAGTTGGATCTTCGTTCAGGATATCATCAAATTAGAATGAAGACTGAAGATATTCCAAAACAACATTTCGAACTCATGAGGGTCATTATGAATTTTTGGTCATGCCTTTTGGCCTTACCAATGCACCTTCTACATTTCAAGGGTTGATGAATTCCATTTCAAACCCTTCCTTAGAAAATTTGTGCTAGTATTTTTTGATGATATACTAATCTACAACAGGTCTTGGAAGGATCATGTTGAACATGTTGACAGGGTGCTCAAACTATTGCAGGAGAAACAATTATATCAAAAAAGTCCAAATGTTTCTTTGGAGTACAAGAGGTGGAATATCTGGGTCATATCGTATCTCACGAGGGGGTTAAAGTGGACCCTAACAAAATTAAAGCCATTAAGGAATGGAAAGTTCCCACAACCATAAAGCAGTTGCGAGGATTTCTCGGGTTAACAGAGTATTATCGCAAGTTTGTTAAGAATTATGGGAGAATAGCAGCACCTCTAACAACATTATTGAAGAAAGATGCATTTTCATGGACTCCTGAAGCAACTAAGGCCTTTGAACATCTTAAAGAGGCAATGTGTCTAGCACCGGTCTTAGCTACGCCAGACTTCACAAAAACCTTTATCATGGAATGTGATGCCTCAGGAAATGGAATTGGTGTTGTTTTAATGCAGGAAGGAAGACCCATTGCTTTTGAAAGTCGTCCAATCAAAGGAAAGTATTTACAAAAACCTATTTATGAGAAGGAAATGTTAGTAATACTACATGCACTAAAGAAATGGCGAACTTACCTAATGGGAAGACACTTCAAGGTAAAAATTGATCATGATAGTCTTAAACACTTTTTGGAACAAAGACTATCATCAGAAGAGCAGCGAAAATGGGTCACAAAGATGTTGGGTTATGACTTTGAAATAATCTACAAAAAAGGAAAGTTTAATGTTGTTGCAGATGCACTCTCAAGAAAGAATGAAGAGGTGGAAGCATTGCTTTGTGCCATTTCTATTATCCAACCAGATTGGATAACCGAAGCAAGAGATGAAGGGAAGAAGGACAAAGATGTATGGACACTCATTCAAAAGTTGCAGCAAGATCCTAGTACATCTGATACATTTAGTTGGAAAAATGATTCCTTATGGTACAAAGATCGCTTATATCTTTGTAAGAATTCCCAACTAAAACAAAAGATTCTTCTGGAATTGCACACTTCTCCTTTAGGAGGACACTCAGATTTTTAAAAACTTACCACAGGGTGAAGAAAGAATTTTTTTGGGATGGCCTTAAATCTGATATTCGAAAGTTTGTGGCGGAATGTTTGGTCTGCCAGCAGAATAAAGTGGAAACAATTAAGACCCCAGGACTTCTACAACCTTTATCCATTCCAAGTCAACGTTGGGAGGAGATTTCAATGGATTTTATCACAGGTTTACCTAAGTCCGAAGGAAAGAGTGTCATCATGGTGGTAGTTGACAGACTTACCAAGTATGCACACTTTTTTGCATTATCTCATCCATTTAAAGCAAGTACAGTTGCTACTACATTTATGGATAGAATTCAAAAGCTACATGGAAGCCCAAGGGTTATTGTGAGCGACAGAGATCCCATTTTTACCGGAAATTTTTGGATGGAGTTATTTTCTTGTTTGGGTACTCAATTAGCTCATAGCTCATCTTATCATCCTCAATCTGATGGTCAAACTGAGATAGTAAATAAATGTTTGGAAGGATATCTTCGTTGTTTTGTATCCGATAAACAAACACAATGGGTCAAGTGGTTACCTCTCGCTGAATGGTGGTATAACACTTCCTTCCATACCGCAGCAAAAATGACCCCATTTATGGCACTTTATGGATATCATCCACCATCCATCACATCATCTTTAAGGGAAAATTCGAAGGTTCAAGCAGTGGAAGATCACATCGAGCATCAGCAAGAAGTTCTCCAACTCTTAAAGGATAACCCGAATTTGGCACAAAATCGAATGAAACAACAGGCAGATCAACATCGTAGCGAGAGAAGTTTTGATGTAGGAGATTGGGTATTTTTACGGCTACAACCATACAAACAAATGTCCCTCAAGCAAGCAAAGAAGGATAATAAATTATCGCCAAAGTACTATGGTACTTAAAAGGTGTTGCAAAAGACTGGTACTATGGCATACAAATTGGAGCTTCCTGCTTCTTCGCGAGTACATCCAGTTTTCCATGTTTCATGCTTAAAGAAGGTTATAGGTGAAAATCTTCCGGTTCAAACAATATTGCCAGAACTTGATGAGGAAGGAAAAATCATATTGGAACCTGAAGCGGTCATGGAAACAAGAACTCGACAGCTACGGAATCGATCAATTTCAGAGTATCTCATCAAGTGGAAGAACTTACCCACTGAAGATTCTACATGGGAGGATGAGAATTTATACAGAAGCACCTGGAGCTACTCAAGCGTTGAGGACAACACTTTTTTGAAGGAGAGGGGCATGTTAGGTCCCTATATCACTAGTATAGTCCCTTATTATTGTTAGTTTAAACCCCTTATTGTTATTATTGTACCCTTGTAACCCCCATTTTTTTATTATTGTGCCCTTAAATTATTAATAGCCAGTTTGGCCAGAAGTTTACTTGGGCTCCAAGGACTCCTATACATAGAAAGGGAGGTTTTGTGAATTGTATCATCCAAGAATTGTGCATTTATGTAATGTATTGGAGGTTTCCCCCTCGAAGTGGCTTATTTCTAAGGCGTTTATATCTCTTTTCTTCTACTTTTGAAGCTGGTTACACAACAGATGATCTACAGTGGATATTGTCCGACGAATTTTTTGGAACGTCAGATGAATAGAGAATGAAATGAGAATGTGATATAACGTGGGCCGTTGGATTAGAATAATCGACAGTGGAGATCTTTCGATGGGATTATATGAAAGATTGGGTAAATGTGGAGTGGATGGGGTGAGATTAAATCAGAACCGTTCGATTAAGACAATCAACGGCGAGGATCGCCCGATAAAATCATTTGGGAGAATAGGAGGAATACAAATTAACGGGGTTATCAAATTATCAGAGCCATCCGATCTTAGAGATCGACGACTGAGATTAACAATGGAACAATGTTGTGGAGTG
Organism: Pinus albicaulis; assembly: GCA_034641835.2. NCBI lineage: Eukaryota > Viridiplantae > Streptophyta > Pinopsida > Pinales > Pinaceae > Pinus > Pinus albicaulis. Next base: position 1,384,593,062 of record CM076574.1, read on the forward strand.
TAGTAAGGTGGAAAACTGGAATGGTTATCACACAGCCTTCAAGTGGTTTCATATTTTTTCCAAAAAAAACGTGATACCATACATCACACGACACCTGTCCTTTCAAAACTGCCCATATCGCGTAAATTTGAAACATTAACTCTCGGTGCAAAAATTACGCGATATGCAATGGTGGCCATTGGATCTAGGACCTCAGATCCGACGGTGCGGAAGAAACGCAAAATGAAGCAAGATGAACGGGCAGAAAAGGTGGGTAGGGACAAAGGTAGTTTAAATCCTGACCGTTGGATCTTGGGAACGGACGGTCGAGATCTATCAGTAGGGGAGAAATGAGACGGGCGGGGTTTGGCGATTAGGAGCAATGTGGACCATCCAATATAACTTGATAAACGACGGAGATCTAACCGAAGGTTAAGATGGTGAAAGGTCAAGGGCAGAGCGCGATGAGATCCTGGCCATTGGTTCTTGTGGATTCAATGGTCAGGATTTAATCGGCAGATCGGAGGAGAAAACTCATTGCGTTAATTTTTTTTGATTTTGTGATGCGTGATTTAGCGCTGGCCATCGGATCAGAGGGGAGATCAATGATCAGGATTGAATCGACAGATGTGAGGACGGGAGCTGCGAACAAAGCACGATCGAATCTTGGCCATTGGTTCTTGTGGATTCAACAGCCGAGATTAAATCGTAGGATCAGCATCGGAGGAGGAAAGTGAGCGGAACTTTGGATTCATGCGATGTGATTAGCGTTGGTCGTTGGATCGGGAGAGATCAACGGTCGAGATTAACTCGGAGGGGAACAGACGAAGGTCTATGTATGGAGCGCGATCGAATCCTGACCATTGGTTTTTGTGGATTCAACGGCCAGGATTAGATTAGGGAGTCGGCCATCAGGGGAAAAGAAAAGGGAAGGTTGTGTGTGCACGGTGCGATCTAGCATTGGTCGTCGAATCGGAAGAGATCAATGGTCCAGATCGCATCAAAGGTCAGAGGGTAAAAAACTCATCGCATTGGAAAATTATGAAGAACGAAGGAAAAGACCGAAAAGAAAGCTCTGATTACGATTAGCGATAGGGGCTTGCACCTAGTTATGGCCCTGGGTCACATGCGGGAAAGGGGATAGGTCCAAGGCCAACAGGGGCTTAGGGCCTTAGTGTAAAAAATGGGTTTTTAGGCCAAAAATTAGTGTTTTTTAAGCCAAATGAGGGGTTCTGATAGGCAAAATAAGGGGTTTTTAAACCAAATAAAGGGAAATATGTGGTTTAAAAGGGGATTTAGAATGGTTTAGAGGTTAAATGAGGGTTTAATGGTGGAAAGAAGGCTTTATGGAAATGAAGTGAAATGAAAATGGGTAGTTTCAGAGGCCTTTTGAAGACATTTTCTTTCCTAAACAGCAGGGTTATTTAATGGAAACATCAGTGAATATTATTTAAAGGATGAGGACATCACAAGGCTTCAAAGATGATAAATTTTCAAGGGAAATTTTCACTTGGACGCTTAAACAGATTTAGCCACATTTTTGCTTTGACAAAATATTATAGGTGGCTAACAGTGGCTCCATGTGGGGATGGCATCTTCTTGAAGGTGTCAAAAATCTCAGAAAAAATCTTTGGAAGTAGGCCAGAGCCTGATCCTTGACCATATTTCTCTTCTTTGATCAATGGCTACAAACATGAGAGCATTATATCAATAGCAATATTTCCCCAAACAACTACCAACCCATCCTACTGTCCTAACATTTTTTCTTCAAGGTGAATTTAGGCTTGCAGACCTTCTTCATCAATCTTTTTATTGAAAGCAAAAACTAATCTAATTCTACCCTTATTTCACCATGAGACCAGATTAAACAGTTGGACTCATAGCTTCTCTACCTAAACTAATATATGCTAGGATTAAACTATCTGGCAGACTTCATTCTCTACATTCTAAAACAGAAATTGAAACACAACCCAACCAGGATTAGACTGTCTAATTTGTTGTGGGTCCAAGGCATAAAGAAAAGCTGCACTTGAACTGAACTTTGCAGAAATTAAAAACAAAATTTGAAGGCTTGAAATTATGAAATTTAAGAGTATCCTCCCTTCTTCTTATGACTCAGGTTTTGAGCTTATTAGAGTCAATTTATTTCTTCATTACAACTCTGATTTTGACCCTGTTAGAGCTGTCCCTTCTTCTTTTCTTTGCTGGTTCAAGTTTTGAGCATGCTAGAACTAGCCTTTCACTTTCTCTGGCTCAGGTTTTGATCTGATTTGAGCCATTCTTTTGGAACTTCATAGGTTCAAGATTTGAGCTTGTCTGAACCTTTCTTCTATTTTTTTTTTAATTTTTAATTTTTAATTTTTCTTTTTTCTTAAAACAAAATAGAGCTATTTTATTTACAATGGAAGTGAAACTTTAATCTAAACTTCAGCAGTAATAATGTTTGAGCATCCTGCCATTTACAGGACCCCCAAACAGATTTGTACCATCTAATTCTTGTAGACAAAATGCATTGGGACCAATGGTAGATTGTATGATATACGTCCCTTGCCATAAACTGTTGAACTCGCCATGCTTACCCTTATCTTCCCTTCTAGAGTCCCGCTTGAGAACCTTGTCCCCAATTTTGAAATCATGGGCTTTTGTTCTTTTATCAAACAACTTGTTGATGTTCTCTTGCACTTTCTGAGCTCTGTTGTAGACTTCTTCCCTTGTCTGCTGGAGATGTATGGTCTGATTGATCCTCCTTACCATGCTGTCTTCTTATGACTGTATTTCTTGGAACAATTTTATCACTGGTACTCCCAAGCTGGTAGGGAATACTGCATCTGCCCCATAAACAAGCTGATAGGGAGACATTTCGATGGATTTCTTTGTTGTCAACCTATCTGCCCACAAAGCATGCTCTAATGTGTTATGCCATGATTTTTTGTTTTCTTCTAGCAAATTCTTGATGATGGTCACCAAACTCTTATTTGATGATTCCGCCAGCCCATTACCTTGAGGGTAATAAGCAATGGAATGACCAAGTGCAATCTGATACCTGTGACAAAAATCAATCATCTTTTTGGAACCAAATGCAACAGCATTGTCAGTGATAATATTCCTAGGGCAGCCACATTTAGATAGGATATGGTCTTCAAGGAATTTTATAATAACTGAGTCTGTAGCATTCCTAGACGGGATGGCCTCTGTCCATTTGGTGAAATATTCAATGGTTGTAAGTATCCATTTATGTTGGGCAAATGAATCAGGATGGATTTCCCCTATGAAGTCTAGACCCCACTGTTGAAAAGGAGCTTCAACAGTGATTGGTTATAAAGGTAAAATAAGAATTTTTCTTTTGCCCTCAAATATTTGGCACTTGTGGCAGGCAACTATCATTTTATGGACATCTTGGAAAAGGGTGGGCCAATAATATCCATCTCTAAGAATTTTATTGGCAATGATTTTCCAGTAGAGATGGCCTCCACACTCTCCTTCATGAAACTCATCTTTCATCCTCTCTGCATCAACTTCAGGCACACATTTAAGAAATAAACCATTGCAATTTTTCCAATATAAACATTCATTTAAAATGAAATAATTTCTAGCTTTCAACTTTAAAAACCTTGCCTTTGTCTTAGATAAAATAGGAGGAGCATTAAGATTTACAAGCACATACAAGATATCAGCATACCAAGGTGAATTTTGGAATTTTTTTTCTACAGTGGGAGCTGTTAATCCTTCCTGTTCATCCAAATAATCTACCATATTAATGTCAAGGGCTTGTAAGTTAGATTCAGCCATTAATTGTGCTAAGCCTTGACCCTTGATGAGTTTAGTGGGTTTGATTTCCAAATCATATTTTAATATCACAACAATCCACTTGCCTCTTTTTCCATCTGGATCTTGTGACAAAATGTCTTTTACCACTATGTTAGGAACAAAGGCAATAATATGGGAAGGTAAAATATACACTCTGAAACATTTTAAGGCCTTTACCAAGGCATAGGCCTGTTTTACCATGATATTGTATTTTAAAGGTGCATCTCTTAATTCTTTACTAAAAAATAATATTGGCTGCTCTTGCCCCTCGGGATTTTTCTGCAATAAGACAACGACCACAGTGTGTTCTAATGCAAAAGAGAATATGAGGAAATATTTTGTAAAGTCTGGGCTGATGAGAACTAGTGCCCGGGTGAGTGCATGTTTTACCAATTCAAAAGACTTCTTGGCTTATAGGTTCCATTTAACTCCTACCTCTTTCTTAAGCATATTAGTCATGTTTCTAAGGAGTTCTTCTAGGTTGGGTATAAATCTCCTCAAGAAGTTAATCTTCCCAATAAAGGACTGCAACTCTTTGATGTTTCTGGGGTGGCTAATCTACAATATTACCTCAACTCTTTTTTGGAATATTTTAATCCCCTTTTCAAATATAATGTGACAAATAAGTTTACCTTATTGGAGACCAAAAGCTATATTTTTGGGATTTAAAGATAGCCCGTACCTTCTGCATTTCTCAAATACTTTTCTCAGATGTTTAAGGTGCTCTTCATCAGTTTTGGAATAAACTGTAATGTCATCAAGGTAAATTACAATGAAGTGACCTATTTCCTCTGAGAATGCAATGTCCATGGCTCGTTGAAAGGTGGCTCCATCATTCATTAATCCGAAAGGCATTTTCACATACAAGAAAGTGCCCCAAGGAGTGGTGAAAGTTGTTTTGATTTGATCTTCTGGGAGTACTAAGACCTTGTTATAACCTAAAAATCCGTCTAGTAGAGAAATCCTCTTAGAACCAACTACCCTTTGTAGGATGTGTTCCATTTTGGGTAAAGGGTAATTGTCTTTTAAGGAGGCTCTGTTTAAGTTTCTGAAATCAATGCACAACCTGATTTCTCTTATCTTTTCCTTTACAACCACAAGGTTGGATACCCAATCTGAAAACCTCATAGGGACTATGATTCCAGCCTTATGCATTTTTTTAATTTCATTTTCTACTAGGGGTAATTGTATAGGGTTTATTCTGCGCAGATTTTGCCTAAACGTTTTTTGGTTTTCTTTCAACGGAATCTTATGTTGTATGATATTTGTGTCATAGGCTTTCAAATCTTCATAGCTCCAAGAGAAAACATCAACAAACTCTTTAAATAAATCAATTTATTTCTGTTTGATATGTGTTGGCAAAGACTTATATAATTTGATCATTTTAGGCTTGTCTTCGCTGCCTATATTGCATTCCTCAATATCGGATTAAGTGGGTTATATGGTGGGTTTCTTTGCCATATCATTAAAATCAAAGAAGTCCTCTAGGGGCACTAGTCCTCTAGGTATGTTTTTTTCTTTGGACTGAAATACCTCTATGTCCTCTTTATCTGTGTTCATGTATTCTTCTGTTTGGTTTTCAAACTCTTTGGTCATCATCTTTATTTCCACAGCAGGGGATGGTTTTTCTTCATCAGGGGGCTCTTTATCTGAACTGTCTTCATCGAGCTTAGATTTTGAATCAGTTAATTCATACTCATTCTTGGAAAGTAGGAAATCCTCTGGTACTGCTGGCCTATATTTTGTTTGAACAATGATCTGTTTGTCATTAAGTAGTTTCTGATATGAACTAGCAGCACAGGCCAATCCATTTGCAAGTATGTTTTGACTTCTGGGGACAAACACAAGCTCATATTCTATAAATGTTTTCAACATATCCATGGCCTCATTTCTATATGCCCTCAATCTAGGATGTTTGGCTATGTACTCTCCATTTATTTGTTTGATGACCAGTTCTGAGTCTCCATGAAAAAATATCCTCTCAGCTCCTAGTTTTTTCAATAGATGCAGTCCTAAGAGGAGAGCTTCATACTCTACTATGTTGTTTATGCATTTGAAATCTAGCTTGAAAGCATGACTCTCAGCATAATTTTTTTCAATATTGTGCAACCATACCCCAGCTCTTGCATTCTGTTTAGTGCAAGAACCATCAAAGCTCATGATCCATAAGGGATTATTAGAAACTTTGTTATCAGTTTTATCCCTACTGTCATCTTGTTTCCTGTGGTCAGTAGGCTTATGGGTAATCTATTCTCTACAGTCTTGGTTTTGATTTTCTAACTTTGCAGATTGTTCAGATGTTTCTCCTTCATTTTCCTCTATATCCAGAGTTGCCATTATGTCAAGATTTGTGGGCTTGACTCTGCTATTTGAAATTTTATTCTCTAACTCTTGTTCATTTGTAAACTCATCGTTGTAAAGAATAAAAGAGTCTAGGTCTATACATACAGAGTAAAGAGGAAACTTTTCAGGTTTCTCTAGGCTGCTTACCATGAATTTCATGTGTGCTTCCCTATATAGCCTTCTAAGCTGGCTGAAAATAGGGATAATGGCATATGTCATGTCCATTTGCATTGTACCTTGTAGCTTGGCACCCCATGATCTTAACAGAAACATGCCATACCTAGGGGGTACATCAGCTACTAAAACATCCATTACCATGCATTTGGCTGGGATTTGGGTCAAATTCACACAAAGATCCTTGATCTGGCCCAAACACTTCACTCTGCTAGAGTCAAAAGAATATAAATCCTTATATGGTATGGTTATCTCTAGGCCTAATTTTTCCATGATCACTCTTGGCATGAGGTTGTGTGAAGCTCTTGAGTCATGCATATCATTATGTAGGATTTTATCGTGGATATTTAGACTGACATAGAAAGGAGGTAGTACTCCTTCCTGAAATTTCCCTTCAATTTTTGGGCCAAACAAGAGAGCTGGTTGATCATCATTTAAGTTAACAGAGTCATTTTTCCCTCCTAAGTTTAAATCTTTCAAAAATTGACATTTATATGCATCCTGGGTGGCCAATTCAGTGAGACGAACATAAATTTTTATTTTAGCAATTTCACTCTCCAGATTGAAAGGAAACTGACTTTTTGAAAGGTTCAAGTATGTTTTGTTGGTTACTGTTTTATTGACAAAATCAGCTTGCTGATTTTTACTATATACATTGGTTGAAACTGTTTTTTCAGGAGCATTAGCTGCAATGCTAGTGCTGCTGGTTTCTTGACTTGGTTTATCAGTGGTTTGGATCTCTTTGTCCTTGTTTTTGCCAGAACTCTCAGCTATTGTTTTGTTGCTTTCAGCAGTCCCTTTAGGAGTCTTTTCAGGTCTTTTCTTAGTAGTGATTTCAGAGGTTTTTGGTTTGGGAACTTTTGGATTCTTTTTACTTCTGAGATCATATTGCTCTCAGACCTACATGATGGCATTCTCGAATCTTAACCTATAGTCTTCAGATTCTAACCCTCCCTCGTCCTGATGTGTGTATGAGGTCTGGTTATCTTCTGTGAAAAAGGTGTGATCTTGGTTATCTACTTCCACCATGTTTATAATAGTTCCCTCTTATTCTTCTATTATTCCCTCATCCTCATCAAGGAAATTTTCTTGAAGGGAGGTATGACTTGTTGATCATAATCCCTCTGTCTATTAGGGGTAGCGTTTCTCCTAAAGTTTTGGTTCTGGTTTTGAGACTGATTTCTATTCTGATTATTCACTTGGACAACCATATTCTCCATCTTTCTTTCTAGATTTTTGATGTTTTTAGCTAGACTATCAATTTTTGGATCAGATGTAGAAGCTATGGTGTCTTCCCTATAGGTTACCTTCTTTTCAGCCCTCATCCTCGCTCTCTTTTCAATTAAGTTTGCCTCTACACTTACAGCTCCCTTCTGCATGTCTTCTAGAGTTGTATAATCTCTCTCCCTAAGTTGATAGGCCATGTCAGCATCGAAGCCTTCAGGGTATTTCACTAAGGCCATTCCTTGGGGAGGTTTCATGTGGGGTGGAAGAGCATTGTAGACACTATTAAACCTGGTGGAGTAATCATGCACACTCTCTCCCTGATTTCTTTTAAGACCTTTATATTCTGCTAATATTTGGAGAGCGTTGCTTTTGACTTCCCATTTGTTTATGAAATCTTGATGTAAAGAGGGTAGGTCATGGAGGTTGTTGTCACTCCTAGAGACGTCCTAGAGTTGCGATAGACTAGTGCCTAGGACATCTTATATAGCAAGGAGCATGTGGTATAATAGAGGAAGTTATCAATAAAAATCTCTCATGCTATCTCTTGTAAAACAAGGAATACTAATCTCAATGGGACCAAGACCTTTAGAAACTAACACATAGAAAGGAATACTGTAGAGGAAACATGAAAAAGTCCAATATAAAAGTAACAGAAAATTCAAAGACAGCTTACTGCAAAGAGGGCCGATTCAGAAATACCTCACAGAAATAAGTTATCAGAAGGTGTATGTAGTGAATGAAATATTGAGAGAATATTAGTTGTCATTGAGCTGATATCTAGATACACAATATCACCATGCATGGGCTTACCAATCTAAGAATCCATACATGACAATAGCATTCTAAAAACACCCTCCCAAAGAAACTAATATAGCAGAAATATGGTTTAGATGAATAGTGGAACAGAATATCATGCATGAGCCATATTTAAAACGCTTGACTAATCCGAGCATGGGTATCAACTAGGATAAATCCATACCAAAAATTAGTGAGCCACTCGCATTCCAAAACATGATACAAGAAAGATGGATGAAATGAAATGATCTATTAAAATAACACATAAGAGAGAAAGTTACACATTGTGAAATACCAAAGACCAGAATCCTCTTTAACATATGGAACTCCTCCTCACTAAGACCCTATGGGCTCTGAACCTTCATACAAGATTTCAACAAAAATGTGTACAAAACTCCTTTCACTGCACCATTTTCTGATAAAATATGGAACCCTAAATCATCTGTTCTTCAGGAGCTTTATAGGAGAAAAAGAAAGCTCGAAAAGGGAGTAGGTGATGAACATTTAATTGTCTCATTAAAAGAAAATGGCAGAAACATGCACACCCATATGTTGAATGAATTTGTAGTGTTGTATGTACTCTGCTGCCTGCTTACCAAAATCAATGCACTGGGTAGAAATCTCTTCAGGGACACGGCAAAGAAGTAAATTCTCATAGACATTCCATCCTCTTATGAAATAGAATGGTGCTGAAAAGAAAGCCTTAAGGTATTTTTCTGCGAATGGTACCCTCTTCCTTCTAAAACCTGAATTGCGGTTTAAGGTCTTCAATGCTGAGCGTTGAATTCCTCGATCATCCGTTGATATTTCTCTGCTGCTCCATTAATATCTCCATCTGCACAATCTGTGCTTTGAATGACCCTACAGGGTTTGACAGATTTTAACCCTGCTTCTTTAATGGAAGTCTTGTAGATTTACCTTCCCAGGCCTTTCTCCATAATTCCAGCCTTTGAAAAATAGTCCTTTGATGTGCTCTGCTACTACAATCAAGACTGTAAATCATGGTTGTTTTCTGCTCGTGTAACCCTGCAAAACCCACAAACTCGTTAGGAAAACCATGCATGGGGATGGTGGATATGGCGGGGTCCATGAAAATGGTCGTGAAGACATGGCGAAATGGTGGAACAATGCAGGGTGGCGAAAAAATGTAGTGAAACGATGGAGGATGAACTGGTGTAAGTTTTCAACATAAAACATTTGAAATTTGACAAATGGATGAAATGTATAAGGGCGGAGGAAAAATACGACAAACACGTGGAATGGGTGATGTGGAAGTACGGAGTCGACTAGCGGAGAGGTAAGTGATATGGACCGTCAGATCTCATGAGGAGATCGATGGTGGAAAACGTATCGGAGGGTGATGAAATGGTGGGACAGGGGTACGATTTCCCCGTATTAACTTCCGCACAGCTTCGAGGAGCGACAACCATCGGATGGATCGCCCCAGATCGGACGGCTCTCGTGGATATCGCGTTGTGACTACGGACGAACGATAACGCACGATGGAGGGTGGTTTTTGGGCCGTACGCGGGGACACGCAGCGAACAATGTATGGAATCACTCCGAAATGAGAAATACCGCCCGCCTCGGAAAAGCAGTGCGATATAAACAATCGGTTTTGTATAGTGCACGGAGCGGGGACCACCAGGGCAGGAGTACTGTGAGTGGTTGATATGCGGTTTAATCAGATGGTGGATAGGTGATTTGGGCGATGGACAGAGTGGGCCATGGGTGCGATGAAGACTTGTGAATGCCGTCAGATCTGTACAGATCGACGGTTATAAATGCCCCCGATATATATATATGTGTGATAAGCACTTACGGGTTTAGCGCTTGGTCTGGCACCCAGGTTACATTGAGAAAAATACTGAGGGGCTAGGGCCGAAAGGTGCCAAACCTTATATATTTTCAAATGCAGGTTTTTGGCCATTTTTAATGCAATTTTGAGGCTAGGAAAAGGTAACGATAGGAAGAAAAAGGACCTTTTAGGTCAAAAAAGAGGGGGGTTGAAGAACTTAAGCGGGATTGCCTGAAAAAATTTAATAGGAGGCTGACATGGTCAACATTGGCTCCACCTGGGGACGGCACGTTCATCCTTGGGCGTGTCGAGAAATTCGGAGACCACCTACATCATCAATTTTTACAGACAGGAAAAAATAAATCTATTCTACTTCTACCCTTATTACTCCATGAGACCAGATTAAACTGTTGGTCTCACATTTTCTCTACCCAAACTACATCTGCTAGGATTAAACTGTCTAGCAGATTTCTTCTCTACATTCTAAAACAGAAATTGAACAATAGCCAAGCCAAGATTAGACTGTCTGGCTTGCTGGACTTTCCAGAAATGAAAACAACTAACTACATGCTCATAGGCTGAGCTTTATTTCATACTTCCTACCTACTCTACTCTAACTGGATTATTTACAAGTCTATCCTACAAACATTTTCTTCCAATGCAACCAGTCCATCAAGTGATCCCATGACTGGTCTATTTTTCCTAGCTCCTTGAGCAAGCTGGAAAGGCAGGGCAGCTCCCACTCTCTTTGTTCCATAATAGTAGCTTTGAAAAATTTTCTTTCTGCTTGCAACATGCTTCTCAAAAATACCCTTGATCATTCTTCAAATGTGTGCAGGAAATGAACATAAGGATCATGAAAATATACCTCGCTATGAATATTTTGCAGGCAGGCTTCAACCAAGATCTCTTCTTCTTCCACTGGATCAAGAAAAAGACTCTCTTGAGAGAGAGGATCTCCCTCATCTTCTTCACTTTCTGAATAGGAGGACTCATCATATATGACAGTGTTGTCCTCTTGGAGCTCTAATATGTTCTGCTCTGATGAGTTGAGCTCTGTGAACAGATCTATGTATTCTTGAGTAGGGGTATGTTTCATTTCTTCTTCCTCTTCAAGAGAAGTCCCCTTAATTTCAATCTGCTCAAGAATTTCTTCTTTTCTTACCTCCTCATCTTCTGAAAAGGAAGGCTGATGGTTTCCAGTCTCACTGATGATCTGTGGTAAAGCAGAATGAAGATTCAAGGAATCTTCATCTGCTATTATACTATCGTAGTTCTCCCCATCAGTATCATAAATACCCTGCATTGGCTTATTACTCTCTGGAAGTAAAGGGAAATGATTTTCCTCCCATATATCTACTAATGATGACACTGCAAGATTATCTTCTATTTAGGAAACATCATCATCAGATAGATCAGAAATAGGAAAAAACATGAATATAAGTAATACTGCCAACAGAGAATAATGGATTATCAGCAAGTTCTTCTTCACTATGATCCACAGAGGAGCTTTCTGGATCTGTACAATCAAACTCATAATATGAATGAGAAAGAGTGTGTGTTTCATAGAATATTTCTGAGGTGGACTACTGATTTAATATCTAATCAATTTCTTCTTTTGTCAAAGGAGAATATTGTTTTGTGTTCCTTTGTGCAGAAGAGTAGCAACTCTTTGTTTATTGTCCTAGATGATTTGGAGGCAGGATGTCTTCTTGAACCTCTTCTAGAGTATCCTCAGTTATGCTTGCAGGAAAAACTTGAGGATCTTCTAATGTTTCTTGATCTCTCTCTGATTCAGACCAGTCCTCATGAACCTGATGATACTCGGTTAGAATACAATGCTCATGAGTGGTTTCTTCCTCCACATCATATTCTACATCTTTTATGTGGTCTCTTGTTTCCTCCAAGAAAAATTCCCTATTTTCCTCTGCTATTAGGTCTTGATACTCTCTGATCAGCGTAACACCAGACATGGGTAAGCAATCAGGCAGTTCCTGATCTCTTTCCTCCTCATCTTCCATAGGTTTTAAAGCATCATACATGTCTTTCTCATTATCTAGGTCTTGAGTTTTTTCTTGTTCTGGAAGAGGCATGGGTTGTTCTAAATAATCCTCATTTGCATTCATATTAGCCATATACATCTCCAACACTTTATCAAACGTTTCTATTAATTCATATAATTGATCATACAAAGCATCTAGCTTTGTATCCCTATCCATGTTTGGATCCATTTTTCTGCAAAGATGGTCACAGCATCTTCTCAACCAGTTCAGAGTCTTCTACCAGTGGATTCATTTGGTATTTTGGGAGTTATGGAGTGAGTTTATCTAATAAATGAATGTGGAGTCGCCAGGGTGAGGGATCTACAACTCTCAACTCTCCATGCTCACCTACTTGAAGAGTGAATTAGGTTCTGTCGAGGCCCAGGGATTTATATTTTCTCAACTTCGATCCCCGGCAACGACGCCAAAAAGATGTTGTCACTCCTAGAGACAGCCTAGAGTTGTGATAGACCAGTGCCTAGGACATCTTATATAGCAAGGAGCATGTGGTATAATAGAGGAAGTTATCAATAAAAATCTCTCATGCTATCTCTCGTAAAACAAGGAATACTAATCTGAATGGAACCAAGACCTTCAAAAACTGACACATAGAAAGGAATACTACAGAGGCAACATGCAAAAGTCTAATATAAAAGTAACATAAAATTCAGAGACAGCTTACTGCAAAGAGGGCCAATTCAGAAATACCTCACAGAAATAAGTTATCAGAAGGTGTATGTAGTGAATGAAATATTGAGAGAATATTAGCTGTCATTGAGCTGATATCCAAATACACAATATCACCATGCATGGGCTTACCAATCTAAGAATCCATACATGACAATAGCGTTTTAAAAACACCCTCCCAAAGAAACTAATATAGCAGAAATACGGTTTAGATGAATAGTGGAACAAAATATCATGCATGAGCCATATTTAAAGCGCTTGACTAATCCGAGCATGGGTATCAACTAGGATAAATCCATACCAAAAATCAGTGAGCCACTCGCATTCCAGAAACATGATACAGGAAAGATGGATGAAATGAAATGATCTATTAAAATAACACATATAAGAGAAAGTTACAAACTGTGAAATACCAAAGACCAGAATCCTCTTTAACAGATGGAACTCCTCCTCACTGAGACCCTACGGGCTCTGAGCCTTCATACAAGAGTTCAAAAAAATGTATACAAAAATCCTTTCACTGCATAATTTTATGATAAAATCTGGAACCTTAAATCCTCTGTTCTTCGAGAGCTTTATAGGAGAAAAATAAAGCTCAAAAAGGGAGTAGGTGATGAACATTTAATTGTCTCATTAATGCAAGATGGCGGAAACGTGCACACCCATATGTTGAATGACTTTGTAGTGTTGTATGTAATCTACTGTCTGCTTACTGAAATAAATGCACTGGGTAGAAATCTCTTCAGGGACACGGAAAAGAAGTAAAATCTCATAGACATTCTGTCCTTTTCTAAAAGAGAATGGTGCTGAAAAGAAAGCCTTAAGGTAATTTTTCTGCGAATGGTACCCTCTGCCTTCTAACTCTGAATTATGGTTTAAGATCTTCAATGCTGAACGTTGAATTCCTTGATCATCCACTGATATTTCTCTACTGCTCCATTAATATCTCCATCTGCACAATCTGTGCTTTGAATGACTCTGGAGGGTTCGACAGATTTTAACCCTGCTTCTTTAATGGAAGTCTTGTCGATTTAACTTCCCAGACCTTTCTCCATAATTCCAGCCTCTGAAATATAGTCCTTTGATGTGCTCTTCTACTACAATCAAGACTGTAAATCATGGCCGTTTTCTGCTGCTGTAACCCTGCAAAACCCGCAAACTCGTTAGGAAAACCATGCATGGGGATGGTGGATATGGAGGGGTCCATGAAAATGGTCATGCGAACATGGCGAAATGGTGGAACAATGCAGGGTGGCAAAAAAATGTAGTGAAACGATGGAGGATGAACTGGTGTAAGTTTTCAACGTAAAACATTTGAAATTTAACAAATGGATGTAATGTATAAGGGCAGAGGAAAAATAAAACAAACACATGGAACGGGTGACATGGAAGTACGGAGTTGACTGGCGGAGAGGTAAGTTATCTAGACCGTCAGATCTCATGAGGAGATTGACAGTGGAAAACGTATTGGAGGGTGATGAAATGGTGGGATAGGGGTACGATTTCCCCTTATTAACTTCCACGCAGCTTCGAGGAGCAACAACCGTCAAATGGATCATCCCATATCGGACGGCTCTCATGGATATTGCGATGTGACTACGGACGAACGATAACACGCGATGAAGGGTGGCTTTTGGGCCGTATGTGGGGACACGCAGCGAACGATGTATGGAATCGCTCCGAAATGAGAAATATTGCCCGCCTCGGAAAAGAGGTACGATATAAACCATCGGTTTTGTACAGTGCACGGAGCGGGGACCACCAGGGCGAGAGTACTGTGAGCCATTGATCTGCGGTTTAATCAGACGGTGGACAGGCGATTTCGGCGATGGACGGAGTGGGCCACGTGCGTAATGAAGACTTACGAATGCTGTCAGATCTGTACAGATCGACGGTTATAAATGCGCCCGATATATATATATATATATATATATATATATATCTGTGTGTGTGTGTGTGTGTGTGTGTGTGATAAGCACTTCTAGGTTTAGCGCTTGGTCTGGCACCCTGGTTACATGGAGAAAAATACTGAGGGGCTAGGGCCGAAAGGTGCGAAACCTTATATATTTTCAAATGCGGGTTTTTGGCCATTTTTAATGTAATTTTGAGGCTAGGAAAAGGTAATGATAGGCAGAAAAAAGACCTTTTATGTCAAAAAAGAGGGGGGTTGAAGAACTTAAGCGGGATTGCTTGAAAAAATTTAATAGGAGGTTTACATGGTCAACAGAGGCTATTAGGGGCTAAGCCTTTAAACCACTTTTTTACTTCTCCTTCTAAACTTTGAGCAAAGATTCTCATTTTAACGGTCTCATCATCAATCTCCATTTAATCAAATGCATCTTCCATTCTGTCTACATGTTGTTGAGCTGTGGTAGATTCTTTTCCAATGAAATGAGGAATTTTAGACTGATAGTCACTGGTAAAGGAACCAAAGGCTGTTGCAACACTAGAGGAGCATACCATGCAGCCATGATTTTTTTTTGTGGAGGTAAAGGATTAGCTTGAGCAGCAGGTATGTGGATGACAGAAATGCTTGGACCAGCAACAAACTATTGAGAAAATTTGGGGTGAGAGAGACCGAAGTTATGAATGAAATGTATATTAGGAGGTGTGGACGGAGAGGTTTCTCTATTATCAACGTGTTGACCATTATGTGGAGGTGAACTTGGAGGCTCAAAGTCTGTCTAATATATACCACTGAATGACTTAGTTCTTGGTAAATTTCTTGGTAAATCTAAGTCAAATTGAATATCCGATAGAGCTGCAAGGTTTTCAGGTGCTGAGTTAGCTCTATGAATGTGTAAGACAATATTTGGATCCCTATAGGTGTGAGACTTCCTAAGAATGCTCTCTGGATTTTCAACTATTTCAGGAGGATTTGAATCAGGATAAGCTCTGGTATGGATTATTCTTGAAGCTAGTATGTTAAGTCCTTAGAATCAATGAAGGAATTTAGCCAGGTATAACAGTCTTTAAGAGTAAAACTATCTTTAAACAAAGAAGCTTAATCATGTGTATTTTCTTTAATATGGGTGATGTTGTAATGAAACTGGTCTCCCAGTGGAGTCTTGTGAAAAAAAAGATAATCAGCAGGCCTACTGATCACCGGTGGAGTCTTTTGCTCATTTAGGAACTGTGGAGTCACTAGGTGGAGGGTTTAAAATGTTTCAAGAAGATCTACTGTCCACCACAGTGATTAACTACCAAATTAGGCTAATTTGGTCTTCTGAGTTCTTAAAGATGCCTAAAATAACTGTCTACTCAGAGCATTCCCCAACAGAGTCGCCATTATGTTGTGGTTCCTATGATTTGGTAGATTTGGCAATACCAAATTACAAGAAAACATCAAACCACTTTGGGATCTCAGGATCTAGCCCTCCTGGATCCAGAGAGGGGTCTCTCTATATAGGCAAAGAAATGTATTATCTTTGAAGTTCAGTTTAAGGTATTAGGCTAGTTATAGAGAACAAAGGTTTTTGGTTTATTTATTTGTTTGTTTGGTTGGTAAACATGAAAGAAGGGTTCAATATAAGGTAAAGAAATGAGTAGAGAAGGATTTTGGCAAATGGGGAGACAATTCAAAGAGGACACAAGTCCATTGGGCAATGAGTTCATAAAAGGATTTACTTGCAATTCAAATATCCAAGGCTTTCAAATGGGCTAGTCATCTAAATCAGAGGATCTTTTAAGATGATATTATGAGATGAAACAATAAGGAAATGAATGGGAATGACAAGGAAAACCTTCCAAGGTAACCACTTTGGAGTAAATCTAGGGACAGGACATGCCTTAACCTCTATGATCTAAACTCCTAATGAGGCTAACTCTGAAGAAAACAATATGGTAGTCTCCTGAATACTTTCAGACAATAGAAAACATCTAAGTTTAACACAGGGTGAAGTCTCAGATCAAAGAAAGACTTTTAACCTTCTCTGCTTTCGGAATTCAACTCAAAGGGATCTTAGAAAGACTAACTATTGGAAAAGGACCCTAGGGGATAGAACTAACTTTAAATCTCCCAGTTTCCCAATTCTTTCAGCTGAACCAAACAAGAACATCTAAGGAACAAACTCTAAATTCACACATCAGTAAGCATGGAAAAACCAACTTCTATATTGGTTAAATTATATTGAATTCATTCTTAGATACACAAATAGTAGAAAACATTGAAGATAAGAAAGCAAGAAGGAAGCATTAGGGTACTTGCAGCAGTATATCCATGGCTAAATTTACTAACTCTTATCAGAGAAAAGGAACATGATGTATACAGAGGGGTAACAAAAACAAATATAGAACACATCACCACCGATTTAGACCAAGATCCAATGGACATGATCGTCATATTAGAAGAGAAAAACCAGTCACATCCATCCTTGTCAAATAGCTTGATATCATCCAGAAATCATCTCCCAGCCTATTTACAATCTAATACTCATAGAACTTTAACTCAGTAAATAGCTTGCAATCAGTGTTTTTCAATAATCGACCAACCAACCAACATTTACAATGTATTTCTTATGAGTACTTATAGGCAGAAGAGTGATAGTAGTGGTAGATAGAACTTAAATGATTCATTAAAACATAAGAAGAGGAGTCTATCAAGCCCATTCTGTCTTGACATCTCTATATTAACTTTCAGTACCCTTTGGCTGAATCAGGGGTCTTCGACGGGTTGATAATAACTCCAGGGTATGTTCTTGAAGTACTCTTTGACTGTTGGTACTCTGTTTGTACTATGAGACATGAAAGGATGAATATTTTCCTTTCAGGTCTTCCATACTTTGTAACTAATGCATTAATAGTATTTTAGGACTTCTTGTCAGAGTAGTAACTACTCTGGAACTCAATGAATAACAGAGAATGGGCAGTGGTGATTTTAGTCCTTTCTTCAGTAAAAGAAATGTCCTGCAGATAGGTCCTCTGCACTGCCGCGATCAATGATTTGCATTTAACCTGTGCTGACCATGGATGCTTCTTAATCTTCAATATTGTGCTTTTAACCCTTTAATCCTTTGATTTATTCTTCAACTCTCTTCAGCTCTACAATGGTCTTTCACCATGGTTGTGACCGTGAAAACAGAGTGAATTCAACGCTTGTAAACCCTTCAAAGCATGATAAACATGTTATAAAAAACCAGTGGGGTGAGGATGGACTACTTTAGAGAGCCCAGGAGGATGGACAGGTAATGAGGGAAATAGTCAGTGCAGTGAAAAAACCAGGTGTTTTGGGAGTTTGGGTGCGAGGATAAACTGGGACTATTAGATCAGGATGATCTACAGTGGAGATTGTCTGATGAAGTTTTTGGAAGGTCAGATGAATGGAGAATGAAATGAGAATGCGATATAACGTGGACCGTTGGATTAGCATAATCGGCGGTGGAGATATTTCGATGGGATTATATGAAATATTGGGTTAATGTGGAGTGGACGGGGTGAGATTAAATCAGAACCGTTCGATTAAGACAATCAACGACGGGGATCACCCGATGAAATCATTTGGGAGAATAGGAGGAACACAAATGAACGAGGTTATGAAATGATCAGAGCCATCTGATCTCAGAGATCGACAACTGAGATTAACAATGGAACAACACTATGGAGGGCGGTAAGGTGGAAAATCGAAATGGTTATCGCACAGCTTTCAAGTGGTTTCAGATTTTTTCCAAAAAAACGCGATACCATACATCACATGACACCTGTCCTTTCAAAACCACCCATATAGCGTAAATTTGAAACATTACCTCTTGGCGCAAAAATTACGTGATATGCAATGGTGGTCGTTGGATCTGGGACCTTAGATCCAACGGTGCAGAAGAAACGCAATATGAAGAAAGATGCACGGGCGGAAAAGGTGGGTAGGGTCAAAGGTGGTTTAAATCCCGACCGTTGGATCTTGGGAACAGACGGTCAAGATCTATTGGTAGAGGAGAAATGAGACGGGCGGGATTTGGTGATTAGGAGTAATGTGGACCATCCGATCTAACTTGACCAATGGCGAAGATCTAACTGGAGGTTGGGATGGTGAAAGGTCAAGGGCGGAGCACGATGAGATCCTAGTCGTTGGTTCTTGTGGATTCAACGATCAGGATTTAATCGTAGGATCGGAGGAGAAAACTCATTGCATTAAATTTTTTTGATTTTGCAATGCGCGATTGAGTGTTGGTCATCAGATCAGAGGGGAGATCAATGGTCAGGGTTAAATCGGCAGATGCGAGGACGGGAGCTGCGAACAAAGCGCGATCGAATATTGGTCATTGGTTCTTGTGGATTCAATGGCCGAGATTAAATCGTAGAATCAGCATCAGAGGAGGAAAGTGAGCAGAACTTTGGATTCGTGGGATGCGACTAAGCACTGGCCATCGAATCGGGAGAGATCAATGGTCATGAATAACTTGGAGGGGAACATACGGAGGTCTATGTATGGAGTGCGATCGAATCCTGACCGTTGGTTCTTGTGGATTCAAAGGCCAAGATTAGATCAGGGAGTCAGCCATCGGGGGAAAAGAAAAATGAAGGCTGTGTGTTCGTGATGTGATCAAGCGCTGGTCGTCGGATCGGAAGAGATCAACGATCCAAATCGCATCGGAGGTCAGAGGGTAAAAAAATCATCGCATCTGAAAATTATGAACAACAAAGGAAAAGACCGAAAAGAAAACTCCGATTGTAATTAGCGATAGGGGCTTGCACCTGGTTATGGCCTCAGGTCACATGCGAGAAAGGGGCTAGGGCCAAGGCCGAAAGGGGCTTAAGGCCTTAGTGTAAAAAATGGGTTTTTAGGCCAAAAATTAGTGTTTTTTAAGCCAAATGAGGGGTTCTGATAGGCAAAATAAGGGGTTTTCTAACCAAATAAATGGAAATATGTGGTTTAAAAGGGGATTTAGAATGGTTTAGAGGTTAAATGAGGGTTTAATCATGGAAAGAAGGCTTTATGGAAATGAAGTGAAATCAGTGAAAATGGGCAGTTTCAAAGGCCTTTTGAAGACATTTTCTTTCCTAAATAGGAGGGTTCTTTAATGGAAACATCAGTGAAGATTCTTTAAAGGATGAGGACATCACAAGGCTTCAAGGATGATAAATTTTCAAGGGAAATTTTCACTTGGAGGCTTGAACAGATTTAGCCACCTTTTGCTTTGACAAAATATTATAGGTGGCTAACATGAATAAGTGATGGAGAGTTTGGAGATCATTAATACTGTTAGGGGTTAAGATTTTGAACCATTTTCTTGCTTCTCCCCCTAAAATTTGAGCAAAAAATCTGAGTTTGACAGGTTCATCATCAATCTCATTTCTATCAAAATAGTCATTCATCTTGTCCACATGTTGTGAAGCAGTAGTAGTACCACTGGCATCAAACAATGGTATCTTGGACTGATAGTCCTGTGGCAGATTGAATAGAGGTAAGGGAAGGACTAGAGGGGCATACCATGTTGCCATGATAGGAGGTTGTGGAAAAAGTGGGTATTTTACAAGGGGTGGATTGACAAGAGGGAATGTGGGTTGAAATGGAGTTTTTTGGACAGTGGGTGTGTGAAGAACAGATGTGGATGGACCAACAAGAGATTGTTGAGCAGATCTAGGATGAGGGAAACTAAAATTATGAAGGGAATCCAAATCAGGTGGGGTGGTTTCTCTGCTACCATGGTGTTCACTTCTATCTTGGGATGATGTAGGAGACTCAAAATCTATCTGATCTATATCATCAAGTGACCTAGTTCTGAATGGGTTTCTTAAGTCAACTTGTGAATCTTGTAGAGCTGCAAGGTTTTCAGGAACAGAATTAGCTCTTTGGATTGGTCTGACAATAGTTGAAGTTTGAGCCTTAGGAGACTTCCTAAGTATGATTTCAGGATTACCAACTATCTCAGGAGGGTTTGGGTCAGGATAGGCTCTAGTATGAACTCTTCTAGAAGCCACTATGCTATTTTTTCAGACCCAACGTTTAGAAATTTTAACCAAATATGACAATCTCTAAGAGGCTAACTGATCTTTAGCAAGGAAACTTTAATCCTCATTTTTTTCTTAACTGATTTTGTATCATGCTATGATAGTAATGGGCTTCCCAATGGATTCTTTAGGTCTATTTAGGATTGTGGAGTCACCAGGTGGAAATTTTTAGCTCTTTTTGGAGGTAAAATGTTTTATGGTCCACCACCATATACCAATCTAAAAAAAATTTAGTTTCCTGAGTTTTTTTAGTCCTATAGGTTATGAGAGTGTCCTAAATCTGTTTCAACACTTAGCTATGGTGATGAGACAAAGAGAGTTTATTCTTATGGCTTAGCTAGCTAATTCTTTCAAGGTTCGATAAGGCTCTATGAGAATCCTAAGGGTTGCTTAGTTTTTCACTGATTCAAATAAGTTCTATCATGATCACCATTTTCTTTGGTAGTGCTCTAAGAGAGCTACTTATACTGCACTGAATACTGAATGTCTTGTTTTAAGGATTTGACTCAGAATTCCACAGTGGAGTCACCAGAAATGTTAGGTCCCTGTAATTTAGTAGAATGGCAAGACTAAATACTGCAGAGACTACATCAAAAACCACTTTTGGATTCTAGGATCTAGCCCTCCTGAATCCAGAGAGGGATCTCTCTATAAGTGCAAAGATTGATTTATCTTTAAGGCTTTTTAGTATGATATTAGGCTAGTTATTAAGAACAAGGGTTTTTGTTTGTTTGGTTGGTCAGGTATGATATTTAATTGGATGGAATATCACAAAATGAAATAGTTTCAAAGTGTGAAGATGCAAGTATATTGAGAAGTGTTCAGCAGACACGATTAGTATGAAAAAAATTTAAACCATTGGGCAATGGAGTCACAAAAAGGTTTAATTGTACAACAATTTCAAGAGTGGTCCAAGGGGCAAGTCATCTATATCAAAATATCCATTAGTTTAAATGATGAAATGGAACATTAAAAGTGTTGAGAAGGTGGAAAAAGCCAATAATTTCAACAAGGAATCATCAATTTTCCATTACAAGAAAAGCCTTTTTAAGCAACTATTTGAAACCAGCCAAAGGACAGGGCTAACCATAAACTTCTTTGGACAATCTTGTATTAAAGCTAACTTATCAGACAATGATCCAGTAATCTCACTAGACTACTTTCAGAAGGGATGAAAACAGATAAGAAAAACAAAGTACAGCTTAAGATCAGGTCAGATGTATTTCAATCATAAACTGGTTTTAGCATACTCTTAAGGGAAAATTTCAAAACAACCTTTGGAGAAAGAACTAGAAGACAGGTAAAACCATAAAATTTTCTAGTTTAACTCTACTTAGCATGTAATAAAAATATCATTCAAGAACTTCCTTTCAAGTGTAGCACTTCAAGACATGGACTAACCAACATTCCTTGACAATGTTTACACTTAATTTAAGTCATTCCAAAATATAAAATTTAGTAGAAAACATATAGATAAAGCTTATTAGTGAGAGTAGGGTACTTTTGACAGTAAATCCTAGCTCTATATTTGTTGTTCTTTATCAGAGAAAAGTGAACAAAATGGCATACATGAAAGAAAAACAATAAGAGTAAGAGGTACTTCACCAATGATATAGACCAGGATCCCAAGATTCAGCTTGTATATTGATTGTCAATCCAGTTACAAACTACAAGTCCAATGTTTCATCACAGCAACAACTTCTCTTCTTAGCCTAACTTCTTCAATAACTTTAAACAGAGCTTCAGAGCTTCAGAACTTATTTACATTCAACAATGGTTTGATACTGCAACTATTAAATCAAAATCCAATAACCAACCCTTTATAATGTGCTCCTCAAGGAGATTTTATAAGAAAATGAGGAGGTGGAAGAGTTTCTAGGGTTCAAGTGTCATTAATTCTATACTAAATGAAATTCCTAGCCTTGAAAACCATGCAAGGCATAAGGCAGGGATGCATTGAATTATATCTCTATTTCATTTACTCTGTTTATGTTTTTTAGGCATAGTGGATAAAAATATTGACTTCAAGGCTCTTTCTTATCTTTTCAATAACTCCACTGACAGTTTGAAATAAGTTCTTTTGCTTGAAATAACTTTTCAGCTGTCTTTAGGCAAATATCTCCTGAATAGGCAATAACTATGCCTTCTTTTGATTTCTTTGAGGCTGCAGGTGGCTCTTTGGTAGCTGAAGAGGATTCAATTAGCCTCTGATGTGGCAGTGGGGGCTTCCTTTGCTAATATTTTCCCCTATTTTACCTTAAGACATCTTTAATTTGTTTCAATCTGTGTTTAGGCTTGATTAAGCCTTGATCTTAGTTTTCGGTCTTCATTCTCTGATATTGGCTTTATTTCTTTAAACTTGGGGATTAAAAACCTTGATTTTTAGGCTTAGGAATTAATCCCTTTACTTTTGATTTCTTCACTGATATACTTGGTTTAATTGATGTTCAATGTGTTTTTGTTGTTTTGCAGGCACGCAGAAGGTTTACATAATATCACCGATGCTCATGAGGCACATGAAAAAATCATAGTTTAAACCTTGTAGATCCCTTTTCTTCGTGGATAATTGCCTGTGGATTGTCATCCCTGGCCTTTCATTTCCTTTTAAAATTGTGGAAAAAACCTTATACCCGCCAAAAACACACAAAAGTTAAGAAAATCCCATGAAAAATAGGTTAAGAATGCTTTGGGTGGTTTGGGAGTGAGTTTAAATCAGAGCCGTCGGATTAGAATATCCAACGGCCGAGATCAGTCAGTGAGGCCATTGGAGAATAGATGGAGGGAAAATGAATTGGGATCGGGATATAAAGTGAGCCATTGGATTTAAAACAATCGACGGCCGATATCGTTTGATGGAGTGTTTAGGAGAAAAGGCGAAGGGAAAATGACTTGAGGTTGCAATATAATGAGAGTCGTTCGATATTAACAATCAACGACCAAGATTAAAGGTGAAATAACACTGCAGAGGTTTGGTGGTAAGGCGGAAAACCATTAGTGGTATTTGTGCGACGTTCTAGTGGTTTTGGATTTTGGCAAAAAAAAAATACGATACCATACACTTTCTGACACCTGTCCCTCCCAATACCGCCCATTTCTCGTTTTTTTTTTTGGATTAAACTGCAGGTGAAAAAAAAATGTGAAACACAATTCTGGTTGTCGGATGAGGGGCAGTAGATCCAATGGTGCGGATCGCACGCGATAGAGGGCGAGATGCATGGGTGGAAAGATGAGTGGGCCCCGGTGATGACATGATCCCTTTGGTCGCGAGGTGAACAGCAGTTTAGATCCTAACCGTTGGATCTTCGGAATGGGCGGTCAGGATTAAAAGAGGAGAGAGGATGGGTAGGGGTTGTGGGCGGAGCGTGATGCAATCTCAGCCATTGGTTCTTGTGGATTCAACGGCCGAGATCAAATCTACCTGAGTCTTCGCCTCGACTTCCTTCTCAAAGGTCTACGTCTGCTGCGCATCCTTTTGTGCAGTCGTAGTTACGTCTTGTCTGGTACTCTTGGTCGCACCTCTAGTATGCATGATGACAAAGGAGGGGGTGACTTTTGATGTGTTGGTCCCTTCGAGACCCTTCGCGCTAGTTTTGAAGTCGATCTTCCAGTTAGGAGGCCAAAGCGCAATGATGTTGTCAATTTCTGCATCCGCCACCATATAGGGGAGCAAAGTCCAGGCTTTATCTCTATGTTCTTTGATCTGGACACTGTGCATAGTGATCTAAAATGCTCCAATGCCCTTGTATTTTTCAGACATGGTAGGGTACAGCCGTGGTAGGGATTGAATGGCTACGGCCAAGTTACTTTGAAATAGGGCCCAAAAAACTTGGCTGTCCTCGAGATGCTAGAGGTCCTTAGAATCCCACAAGTGTGCATAGCGAGCCCCTTCGCAAATGTCCAAGGTAAGTTCAGGAAGGACTAGCTCCGCAGAGGCTTCCCAGGAAACCAACACTACGAGGAATAGTAACCAGGAATAACAAAAATCACGGCCCTACTCCTGGGACTCATGAAAATTAGTCTGAAACTCATCACACAAATACTGGGCACAGTTAAAACATACCCCTTTCCTGCGTTGGCCTGCTAACTGAATTATGTAGGTTGGGACAGAGGAGACCTGACATTTTCTCATCATTTTGCACCCCAAAAAAATCATGCCCAGCTGCATGCCTTGGTCACTAATAGAATTTATTGTAAAAGCCCAAATATTGCGCTCCACATGGTAGGTCTTGAGCACATACTCAGCCAATTTTTCCTCATACTTTTTACCCACGTGCTCCAGAGGGTTGGGGTTGTGCATGGGAAGGCCAGTAATATTTTTCATCAACGCAACGTCGATGGGGATCATGTCTCAGATCCATAGACATCCATCATGAATTAGGGCAAGTAACTGTCGGGCTAGTAAGTCCATCATGGTGTAGTGACCGAAGTGAGCCATCCTTAGCAATTTTAGGAGCCCAGACCTAGCCAATCCATGCACCCAGTGCTGAGGAACAATTTTGATCCCATTATCTTCCTGAATCATGTCAAGGTATAATTCAGGCACTAGCTCAGGGAAGGCCTCCAGACTGGCCAAGTCATGATCGTCAAAATTGATCTCGTGCAGCTTTCCAACGGGGTCACCAATGATAGGGGATTCTCGTGGGCTTAGCGGCGACTGCAAATAAGTGAGCAAGACGTTGACGTTATTTGGCATGCGCGTCGAGGTTCTGCGGAGCCAAACGAAATGAGGTAACCAGTTGATTGGTCCAGCAGGCTGGGCCTCCTCCTGAACAGCTCACGCCTGGGGTGCCGCCTTCGAGGATGTTACATTCCGGGGGGAATCTCAAGATGTCCCCTTAACCCATTTCGCAGGTTTCGGAGGTTTCCCAAAGTCTTATGCTTTTTCCTTGCCCTTCTTTGTGACTGGGGTGGAGAAAACTTCTTCCACCTCAGACTCAATTTCTACCACTTCCTCAGTGCCCAGTTCTGCCGAGATGACTGGTTCCGAGGGTTCAGCAGGATTCGTAGCCGACATCCTGACGTGAAAGACAAACTCAGAATTTCTATTATCTTAGGGGGCAGATTTCTCAGACATGAAAGAGACGCTAGAGGCACAAAAATTCTTACAGCACAAATTCGTCTAAGACAAATATGCCAAGTACGAGCTATTAAAGCAATATGAAACCCTTGTTTTCTCTAGCCCACCTGTTTTATAGCTTTGGCTCTCACCCAACGGTAGGGTAGACTTCGCGTGGAACTTACCATCAAGTAAATGGTAAAAAATATCCAGAAATTTCCGCATTAAACGTCCGCTGCCCATCCCATCCAACAGTAATTCTTCCTTTTTACCCGATTTGACTGTTCCAATGGCTATTTTTTGCACCCTGGGTGTGCTCAGTGTACCCCTCCGCTCCCAGAATTCCAGCTGCCGCCTAAGCTTTTTCCTTCCAAATGTAATTCTACGTCGCCATAACCCAACCCACAAGATTTTTTGTACCGTTTTCTTTCCTGCATAGTGACCTCCTACTATGCCTTCGTGAACGCCTGCCACGATAGCGTGCCCTTCATACTCTAGGGTACCTGCACCACACTTCACCAGTGGCTAGTTTATATAAAGGATTGGCAGTAATGGTAAAATCCACCGCTCGAGTAATCGACTCCTTATTTTTTCATACTGAACATCCTATAGATGCCATGCCTGTAGTCAGGAGCCAAATGATATCAGTGAAGTGTGCATCAACGACCCTAATGGTGAACTGCTACGCATCAGGAAATCCTTCCCTCAAGTCAGTGGGTTCCCTGCCCATCCCAAGTCGAGACCAGTGATCTAGCCCAACATTCAACTTTGTTGGCTTGACCATGATTTCAAAATCGTATCCCTGACTCACCAACAGCCACCTGTGGAGTTTCCCCCCCCAACACAGTCGTATTCACTAGGAACTTTAAAACCAAATTAATTGTAAACATCTTAAATTATCTTGCCAACAAATAGTGCTGAAAATTCTATATTGCATGGACCACAGCCAAACCTTCCCTCTTCGTGGTGGCATAATTATTCTTCGCACTCGAGATTTCATGACTAGCAAATGTGACTAGGTGATCAATGTCTCCAGCACTGGGCCACGTAAGGTCCGTTCGCAGGGCAATCCCTGACGCGTCAACACATACATGACATTCCTTCACCCTATTGGGACAATTAAGAATAGGTGCAGATATCATTCCTTCCTGGAGTAGTTCAAAGCTATTTTGGCACTTTTCATCCGAAAAGAATGGAACATCTTTCCTAAGCAGTTTTTCCAAAGGAGCGGTGGTCAATGCGTATCCCGGAATGAATCTTCTGTAGTAGCTCGTATGTCCAAGGATCGAACATAGTTGTTTCCGATGCTTTGGCATATCCTCAGTCTGTAGTGCAGGTCCTGCAACTGCGCGCTCCCCCTCTGACTCGGGAATAGAGACATTGCGCGGATCCTCATTGCACTCTTTTATACCACTAGAGTCATCAAAGTGGGGTATTTATCTTACCTCTAAAGATATGCAGTGGAAGTCCTTTGTAATCTGTTAGGTCTCTGTAACAAGCAAGATTGGTAAAGTCCGATCACAGAGTTAACATCATTTCAACCAACTTTGGGATTCTAGGATCTAGCCCTCCTGAATCCGGAGAGGGATCTCTCCAATATGTACAAAGATGGATATTGTCTTTGAAGTTTTAGGGTGATGGTATTAGGCTAGTTATGAGGGCCAAGTGTTTTGTTTGGTTTTCTCAGATGGTGGAACATAGTTGCTGTCTGAGACGGAAAGATCTATACGCAAATAGGTTCAAAGGTGAGAAGTTGCAAGTGAACAAAATAAACTTTGATTCTAAAGAAAGATGATGGCAAGTTTTCAATCCATTGGGTTATGGAGTCATAGGAGAATTTAATTGAAGCATCCAGGTTCAAGATTGATCTATGGGGCAAGTCATCTAGGCCTAAGGATCTCTTTGAAGTTTGATTTATGGAATGGGGTGATACAACAAGAAAGGGAAATTTAACAGATGCAGAACAAAGAGCAGCCCAGGATCTGGTAAGTACTTTGAAACTAGCCAGCCTTTGACCAGGCACTTAAGGAAAACGTAGAAGCCAACTAGGATCTGGTAAGTACTTTGAAACTAGCCAGCCTTTGATACACTTCTGATAGAAAACAGATTAAAACAAAGGGAAACTTGAAGGCAACTTTTGGAGCAGAGACTAGCGGGCAGGGCTCACCTTTCTCCTCATCTTAGTTCTCCTTTACTCAGTTATTTCCAGGACAATCACCAAGATAACACAGAATGGCCCAAGATCTGATAAGTACTTTGAAACTAGTCAGCTTTTGACACATCCTAAGGGAAACAGACAGATAGTTGAGCAAACAAGAAAGGGACTCAGGGCTAACCTTTGATTTCCTCAATTCATTCCTTACACAACATATATGAAAGTAACATTTAAAAACAACATTCGGCAGTGACGAAAAGATGAGGGAACACCAGCATCTCTGTACTTAGACCGAATTAAATCATTCCTAAATAACACAATAAGAAGAAAACATTGGGATAAAGATTTTTCAGCCAGAGAAGATCACTGGTATACAGCAAATTCTAACACTGTTTAAACTGTTCTTTATAGTGGAAAATGAAACAAATTGAAAACTGAAATTAATGACAAGTTACAGTGAGAATAACATCACCATCAGCGTAGACCAGGATCCCATAAATCAGCTTGTATTGATTGCTTCAAACCGGTTACAATCTTCAAGTCCAATGTTTTAATACATCTCTCTTCACAACCTAACCTATTTGTTACAAGCAGAGCTCCAAGAGCCCATGAAACCACTATTTACAGTCAAGAGTTCTCCACTCAGAAATAGCTACAGCGCTTCAGCAATTACATTGACAACCAACTAACAAAAAACCAACCCCTCACTCATCTTCTATTGAAGTCTTTATAGAAGAATGAGGAGGTGAGATCTTATTAAAAGATCTCAAACACACTCAATGCAGAATTAATGTCTTCCTGACCCTGTGAGGTTCGATGAAGAAATTATACAGGTGTTACATTGCATTAATGCGTTTATACTTAAGAAGTAAGCTCGAAGAGAGCTTATGTTGACCTTTGAGGCTCTGCGTACTGTTAGGGTTACTCTGCAAACATTCTGTCATTGAAATTCGGTGCAGTAATAACTTCTTTGGTTGTTCGAGGCATAATATCTGATCTTGTTCAATAAATTCATCCTCTGATTGAGCTTCCTGAGGCAATAGGTGGCACTGTGGTGGTTGAGGAATCAATTCGCCTCAAAGTATGGCGGTGGAGGCGATCTGTCTGCCGAAAACTTTTAGGTTTTTGCTTTAATCCGTGTTCTGAGCCGGGGATTAGGCTTTTGATAACCGTCTTAGCCGTAATCCCCGCCAATCCTCACAAAACTGCTGCTCTGGTTCATTCTGTCTTCAAAACCGGATACTCTTTCTCTGCTTCTGATATCGATGGCATTTTCCGAGCTTTACAGGGACGTGAGGCAACCAGAGCTCATGAAACTTTGCAAATATCACTGTTCTTCTCCGTATGATCGATTCTCTGGACAAATCGGAACGATTGGAGTCGTCACCCTCATCCTTTAGATTTCGTAAAATACGAAGGAAAAACCTTTGAAAACCTGCAAAAAACAAGAAAAATGAGAAAATCCTTGCGTTTATATGGATAGACTGCATTGGAGGGCGTGCGGGAGAAAGGAGAGATCGGGACCATTGATCGTATCGCGATCAACGATTGGGAGTAAATCGAACGGTCAACGCGGAGGAAAGTGGACCGTATAATGGAATCGGGAGAGGGAATGCAGACCGTCGATCTACAAAGATCGACGGCGGGGATTGGGTTTTAAATGCGCCGGGGCAATTTTAACGGACGAGCGAATTGGTTAAAGGGCGAGCGGGAAAAGGTGATCGGGGACCGTCGGATGGGAGGGCCCGGATCCGACGGCGGGAATGAATCCCGCTGCATGGCCATAGGACAAGGTTTAACGCGCGGGGAAAAGACTCGGAACAACGGTTTTGGGGGTGAGGTGGAGAACACGTGTCGGCCAGGGTGTGGAATCGCTGGCCGACGGCACAAAACTGCTTCCGGACGACAGGCTGTGCGGGCACGAAACAGGCGGAAATGAAAAACAGCGCGGCGGAAAAAGGGGTGGGGCCCACCAGATGACGGTACACTCCGCACCGCTGATCCGTGGGACAGATTGACGGCGGAGTTTTAATATGATTTTCTTTGGTGGAGAAATAAAATAAACCCAACTTTGCGTTTTCAAAGGTTTTTCAATGCTTTTCGGGTGATAAATTATTTCTGAAGGTTTAAGCGCCTGGCGGTCTTTTTAGCACACGGTTCTGGCGGGGGGGACATATGGAGGGAGAGAAAGCACGGGCTTAGCCTGTGGGGCTAAGGCCCAACGCATAGAAAATGTATGTTTTTCTATGGTTTTTTAATGACTTTTGCAAGAGGGGAAAGGTTCCGATAGGTCAAAAAGTGGGTTTTTGACCTTAGGAAATGAGATAAAATGGAGGAATAAGGAATATAAAATGGTTTGATGGGGTTTTTTATGGATGAAAGGAGACCTGAAGGAAATGAAGGAAAGATGGAAGAAGGGGGAGATGAAAGAGGAGGAGGATGCAACAATATTTGATCAGGATTTTCATGGATCATCAGAGGCAGAAAGGAGGAAGAGTATATAGAACCAATTAGTAGTTTGTGATCTTACCAACAGACTTCAAGCACCAACAATTTTAGGCCTGAATTTGTTTCTTGAAGGTTGCAAAGAAAATTTAGCCACCAGCTAATATAATTGAAAATATAGGTGGCTAACATAATCTACAAGAAGCATAGTGCAGAGACATCATGCAACCGATTTTGCCAATTTTCCATTTCCTCGTCGGAGTCGGAGAAGGATTCGCTATCTCTTTCCCAGAAAAGCATACCATCGGTCGTAGGATTGACCCAGTCTTTGTTCCTTGCAGTTAACTTATAGATATGATCCACCTCTTCTTCCTCACGCACTGACTCTGTATACCTTTCTCCTTCTACATGATCTAGTGGCACTATAACCCGTGTTCCTTCACTTTCAAATACCATGCTCCTCTTTTTTAAGTGTATAATACCACCCATATCTATGGCCCAACCCAATCCTAGGAGTGCAGGATAGGGGTCCGCATCTTCTACAATCTGAATGACCTCAAAATCAGCCTGATCCCTGACCCTCACAATGTCTACCACTATCTTTGGTAATCTTCCTAAAGGTATGATCTTCTGTTGACTAGCCATGCATAGCTGGATAGTGGACCATTCCAACTTAGGTTCTCCCATTTGCTTCCAGGTTTGATTAGGTAGTACGTTTTCATCCAAGCCTAGGTCCAAAATAACCTGATCCATCTCATAGTCACCAATTTTCACGATTAACTGCATCTCCCTGCTAGTGCATCTCCTATGCTTATAGAGTTTGTATACATCCTTAATTTCCATGGTTGGGGTTGTCTTTTCTACAAAACTATCTATCAAAGCTTGGAGGTTTTCTACGGCCCTTTGGTTGTCCAACAACTTCATGCATGCCTGCAAGAAATTTTTGACCTCATCATCTTCCTTGAGGTTCGCAGGGACTTGAGGAGTAGGTGCCTCAGCTTTAGCAGAGTCTTAGCGAGCTGCGACAAAGGTTTATTTCTCTTCCTGTAAGTCCAACCCTTCTTGTTTAATATCCTCTTTTCATATGAGAGGCTCCGCCTCAGCTTTTTCTGCAACTCCTCCAATGGTCATGCCACTACATGTGAGAACATTAACACTTGGCCCTTCATCCTAAGGTTCTGCCTTGACCCTTTGTACATTCTGCATAGGTGTCTATTGCTTCTCTTGTATTTTGTTCATCAGAATTGGGAAATCTTTGATCACATGATCTAGCTGTCTACAGTATTTGTAGGAATTTCTCGTGGGGTTTACACAGTCCCTTGAAAAGTGCCCTATTTCTCTGCAGTTATAGCAAACCATTTGTCCCCTCCCCCTACCTGCGCTTCAACCTCGGCCCCCTCCCCTGCCCCTGGCTGGAGAACCACCTATGCTAGAGGGGGATCTTGGTGATGATAGATCCACGTGTACCCTATATAGATTTCCTTGATCTCTCATTACATTGTATGTGTGGAAATTCAGTTCATTATGGCCCACAGATCTGCAGAACCTGCACCATTATTGCTTTATTTATGGGACATAGGAGGAAACGCGGGGCCAGTGGTTGTTATCATGTAGCCCTGAAACACGAAAATTTTCACACCAAAGAACCGAAATGGGTCTTGTAGTTTCCTTAGATCGCAACGAACTAGGTCCCCTGGCCTGTATGTAGTCTGCTAGTAGAAGGCAGTTATCCTTGGTGTGTCCATTCACCTTGCATCGTCTGCACCATCTTTCAGGGGTAGCCTTCATTCCTCGCTCGTTCCACAGATTTTGGATCTCCATATGCATTGCTTCTAGTTGGCCTTGTATCTGTTCTACTCCTAACTGGATATCATATCTTGGCATAGCTTCTAGCTTCATCGCAATTTCCAAGGCCTTTTTCTATGATTTAATGGCTTGATGTCCCATTGGTACGCGTAGGCGTGGCAGCATCATTGCAATGAACTGCTTCGTGTGTTGTCTATCATAATACAGAAATCCTCCTTCTCTAATTACCTTCTTCAACCATTTTTCAGCCTCCCATACGGACTCGGATGGTCCTTGCTTGAAATCCTTCAAATCGTTCACTATTTGCGAGTAGGACTTGGGCTTCTTGAATTGCTGCTTTAAGGCATTCTTAATCTCCTCGATGGTGGTGTTCGCATGATGGTCGTTGTATCCCATATACCAGTCCAAAGCCATTCCCTCAAAGGCGAGGGACACTTGCGCCTATCAATCATCAATAATTTTTTCCTTTGTTGATGACTAAATGATTATCCCAAGATTTCTAGAAACAAAGTTCATGAACATTGTGAGTTCTAGAAATCTCACTGCCTTCATTATCCTTAAGATATTTTTTCACTATTTCATCATTCCATCATTTCAAGCTTTGCTCACCCATCCCAAAAGACCCATCATGGGCTCATGTCACTCAGTTTGTCTTTTTTGTGTCACCTTTGGCCTCAGCCCTCTATTTTGTATTGCCTAACTCCTCCATTGTCTATCTAGGGTTTTTAAGGGCATTTTTCTTGGTTTCATGACCTCCATGGTTAAACATCAACAAGGCTTGTATCCTGAAGTTATTACACCTCCTCCTATCCCTAATATACCTTCATAAACACTTCCCATCACTCCTATCCCTCAAACTCATCATTTTTCTACCAAACCTAGCCTTTCGCTACAATTTGACACTTTTTCGAGACTAGGCCTGTGTTTTTCCCTTTTCGACCCTTTCCCCTCACTCAATTCTTGAAATTCCACTTTCCCCTACTCTCTAAAATCTATCCCTATCCCCCAAAATTTCTCCAAAAATTTATACAACCCTTAACCCCTTCATTCCCTCCTAAATCCCCTACACCAAACCCTAATTTCCTCTTCCAACTAAGATAGGGTTTGATATGAAAAAGAGGCACAAGAGAAAAGGATTCATTTGATATACCATGTCAGCAATAATATGTCCATACCAGCTCCTAAACATCATGCCTCCATCATTTTCCAAGAATTCATTCCAAGAGACAAGCCATGTGTCACACCTAGGGCCAGTTTTTCTTCAAACAATGTTTCTAAACAAACAGAGAGGCATTTAACAAAATTGATAGAGTTTGTTGTTCAATACAGGCCCAAGAAGAAAAACCTCCTTCTGCTTTTAGACGGGTATCATAGTTTGGGAGCAATATAAAAAACACAGGTGTAAAATAAGGTTTTCTCACAGCTGGAGTGTCCAAATGACTTTTTTGATGAGTCAAAATACAACTAGACTTGAAGAGCTTTCCAGTGAGCTATCATGAGCTAAATTTTGATTTAAGGAAGGCCCCCAAATGTTTTCTACACCAGCACTCTGCATTTTTTCACTATCATTAAACACTTTTTGACCAGTGTTGGACAAATTAGTTTTTAAATAGGTAAATGGCATCCACTCAGCGTAAATAAAGAATTTCTGGAATGTAGACTCATCAGGATTTCCAACGAGCCATCACAGAGCCAAATTCAGTGTCAGGAATGGGTCAAAAACTCAGCCACAAGATCTATTTTCTACTAAAGTGGCGGTACGCAGAGAGGCTGCCTAGCGTGTTTTGGACCAAAATTCAATAAAACACACTCATTTATTGCAAATGGATATTTTTTTAGTTTTTTGAGAAAATTTACTCTAGAATTAGGTGCAAATAGTTATTTTGGAATTTATTTCTTAGGATATTATGTGCCTTGGGCCTTGCATGGTCTCTTGGCCATAAATGACATTTATGGTTAATTTTGACATTTACCTACCATATTTAGTGTTTTAGTCCTCCTTTGATCCATAAATAGAGCATGAGGCCCCTATGTATTTGGTTGGAATTTGATGAGCTTCAAGAGCAATATACATGGTTTTATGAGCTTGGAGAAGGAATTTGGTTTGTGAAGTGGATGAATGGCTTGTTTGGCTTGATGATGGAGAAGCTTGTTTGTAGGCTTCCATAGCTTGGTGAATGGTGATGTCTTCCTAATTTTTCTATTGTTTCCTTTGTTATTATTATGTTTCATGTTTCTTGGCTGCTAAAAAACATAAAAGTATAGGTTGAGACACGTTCTTTGAGGCACCTCAATCCTCCTGTTTGTTATAGCTTTGATGTTTTCTTCTTTTGGCCATCTTAAGGAATTATTGATTCCTCCTTAGGTCCACCAAAACTTTTTTTTTGTTTCATTTATGGTTAGTATGCTAGCTTACAAGTATGATTCATGGTATGCCCTACTTATTTGAAGTTTTCAAAACCCTATCTTGAAGCCTTTGATGTGAAATATTAACTGTTAGGTTAAGTCAAAGAGGTCTCGTTCGATCTTTCCCTTTTTACATGCTTACCAACTTGTTTCAAAGTTCCCAATAGCTTGATATATGTTGTTTAGGTTTTCCCTTTCCATAAATTGAGTTATTTGTATTATCTTATGTGTTTTCCCAAAATCTAAAGGTGAATTTCTAAAATTAGAAGCTCTTATGCTTTCTATGTTTCACTGGAATGTTTCCCTTGGATGTTTATTAGTTAAAGTATTGTGTATTGAGCTTAATGGTTTTCCCTACCTCATGAATTGTAACTTTTAAACTATATATGTTTAAGACCTCTTAGTCTTTCCCAAAATTAATGTTCACTACACCTCATACATCACCTTAAGGATCCATTAACCTTGCTAAATCAGCCATGCAACACACTCTGTTTCATCATTTAGACACTCTTGGATTTCACTTGACTCCATAGCCCAATGGCTTTGACAGACTCTCACTCCACCTATTCCACTTGACCATCTTACCCAACCAAAACAATCAAAAAATCCTACAATTAACAACTAGCCTAAAATCAAAACCATAGAGCAAAAATAACATATCCTTTGCACCCAATAGAGAGATCTCTCTCTGATTCCATGAAGGCTAGGTCCTAGGACTCCAAAGACTGGTTCCATGTTACCCTGTCATTTGGTCTATCAATATGCCAAATGACGGGACACTAACATCCTGTCTATCACAGTGGGACCTTCTGAGTTAGTGACAAACTAAGTATTCCTTAGATCTCAAAAGACTCACAAACATCCTTAGATTGGTATCTAGTTGTTGATGGTGGACAACAAGAACATCCTTAAAACAATAAAAATCATCCACTTGGCGAATCCATTAGTCTTCAGTAGCCCTGTTGACCACAATAGTTCTTACAAACTCCCCCGGGAATGCATTAATAAATACCAATCATGTTGATGCTAGAAAAAAAAGTTGAAATCATCCACCTGGCGACTCCACAACTCTCAATATACCTAAAGACTCCACTGGTAGAGAAATCTAGATTGGTTGAAAAGATTCAGTGACCCCTTCTGATTTACAAACATGGATCCAAGGATACAAAGGATATATTCTCCAATGAGTAGAGACCATATCACTAGATTCCCACACAAAATGCCTAAAAAAGAAAAAATAAAAAACCTACCTATATTTCAAGATGAAAAATTTGATGACCCTTTGTTACATCTCATCAAATTTCATATACATGTATGCAAGTTAAAGGTTGAATGGCATGAGGACTACCTCATGAAAATGTTTATGGAAACTCTAGAGGGTAAGGCAAGAAATTGGTATGAATGGCTAAAATATAGTAGCTTTTTTTCCTTGAAATATTTCCACAAGGTGTTTTATGAACGTTATAAAGAATATTTTCCATCTTTATCATTAGCTGAAAATTGTTGTGACCAATCTGAAGTTTTCATACAACACCTTGTAAACATTGATGAGGATTTAGGGAATTAGCATCCTGAATATTTATTAGAAGAACTCGATGCATTTCACTCTCAAGATAAATATCATGACAACCTAAAGGAGTTCGAACCCAATCATGAAATAGAAGGAAACCATAAGATCTCTCTGAAGGCACAAGTAATGATTCACCATATCTTCTAGGTGAGGCTCAAGAAAACATTTAGCCTTAAAATCAGCCTTCACAAGAGAAAGATAACTATTGTACTTATATCCAAAGAAAGAGAAAAATTCCTCCTCTTTTTACTGAAGAAGAAGTAAATCATACACTAAAAAATCAGCCAACCTCTAAGCCTTCATATGAACAAAACATTCCTGTTCCTCCTCCTACTAATGCCATCTACCATAAATCAGAAAGTGAACTTGTAGATCAGTTCAAAGAAGAACCGACTGGCAACCCAATATGTTTGAATAGTGAAATTATTTATGTTGATTATTCTCCAAATTTTGATCAATCTGATGATGATGATGTTCTCCAAACAGAAGCTAACCTTATAGATAAATCAGCAGTTGGTTTTAGGGATGAAGTTCACTATCATCAAATTGAAAGCAATAATAAACCAAGACAGGTCACCTATGACACTGATGAGGAAATCCTTGAAAGTTTAGAAGTACGTGAAGAGTCTCTGACTCTTTGCTCTACTTCACTTTAGTCCATCAGAAATAAATTTCACATAATTGGAAATCAGTAGTCTTCCAGCTTTGATGTTGAGGTTGAGGAAAATGAGGAACTTCTTGAGAAAGTTTTCAATGAGAAGCCTTCTCCTGAAATGGTTGAGGAAATCATTTGGAACATAGAATCCTCCTTAAATCTATATTTGCAGCCCCAAAGTTCCTTTGAACTACAAATTGAAGATGAATACATGGAAATTAATAATCACAAAAAAGTTTATACACTTCTTTCTCAAGAATATTTGTTGCCAAGGAATGCTCCTACTCATCAACATGGTGGTTTTCACATATAGCTCAGCTCACTCTAAGCACATCAGGTTTGTTAGAGGATAACATTGTCATATATGATGAATCTACCAGGTCAGAAGATCATGAGGAAGACGCGGAGTTTCTTTCCCAAAAGAGTCCCAAGCATAGCCGAGTGGAAGAAGGAGTAGTCCTGAATGAATCTTATATCTCAAATCCTCTAGATTAGGTATTATTCCAAGTTCCATTTGTAGTTTTCCTTGAGAAATATAAAGGAGGAGTGTGTTCTGCCAAGAAGAGTTTGTTGAAAAGTGTAAGAAAAAATTTAAGCATTACTGCCCGAAAACAAGTGAGGTGGAAGTGGCCTTTTAATTTTGTCAACACCCTCAAAGGGTTGAACCAAGATCCCTCATGCAATCATCTGCTTGATTGGTTGTATTGGAAAATGGAGTTCACCAAATGAATGTATATATCATGTATAAATTAGATTAATATAGATAGGCATGAAAATAAGCTTAGCCTTTGAGAATATTTTAGTTATAGATTGTTTTGAAAATACAAAAACAGAGAAAATATGAAAAGAAAGGGCAGATTTGAAAAAACAGGGATAACCCCATACCCAAGAAAGAGTACTACTGAAAGTGTTCAAGCCTAAATGCCACTACTTGTTCCAAAAATAAGGTCTTGTTTCAGTCATCTAGCCTAATCATGGCTGAAACATGTTTTCAATTTATTGTCAATAAGTTAGTAAAAGGTAGTTGGTCAAATTACTCAAGCTTGACTTGTCAAAAGATAGATTAGGAAGAAAGATACTAGTTCCACATGCTTAAAATAGAACCAAAGAGAAAAATATGGATTAATAGCAAACAATGTATCCTAGCCCTGATTTTTATACTCTTATTTTGTATAAAAATAACATTTGTGTGCAGCTTTTTTTTATGCCACAAACCCATGGTAAGTCAGATTTTCTAATCCTGATTTAGCCATGTTTTCAATTTCATGTTTATAGCTCAGTGAATAAATCCTGTCAAATAGTTTAACCTTGACAGTTGAATAGTATAGGTAGAGAATCAAAGGATTTTATTAGCATAATCTGAGCTCCGGGAAGAAATAAGGTAGAAGTAGATTGTTTATTTCGCTTTCAAAAGAAAAGATGTCAAGGTTGCTAGTCCAAATGCACCTAAGGAAGAAAAGATATTAGGAAAGTAATTTGGGTAGGTAGAGATACGTTTGAACTAATCATGTCTATCAGATTACTGAGATCATAGCTTCAAGCAAGCATCAACAAGAGAAAGAGGTAAAAATATGACGAATGGATGAGGCACTAATTTCCATAAATCCAGAGATCTGAAGCTTTAGACACCTCCTGAAAAGGAGTTGCCCTCCCCAAGTGGAGCCACTATTAGGTAGGTGTGAAGAGACCCAAGTTATGAATGAAATGTATATCAAGAGGTGTGGCTGGAGGGATTTCTCTGTTATCAACGTGTTGACCACTATGTGGAGGTGAACTTGGAGGCTCAAAGTCTGTCTGATCTATACCACTGAATGACTTAGTTCTTGGTAAATCGCTTAGTAAATCTAAGTCTAATTGAGTATCTGATAGAGCTGCAAGGTTTTCAGGTGCTGAGTTAGCTCTATGAATGTGTAAGACAATAGTTGGATCCCTGTAGGTGTGAGACTTCCTAATAATGCTCTCCAGATTTTCAAATATTTCAGGAGGATTTGGATCAGGATAAGCTCTGGTATGGATTCTTCTTGAAGCTAGTATGTTAAGTCCTCAGACTCAATGAAGGAAGTTAGCCAGGTATAACAGTCTTTAAGAGGCAAACTATATTTAAACAAAGAATCTTAATCCTATGTATTTCCATTAATATGGGTGATGTTGTAATGAAACTGGTCTACCAATGGAGTCTTGTGAAAACAAAGATAATCAGCAGGCCTATTGATCACCAGTGGATTCTTTTGGTCATTTAGGAACTATGGAGTCACCAGGTGGAGGGTTTAAAATGTTTCAAGAAGATCTACTGTCCACCACAGTGATTAACTACCAAATCAAGCTAATTTGGTCTTCTGAGTTCTTAAAGATGCCTAAAATAACTGTCTACTCAGAGTATTCCCCAACGGAGTCGCCATTATGTTGTGGTTCCTGTGATTTGGTAGATTTGGAAATACCAAATTACAAGACAACATCAAACCACTTTGGGATCTCAGGATCTAGCCCTCCTGGATCCAGAGAGGGATATCTCTATATAGGCAAAGAAATGTATTATCTTTGAAGTTCAGTTTAAGGTATTAGGCTAGCTATAGAGCACAAAGGTTTTTGGTTTGTTTCTTTGTTTGTTTCGTTGGGAAACATGAAATAAGGGTTCAACATAAGGTAAAGAAATGAGTAGAGAAGGATTTTGGAAAATGGGGAGACAATTCAAAGAGGACACAAGTCCATTGGGCAATGGGGTCATAAAAGGGTTTACTTGCAATTCAAATATCCAAGGCTTTCAAATGGGCTAGTCATCTAAATCAAAGGATATTTTTAAGATGATAGTATGAGATGAAACAATAAGGAAATGAATGGGAATGACAAGGAAAACCTTCCAAGGTGACCACTTCGGAGTAAATATAGGGACAGGACATGCCTTAACCTCTATGATCTAAACTCCTAATGAGGCTAAATCTGAAGACGACAATCTGGCAGTCTCCTGAATACTTTCAGACAATAGAAAACATTTAAGTTTAACACAGGGTAACATCTAAGATTAGAGAAAGACTTTTAACCTTCTCTGCTTTCGTCATTCAAATCAAAGCGATCTTAGAAAGGCTAACTGTTGGAAAAGGACCCTAGGGGACAGAGCTAACTCTAAATCTCCTAGTTTCCCAATTCTTTCAGCTGAACCAAACAAGAACATCTAAGGAACAAACTCTAAATTCACACATCAGTAAGCATGGACAAACCAAATTCTATATTGGTTGAATTATATTGAATCTGTTCTTAGATACACAAATAGTAGAAAACATTGAAGATAAGAAAGCGCAGGAAGCATTAGGGTACTTGCAGTAGTATATCCTAAGCTAAAATTACTGATTCTTATCAGAGAAAATGGACATGATGTATACAAAGGGGTAACAATAACAAATATAGAACACATCACCACCGATTTAGACCAGGATACAATGAACATGATCGTCATATTAGAAGAGAAAAACCAGTCACATACATCCTTGTCCAATAGCTTGATATCATCCAGAAATCATCTCCCAGCCTATTTACAATCTAATACTCATAGAACTCTAACTCAGTAAATAACTTGCAATAAGTTTTTTTCAATAATTGAATAACCAACAAACATTTACAATGTATTTCTTATGAGTTCTTATAGGCAGAAAAGTGATAGTAGTGGTAGATATAACTTAAATGATTCATTAAAACATAAGAAGAGGAGTCTATCAAGCCCATTCTGTCTTGACATCTCTGTATTAACTTTCAGTACCCTTTGGCTGAATCTGGGGTCTTCGACGGGTTGATAATAACTCTAGGGTATGTTCTTGAAGTACTCTCTGACGGTTGGTACTCTGTTTGTACTCTAAGCCACGAAAGGATGAAGATTTGCATTTCAGGTCTTCCATACTTTGTAACTAATGCACTGACAGTCTTTTAGGACTTCTTATCAGAGTAGTAACTACTATGGAGCTCGATGAAAAATAGAGAATGGGCAGTGGTGATTTTAGTCCTTTCTTCAGTAAAAGGAATGTCCTACAGATAGGTCCTCTGCACTGCTGCGATCAATGATTTGCATTTAACCGGTGCTAACCGTAGATTAAGCTTCTTAATCTTCAATATTGTGCTTTTAACCCTTTAATCCTTTTATTTATTCTTCAGCACTCTTCAGTTCTCCAATGGTCTTTCACCATGGTTGTGACTGTGAAAACAGAGCGAATTCAACGCCTGTAAACCCTGCAAAGCATGATAAACATGTTATAAAAAACCAGTGCGGTGAGGATGGAATACTTCAGAGGGCCCGGGAGGATGGACGGGTAATGAGGGAAATATTCAGCGCAGTGGAAAAATGGGGAAAAAACACTAGCAGAGAAACTAACCAGGTGTTTTGGGAGTTTGGGTGCGAGGATAAACTGGGACTATTAGATCAAGATGATTTACAGTGGAGATTGTCTGACGAGGTTTTTGAAAGGTCAGATGAATGGAGAATGAAACGAGAATGCGATATAACGTGGAATGTTGGATTATAATAATCGACGGTGGAGATATTTCTATGGGATTATATGAAATATCGGGTGAATGTGGAGTGGACGGGGCGAGATTAAATCAGAACCGTTCGATTAAGACAATCAACGACGGGGATGGCCTGATGAAATCATTTGGGAGAATAGGAGGAACACAAATGAACGAGGTTATGAAATGATCAGAGTTGTCCGATCTCAGAGATCGACAGCTGAGATTAAAAATGGAACAACACTGTGGAGGGTGGTAAGGTGGAAAACCGGAATGGTTATCGCGCAGCTTTCAAGTGGTTTCAGATTTTTTCCAAAAAAACGTGATACGATACATCACACGACACCTGTCCTTTCAAAACCACCCATATAGCGTAAATTAGAAACAATAACTCTTGGCGCAAAAATTATGCGATATGTAATGGTGGTCGTTGGATCTGGGACCTCAAATCCAACGGTGAAGAAGAAATGCGATATGAAGAAAGATGCACGAGCAGAAAAGGTGGGTAGGGTCAAAGGCGGTTTAAATCCTGACTGTTGGATCTTGGGAACGAATGGTCGAGATCTATCAGTAGGGGAGAAATGAGACGAGTGGGATTTGGCGATTAGGAGCAATGTGGACCATCTGATCTAACTTGATC
Source organism: Pinus albicaulis (assembly GCA_034641835.2). NCBI lineage: Eukaryota > Viridiplantae > Streptophyta > Pinopsida > Pinales > Pinaceae > Pinus > Pinus albicaulis. The sequence goes on from CM076574.1 coordinate 1,384,635,082, forward strand.
AATGGTGGAGATCTAACTGGAGGTCGAGATGGTGAAAGGTCAAGGGCGAAGCGTGATGAGATCCTAGTCGTTGGTTCTTATGGATTCAACGGTCAGGATTTAATCGGCGGATCGGAGGAGAAAACTCATTGCATTAAATTTTTTTGATTTTGCGATGTGCGATTGAGCGCTGGTCGTCGGATCAGAGGGGAAATCAACGGTCAAGATTGAATCAGCAGATGTGAGGACGAGAGCTGCGAAAAAAGCACGATCGAATCTTGGTTGTTGGTTCTTGTGGATTCAACGGCTGAGATTGAATTGCAGGATCGGCATCGGAGGAGGAAATTGAGCGGAACTTTGGATTTGTGTGATGCGATTAAGTGTTGGCCATCGAATCGGGAGAGATCAACGTTCAGGAATAACTTGGAGGTGAACAAACGGAGGTCTATGTATGCAGCGCGATCGAATCCTGACCGTTGGTTCTTGTGGATTCAAAGGTGAAGATTAGATCAGGGAGTCAGCTATTGGGGGAAAAGAAAAAGGAAGGATGTGTGTTCGCGATGTGATCAAGCGTTGGTCGTCAAATTGGATGAGATCAACGATCCAGATCACATCAGAGGTCGGAGGGTAAAAAACTCATCGCATCTAAAAATTATGAACAACAAAGGAAAAGACCGAAAAGAAAACTTCGATTGCGATTAGCGATAGGGGCTTGCACCTGGTTATGGCCTCGGGTCACATGCGGGAAAGGGGCTAGGGCCAAGGCCAAAAGGGGCTTAAGGTCTTAGTGTAAAAAATGGGTTTTTAGGCCAAAAATTAGTGTTTTTTAAGCCAAATGAGGTGTTCTGATAGGCAAAAGAAGGGGTTTTTAAACCAAATAAAGGGAAATATGTGGTTTAAAAGGGGATTTAGAATGGTTTAGAGGTTAAATGAGGGTTTAATGGTGGAAAGAAGGCTTTATGGAAATGAAGTGAAATTAAAAAAAAATGGGCAGTTTCAGAGGCCTTTTGAAGACATTTTCTTTCCTAAACAGTAGGGTTATTTAATGGAAACATCAGTGAAGATTCTTTAAAGGATGAGGGCATCACAAGGCTTCAAGGATGATAAATTTTCAAGGGATATTTTCACTTGGAAGCTTGAACAGATTTAGCCACCTTTTTGCTTTGACAAAATATTATAGGTGGCTAATAGGAATAAGTGATGGAGAGTTTGGAGATCATTAATACTGTTAGGGGTTAAGCTTTTGAGCCATTTTCTTGCTTCTCCCCCTAAAATTTTAGCAAAAAATCTGAGTTTGACAGTTTCATCATCAATCTCATTTCTATCAAAATATTCATTCATCTTGTCCATGTGTTTTGAAGTAGTATTAGTACCACTGGCATCAAACAATGGTATCATGGACTGATAGTCTTGTGGAAGATTGACTGGAGGTAAAGGAAGGACTAGAGGGGCATGCCATGTTTCCATGATAGGAGGTTGTGGAAAAAGTGGGGGTTTTATAAGGGGTGGATTGACAAGAGGGAATGTGGGTTGAAATGGAGTGTTTTGGACAGTGGGTGTGTGAAGAACAGATGTGGATGGACCAGCAAGAGATTGTTGAGCAGATCTAGGATGAGGGAAACCAAAACTACGAAGGGAATCCAAATCAAGTGGGGTGGTTTCTCTGCTACCAGGGTGTTCACATATATCTTGGGATGACGTAGGAGACTCAAAATCTATCTGATCTATATCATCAAGTGACCTAGTTCTGAATGGGTTTCTTAAGTCAACTTGTGAATCTTGTAGAGCTGCAAGGTTTTTAGGAACAGAATTAGCTCTTTGGATTGGTCTGACAATAGTTGAAGTTTGAGCCTTAGAAGACTTCCTAAGTATGCTTTAAGGATTATCAGCTATCTCAGGAGGGTTTGGGTCAGGATAGGCTCTAGTATGAACTCTTCTAGAAGCCACTATGCTATGTTTTTAGACCAAATGTTTAGAAAATTTTAACCAAATATGAAAATCTCTAGGAGGCTAACTGATCTTTAGCAAGGAAACTTTAATCCTCAAATTTTTCTTAACTTATTTTGTATGATGTTATGATATTAATGGGTTTCCCAGTGGAGTCTTTAGGTCTATTTAGGATTGTGGAGTCACCAGGTGGAAATTTTTAGCTCTTTTTGGAGGTAAAATGTTTTATGGTCCACCACCATATACCAATATAAAAAAAATTAGTTTTCTGAGATTTTTTAGTCCTATAGGTTATGAGAGTGTTCTAAATATATTTCAACACTTAGCTATGGTGATGAGACAAAGAGAGTTTACTCTTATGGCTTAGCTAGCTAATTCTTTCAAGGTTTGATAAGGCTCTATGAGAATTCTAAGGGTTACTTAGTTTGTCACTAATTCAAATAAGTCCTATCATGATCACCATTTGCTTTGGTAGTGCTTGAAGAGAGCTAATTATACTGAATTGAATACTAAGTGTCTTGTTTTAAGGATTTGACTTAGAAGTCCCCAGTGGAGTTGCCAGAAATGTTAGGTCCCTGTAATTTAGTAGAATGGAAAGACTAAATAGCAGAGACTATATCAAAAACCACTTTTGGATTCTAGGATCTAGCCCTCCTGAATCCAGAGAGGGATCTCCCTATAAGTGCAAATATTGATTTATCTTTAAGGCTTTGTAGTATGATATTAGGATAGTTATTAAGAACAAGGGTTTTTGATTGTTTGGTTGGTCAGGTATGATCTTTAATTGGATGGAATATCACAAAATGAAATAGTTTCAAAGTGTGAAGATGCAAGTATATTGAGAAGTGTTCAGCAGACATGATTAGTATGAAACAAATTTAAACCATTGGGCAATGGAGTCACAAAAAGGTTTAATTGTACAACAATTTCAAGAGTGGTCCAAGGGGAAAGTCATCTATATCAAAATATCCTTTAGTTTAAATGATGAAATGGAACATAAAAAGTGTTGAGAGGGTGGAAAAAGCCAATAATTTCAACAAGGATTTATCAACTTTCCATTACAAGAAAAGCCTTTTTAAGCAACTATTTGAAACCAGCCAAAGGACAGGGCTAACCATAAACTTCTTTGGACAAGCTTGTATTAAAGCTAACTTATCAGATAACAATCCAGTAATCTCACTAGACTACTTTCAGAAAGGATAAAAACAGATAAGAAAACAAAGTACAACTTAAGATCAGGTCAGATGTATTTCAATCATAAACTGCTTTTAGCATACTCTGAAGGGAAACTTTCAAAAAAACCTTTGGAGAAAGAACTAGAAGACAGGGAAAACCATAAAATTTTCTAGTTTAACTCTACTTAGCATGTAATAAAAATATCATTCAAGAACTTCCTTTCAAGTGTAGCACTTCAATACATGGACTAACCAACATTCCTTGAAAATGTTTACACTTAATTTAAGTCATTCCTAAATATAACAATTAGTAGAAAACATATAGATAAATATTATTAGTGAGAATAGGGTACTTTTGACAGTAAATCCTAGCTCTATATTTGTTGTTCTTTATCAGAGAAAAGTGAACAAAATAGCATACATGAAAGAAAAACAATAAGAGTAAGAGGTACTTCACCAATGATATAGACCAGGATCCCAAGAATCAGCTTGTATATTGATTTTCAATCCAGTTACAAACTACAAGTCCAATGTTTCATCACAGCAACAACTTCTCTTCTCAGCCTAACTTCTTCAATAACTTTAAACAAAGCTTCAGAACTTCAGAACTTATTTACATTCAACAATGGTTCGATACTGCAACTATTAAATCAAATTCCAATAACCAACCCTTTATAATGTGCTCCTCAAGGAGATTTTATAAGAAAATGAGGATGTGGAAGAGTTTCTAGGGTTCAAGTGTCATTAATTCTATACTAAATGAAATTCCTAGCCTTGAAAACCATGCAAGGCATAAGGAAGGGATGCATTGAATTATATCTCTGTTTCATTTACTCTGTTTATGTTTTTTAGGCCTAGTGGATAAAAATATTGACTTCAAGGCTCTTTCTTATCTTTTCAATAACTCCACTGACAGTTTGAAATAAGTTATTTTGCTTGAAATAAATTTTCAGCTGTCTTTAGGCAAATATCTCCTGAATAGGCAATAAATATGCCTTCTTTTGATTTCTTTGAGGCTGCAGGTGGCTCTTTGGTAGCTGAAGAGGATTCAATTAGCCTCTGATGTGGCAGTGGAGGCCTCCTTTGCTGATATTTTCACTTGTTTTAACTTAAGACATCTTTAATCTGCTTTAATCTGTGTTTAGGCTTGATTAAGCCTTGATCTTAGTTTTCGGTCTTCATTCTCTGATATTGGCTTTATTTCTTTAAACCTGGGGATTAAAAACCTTGATTTTTAGGCTTAGGAATTAATCCATTTACTGTTGATTTCTTCACTGATCTACTTGGTTTAATTGATGTTCAATGTGTTTTTGTTGTTTTGCAGGCACGCAGAAGGTTTACATAATATCACCGATGCTCATGAGGCACGGGAAAAAATCATAGTTTAAACCTTGTAGATCCCTTTTCTTCGTGGATAATTGCCTGTGGATTATCATCCATGGCCTTTCGTTTTCTTTTAAAACTGTGGAAAAAACCTTATAACTGCAAAAAACACACAAAAGTTAAGAAAATCCTATGAAATACAGGTTAAGAATGCTTTGGGTGGTTTGGGAGTGAGTTTAAATCGGAACCGTCGGATTAGAATATCCAACGGTCGAGATCAGTCAGTGAGGCCATTGGAGAATAGATGGAGGGAAAATGAATTGGGATCAGGATATAACGTGAGCCGTTGGATTTAAAACAATCGACGACCGATATCGTTTGATGGAGCATTTGGGAGAAAAGGCGAAGGGAAAATGACTTGGGGTTGCAATATAATGAGACTCGTTCGATCTTAACAATCAACGACCAAGATTAAAAGTGAAATAACACTGCGAAGGGTAGGTGGTAAGGCAGAAAACCATTAGTGGTCTTCGCGCGACGTTCGAGTGGTTTTAGATTTTGGCAAAAAAAAACGCGATACCATACACTTGCTGACACCTGTCCCTCCCAATACCACCCATTTCGCGTTTTTTTTGGGATTAAACTGCAGGCAAAAAAAAAACACGAAACATAATTCTGGCCATCAGATGAGGGGCAGTAGATCCAATGGTGCGGATCGCACGTGATAGAGGGTGAGATGCATGGACAGAAAGATGAGTGGGCCCCGGTGATGATGTGATCCCTTTGGTCGCAGGGTGAACATCGGTTTAGATCCTAACTGTTGGATCTTGGGAATGGGTGGTCAGGATTAAAAGAGGAGATCGGATGGGTAGGGGTTGTGAGTGGTGCACGATGCAATCTTGGTCGTTGGTTCTTGTGGATTCAACGGCCGAGATCAAATCGGTGGGAAAACTTATGTTTTACGATGAGACAGAGGAGTGTGGTCGAGTTGTGCGTGAGCCGTCTGATCTGCTTGGTGGACGGTTGGGATTGGATCGAGAGATCACTATTCGCAGAAGTAGAGGAAAGGGGCTGATGCTTTAAAATTTTCCAATGTGATGGTGTACTGACTGTCATATCAAATGGATGATCGACGATCCAGATTAAATCAAGGATTGCATCGACGGAGGGCAACATAATGGATGGGCGTGATGCGATGCGATCCGGTACGTCGGGTGAAGGTGAATCAACAACTGAGGTTTTCTCTAAGGGATCACATCGGAACTTTTGAAAGATACGAAAAGGAATGGCCCATGTGGATTTAACATGCGATGAGCCGATGGCCGTTGATCTGCAGAGATCGACGGCCCAGATTTATTTCAAATCATAACGTCGAGTTTGTGGGAAAAACAAAGGAAAAGGGGTTTGGGAGAGGGTTTTTAGACCTTTAGCACCCAATTGCGGGGTATGGTCCTGTGAAAAAGGCGAGGAGACCATGGGTTTAAAAGAAAAGGCTTATCATAATCGAAGTTTTAAAGTAAAAGGAAATAAGGAAATAAGAAACCCCGATTGTGATTGCACGATGGGGGTTAACTCCAGATTATGGCTCCTGGTCACATGCGGGTAAAAGGAGCTGGAGCTTAGGCCAAAGGGGCTTAAGGCCTTAATGCAAAAAGACTGATTTTTAAGGATTTTGAAGGATTTTGAGGGTTTTGATAAGGGAGAAAAGGGTTTTCTATACCAAACAAAGGGGGACATAAGGTTTAAAAAAGGTTTTGGAATGGTTTAGAATTCAAATGAAGGTTTTTATGGGTGAATATGGAGAATGAAATGGAGAAGTGTAATGAGGGAAAATGGAGCTTCTTTGAGCAGTCTTTCTCTTGGTAAACAGTAGTTACTTTAAGAGTAATAATGGAATAGCAGTGAAGATTAACTCAAATGGTAAAAATCTTCATAAGACTTTAAGAACTAACAATTTGGAAATGAATTGTTTCTTAAAGGCCAAAAACAGATTTAGCCACCATTTGATATGACAAATTTTTATAGGTGGCTAACAGAACCATAGAAGACATAATATGTTTGAAACTTCTCATGACATTCTAAGAATTTGGACCACACATACATGCTTTGATCAACCAGATAAGACCTCAGTCGTGTGCTCTCAAATCGCTTCTCAAACTGATTTTCAAAAACAATGCATTCTTCCTCAATCTCAAAGGAGAAAGGTAGAAACACTCTCTCTTTGTGTTCTGTCATATAAAGCCCTTGAAAAAAATGATCATGATAATGAATACTATATGATTGAATTTGACCTTGTAAGCCTTCAATGTCTTTCTCAATGTTCTTTGCAACTTCATCCAAAAATTTCATCTTATCTTTTGTCTTGTAGTCAAATGATTTTAGATAAGAAGACAAGGACAAAGAAAATTATCCATCTATTTCTTCATTAATATGATCATCATTACATTTTTTGAAACCTTGAATTGAAGGAGAGTTTGCCACCAACTCTGTTCTGTCTATCCATTCCTCCAAAAACATAAGCCAAAAGTCTGCAAATGACTTAATAGATCTGACAGGAAAAATTTCAATCCACTGTTTACATTTCCCTTGAAATTAATTATAGAACAATAATGCAAACATCTTCATGTTTGACTCTAAGAAGCTCGGTAAAATCACAAAAATATGATATATTCTTCAAAGTTAAACTCAAATATTCTCCATTGAATTTTGAACCATTCCTTATAAAATATGTATCCTTGGGAAAATGATTTTGGAAACCATGAATTCTTGGAAAATTTATGCATGCATACCTTGAAATAAGAATGGCGGCATCTGAGTTCTTCATAACTCCATTGCAATCACCATGAATCTATGAATTTTGAATTCTTCAACAATGGAGTCGCCAAGGTAGTTCTGCAGGCTCGAACAGATTCTGAGCTCTTGCTACCTTTATAAGTTCAGCTTCTTTATTTCAGGAATGAATAATCTTCAGGCTCCCGGCAGACGCACCAAAATTTTATCACAAAATCTAACCCTGATAGGCTACTGATCAGACTACCTTAGTGTAACTATTTCAAAACAATATTTTAGCTGAGGCTTAGCCTCCTCAGCCTGAGAGGGCTCTCTCAAGGGTTAATGATATAAGTTATGATATATGGCTAACTCTATGGTTTGTGATTTTGTATGTTTACAGGTTGAAAAGATGAAGGTTCTCTATCATTGGGCTATGGAGTCAACAAGTCAGTAGATTCAGTGGAAAGGTCTCTTGACATGGAAGCTGAGGAAAATGGGGTTTTTTCACAAATATAATTCACTAAAGAAAATAGGTCAACACAGTAATTCCATTACTAAATGAAATCAGAGCATATTATTATGAATTTTGAGTAATAGCAATGAAACTTACTGCTAGTGGTTCATAAAACTAGATTCATAAAACTAAATATGACACCTTTCAAATTACGAGTTAGAGTCCTAATATGACTCAAACACTTATTTATTACATTTAAATTAAATATTATCCCAATCTTCCTTGTAAGGAATCATTTCTTTGAGCCATGTTGACCATCAAAAAAACATTAATAATCCGATTTCCTTCATGAAGTTATTCTTCCTGTCATTAAGGAGATATCAGTTTGATGACATGGCACATGTGAACTAGTGTCTTCAAACTCTTCCTTTAACTGAAAGTCTCCACTTGGAAAATCCGATACTCTTTTTCATAATCTGATATTCTTTAAAACCCTGGTGAGGAACAGCTTTAAACATTTTTTTACCTTCCTGATGCCTCTAGCCTTGTTATAAACCCTGCTGATTCATGCCTTAACTGTCCTAAAAACCAGGAGATTTTTAGCCCTTAATCCTTCAAGCTTATCTTCAAGCAGATTTGCTGGCATTGATGACTGTTTCATATTTTTTAAATGTGCTAACATTCCATTAAAATTTCAACCTTCCACCTGTGCAAAAATAAATCCTCAAAAAAATGGAGAATAAGGTGAAATATGACTGCGCTAGGAAAATAACCTGTTTTCGTAGCGCAGTTTTCATAACATTGTAAACCACTTACTTTAACCATTCTTTCTTCTGCTATGCAATCTGATTTTCCATCTGTGATCCTCACCTTCTCACCAGCAATACCAAACCTTGAAACCCAGCAGTCCTTACCTCCAAAATACATGCAAAAGATGCCAAAAATTCACCTTTAATAGTTTCGTAGCGCGCTACGAAACTGTTGTGTATGATCCCTTTAACACAATTTTTTAAAAATTTACAGTTCTAAGGATATTTTACCTTCTTCAAGGATTTGAATCAACATCAAAAGTATAAAAAATTGGCTTTAAAAGTGTTTTTCCTCAGAAATGATCTTCTTCTTAATAACAAAACTGATTTAGGATTTATAACTTACTGCCCTGTTTCATTATTGATGTAGCTTCCTTTTTATGAAATTTTCAATTCCCTTATACTCTTTGTCATTATAATGGTGAAAATATTTAAGTATATTCTTACCTTTCTCTTACTTCCCAAAATTAACCTTGCTGTCAAAACTCTGTTTTGAGCTACTTACATAACTAGTTTAGTAGCAAAAACAAAGAAAAGGTCATTTGTGATAATCATGTGCTATTTTTTACCATTGGAAGGTGTTAGGTGATCAAAAAAATTTAAGCACAAACTTTAAAACTTTTCATTCCTATCAATTTAGGTCTGTTAAAGAAAAAAATAATTCTTCAGAAATTCCGCAGCAAAAACTAGGCTTCAAGCCTGGGACTCGCTGCAGAATTGCCTAACTGTCCATAGACTTCACAGAATTTGAATTTTTGGCCTAGAAAAGGTCCATTACGGTGTGAGATGATAATATGAAGCCTGATAAGGAAAATTTGGTTATAAATACCTCTTACCTTCCTCAAGAAAAAACCTTTTCACTTTTAGCCACTTCATCAACCAATAAAAATAACTTTGTTTTTCATGAAAACGAAGGCTACACTCGTGAGCTCCTATCTCTTGATCCCTAATAGATGTTACTAACATGGAGGAGGATTTTTTAGATAATAATGTTATAAGAAAAACCTCTCTCTGGTTTTTGAAAACCAGCTTCCGTTGTCTAGAATCGGCATTTTAACATCATGTATAAAACAGGAAAATTTCAGAAATCTGAAAATAGGTCCCAAAGAAAACTTCGAATATCCAAATTGATAGCACCTGTCAGAAACTTGAAAGAGGTTTTTTTTTCTTCTTATGTGCTTAGAAAAACCCTCCTTCATATTTTTTAAACTCATCTTCATTTTCTTGCAAATTCCTTTTGAAACCAACAGCTCAAATAGTCCAAGAAAAACTAAAATCCCCTTGCAGCTCCAGGTAGAAAAACATGTAACCTGTCTAAATGAAAGCTTGTGTGAGGCTGGGGTCATCCATGATCATTTAGAACTCCATAGGCTCCTATACAAACACATAGCCTTATTTTTATGCTTTCCTCTTCATGGAAATTTCCCTTTATAACCACAAACTACCCTCTTAAAAATATGACAATTGGAAAAAACTATTTGGACAACAAGCTATTTGTCACAAAGTTAACTTTTCAAAGATGACAGCTGACTAACACATGAAAAGGTTGAAAATTAAATGACAGAGAAGAGCTTGGGTAACTTGTTTAAGGAATTATATTCGAATGTGGAGAGAAAGGTGACAAAATGAGGGAGTGGAAAGCAAAAAGTGAGTTGGGATTTATTTAGAAGCATGACCTTGAAACTCTCAAAGTTTAACCACTCATAATTATGGAGAAAACCGTTATAGATTGGCACACTTTTTGTAGCACATTTAAATTGACAAGTGTTAATTTTTCTATGAAAATAATAGGTGTTTATGCAGCAAATTTGGTTAATTTTGTACTGAATCTGCTACGAACTCAGATAATCTTTTACAAATGGCCAGATTTAGGATTTGTGGTCATTTCAAGGTATCTACTCAGAAAATATTCTTTCAACATGGCTTGGGATTATTTCTATTAACATATCCAAAGTTTTAACACCTAAGTTCATCATAAAACTTATCATTTCATGATGTTTTGCAACCTAACAAAAAATAAAAACTTGACACATTTCAAGATGAAATTTTGAGAATTTTTTAGGTGATAACACCTCCAGAGGTGTTTCTTGCTACAACTTAGCCTAAAGGTTGGCGATCCATTACTACATTCATACTTGGATCATCAGAACTTCCTCGCGGGAGGCCTTCAGTTCTGCGACCAACTGTTCAACGTTCTCCTAAGGAGTGGCGGTGGTCGGGATCTCTGTGGTAACATCTACGCAAAGTTGATTAATCATGTTTTCAAGCTCCGCATGCTTCGTGGTGGTCTGCAATGTATCTTTCTTCAACTGGAGTGCCCAGAGCTCAACCTGGATTGTGTCGACTGCAACTTTCTGCTGCTCCTCCAAGGCTACCCACTTGTCCTCCATAGCTAGAATGATCGCATCCATGATTTGTTCAAGGTCTCCATCAATCAATGTGACTGTCTCATCACGTGTAGTTTACTGGGAGCACTGCTTCTTGTGGGGAATTTTGATAGGTACGCTTATTCTCTTTGTGTCGTAGGGGGAAGCAGGTCCTCCAACATTGAGTCCTTCGGTTCCTAGGGTTAGCTGCAAATCTGTCTGAGTCTTCACCTCGACTTCCTTCTCAAAGGTTTGCGTCTGCTACGCATCCTTTTGTGCATCCGTAGTTACGTCTTGTCTCGTACTCTTGGTCACACCTCTGGTATGCATGATGATGACGGAGGGGGTGACTTTTGATGTGTTGGTCCCTTCAACACCCTTCGCACCAGTTTTGAAGCTGATCTTCCAGTTAGGAGGTTAGAGCGCAATGATGTTGTCAATTTTTGCATCTACCACCATATAAGGGAGAGAAGTCCAAGCTTTATCCCGATGTGCTTTGATCTGGACATTGTGCATAGTGATCTAAAATGCTCCAATTTCCTTGTATTTTTGATACATGGTAGGGTACAACCGTGGTCGGGATTGAATGGCTACGGCCAAGTTACTTTGAAAGAGGGCCCAAAAAATTTGGCTGTCCTCGAAATGCTAGAGGTCCTTAGAATCCCACAAGTGTGCATAGCGAGCCCCTTTGCACATGTCCAAGGTAAGTTCAAGAAGGACTAGCTCTGCAGGGGCTTCCCAGGCAACTAACGCTATGAGGAATAGTAACCAGGAATAACAAAAGTTGCGGCCCTGCTCCTAGGACTCGTGATCATTAGTCAGAAACTCATCACACGAATACTGGGCCCAGTTAAAACATACGCCTTTCCCGCACTGGCCTGCTAACTGAACTATGTAGATTGGGACAGAGGAGACCTGACATTTTCTCATCATTTTGCACCCCAACAAAATCATGCCCAACTGCGTGCCTTGGTCACTAATAGACTTTATTGTAAAAGCCCAAATATTGCACTCCACATGGTAGGTCTTGCACACATACTCAGCCAATTCTGCCTCATACTTTTTACCCACGCACTCCAGAGGGTTCGGGTCGTGCATGGGAAGGCCAGTAATTGTTTGCATCAACGCAGCATCGATGGGGATCCTATCTCGGATCCATAGACATCCATCATGAATTAGGGCAAGCAACTGTCAAGCTAGTTGGTCCATCACGGTGTAGTGACCGAAGTGAGGCATCCTTAGTAAGTTCAGGAGCCCAAACCCAGCCAATCCATGCACACAATGCTGAGGAAAAATTTTGATCCCATTATCTTCCTAAATTGTTTCAAGGTATAATTCAGGCACCAGCTTAGGGAAATCCTCCAGACTGGCCAAGTCATGATCGTCAAAATTGATCTCGTGCAGCTTTCCAATAGGGTCACCAATGATAGGGGCTTCTCGCAGGCTTAGTGCCATCTGCAAATAAGTGATCAGGACGTCTAGGTTCTTTGGCATGCGCGTTGAGGTTATGCATAGCCAGACGAAATGAGGTAACCAGTTGATTTGTCCAGTAGGATGAGCCTCCTCCTGAATAGCTCACGCCTAGGGTGCCGCCTTCGGGGATGTTACATTCCAGGGGGAAGCTCGAGATGTCCCCTTAACCCATTTCGTGGGTTTCGGAGGTTTCCCGAAGTCTTATGCTTTTTCCTTTCCCTTCTTTGTGACTGGGGTGGAGAAAACTTCTTCCACCTTAGACTCAATTTCTACCACTTCCTCAGTGCCCAGTTCTGCCGAGATGACTGGTTCCGATGGTTTAGCAAGATTTGTAGCCGACATCCTAACGCGAAAGACAAACTCAGAATTGCTATTGTCTGAGGGGGTAGAGTTCTTAGACAGGAAAGACACGCTAGAGGCACAAAAATTCTTACAGCACAAATTCGTCTAGGACAAATATGCCAAGTACGAGCTATTCAAGCAATATGGAACCCTTTTTTTCTCTAGCCCACCTGTTTTATAGCTTTGGCGATCACCCAACGGTAGGGTAGACTTCGTGTGGAACTTACCATCAAGTAAACGGTAAAAAACATCCAGAAATCACCGCATTAAATGTCGGCTACCCATCCCATCCAATGGTAATTCTTACTTTTTACCCGATTTGACTGTTCCAATGGCTAGTTTTTACAACCTGGGTGCACTCAGCGTACCCCTGCACTCCTAGTGCTCCAGCTGCCGCCCGAGCTTTTTCCTTTCAAATGTAATTCTACGTTGCCATAACCCAGCCCGCAAGACTTTTTGTACCGTTTTCTTTCCTACGTAATGACATCCTACTATGCCTTCGTGACCGTCTGCCACGATAGCGTGCCCTTCATGCTCCAGAACGTATCTGCACCACACTTCACCAGTGGCTAGTTTATATAAAGGACTGGCAGTAATGGCAAAATCTACCACTCAGGTAATCGACTCCTTATTTTTTCATACCGAACATCCTATAGATGCCATGCCTGTAGTCAGGAGCCGAATGATAACAGTGAAGTGCACATCAACAACCCTAATGGCGAACTGCTACGCATCAGGAAATCCTTCCCTCAAGTCAGTGGGTTCCCTGCCCGTCCCAAGTCGGGACCAGTGATCTAGCCCAACATTCAACTTTGTTGGCTTGACCATGATTTCAAAATCGTATCCCTGACTCACCAACAACCACCTGTGGAGTTCCCCCCCCCTAACACAGTCGTATTCACTAGGAACTTTAAAACCAAATTAATTGTAAACATCTTAAAGTGTCCTGCCAACAAATAGTGTCGAAACTTCTATACTGCATGGACCACGGCCAAACCTTCCCTCTTCGTGGTGGCAAAATTATTCTTCGCACTCGAGATTTCGTGACTAGCAAATGAGACTGGGTGATCAATGTCTCCAGTGCTGGGCCATGTAAGGGCCATTCACAGGGAAATCCCTGACGCGTCAACACATACATGACATTACTTCACCCTATTGGGACAATTAAGAATAGGCGCAGATATCATTCCTTCCTGGAGTAGTTCAAAGCTATTTTGGCACTTTTCATCCCAAAAGAATGGAACATATTTCTTAAGTAGTTTTTCCAAAGGAGCGGTGGTCAATACGTATCCTGGAATGAATCTTTTGTACTAGCTCGTATGTCCAAGGATCGAACACAGTTGTTTCGGATGCTTTGGCGTGTCCTCAGTCTATAGTGCAGGTCCTGCAACTGCGCGCTCCTCATCTGACTTGGGAATAGAGACATTGCGCAGATCCTCATCGCACTCTTTTATACCACTAGAGTCATCAAAGTGGGGTATTTATCTTACCTCTGAAGTTATGCAGTGGAAGTCCTTTGTAATCTACAAGAAGCATAGTGCAAAGACATCATGGAGTTGACTTTGCCAATTTTCCATTTCCTCGTCGGAGTCAGAGAAGTATTCGCTATCTCTTTCCCAGAAAAGCATACCATCGGCCGTAGGATTGACCCAGTCTTTGTTCCTCGTAGTTAGCTTATAGATATGATCCACCTCTTCTTCCTCACGCACTGACTCTGTATACCTTTCTTCTTCTACGTGATCTAGCGGCACTATAACCCGTGTTCCTTCACTTTCAAATACCATGCTCCTCTTTTTTAAGTGTATAATACCACCCATATCTATGGCCCAACCCAATCCTAGGAGTGCAAGATAGGGGTCCGCATCTTCTACAATCTGAATGACCTCAAAATCAGCCTGAGCCCTGACCCTCGTAATGTCTACCACGATCTTTGGTAATCTTCCTAAAGGTATGATCTTCTGTTGATTAGCCATGAACAATTGGATATTGGACCATTCCAACTTAGGTTCTCCCATTCGCTTCCAGGTTTTCTTAGGTAGTAAGTTTGCATCCAAGCCTAGTTCCAAAATAACCTGATCCATCTCATAGTCACCAATTTTCACGGTTAACCGCATCTCCCTGCTAGTGCATCTCTTATGCTTATAGAGTTTGTATACATCCTTAATTTCCATGGTTGTGGTTGTCTTTTCTACTCACCTATCTATCAAAAATTGGAGGTTTTCTATGGCCCTTTGGTTGCACAGCAGCTTCATGCATGCCTGCAGGAAATTTTTGACCTCATCATCTTCCTTGAGGTTCGCAGGGACTTGAGGAGTAGGTGCCTCAGCTTTAGCAAAGTCTTGGCGAGCTGCAACAAAGGTTTCTTTCTCTTCCTGTAAGTCCAACCCTTCTTATTTAATAGCCTCTTTTCGTATGAGAGGCTCCGCCTCAGCTTTTTCTGCAACTCCTCCAGTGGTCATGCCACTGCATGTGAGAACATTAACACTTGGCCCTTCATCCTGAGGTTCTGCCTTGACCCTTTGTACATTCTGCGTAGGTGTCTGTTGCTTCTCTTGTATTTTGGTCATAAAAATTGGGAAATATTTGATCACATGATCCAGCTGTCTACAATATTTGTAGGACTTTCCCGTGGGTTTTACGCAGTCCCTTGCAAAGTGCCCTATTTCTCCGCATTTATAGCAAACCATTTGTCCCCTCCCCCTACCTGCGCTTCAACCTCGGCCCCCTCCCCTGCCCCTGGCTGGAGAAAAATCTATGCCCGAGGGGGATCTTGGTGACGACATATCCGCCTATACCCTATATAGATTTCCTTGATCTCTCATTACATCGTATGTGCCGAAATTTTGTTCATCTGGGCCTACATATTTGTAGAACCTGCACCATTGTTTCTTTATTTCTGGGACATAGGAAGCAAGGCAGGGGCAACGTTTGTTATCGTGTAGCCCTGAAACACGACAATTTTCGCGCCAAAGAACTGAAATGGGTATTGAATTTTCCCTCGGTCGCAACAAACTGGGTCCCTCGGCTTGTATGTATTCTGCTAGTAGAAGTCAGTTATCCTTGGTGTGTCCATTCACCCTGCATCATCTGCACCATCTTTCAGGGCTAGCCTTCATTCCTCGCTCGTTCCACAGATTCTGGATCTCCATATGCATTGCTTCTAGTTGGCCTTGTATCTGTTCTACTCCTAACTGGATATCATATCTTGGCATAGCTTCTAGCTTCATCGCAATTTCCAAAGCATTTTCCTGTGATTTAATGGCTTGATGTCCCATTGGTACGCGTAGGTGTGGCAGCATCATTGCAATGAACCGCTTCGTGTGCTGTCTATCATCATACAGAAATCCTTCTTCTCTAATTACCTTCTTCAACCATTTTTCTTCCTCCCATACGGACTCGAATGGTCCTTGCTTGAAATCCTTCAAATCGTTCACTATTTGCAAGTAGGACTTGGGCTTCTTGAATTGCTGCTTTAAGGCATTCTTAATCTCCTCTATGGTGGTGTTCGCATGATGGTCGTTGTATCCCATATACCAGTCCAAAGCCCTTCCCTCAAAGGCCAGGGACACTTGCGCCTATCAATCATCAGTAATTTTTTCCTTTTTTGATGACTAAATGATTATCCCAAGATTTCTAGAAACAAAGTTCATGAACATTGTGAGTTCTAGAAATCTCACTGCCTTCATTATCCTTAAGATAATTTTTCACTATTTCATCATTCCATCATGTCAAGCTATGCTCACCCATCCCAGAAGACCCATCATGGGCTCATGTCACTCATTTTGTCTTTGTTGTGTCACCTTTGGCCTCAGCCCTCTATTTTGTATTGCCTAACTCCTCCATTGTCTATCTAGGGTTTTTAAGGGCATTTTTCTTGGTTTCATGACCTCCATGGTTAAACATCAACAAGTCTTGTATCCTGATGTTCTTACACCTCCTCCTATCCCTAATATACCTTCATAAACACTTCCCATCACTCCTATCCCTCAAACTCATCATTTTTCTACCAAACCTAGCCTTTCGCTACAATTTGACACTTTTTCGAGACTAGGCCTATGTTTTTCCCCTTTCAACCCTTTCCCCTCACTCAATTCTTGAAATTCCACTTTCCCCTACTCTCTAACATCTATCCCTATCCCCAAAAATTTCCCCAAGAATTTAGATAACCCTTAACCCCTTCATTCCCCTCCCTCTGCAAGGCAATCCTAAATCCCCTACACCAAACCCTAATTTCCTCTTCCAACTAAGATAGGGTTTGATATAAAAAAGAGGCACAAGAGAAAAGGATTCATTTGATATACCATGTCAGCAAGAATATATCCATACCATCTCCTAAACATCATGCCTCCATCATTTTCCAAGAATTCATTCCAAGAGACAAGCCATGTGTCACACCTAGGGCCAGTTTTGCTTCAAACAATGTTTCTAACCAAACAGAGAGGCATTTAACAAAATTGATAGAGTTTTTTGTCCAATATAGACCCAAGAAGAAAAACCTCCTTCTGTTTTTAGATGGGTATCATAGTTTGGGAGCAATATAAAAAACACAAGTGTAAAATAAGGTTTTCTCACAGCTGGAGTGTCCAAATGACTTTTTTGATGAGTCAAAAGACAACTAGACTTGAAGAGATTTCCAGTGAACTATCATGAGCTAAATTTGGAGTTAAGGAAGGCCCCCAAATTTTTTCTGCACCAACACTCTGCATTTTTGCACTATCATTAAACACTTTTTGACAAGTGTTGGACAAATCAGTTTTTAAATAGCTAAATGGCATCCATTCAGCACAAATAAAGAATTTCTGGAACGTAGACTCATCAGGATTTCCAAAGAGCCATCACAGAGCCAAATCCGGTGTTAGGAAGGGTTCCAAAACTCAGCCACAAGATCTATTTTCTACTAAAGTGGCGCTACGCACAGAGGCTGCCTAGTGTGTTTTGGACCAAAAGTCAATAAAAAACACTCATTTATTGCAAATGGATATTTTTGAGTTTTTTGAGAAAAATTACTCTAGAATTAGGTGCAAATAGTTATTTTGGAATTTATTTCTTAGGATATTATGTGCCTTGGGCCTTGCATGGTCTCTTGGCCATAAATGACATTTATGGTTAATTTTGACATTTACCTACCATGTTTAGCGTTTTAGTCCTCCTTTGATCCATAAATAGAGCATGAGTCCCCTATGTATTTGGTTGGAATTTGATGAGCTTCAAGAGCAATATACATGGTTTTATGAGCTTGGAGAAGGAATTTGGTTTGTGAAGTGGACGAATGGCTTGTTTGGCTTGATGATGGAGAAGCTTGTTTGTAGGATTCCATAGCTTGGTGAATGGTGATGTCTTCCTACTTTGTCTATTGTTTCCTTTGTTATTATTACGTTTCATGTTTCTTGGCTGCTATAAAACATAAAATTATAGGTTGAGACATGTTCTTTGAGGCACCTCAGTCCTCATGTTTGTTATAGCTTTGATGTTTTCTTCTTTTGGCCATCTTAAGGAATTATTGATTGCTCCTTAGGTCCACCAAAACTTGTTTTTTGTTTCATTTATGGTTAGTATGCTAGCTTACAAGTATGATTCATGGTATGCCCTGCTTATTTGAAGTTTTCAAAACCCTATCTTGAAGCCTTTGATGTGAAATATTAATTGTTAGGTTAAGTCAAAGAGGTCTCATTCAATCTTGCCCTTTGTCCATGGTTACCAACTTGTTTCAAAGTTCCCAATAGCTTGATATATGTTGTTTAGGATTTCCCTCTCCATAAATTGAGTTATTTGTATTATCTTATGTGTTTTCCCAAAATCTAAAGGTGAATTTCTAAAATTAGAAGCTCTTATGCTTTCAATGTTTCACTGGAATGTTTCTCTTGGATGTTTATTAGTTAAAGTATTGTTTATTGAGCTTAATGGTTTTCCCTACCTCATGAATTGTAATTTTTAAACTATATATGTTTAAGACCTCTTAGTCTTTCCTGATGCAGGGGCATTAGACACTAGCCAGCAATGTAGGAGGTTTTGTCCACATGTTGTGGCTAGGAGGGTTCGAAATCACTTGAATTGTAACAACTAGGTGTCAATACCTCAGCTGATTGTATTATTTATATTAGTTAGAGTTGTAGAAGTTGAATAGTTAGGTTCGATCCAGCTGTCAGTTTAGTTATTGGAATAAGTTGTAATTAGACCTTTGATTTCTAGAACGGTCCTCTTAGAGGAACCGAAGAGTCATATGTTTATATATATAAATGTAATCCCTTGGATGTATTGGAGAGGGGGAGAAGAGAAGATATTTCTGCAATAAAACTCTGTGTGTGGTCGATTTCTTCCATTTGAATAATTTCAGTGCGCATTTTTCATAGAGTCGTTTCGAACCATTAATTGTGAAGAGATTGTTTAATTGCGAAGTGATGAACTCTATGCATGCATAATTGAACTCCTGTATGAATTCCACATATCTCTGTTTTTTGTGTCCCTTAATTTATTCGAGCAAACCCTATGAATTTAACCCCCGCCCACAGGCATGGGCTGTGTAGAAAATCCGTCGTTGTTAAACAAGCTCTGCTGAATAAATCTCCATTCATAGAAGGAGCCTGTGTAAAATTGTGGTCAACTAACATTACCCAAGATAGTGAAAAGCCGTCGGAAGAGAACTACGTTTGTCGCTAATTGAAACCCTGCTGAGGATTGACCCGAGTTAACTAAATAAGAAGGAATAACGCAACCCCGACGTGGCCCTGGTTAATCACTATACCAAAACCACAAGCAGATTTACAAAGGCAGATTTCCCATATCGCACTGCTTTTGCGGAGTAGGCGGTATTTTCTGAACGCGAGCGATTCCATAGAGTAATTGACACGTGGCAAGGTGGACCCCCGGAAAACCGTTGTTAAGGCATGCCATCGCACATTATAGTTCGTACCAGGACGCCGCGCAATATGCGTACGTGACGTCGATCTGGAGCCTTGCGATATAATGGTGGTTGCACGATGGACTTGCCCGACGTTTAACTAAGGTACGGTGTGGTTGATTGGGCGGTTGGTCGTAGAGGTGGGCCCCGGAGCCAAGGTTTATTACACAGTAAATTATTCAAAATAGAGAGGTGGATTTATACAAAGCGCGAAGGGCTAACCCTTGATTATAAGGTTCGGAGATAATATATATAAGCCAGGAATATAATATAACAATCGAAAGTTGCGAATATGTTTATTTGTCAATTTATTTGAAATTGATAAATAAAATAAAAGGAAGATAGAGAGCCACGTCAGATAAACCAGAAGGGAAATGCTGACAGAGCCACGTCACATCTCACTATCTCTCCTTGGTGTGGAATTTTAGCATTGTTGCATCTTTTCCCAAACTTAATGTTCACTACACCTCATACATCACCTTAAGGATTCATTAACCTTGCTAAATGGGCCTTGCAACACACTTTGTTTCATCATTTAGACACTCTTGACTTTCACTTGACTCCATAGCCCAATGGCTTTGACAGACTCTCACTCCACCTATTCCACTTGACCATCTTACCCAACCAAAACAATCAACAAACCCTACAATTAACAACTAGCCTAAAATCAAAACCCTAGAGCAAAAAGAACATATCCTTTGCACCCAATAGAGAGATCTCTCTCTGAGTCCAGGAAGGCTAGGTCCTAGGACTCCAAAGATTGGTTCCATGTTACCCTGTCATTTAGTCTATCAATATGCCAAATGACGGGACACTAACATTCTGTCTATCACAGTGGGACCTTCTGAGTTAGTGACAACCTAAATATTCCTTAGATCTCAAAAAACTCACAAACATCCTTAGATTGGTATTTAGTTGTTAATGGTGGACAAAAAGAAAATCCTTAAAACAATAAACATCATCCACTTGGTGAATCCATTGGTATTCTGTAGCCCTGTTGACCCCACTAGTTCTTATAAACTCCCCCAGGAATGCATTAATAAATACCAATCATGTTGATGCTGGAAAACAAAGTTGAAATCATCCACCTGGCAACTCCAAAACTCTCAATATACCTAAAGACTCCACTGGTAGAGAAATCTAGATTGGTTGAAAAGATTCAGTGACCCTTTCTGATTTACAAACTTGGATCCAAGGATACAAAGGAGATATTCTCCAATGAGTAGAGATCATATCCCTGGATTCCCACACAAAATGCCTGAAATAAATTGGATAAAAAACCTACCTATATTTCAAGATGAAAAATTTGATGACCCTTCGTTACATCTCATCAAATTTCATATACATGTATGGAAGTCAAAGGTTGAATGGCATGAGGACTACCTCATGAAAATGTTTATGGAAACTCTAGAGGGTAAGGCAAGAAATTGGTATGAATGGCTAAAATATAGTAGCTTGTTTTCCTTGAAATATTTCCACAAGGTGTTTTATGAACGTTATAAAGAATATTGTCCATATTTATCATTAGCTGAAAATTATTGTGATCAATCTAAAGTTTTCATACAACACCTTGTAAACATTGATGAGGATTTGGGGAATTGGCATACTGAAGATTTATTAGAAGAACTCCATGCATTTCATTCTCAAGATAGCTATCATGACAACCTAGAGGAGTTCGAACCCAATCAAGAAATAGAAGGAAACCCATAGATCTCTCTGAAGGCACAAGTAATGATTCACCATATCTTCTAGGTGAGGCTCAAGAAAACATTCAGCCTTAAAATCAGCCTTCACAAGAGAAAGAGAACTTTTGTACTTATA
This sequence comes from Pinus albicaulis, assembly GCA_034641835.2. Classification (NCBI taxonomy): domain Eukaryota; kingdom Viridiplantae; phylum Streptophyta; class Pinopsida; order Pinales; family Pinaceae; genus Pinus; species Pinus albicaulis. The sequence continues at coordinate 1,384,656,441 of CM076574.1, forward strand.
TCCAAAGAAAGAGAAAAATTCCTCGTCTTTTGACTGAAGAAGAAGTAAATCATACGCTAAACAATCAGCCAGCCTCTAAGCCTTCATATGAACAAAACATTCCTGTTCCTCCTCCTACTAATGCCATCTGCCATAAATCAAAAATTGAACTTGTAGATCAGTTCAAAGAAGAACAGACTGGTAACCCAATATGTTTGACTAATGAAATTATTTATGTTGATGATTCTCCAAATTTTGATCAATCTGATGATGATGATTTTCTCCAAACAGAAGCTAACCTTAAAGAGAAATCAGCAGTTGGTTTTAGGGATGAAGTTCACTATCATCAAATTGAAAGCAGTAATCAGCCAAGATAGGTCACCTATGAAACTGATGAGGAAAGCCTTGAAAGTTTAGAAGTACGTGAAGAGTCTCTGACTCTTTGCCCTACTTCACTTTAGTCCATCAGAAATAACTTTCACATAATTGGAAATCAGTAGTCTTCCAGCTTTGATGTTGAGGTTGAGGAAGATGAGGAACTTCTTGAGAAATTTTTCAATGAGGAGCCTTCTCCTAAAATGGTTGAGGAAATAATTTGGAACATACAATCCTCCTTAAATCCATATTTGCAGTCCCCAAGTTCCTTTGAACTACAAATTGAAGATGAATGCATGGAAATTAATGATCACAAAAAAGTTTATACACTTCTTTCTCAAGAAGATTTGTTGCCAAGGAATGCTCCTACTCATCAACATGGTGGTTTTCACATAGAGCTCAGATCACTCTAAGCACATTAAGTTTTTTAGAGGATAACATTGTCATATATGATGAATCTACCAGTTCAGAAGATCATGAGGAAGACGTGGAGTTTCTTTCCCAAAAGAGTCCCAAGCATAGCCGAGTGGAAGAAGGAGTAGTCCTGAATGAATCTTATATCTAAAATCCTTTAGATCAGGTATTATTCCAAGATCCATTTGTTGTTTTCCTTGAGAAATATAAAGGAGGAGTGTGTTCTTCCAAGAAGATTTTTTTGAAAAGTGTAAGAAAAACTTTAAGCATTACTGCCCGAAAACAAGTGAGGTGGAAGTGGCCTTTTAATTTTGTCAACACCCTCAAAGGGTTGAACCAAGATCCCTCATGAAATCATCAGCTTGATTGGTTGTATTGGAAAATGGAGTTCACCAAATGAATATATATATCATGTATAAATTAGATTAATATAGATAGGCATGCAAATAAGCTCAGCCTTTGAGAATATTTTAGTTATAGATTGTTTTGAAAATACAAAAACAGAGAAAATATGAAAAGAGAGGGCAGATTTGAAAAAAGAGGTATAACCCCATACCCAAGAAAGAGTACTACTGAAAGTGTTCAAGCCTAAATGCCACTACTTGTTCCAAAAATAAGGTCTTGTTTCAGTCATCTAGCCTAATCATGGCTGAAACATGTTTTCAATTTATTGTCAATAATTTAGTAAAAGGTAGTTGGTCAAATTACTCAAGCTTGACTTGTCAAAAGATAGATTAGGAAGAAAGATATTGGTTCCACATGCTTAAAACAGAACGAAAGAGAAAAATAGGGATTAATAGCAAACAATGTATCCTAGCCCTGATTTTTCTACTCCTATTTTGTATAAAAATAAGATTTGTGCATCAACTTCTATAAACCATAATTAAGTCCATATGTCTAATCTGGTTAGTATATGATTGAACGCGGCTTTGCTTGACACGAGAGGTGATCCCCTCACTATTACATCATAGGTCTAACAGCAATCGGCATACTCACTGATTGGAAGGGTTCTAATCATAAATAAGCATTTGAGAGGCACATGAATCTAACGTGTGGTTTGGCAGAGGAATTGTTCTATAGCATTCCACTTTGCTGTGGGATCACGTCCTCTACAATCCTCCATGATCAGGACACTGCATGCAAGAAAGCTCAACTGCTTCGCAAGCATAATCCATTATACAACTATATGTCATTGAAGAGGACATAACTCATGAACATGATCAAGAACAAGAGTGGAACCATAACCAATAGTCGCTTAATATTAATGAGTCAAAAAGAAGAATAAAACCAAAGCTTCGACGCCAAATTCTCCTTTGGCGGGTCGTCAACAGAACATGTCTTGATAAAGCCTGTCAAGGATGGGACAAGCCTCTCTCTCTGGATACTTGGCAATAGTCTCCTTGCTTGGATTTGGCCTTAGGGAATCAAGAAGGCTCTTGCAGCATAAGGATATGAAAGCTCTTGGGAACTTGGAGATTCTAGAACTAGCTTGCTATGGAGATGATCAAGCTTTTATAGAAGGAGGAAGGGAAGTTGGGATCCCTATAATTATGAGATTGGCCCTATCATCAAGGAAGCTTCCATGAGAGGTGGCAAACCACTTCCTCTCTATGGAAATCCGTAGCCAAACCTCCCAACTCAAGATAGATATCAGTCCAGGAATTTGTTAGGACGAAACTTCCACCTTTTATTTTTTAAAAACACCTCTTAATATGGTTGCCGCGGGTGCGGCTCTATGACAGAGCGCCAATTGGCGTGCCCTATTTGGAGGATTTCCCCCCTTGGTGCGAGGGCTGAACTATGGAACCGTGCCAATGGAAAAAGAGCTATTTTTAGGGTTTTTTGCAGGGAGATGTCTTCAAGGCAATGAAAGCTCATCTTTAGAGGGATGTAATGAAATTATTTTTTCAAGTCTTGTCTCTGCTCACAGGTCACGGAATGGGCCCTCCAAAGTGCGGGATGGGGATTGCAGGGACGGTGACAAATTTCTGTGTAACAGATGCCCCCTAAAGCATGAGGCCCAAAAGAGAGAGAGAGGGGTGAAATGCTTTACGAGAACATGCCGACTGAAAACAATGCCATCGGAAAACCTGCGGAGCGAAGTACAACTGATGTCTCAGATACATGATATATACAGGTGGTATGGGCCCAGCCATCCATAACAAAGTGTACAATAATCTAGATCCAAGGCATGGACGCAGCGATCCAGTGAGGATCGATAAATAGACTCAGGTATGGTCGCATCCATCCAGTCAGTGAGTCATGTAAATAATCATAATAATCCACAATATCGCAGCCTGGATTACAACAGACACAATCCAGGGTCTTGCGCTCCATCTCGACCCGAACAAAGTACAAGTTCAAGCATGCGAATGTGTGAGCTGAAGTCGAACATGCAAGAACATCGTCTGATTACCAGCCAATGATGAAAGCTGTTAACAGACACGAGAGGAACCACCAATAATGACAATGGCTCTCAAGGTACTATAGGTACAATCTACGACATGCGAATCAATGAGCTGGTGTCGAACACCCGTAGAATCACTCGATCGGAGGCCAATAATGAAAACCTCGCATCGAATGCGACGAACTTGCCATTGAGGCATGCAGGCTCCAAGGTACCATAAGGGAGTCTCTAGATTAGCTTCCCGAATAATGAGCTGAAGTCGACAAGAAGTGACCTTGATCAAAGGTGGGCCATAATGTTTCCCACATCATCGACACGAGACAGAGGAACATGATTTTTTTTGTGAATTAGAATCAAATGAGAATCAGATTGAGGTTGATATTTTGCAGAGATCAACTTCTCTTGAACATATAAACGGCAAGACAGTGGACTTGGCAGTATTTGACATCAACGGATCAGAGGTCATGGTGACGAGGCAATGAGCAGATGAGAGGTCAAAAGGGATTATCCAAACCCAGAGGCAAGTGAAGAATGAGATGAGATGTCCCCAACCCGACACGAATGCAGACAAGTGCCATGTTCAAGAGCGACATACTGCCGACACGACAATGATTCAGGTTCCATTTTCCCCCACCATTTCTGGTGAGTACCCCAATTATTTTTGATAACAAGCTTGAAGGGGATAGCATATGCTTGTAATATAAGTCCGCCCTTCGAGTGAATCCATCCTAGTACATTTAACAAGCCCTAGGAAGGAGAAACTCAGAGAACGTCATTTCGACTGAATCCAATGTCATCAGGGTTTAATGAGTCTGACAAAGGGAGAACTCGACGTCTTTTCATATTTAGAGAGTTTGAAAAGACAGCAGAAAAGTAAACTCCAGTGGTCCCTTTTCGTAGATAGTTCCTCGGACCCCAAAAGGTAGAAAAAAATATCCGAGAAAATCTCCTAGTCACAATAGGCTAGGGTATTCCTTTTTCGTAAATAATCCATCCCAGCCCGAAAAAGGGGTAAACGTATACTGGGTAGATGTCGATTCGTGTCCACTTTAATGAGATCGAAACGACAAGGGCCTCGGCAATATTTTCATGTTTAGAGAGTCAGAAAAGAGCTGAAAGATGACTCCAGAGTGACTTTTTCATGTATTTACCGAGTCCAAAAAATTATAAAATACAACTCGTTTCGCCGTCTAAGTTGCATGAAAGACCTGTTGCTGCACAAAAAGGCAAGTGTAAAACCCATTTTCGACAAAATATATTAAAATATTCAGAAAAATAACTTTCAAGACCTATTTTGAGTTAAAAAAGTTATAAATATGTCAAATGGTAAAAATAAAATTACTTTTTACTTTTTACCTCACCGAAGAGCAGCAGTGGTCGAGTTTGTGTGCAAAATTCTGACGGCGATTGCGATCGATCCTGGCTACCATTCAGAGTTCCGTCAGTTCCAAGTAAGAGGCGCTTCTTTGTACTCCATTTCAATCCGTTTTTTAATATTTTTCCATCATGCATTAGATTTCTGTGGAAATTTTTTAAATTTTTAGGGCTCCGCTCATTGGTGCGGGTATCGGGCACGGACCTGTGCCAATGGGCTTTTATATGCAAAGGGCTCGCTCCGACTGGCGCGACTGTTCGGGAAACAGGCGTGCCAGCGGCGGAACCCAAATTTCTGCCTAAAAATTCGAGATTTTAATCAATTTGGATGAATTTTGAAGCTCATCAGAGATCCAATTAAGGGTTTGTGACCATGTTGATGCAGGAAACCGAGCAAAATGGTGATTGATTGGAAAGAGAGAGAGCACGGTGAAGAGGATGAACAAGCCATGGAAAATGAAACTTGCATGAATGCCCTCAGGAACTGTGGGCTAAAAAATTTCTTCCTGACACCTTGTTTACGAGCTTAGCCTGAGCTTCTACAGTACTTGATCAATATGTGGGACGCAGATCAACAAGTATTCAAGTTGCGGGATGAAGTGTTAGAACTGGAGGTTGCTGACGTGTACTTCATAACCGGATTATTGTGCAGAGGTCTGGTACCCATATTGACAAGGAGCAGACCGTCTGGTGAGAAAATGGAGCAAGTGATGGCACGAGTGTGCCGAGGGGCACAACTGGGATTAGGAAGTGGAAAGGTGGACATCCACACCATTCCTGATCTGGCACTAAGAGTGGTGCTGCATACCATCACGCGGGCTGCGGGGTCGCAAGCACCGCACGAGGCCACAAAGGCCCAACTTTTGTTAGCCTTAGAGTGTATGACTCCCCTATTGTTTGACAGGGCCACATCAGTGACGATAAACATGAAGAGACAGCTCACGAAGTGCAAGTAGGCCAAACTGAAATAGTTCGGCTACGGTTCCATCCTGGTATCATTCATTCTGGAATGATTACCAATCTTCCAGGGCCAAGGGGCCATAGTAGCTGAGTTGATTCCACGAGAGCCAAGAATGGCTCGTTGGGCAGCACTGATGCCCAGAGCTGGAGGAGGCTAATAAATGTCCTGGAGGCCGGAGTTTTTTGGGTGGTTGCAGCGCCAGTTTATCATAGTAGAAGACTGGCCATATGCAGGAACCGATTTCACTGGAGACCCTGATCTCCCACTGCCGGAAGGAGATGATTGGGACGAGGAGTTGGGTATGACCTCTTCTCTTTTTGCTTTTTATGTTTTATGATTTTTTTTCTAATACATATACATCCTGACAAATTTTATATGTATGCAGACGTGGGCCCAGAGAGACCAGCCGGTATGTCTCCTATCGTGCGGAGGACTCTTCACTTTGATCCTGGGCGGAGGGGTGCGGGGAGGGGACAATCCGAATCTTGAGGGATCCCAGACTATGCCCGGCTGGCGGATGTACCGATGGCATACCAGCGACACACGGTGGGAGTGCCTAGTCGCCTCCACCAAATTCTGAGACACTTAGTGCATGAAGTCACTTGTTATCATGAGCACCATGCGGATTAGACTCCTAGGACTTTTTACCATGCATATTTTTTTAGAGACATGTCGTCTCCGGATGTATTAAGACGAACATATATATTTTTTGATTTAATGTGATGCACACTATGCAAACATTTTGATATATATATACATATATATTTCTGGATGTATCTTTCTTTTCACGTGATGATGTTTTTATATGTCATGCGAACATCTAATACAATGTTATCTAATGTATCAGTTGCATAAAAAATGACCCAAATGAAAAGTTCACACAATGTATCTAATCACACATTTCATTTTCCTGCAAGCTTAAAAGCACACATGGACACACATATGCAAGCTATGCTTGAGAATGAGTTTTATTTTTATGGAAGCTTAAAACACAAACTATGCTTGAAATAAGGAAAACGGGCATGCACCCCAGCATGGTGTCTCAATTCGAGGAACATGCCCCCAAAGCTTCAGTCCATTGGAAATGGAGTGAAGGTTCAACACAAGAGATTTGATCTAAAGTTAACAAAACTTGAATTAAACTGGCTCGTGTTTCATTATTTTAACGAGGTTGACACACTTAAAAGAACTATCCTCAAACAGCTTGTTTCATTGTTTTAGGAGCTTGACACAAGTGGAGGAATTATGCTCCGACAAACTTGATTTCATTTTTAAGGAGCTTGACGCAAGGGAACGAACCATGCTCTGACAGACTACTCGTCATGATGAACAAGAAGTCATGGCTTCCAAGAGTCCCGCACTAGGTGGGAGGATGACATCTTGGAAATCAGGACCCAATGCCCCCAGTACACGATGCACGACGGCATCGTCACTGAGTGCGGGCATGGGGTAGGTAGCCACATAGTTGACCTGCGGTGGGGCAGATACAACGGGTGGATAAAAACCAGGAGGGGGTGATGGCGGGCCAGTTGCCACATCAGGACCAAAGAACGAAAGCTGATCAATGGTCACGATCCGTCCTTCATGCGGAAAATAGACCACACGAAAAAGGGAGGAGACGAGCGCTCCCATGGCATAGGTGTAATCGCGCCCCAAGAGAAGATTAAAATCCAAGGGGCCTGGAATGACCATCATGTCCATATGGACGGTTTTACCTCCCAAATTAACAGGTAACCTTGGGAGGATCCCCAATGGTTGACTCGTCCTTTTGTTAAAAGTCAGCAGATTCTGCGTAATAGGCGCAAGCGGTGGCGAACCGAAAGCTTGCCAGGTAGTTGAGGATAGAATTCTAATAAAGGCGCCTTCGTCTATAATGGTACTGGGTACAACCAAACCGAAAGCCTGTACTATGATTTCGAAAGGCACATAGGATGGAAGGAAAAATCCCGCAAATCGATTCCAATCAAAGGAAGCGACCAAACTACTCGGAGGGGCTACCATCGAACGGAGAAGGTCTTCCCCTGATGTTATGGAAGCAGGAGTCTCCTCCATGACCTCCATCTCGAAGGCGGGAGGAGTATCCTCCGGGACCTCCATTACGGGAGGTGAAGGAGCTACTTGTTGAGGTATAGGGACAGGAGAATATTTCTCCAAGTCCAAAGAATCTGAAGAAACCAGAAGGACATGAGGGATGTGAGATCCACTCTCGACAGAAAAGACCTGGTGTACCGCGGATGGGGCCTGCTCAACTGATCCCACGACCAATGGTTGGTCAGGGGCGGATTCTTGAATTCGAATTTCTGAGGGAGTGGGATGGACCAAAGATGACTCTGGACCAATTGTATCATCAATAGGTGGAAGACTCAAAGATAGTTGTTTATAACCAGCCGGGAGGCATGGTGTAGAAACAGTCGGGTTGTCCAAGACTCTCTTGGCTTGATCCATATAAGGACAAAGGTGATCTTACCCTGCTTCTTAGGAGCCTTATCAACACCAGCTGAATCCGTGCCCCCAACCTGGCTCCCGGAAGTCAAAGGCAACGGCGAATGGCCATTGGACCATGCCTCAAGCACCTTGGGAATGCCAGGGCAATCTCGAAGAAGATGGTCTCCTGTGCACAACATGCAGGGGAACTTGACTTTCCGTGGAGGGTTGGAAGGTATATCAAGAGGAGATGTTTCAGAAACAGTAGTGGCAGATTTAACCTCTCTTTTATCGGACTTCTTCTTCTTTGTCTTATTCTTCTTCTTCTTAGCCACCTGGTTACTCGAATCCAGACTTTCACCAGGCGAAGTAGAAGATGAGGACGCAGAAACAGGCAAAGAAGGGGAGAGGTCCACCTGGGAATCAACATGATGTTTTTCCGGCGGAGGAACTGATTGAACAGTAGTGGAGACATTTGGGACCACAGAGGTTGAAAACAACCAGACAGGCAACCCAACAGTTAACTCGAGAAGGGACAACGTTGCCATGTAGGGAGCACCAACATTCCCAAAAGGAGGAAAATGACCAGGATTCCCATCTGAGGGGATTCCTTGGTTGGTAAACTCTGAAAAAGTTGCCATCAAAACTCAAAACCACACACGGGCTGAAAAAAGAGTCAAGACACACAATCAAACGACCAACAAGAAAAATCTAACAGGGTGTGTGATCGCAGGTGATTAATTTTTACCACATTGAAAAATAAGAAACTTCACCGTTTCGTGTTTTAAGAGTCGAGAAAAAATAAAAAAGGTGACTCTATCTCTTTCAGATTTGACACAAGCGTGAAAGGACAAGCGCTCGGTGATCCTTTCAAATTTAGGGAGTCAGAAAATATCAAATGACTGCTCAGGAATACTAGGTAAAAGGGTGTACCAAATAACTGTGAACTGCAATATACACCTTGGTTTCAAAATGAAAGAGAAATTAACCAAGGACTTTCCGTACGTGCAAGCAATCTCCCCGAATGCTGTGTCCGGTGTATCAGGGGTATAGGGCGGCAGACTCGGCTTCCTATGGATAAAGGATTGAAACCTAATGGGCTCTCCCTTTATATATGCTACGGTACGGGGAGCACAAGTCCGTACTAGTGTTGTCTAAAGCCAAGAGGCGAACGACATCTACTAGGTTTTAAGACGCCGGAACACGTCTCTAGCCTAGACCTCTAAATGTGTTTCGTTAGATTTCAATGCTGCCTTAGTGTAAATTGAGTAGATTTTAAAGTTGATCTTCAATTACGTTTCAGTTTTCAGGCCCTAACGAATGTGTTGTTTCAAAAATCTCCTAAATGCAAAACTACATGCCATAGTACATCATTTCGTTCGATGAAAGCTAGCTACAGAAGAGTTGAGAGCTTTTTACACAAACAAAATGATCAGAAGACAATCAATAATATCTCTAATGCAACTAATGAAACTAAAAACTTTTCTTTCAAATTCACTAATTACTAGTAAAATCGAAAAGATTTCAATTTGCACTAATCAACCAAAAGCAAAAGAGTTTTTTTTTTATATATATTTTCAATGTTTGATAGCTAGATGCACTAAAAAAACCGAAAACAAATGAAAAGCAATTCGAGAAATGATAATAAGAGAGAAAAAACAAGCATATTTCACTCAATGGCACGAACAATCAGATCTCAAATCGACCAAAAGTCTCTCAAAACCAAGACAAATCCCAAAGACACCAATGAGCCGTGTAATCCAGGCCCAAAATGAAGCAAAGCGAAATTCGAATGAAAATGAAATCAGTCACTCAAAAAACGCAATAAAATGATAGATAATTGTCAAACGAATGCAAGGAAGCAATCCCAAAGTTGACTGAACGAACAAAAACCAAAAACTCCCAAGGGAGGCTCAACTCACAAAGGCACCTAGATGCCCTAGGGCGCGTATGAAAAATCGAAAGAAATAGGCAAGCAACCAAAGGATGGAGGTTACAACCAGTCAAACTAGGCTCCAGTGCACTCAAACAGACGAAAAAACAAGATCAAAATCACAAGTCAGCCTCAGAAAGCAAGAAACACAGCAAACCCTAATAGCTCACAAGATTGGCGTGACTATGAGCTTGAAATTAGCGCCAGAAAGGAAATGGCGTGGGTGATACACGGGCAACCTACGCCAATGGGCGCGACTGTCACGCTGAAAAGAGCGCCAGCCGAGTTTACTATGGAAAAATGAAAAACAAGCAATCTAAAACATAGACAAGTGATGACAAGGCTAAAACAAAGCCAAACAAACAGGAAAATATAGCCCAAAGAGCTAACCAAGCAAGCAAGACCAAGAAATTGATCGAAAATAGAAGACAAAACTCCAAGTTGTTCAGTCTGTAAACCAAACCGTAGATTGACTGAAGCAGCATTGATCTACTCTGCTAATGCAGAGCAAAAGCGTTTCGAAGGCTATCTGGCTATGCTTCAGGCTCCGTCTATAGTTTACAAATCAAACAACAAGCTGATTCCCCAGTATGGTCATCAAATTGTTGAGGAGGTAAATCCCCTCTGCGGACAGAGGCGATCCCTACTAGCCCAGATTGGGTCTAGCAACAATCAAACACGCTACAGTGCAGGTTCCTAATCGTAAATAAACCGACTTGCGAGGAAGGCTTACCTGGAATCCAACGTTGTCATTTGTAGAAGAGGTGGTGCTCCCATTCCTTTTCCCTGGCAGATCACAATCCTCGCGATCTCCGTGATCGGACACCTGCACATGCAAGAAACAACACAAACGGAAGCATAAAATCTAGTATATACAACTATATGTCAGTCGAAGAGGACATAACTCATGAACATGATCAAGAACAAGAGTGGAACCATAACCAATAGTCGCTTAACATTAATGAGTCAAAAAGAAGAATATAACCAAAGCTTCGACGTTGAATTCTCCTTTGGCGGGTCGTCAGCAGAACATGTCTCGATAAAGCCTGTCAAGGATGGGACAAGCCTCTGTCTCCGGATATTTGGCAATAGTCTCCTTGCTTGGATTTGGCCTTAGGGAATCAAGAAGGCTCTTGCAGCATAAGGATATGAAAGCTCTTGGGAACTTGGAGATTAGCTTGCCATGGAGATGAGCAAGCTTTTATATAAGGAGGAAGGGAAGTTGGGATCCCTATAATTATGGGATTGGCCCTATCATCAAGGAAGCTTCCATGAGAGGTGGCAAACCACTTCCTCTCTATGGAAATCCTTAGCCAAACCTCCCAAATCAAGATAGATATAAGTCCAAGAATTTTTTAGGACGAAACTTCCGCCTTTTATTTTTAAAAAACACCTCTTAATATGGTTGGCGCGGGTGCGGCTCTATGATAGAGCGCCAATTGGCGCGCCCTCTTTGGAGGATTTTCCCCCTTGGCGCGAGGGATGAACTATGGAACCGCGCCAATGGAAAAAGAGCTATTTTTAGGGTTTTTGCGGGGATATGTCTTCAGGGCAATGAAAGCTCATCTTTAGAGGGATGCAATGAAAGTATTTTTTCAAGTCTTGTCTCTGATCACAGGTCAGGGAATGGGCCCTCCAATGTGCAGGATGGGGATTGCAGGGACGGTGACAAATTGCTGTGTAACACCATGTTTTCAATTTCATGTTTATAGATTAGTGAATAAATCCTGTCAAATAGTTTAACCTTGACAGTTGAATAGTATAGGTAGAGAATCAAAGGAGTTCATTAGCATAATCTGAGCTCCAGGAAGAAATAAGGTAGAAGTAGATTGTTTATTTCACTTTCAAAATAAAAGATGTCAAGGTTGCTAGTCCAAATGCACCTAAGGAAGAAAATATATTAGGCAATTAATTTGGGTAGGTAGACATACGTTTTAACTAATCATGTCTATCAGATTACTGAGATCATAGCTTCAAGCAAGCATCAACAAGAGCAAGAGGTAAAAATCTGCCCAATGGATGAGGCACTGGTTTCCATAAAGCCAAAGATCTGAAGTTTTGGACACCTCCTGAAAAGGAGTTGCCCTCCCCAAGTGGAGCCACTATTAGGTAGGTGTGGAAAGAACCAAGTTATGAATGAAATTTATATCAGGAGGTGGGGACGGAGGGGTTTCTCTATTATCAACGTGTTGACCACTATGTGGAGGTGAACTTGGAGGCTCAAAGTCTGTTTGATCTATACCATTGAATGACTTAGTTCTTGGTAAATCGCTTAGTAAATCTAAGTCAAATTGAGTATCTGATGGAGCTGCAAGGTTTTCAGGTGCTGATTTAGCTCGATGAATGTGTAAGACAATATTTGGATCCTTATAGGTGTGAGACTTCCTAAGAATGCTCTCCGGATTTTCAACTATTTCAGGAGGATTTGGATCATTATAAGCTTTGGTATGGATTCTTCTTGAAGCTAGTATGTTAAGTCCTCAGACTCAATGAAGGAAGTTAGCCAGGTATAACAATCTTTAAGAGGCAAACTATCTTTAAACAAAGAAGCTTAATCCTATGTATTTCCTTTAATATGGTTGATGTTGTAATGAAACTGGTCTCCCAGTGGAGTCTTGTGAAAACAAAGATAATCAGTGGGCCTACTAATCACCGGTGGAGTCTTTTGGTCATTTAGGAACTGTGGAGTCACTAGGTGGAGGGTTTAAAATGTTTCAAGAAGATCTACTGTCCACCACAGTGATTAACTACCAAATCAACCTAATTTGGTCTTCTGAGTTTTTAAAGATGCATAAAATAACTATCTACTCAGAGTATTCCCCAACGGAGTTGCCATAATGTTCTGGTTCCTGTGATTTGGTAGATTTGGAAAGACCAAATTACAAGACAACATCAAACCACTTTGGGATCTCGGGATCTAGCCCTCCTAGATCTAGAGAGGGATCTCTCTATATAGGCAAAGAAATGTATTATCTTTGAAGTTCAGTTTAAGGTATTAGACTAGTTATAGAGCACAAATGTTTTTGGTTTGTTTCTTTGTTTGTTTGGTTGGGAAACATGAAAGAAGGGTTCAATATAAGGTAAAGAAATGAGTACAGAAGCATTTTGGAAAATGGGGAGACAATTCAAATAGGACACAAGTCCATTGGGCAATGGGGTCATAAAAGGGTTTACTTGCAATTCAAATATCCAAGGCTTTCAAATGGGCTAGTCATCTAAATCAGAGGATATTTTTAAGATGATAGTATGAGATGAAACAATAAGGAAATGAATGGGAATGACAAGGAAAACCTTCCAAGCTGACCACTTATGATTAAATCTAGGAACAGGACATGCCTTAACCTCTATGATCTAAACTCCTAATGAGGCTAACTCTGAAGACGACAATCTGGTAGTCTCTTGAATACTTTCAGACAATAGAAAACATTTAAGTTTAACACCAAACCCTAATTTCCTTTTCCATATAAGCTAGGGTTTGATATGAAAAAGAGGCACAAGAGAAAATGATTCATTCGATAGAACATGTCAGCAATAATAAGTCCATACCAGCTCATAAACATAATGCCTCCATCATTTTCCAAGAATTCATTCCAAGAGACAAGCCATGTGTCACACCTAGGGCCATTTTTGCTTCAAACTATGTTTCTGACCAAACAGAGAGGAATTTGACAAAAGTGAGAGATGTTTTTGTCCAATATAGGCCCAAGAAGAAAACCCTCCTTCCATTTTTACACAGGTATCATATTTTGGGAGCAATATCAAAAACATAGATGTCCCATGAGAATTTCTGCACTGCTGGAGTGACCTTGGGAAAATAAGTTTTTCTCACTGCGGGAGTGTCCAAATTACTTTCTTGATGATTAAAACGAAAACTAGACTTGCAAAGCTTTCCAATGAGCTATCATGAGCTAAATGTGGAGTTAAGGAAGGCATCCAAAGGTTGTCTGCACTAGCACTCTACATTTCTGCACCATCATTCAACACTTTTAGACTAGTGTTGGGCAAATCCGTTTTTGAACAGGTAAATGGCATCCCCTCAACACAAATCAAGAATTTTTGGAACGTAGCGTCATCAGGATTTCCAACGCACCATCATGGAGCCACATCCGGTGTCGAGAAGGGGTCCAAAACTCAGCCACACGAGACCCTATTTTATGCTAAGGTGGCACTACGCACAGAGGCTGCCTAGTGTGTTTTGGACCAAAAGTCAAAAAAACACACTCGTTTATTGCAAATTGATATTTATGAATTTTTCGTGGAAAATTAATCTAGAATTAGGTGCAAATATTTATTTTGGCATTTATTTCTTAGGTTATTATGTGCCTTGGGCCTTGCATGGTCTCTTGGCCATAAATGACATTTATGGTTAATTTTCACATTTACCTACCATATTTAGGGTTTTAGTCCTCCTTTGCTCCATAAATAGAGTATGAGACCCCTATGTATTTGGTTGGTATTTGATGAGCTTCAAGAGCAATATACATGGTTTTATTAGCTTGGAGAAGGAATTTGGTTTGTGAAGTGGATGAATGGCTTGTTTGGCTTGATGATGGAGAATCTTGTTTGCAGGATTCCATAGCTTGGTGAATGGTGATGTCTTCCTAATTTGTCTATTGTTTCCTTTGTTATTATTATGTTTCATGTTTCTTGGTTTCTATAAAACAGAAAAGCATAGGTTGAGACATGTTCTTTGAGGCACCTCAGTCCTCCTGTTTGTTATAGCTTTGATGTTTTCTTCTTTTGGCCATATTAGGGAATTCTTCATTGCTCCTTAGGTCCACCAAAGCTTGTTTTTTGTTTCATGTATGGTTATTATGCTAGCTTACAAGTATGATTCATGGTATGCCCTGCTTATTTGAAGTTTTCAAAACCCTATCTTGAAGCCTTTGCTGTGAATTATTGGTTGTTAGGTTAAGTCAAAGAGGTATCGTTTGATCTTGCCCTTTTTCCATGCTTACCAACTTGTTTAAGAGTTCCCAATAGCTTGATATATGATATATAGGAGTTCCCTCTCCATAAATTGAGCTATTTTTATTATCTTATGTGTTTTCCCAAAAATATGAAGGTGATGTTCTAAAGTTAGAAGCTCTTATTCTTTCTATGTTTCACTGGAATGTTTCTCTTGGATGTTTATTAGTTAGAGTATTGTTTATTGAGCTTAATGGTTTTCCCTGCCTCATGAATTGTAAATTTTAAACTATATATATTTAAGACCTCTTAGTCTTTCCCAAACTTAATGTTCACTACACCTCATACATCACCGTAAGGATCCATTAACCTTGTTAATTCGGCCCTGCAACACATTATGTTTCATCATTTAGACACTCTTGAATTTCACTTGACTCCATAGCCCAATGGCTTTGACAGACTCTCACTCCACCTATTCCACTTGACCATATTACCAAACCAAAACAATCAACAAACCCTACAATTAACAACTAGCCTAAAATCAAAACCCTAGAGAAAAAAGAACACATCCTTTGCACCCAATAGAGAGATCCCTCTCTGAGTCCAAGAAGGATATGTCCTAGGACTCCAAAGACTGGTTCCATGTTACCCTGTCATTTGGTCTACAAATCTGCCAAATCACGGGACACTAACAGTGCCCTCTTTACCGCATCGCTGGATATGTTTTGCGCAGTCCATACCGATCATGCGACGAACCAAAACCAATTCATATCTTCATCCCCTATGCCCTTGAAGGTGGGTAGCTTCATGTGTGAGGCCATATTGTCTTCTGGTGGTGGCGGAGGTGAATTCTTACCCCTCTGAGGGTTCTATGGTAGCATATATGGAGAGCTATGAGTAGCAGAATTTCTTACTGGACTATAGACAGAGTGATCCACTTCTTGATTGGTTCTGTAGTATTTACCACTACACATTGTACCCTCACTTTGATCGGAGCTCATTCACTCTATATGACTACACAGGATACTCTTTTCGTACAATAAGATCTTAATCAGTAATGGTAGATTTTTCATAAACTTACCCTGGAAACCCTTGAAGAATCTTCGTTCTACCTCGAAGTAGGACACAACTTGATCAATTTCAAATTTTGTCACAAACCCTCCTATCACAATGTCCAGCCAATGATCTACTATGTGAGTGATGGTGTTATCAGTCTTTTCTAACTGTTGAATCAGCTTTGGGGTCCACTGTGTAATCCGTTCATCCTTCCAACACTTCTGGAACTCCACAAGCCTTGCAAGCCACTCCTAAAGCTTGGTTGAAAATGTCACAAAGAAAATCTCATATATATCTGTGAAAATGTACTTATTCTTCCACTTTTCTATTGTCAACCTTGTGCTGTGATTCTCTTTTATCAAAAATTCCTAAATTTGTTTTTAAAACCACTCCTCAATTTCTTTTTTCTCATGTTTCCCATACTCTCTTGTAATTACCCGATATTTCTCTCAAAATTCTTCCGGTCCCAGCAACAAAACCATTTGTTGGCTCGAGGGGTCCTGACCCAGGTTCAGAGGTTAAGGTTTGCCAACAAACCGCTATAATACTGGCCCTTTCTGTTAGGATATTATGACACATAGGAAATAGTTAAGAATAACTTAGTCTAATGTAGAGATAGGTAAAGTGTGTTTCTTTACCATGTACATTTGTAACTTATAATCCGATGGTCACGATTTGTAGAGATCCGATGGTTATCTCTCACCTCAGTATTAATGGCACTTGATCTGTGGCTTGACACCCGATTGGTCCATGATCTCTATTTAAATAGCATGGAGGGTCATTTATCCAGTAACCATTGAAACATATGTAACTTTTATTTTATATTAATAAATTCCCTGAAGTGGCTGCGTTGGATTAGGGCATGGACTGTTTCTCTCTTTGAGGGTTTTAACCATGTGATTATACTGGTGTACTGATTTTTGATCTATTTGTGAGCGGTGACCTTTGGTTCTTGATCTACGAAACTTACCATGTAAATTCTTACATGGTATCATAGCTATTTTGAGGGTCGCGTCCGTTGTTGATCAAAATCCGAAGCCAGTTTGACTGCATGCGAATGACGTTTTATAGATCTACTATTTCTGAAAATTTTTGGGCTTTGAGAACTACTCGGTTATGTCCAGAGCATCTGTTATAGTGAGGAACACCTTTCGTTTCATGCGAAAAGGTTTCCGGCTGCCCAAGTTATGTCAGTTTAGATCTGGAGGTATAAAGCATCTATTTTGTAGTTATATTTGTTAATAGTTCTGCTTATTTTGATTTTTTTTTGTATTAAGGTTTTATTTATTTTCAAGATCTATACCCTCTTCTCTATGTATGCTCTTTTTTGTGCGCTCCGTGCGATCTTAGAAAATCAGAAACAGGAAAAAGAGATTTTTTTTGCTACGTATTCTCTTTCGCCGTGTCTTTGTGCAATCTCGGGAAATCAGAAATAGTGAAAAAACTGATAGTTGCCGGTAAGGCTAATCGAGAATCTAACATTCTACCATAAGGCTTTGCATTTCGTTTTTTTTTTCTCGTTTTTTGTGTTTTTTGTGTAGGAAAAGGCACGAAAACCAAATAATAATAATAATAATAATAATAATAATTTTTCGAGATCTTTCTATTGGAGCAGTTAGTTTCAGTTTTTCTCAGCTTCGGTTAAAAAATAAAAATGGAAAGTGCATGCCTGGTTATTCTTAACAGCACCAATTATTTCCAATGGCTACCTCAAATGGTAGATATACTTAGAAAATGGCTTTATAGAATAGCCACAGGACAAGAAACTAAACCTTCTGATGATGATAAAGCTGCTAACTGGGAAAATAAACAAGATCAAACACAAGGGTTGATAGGAATGTCCATTTCTCAAGATCTTCGATTTCATATCCTTGACGTTGACACCCCTGATGAGGCCCTGAAAAAGCTAAAAACTGTTTTTGGCGTTCAAAATCAAATCCGGGCCCACCAGCTTGAAAATGAGTTGCTTACTTTGGACCCTAATAATTTCTCCTCCATTGAAGATTTTTTGTCCAAATTTAAGACCCTCTGAATTATTTTAGAAGGTTGTAAGATCAAAAAGGATGATGGTAGCCTCATATATTGCATTCTTGCTAAGCTTGGTCCTCCATACTCTGTATTTGTTTCCATCTTCCATTCCACCAGAGAAGCCATCATTTCTTCAGGAACCACCTACAAGAATCCCTCTTTTGATGCCTTTTGTGATTCTTTGATAAGAGAACAAGAAAAAATTTTACACCTTGGTCTTATCACTATTGGAAACGATTCTGAGAAAGCCTTAGCAACCCAACAATAACCATATCAAAATAATCCCAAGAAGCAGTATCCTAAAAAATATGGTCCTAAACCAAACAAGGGCCCTAAGCAATTTCAGCCGCAAACTGAAAAATCAAATCACCAAAATAATAAGGCAAATCAAAACAAAGGGAAGAAGATAGAGAGACATTGCAACTTTTGCAACCGGGATGGCCATATAGAGTCCAAATGTTTTAAGAATATGGAAGCCTTAGAAGCAAAAATGAAGAAGCACAACATCAATTTGGAGTACTCTTCACCTTCATCTTCAGGCATGGCACTTTCTGTTTGTGGTTGTCAAGCATCAAGATCTGGTTATGCATTAAATGTATCTTCTTCCTCTCCTTCTCATGAGTGGCTCATTGATTCTGGAGCTTCTTACCACATGGCTAAAAATATATCCATGTTTTCTTCTTTAAATGATTGTAACACCAAACAGATTTATGTTGGTGATGATGGATCTCTTAGTGTTGTAGGATCTAGAACCATTCATCTAGATAATGGTCAGTTTAATGATGTACTATGTGTTCCTACCTTGTCATGCAACCTTCTATATGTTTATCAAATAACTCATTCAGGTGAAGGGAAAATAGTAGAATTCTCACCTCATGATGTTGTAATCAAGGACCTCAAAGATCCTAAACATATTTTAGCTACTGGCATTTCTGATGATTCCACAAGGCTATATAAGTTTGACAAATTTGGGTCATCATCTCTTCCCTCTGTTTTTGTTTCTTATAATGATGAAGTGAGTAAACTTTGGCATGAGCGATTTGGTCACTTAAACTATCGCTCTCTTCAAACTCTATGTAAGGAAAACATGGTGACGGACCTTCCTATGGTATCTTGTCGGGATGGTGTTTACTCCAGATGTGTACTCAGAAAACATCATCAGGACAGTTTTGACAAACATGCCTCTTGGCACGCTTCAGCCCCTTTGCAGCTTGTGCTAAGTGATTTATGTGGTCCAGTTCCTGTTGTTTCTTTCTCTGGTTGCAAGTATTTCTTAACTTTCATTGATGATTTTTCCAGACGCACTTGGGTATATTTCTTAAAACTCAAGAGTGGAGTTTTTAACATGTTCTGTGCCTTTAAGGCCTTTGTTGAGAAACAATCTAGACATCAAATTCTTAAGTTAAGATCGGAAAATGGTGGAGAATATGTTAACAAAAAATTTATCAACTTCTACACTAAGCATGGCATTCAATTGCAACATACTCTTCCATATACTCCACAACAAAATGGTGTAGCTGAAAGGAAGAATCGCATCTTAAAAGAAATGGCTAATTGTATGCTTCAATCTAAAGGACTTGGTCTCAATTTTTGGGAAGAAGCCATTAACTGTGCAAGTTACATAGTAAATCACACTCCTACTAAGGTTTTAAAGAATTTAACTCTAGAAGAAGCTTGGAGCTCAATCAAACCAGATGTAAGTCACTTTCGTGTTTTTGGAAGTGATGCTTGGGCCCATATTCCAGATGCAAAACATAAAGCCTTAGAACCTAAGAGTGAAAAATTTATTTTTGTTGGATATTCTAAAGATGACAAAGGATATAGACTTCTTCAACCCAAATCCAAAAATGTAGTCATTAGAAGAGGTGTAAAGTTTGATGAAAATATATCAGCCTGTGAGCCTAGTTCGGCGGGTGTGCCACCTTTGGCCTGCGAGCCTGATTCGGCATATGTGCCACCTCTCTCTCTCTCTTCTATTTTTAATAGCATTCCTTCTAGTTCAGATGATGACAACAAGGATGAAAATCCTCTTCCAGCTCGTGAAATTTTTCCTTATACTCCACCGCTTCCAAGATGGGTCCGCTCTACTCAGGATGCAGTAGGTTCTCTTGTAGGTGACCCTGCCAATCGACGACATACACGTTCTCAGTTTGAAAGAGCCTCTTCCTTATTGGCTCAAGTTCTAGAAAAAATTGATCCATAAACCTTTGAAGAAGCCTCCAGTCATCCAAATTGGGATGAAGCTATGAATGAAGAGTATCGTTCCTTATTGGAAAACAATACTTGGGATCTTGTTCCTCCTCCAAAAGGAAGAAACCTTGTCAAATGCAGATGGGTTTACAAAACAAAGTTTGGACCAGATGGAAAAGTGGATGGACATAAAGCTCATCTTGTCGCTAAATTTTTTTCACAAGTTGAAGGCATTGACTATACTAAAGCCTTCTCCCCTATTGCCAAAATGAATTCTATCCACCTTGTTCTTTCCCTTGTTGCCTCCTTTAAATGGGAAGTCCATCATATGGATGTTAAATCCGCCTTCTTACATGGAGATTTGCATGAAGAAATCTACATGGAACAACCCCATCGCTTTATCCAAAAAAACTCTAGCCTTTTTTGTCACCTTAGGAAGTCTCTCTATGGTCTCAAACAAGCTCCTCAAGCTTGGTATGCCAAAATGGATAGATTTCTCTTAGATAATGGCTTTTCTAGGTGTCATTCTGACAACACTGTCTACACCAAGAAGGTGGGTAATTCCTTCACCATCCATATTCTTTATGTTGATGATATTATCCTTACTGGTAGTGATCCAAATCATATAAACCATGTGAATTCTAGCCTCAAAAATAAGTTTGAAATGACAGACTTAGGACACTTTCATTATTTCTTTGGTCTTCAAGTCTTGCAATCCAAGGAAGGCATTACCCTCTCTCAGTCCAAGTATGTCTATGATATTCTACACCACTTTCACATGAAAGAATGTAAGCCTTCCCCTTCTCCCTTTCAGTCATGTTGTCAAGCTTTCAGTCAACTGTACTACCCATAAAGTTGATGCTACCTTATACCATCAACTTGTTGGTAAAATTTTGTATCTAACCCATACCCGTCCTGACCTTTCCTTTGTCATTGGTCTTGTAACTCGGTTCAACCTCATAAAATTCACTGGAAAGAAGCTAAAATAATACTTCGATATATTCGAGGTATAGTTCAATTTGGGATTCATTACAGTGCAGGAGCATCTCCCTTGTTGATTGGTTTCACTGATTCTGATTGGGCTGGTGACCCTGATGATTAGAAGTCCACTGCAGGATATGTATTCACTCTTGGTTCAGGACCTATTACTTGGTCTTGTAAGAAACAAAGTGCCATCTCCCTTTCTTCAGCAGAAGCAGAGTATCATGGTGTAGTTGAAGCCAGTAAGGAAGCCATGTGGCTTCGTTAGATCCTATCTGAATTTGGTCTTCATCAGCAGCATCCAACTACACTTTGGTGTGATAATTAGAGTGCCATTCAGCTATGTAAAGATCCAGTTAGCATCATCGTATGAAAAACGTTGAACTCCACATACACTTCATCAGAAATCTCATTAATGATCATGTTCTTGAAGTGCAGTATTGTCCGACCAATGATCAAGTAGCCGATATCTTTACGAAGGCTCTCATAGAAGTGAAGTTTACCAAACTTCTATCCATGCTTGGAGTTCAGGAAATTTTTCATTAAGGGGGGATAGGCTTTAATGCCTCCTTCCTTCTCCTATTGTGTAACTTTTGTAAATCCTTCAATCCTATCCCAATTTGTTCTGAAGGGTGGATGTTAGGATATTTCAACACATAGGAAATAAGCTCCTTTTCTGTCACCTTTGTAAATCCTTCAATCCTATCCAAGTTGTTCTTAAGGGGGGATGTTAGGATATTCCGACACATAGGAAATAGTTAAGAATAAATTATTCTAGTGTAGATTTGGGTAAAGTGTGTTTCTTTACCATGTACATTTGTAACTTATAATCCAACGGTCACGATTGGTAGTTCATGATCTCTATTTAAAGAGCATGGAGGGTCATTTTTCCGGTAACCATTTATGAGAGAAACATATGTAACTTTTATTTTATATTAATAAATTCCCTGAAGTGGCTGCATTGGCTCAGGGCATGGACTATTTCCCTCTTTGAGGGTTTTAACCACGTGATTATACTGGTGTACTGATTTGTGATCTGTTTCTGAGTGGTGACCTTTGGTTCTTGATCTACGAAACTTACCCTGTAAACTCCTACACTTTTGGCAGTGACCTACTTGCGCAGGCCAAAGTCTCACCCGAAGCAGTATGGGGGGTGCTGGAACCAGGTTTCCACACCCTGAGAGAGAGAATGTAAGCCAAACAGGGCTACATTCCCAGATTAACAGCTTCAGATCTAATTACAGACTTATATCGTAGATCTTGTATCTACTAACTATCCTCGCATCCACGTGCGCAACACTGATCTATCACTACAACAACTATTACCACAGTAATCAATAGATAATGGGTTCATCTAATAGGAACAAGAATATTCTCGCAGCTATAAAACAAATCTATTCGCAGGTCAATAGCCCATAGTTACCAGAGTTACTATCAGTCATAGATTAAATCATCACCTTCGCATCAGTAATATCATGAGTAAGATCATAAACACATAAAATATAGATCACAGGAATACTCTGTATTATAACAATGAATAGTCAACTAGAGATCCAATAGTCCGCATCAACAGTACTACAAAAACTTAGATACTCTAACAAGATTCACATATATTACCATAAAAAACCGAATACAATCGAACACACCCTGCGCACACAGCCAGCAGGGTCTGCACATAGCTGGACTGAGGAACTCCGCGCACACAGCTAGTAGGATTCCTTACCCTAGCAACCCAAACAGATCTAATACTCTGCAACTATCATCAATCTCTATCTTTTTCTACCTATGACTCAAAAAGGTTCATCTATTTATACCAATTTAGCCTATGCATCCAATGGTCCACAAACTGTGGTTTGCAGACTCTTGGCCTACCCTTGACCCGTTAAAATGCATTAGGGGCTTTGACCAACCCCAAAACCCCTGCGTTATATTAATTAAGACTAAAATATACAAAACTTATACAAAATCGCAGCTTTTTAGGGGACCTTGTTCCAACACCGTTTCACTGTTTTCCAATGCTCCTTCCATGATTTTAACATAAACCTACTCAATAATCCCACTTCATGTGCAATGTATGGTCTAGTACAAACCATTACATACATCAAGCTACTAACTGCACTTGCATATGGAACATGATACTTGTCCTCTTCCTCTTCTTGTGTCTTGGGATACTTTTTAGCAGATAAATTTACACCTATAGGAATAGGAACCTTTACCTATTTACTATCCCGCATGTTAAACCTTTGCAATGTTGTCTCGACATACTTCCTCTGGACCTTTCATATTAAACAATGGCAAGAACATAAAACAAATATACACAAATATTTTCCCCTGGATCCCAAAATGGGGACTACTTGATTGAATTTTCATTATATTACTTTCAATGTTACAATACATACATATATATATATATATATATATATATATATATATATATATGTATGTATTGTAACATTGAAAGTAATATAATGAAAATTCAATCAAGTAGTCCCCATTTTGGGATCCATTTTGTATATATATGTTGAAGCATTCATAAACCCCAATCCATAACCCTGTATTAGAACATAATTGTAGTTCCCTTGACTGGATCTACAAAATACCATGGGTAGAAAACCACCATGTGCAAAACCCATGCACAAAACCATGAGTATGTTTGCCCATCATTTGTGGGTCTGCCCCCCATCTTTGGGTCTGCCCAACTATTATTGGGCCCGCAGAAAAATATTGGGTCACCGCCTCAGACCTTATGCAAGGAGGCTGTAGAGGGGGTGCTCACCCACCTTGTGACCCCTCAATAGTAGGCAAGCACTATGCAAGCGGGTAGTAGGGGGGACAATCGCACGTACACCATGTGTGAATAGTCATGGAAAGAATACAAAACACAGACAACATTCTCCCACTTATTTTTTTTCATTCCACAGAGGGGGTCACAAGAGACCTTAGTCATTGGTCTAGGCCTAAAATACCCATTACTGCTCTACACCAAGAAAACTTCTTAGTGCTCATAGACTTCACCAATGCATCTGCAACATTCTTCAAAGTGTCCACCTTTAGCAACAACACCTTTTTGTCTTCAACCATATCCCTCACAAAGTGATACTGAACATCATTTTTAAGCGGGGTTCTTTTCCAACAAAATTGCACTTTGGTTGTCACAATATATCCTTATAGCTCGTTGTACCAACCCCATACTTGAACACAATATATGTAACCAAATTTTTTCCTTACTTTCATGAGTGGCTGCCATGTATTCAACCTCTTTAGTTGAAAGATCCATTATAGACTGTATCTTTCTCATCTAATAGAATAATCCTCCAAATAGGTTAAACACATACCCACTTGTAGATATTCTATATCTAGATCTCCATCCCAGTCTACATCAACAAAGCCATAAATGTACGAAACTCTGTCCAATCCTGGTCTTCCTTTGTAGCACAGACCATAATCACTAGTGACACACAAATACCTTAAAACCCGCTTCACTATTTTCCAATGCTCATTCCATGGTTTTGACATAAACCTGCTCAATAATCCCACTGCATGTGCAATGTCTGGTCTAGTACAAACAATCACATACATCAATCTACGAACTGCACTCGCATATGGAACACAAGACATGTCATTTTCTTCTTGTGTCTTGGGAAATTGTTTACCAGATAACTTTACACCTATAGGAATATGAACTTTCACCAATTTACTATATCGCATATTAAACGTCTGCAATATTGTCTCAACATACTTCCTCTTGTTTAATTATAGCTTCCTCTTTTCTTGATCTTGTTTTATTTCCATGCCAAAAATATAGTTTGCATCACCAATATCATTCATGTCAAATTTGGAGGAAAATTGGGTCTTCAAATCCTGGATAATTTCTTTGTCATTTCCAATCAACAACATATCATCTACATACATGACCAAATTAATAACAAGGCCACCCATTCATTTAAAATACACACAGTGATCAGCTTTACTTCTTGTAAATCCAAGTCCCCATATATTTGTATCAAATTGCTAATACCACATCCTTGGTAATTGTTTTAACCCATATAGAGAATTTTTTAACCTACATACTTTTTTTTCAAAGAAGTATAAGCGTTTACCCCTGATGATGGACTCACTTAGGAAGTCCAAAACGTTGGTTTAT
The DNA here is from genome assembly GCA_034641835.2 of Pinus albicaulis. NCBI lineage: Eukaryota > Viridiplantae > Streptophyta > Pinopsida > Pinales > Pinaceae > Pinus > Pinus albicaulis. Next base: position 1,384,681,615 of record CM076574.1, read on the forward strand.
TAAAAATACTCAAAACAGTTTATTCCTCTAATTCTTAAAAATACTAGTTCTTTCTTACCCCTCACTCTAAATCCTTCTGGTTTCTTCATGTCGATCTTTTCTTCCAAATCCTTGTGAAGAAACTTGTAAACAAGAGAAAAAATATAACCGAAATCAATTCCAAGTGCCTGGGAATAACCTTTTTCTACCAATCGATCTTAGTATTTGTCCACCTTTCCCTCTACATTAATTTTCTTCTTAAAAACCCATTTGATGCCAATGGGTTTCCTTCCAACCAAAAAATCAACCAAATTCCAAGCCTCATTTTTTTCCAAAGTTTTCATTTCATCACCATGGCCTCTTTCCATAGTTTTCCATCCTTTGAATCTACCACCTCTCTAACATTTCTAGGATAATATTTAATAATAGATAAAGCATAATTTGAATAGGAAGAAGATGGAATATACCTCTCTAGCTTCCTTCTCTCTCAAACTAGTCTTCTCAAAATTGGAGTATGTGGATCTTCTTCTTCTTATTCCTGTTATGTTGTAGCGTCTCATTCTTCCTCCTTCAATTCAAACTCTTCTTTTCAGGTTCCTTTGGTAGGAATTCATGTTTAATAACATCATTTACCTCTCTAAAAACCACATATTAGTTGTACACAACCTTTCCTATTTCTAGGTTCCAAAGCTTATAACCTTTTAAACCATCCTTACACCCAATAAAGATGGACCTTTCAGATTTACTATCCAACTTGGTTCTTTTATCCTTTGTAACATGTACGTATGCATTACATCCAAATACCTTGAGATGTGAGAGATATGGTTTCTTACTAGTCCAGAGCTCATGTGGATTCTTATCCCCCAAAATTGATGAATGTGATATGTTAACTAGGTAACATGCAATATCCACTTCCTCTGCCTAGAATTCATGCCCTATTCCAATGCCAATGAGCATGCTTCTTTTCTTTTCCATAAATGTCATGTTCATTCATCCTCCAACTCCTTTTTGTTGAGGTGTCTATGGAGTAGTATTCTGTCGTGATATACCACACTTCTCAAAAAACTCTTCAAATTCCTTCCTACAGAAATCTTCGCCATTATCTTTCCTCAACACCTTGATCTTATTATTTGTCTGATTTTCCACCAAAGCCTTAAATTATTTAAACCTTTAAATGACTTCAAATTTCTTCCGGAGGAAATATATCCATCTATTCCTCGAGAAGTCATCTATAAATTAGAGAGAGTACATAGACTTTCCCAGTGATGGAACTAACATATGTCCAAACACATCACTATGCACAAGCTCTAATATCTTTTTTTCCTGCTTAGAACTTGAGGATAAACTCACTCGATTATGTTTCCCATATACACAATGTTCACAGAAATAAAAATCCAGAGAGAAATTAGACACACCTTCTACTATACCATTACCATGAAATATTTGAAGGCCCTTCTCTCCAATATGACCAAGCCTTTAATGTCATAGCATGGTATTTTCTCCATAGACCACTATATTTTTTGCTCCACTATCAGGAAAGAAAAAAATTTTGAACCAATAAATAGTAGTGCTACCCAGAAGCTTGTATAAAGTTCCAATCCAAACTCCCTGCATCAATACCAGTGCTCCCTGAACCATCATGCATGTATATTTCTCAAACATTGTTGTTACACCTGCATCATCCATCTTGCTTATAAAAATTAGATTTATTTCCAATTCAAGAATATGAAGAACACCAAGAAATTTTCTAATCCTTCCACCTTGAATCTTCAACTTGACATTTCATCGTCTAGTGATTTTATCCTTCTTTTCATTCCCTAAGAATACATCACCACCGTCATATTTTTAATACTCGTAGAAACACTCCCTATGAGGAGTGAAGTGAAAGGATGCACCTGATTCAATCAACCATGCCTCATGATATACATGTGTACTTTAAGAAGAAGCCAAGTACACATACCCACCTTCATCTCAGGTGGTTTTTCCCTCTGCAGAAGCAGCATCATCATATCTCATTCCTTTCTCAGGAATTTTGGATTTACAATCCTTTTTGCAATGCCCTTCTTTTCCATATTTGCAGCATAACCTTTATAGGTGTTCCTAGATATTTAGATGGCCCTATATATCTATATCTCCCATGTAATATCCCAAAAGGGAGAATGCAGTAATACTTAAACACAATATAAGAACTGCAAGAAGATAAACAATAAATCTTAAAACAACATCAGAATTTACAGAGAAGTTGAGCCATTTTATTAGATTGGAGAATAATCAGTTACACCATGTACAAAATATGAGTAGATCTAGCCAAAAAGTTGGTATAGAATCACTCAGAAAACATACTGCAATAGGTACAGCATAACTGGAGAGGCACTGAAGCAAATACTGCATTGCCCCTTCAGCGGAATATGAACATATAGTTGTAGTCTGAATAGGAGAATACAACTCTAATAAAAAATAAAGCTCATATGATGCCAAGATTCAAGATCTGGCCAATGTGATGGATTCCCAAGATAACCTAGAAAGGATTTTCCAAATCTGCAACTTTTGAAAATCACCTCCCTAGGATTTGATCCTTGATCTACTGGGAAATACAAATATAAAGCTAGATATGTCAAATATATGGCTGAAATATGTTGCAATATCAGATCTAAGCTTGAAGGGATGATCGTTTCTTCATATCTACAAGCTAGAAGCTCTAGATCTAGCTTCTCAATCCTCCAATGATTATTGCAGCTACTACAACACAACTGCTAACAGAAACTGCGCTGTGAGGGAAAGAGAGGCCTTCTTCCTGCTGAAAGATGCTACAATAAACTCCAAGCTGATGGTAAGACTAATGGCAATGTCAAGGAATGATCCCTCACAAAATTACTAGCTGAAATGCTAGTAACTTCCTTCCTCCTTTTAGATCTGCAAAATGGACAACGTAATTCCTGAAGGAAATATTGCGACTAGGAGGTCAATAACTTTTGGCCTGATGCCAAATCTAAAATGAAGCACTGAGAAGCTGATCTTTAAGTCCAAGGTGATAGGAATAAACCCTCACTAGTTCTCCAGCTGAAGTACTGGAGACAACTTCCTCCTTCCAAACTGATCTTCAAAAATCTGCAATTTCTGAATATGAATGTTTTGTAGAAATTAGAAAAAAGAGATGTGGCACTTAAATCTTTATGTAGAATGAAGTAAAAGAATCTTTCTAGAGCTTCTCTAAGAAAAAGGTGGGATTCACGACCACGAACACCCTATGCTAAACAACACTTGCAATCTCTGCTAAACAGCCCAAGAAAGCAATGGAATGTCACATGACAATTCCAGATCTGAAAAGATCTTTACATCAATAATAATCAGCATGCCCTCATCCTTGCCTTTATCTTCTTTATATAATATTTGAGCCTTCCCAAGCCTTGGCCCTCATCTAGACTGTGCAATGTATGTGGACAAGATCCTCCAAGTTTGACTGTGTTGTTCGATCAAATCAACCATCATGTCTAGGTGCAATATACACCTTCTGCATCAAGTGTGCTTTGTTTGCACATCATCCTCCATCACTTTATCATGAGTGTCTCAGGATCTTTCATTTGAAATCTTCAAGATCTTATTTGAATTAATCAACATTCTGTTTGATCTCTTCAAGATCTTAGTTGACTGTGTCAACCTCCATGATCTATCTCATTAATGAGACAGGTTCTCCAATTTCATTCACATTAGTAGTTACTCAACCACCTTATTATGTAGATATAGGCTTAATTAATCCACATTGACACAAAAAAAGTGGATATTTATTCATATTGAGGATTGTGGGTCCCTCCACCCTTTTATTTACTTAATTCATTAAGAAATCAAGGACTCTAATATTCCAAATATGATGTGGAAATTTGGGAATATTACAGTCCCCCCCGGAAAAATGTTGCTTGTCCTCAAGCAACTTCAAAAGTATATGCAAGACCATATATTCCCCTCCAAATGGCATCCACATAAGGAAGGCTTCCTCTATTTGCTACAATGTGTTATGCATGTTTGGTTCCAAAGTTGTCTTTTAAAAACATAAAGAATGACCTCCAACTTTATGGTTAGATGTCCTCCTTCCATTATGAAGTACCAAGTGACAACCATATGATGTCCAACTTCATCATAAATACATGAGGTGCATAAAATGAGGTGGCTTTCTTCACAAAGGAAAAGCTCCATCACACAATACTCTCCATCCCATGTTTCATGAATTTGATTGAGCATTGATATGCTCTCATACCTGGCCCTCATGGCCTTGTTGGATCCAAACATCATTCCAATTTTATGCAAAATAAAAAGGAAAGGAGATATATGGGTAGACAATGATGTCAAACCATATTCTCCTAATAGTAACCACCGGAGTAAGGCCCTTTGCTGCCATCCTCCATCTCCTCCATGTAAGATGGACAAGCCAAACTCCCCCAAAAGCAACCAAATTAACAAGAGATCTTGTTGCTTTCTCTCCTCCTCATGTGCATCATGAAGAAAAAACATACTAATGGACATATAGAATGTCACGTCAGATCAATACAAAGAAACATCATCAATTCACATCATGAGAGCATTATGCCAAGATTTACCTAAGACAAAACAAATAGACATAGGAGATGTCATGTGGTGGCCAATCTCTCTCAGGTGAAACAAAATCGAACATGCTTTCTTTTGCTGCATTCTATCATTCATACACAAGGCATGAATCAGAAAAATATGAGCTATTGGGTGGTAACCATACTCACCCAAGAGCAGCCAACACAGCCATGCCTCCTTCTTCATCTCATAAGTGTTCCTCAAGGCATGGATCAAAGAAATAGGAGCCTTTGGGTAGTGATAAGAATCTCCCAAGGGCAACCAACGTAACAAAGCTTGTTGGCCCAAGTCATACATCTACAAGTGGTCATGCAACCCCTTTCTTATCATCCTCACCCACTCACTCCCATATGGCAGATGAGTGATGTGTTGCACAATCATGGTATCCTCCCCTTGTAGAATACCACCTTCCCCAAACTGATGAATAACTTTACACTTCATGAAATGTTGAAGTGCACCTCCAATGAGATCTCTTAATGAGACCTTATTCTCATCCATGGCCTTCCAAAACCAATGAGGTTCTAGATCTGCTATTGGTAGAAGTCTCTCTTTGAGCTGTGAGGTGCTCATTGAGAAAGTGTCATCAAGAAAGGAGAAAATATTTCTCATATGTAGATGTCTGCCATTTATCATATTTACCTCCATTGCTTCATGAGTGAAGCTACCTTCAGAATTCTCCAAGAATAATGGGGCATCATCATTATCACTACTTCTAAGTGACAACGTTGTAGATCTACAAGGTGATACATAAACTGTCTCAAAGAAAGGTACAATACTCATCTCATAATCAATCATTGTACAAAGGATTATGCTCATCCCTTATTCTGAAACTCTACACTTCAACTCAAGAGGTTGAATGTAGTTCATCCATGACAAACTGGGATAGCTTTTCATCTCCTCCTTAATTAGATCAAGGGTCCTCTGTGCTACGATATGTTGCTACTTCAAATCAGCACTTTGTTCTAACCCTTGGTTATGCATTGGCTCCAATGGCATGTCCCCACAAGTTTCAATAAGATCTACTGAAACAATAGGTGATGAATGTGTATGCATACCTTGGATAAACTAACATGTGGGACCACCTTGATAGAACACAAGATTTCCTCCAACCGGGACAATATTGCCTCCAACTGCTGGTAAGAGTGATGGCTGCTCTTCTCCAAGTGCACCAACGTTGGAATCTCCCTCTTGTCCCTCATGCATCTCCTGAATCATGCATGGGACTCTTTATGTCAAGAGCTTAAGATTATCTTGAAAATATGCAAGTGTCTCTTCTCCAAATACAATTACTTCTGCAACTGGTGGTGAATGTGGTGACTCCTTGTCGAGAGTGACAAGATTGACACCCTTCTTAGGGAACATCACTTTGTGACACATCTCTGGTCTTCTCTCATCAAATTCCTTCCTCAAATTTTGAAATAAATCTAAATATTTAGTCACCTTTGCATGCTCCATGTGACCAAACCACTAATCATTAGCTTCATCTACAAGATGAAGTGTTGCAATTTGAACAGCCTCTCCTTTAGCTATAGGATGTACCCTGAAAAATACATCTATCTCTCTCCTCCAAGCCTTAATAGTGCTTGAGGAATATCCATAAAATGTAGGCAAATAGAATATATTATGCCTCTTTATTCTATTGCTGCTATCGGACCCTATTTCTTCTTTGATTTTGAAGAATTGTTGGAGAGTTAGCTTCTCCTTGAATGCTCTAGACTGTGCCTTGTACTCTTCAAGATATAGACTAAAAGTCTCATGAGTCTCAGGTTCATTCCTTCCTTCATTTCTACACCCTTCATATTCTTCAAATAAAGTCGGCATAGTGGATATATGAGGAGATCTAGGATTCTTTGGTTTTCTTCTTTGCTGATAGGAAGTGCTTGGACCTTCCTCGTCACATCTTCTTCTTGGATCTTCTTTATGTCTTTCCTCTTTCATTTGATTAACCTTCTTGGGTAGATCTTGCATAGATCGACAGAAATGAGTGGCATAAATTTCTTCCTCCATGAGAGACCTTGTCTATATGCTTCTTCTTTAGATGCAAAAGATGAATTGTCCACAAGCTGAGCCAAATATCATGCTCCGATACCACTGTAATATCCCAAAAGGGAGAATGCAGTAATACTTAAACACAATATAAGAAATGCAGCAAGATAAACAATAAATCTTAAAACAATATCAAAATTTACAGAGAAGATGGGCCATTTTATTAGATTGGAGAAGAATCAGTTACACCATGTACAAAATATGACTAAATCTAGCCAAAAAGTTGGTCTAAAATCACTCAGAAAACATGCTGCAATAGGTACAGCGTAACTGGAGAGGCACTGAAGAAAATACTGTGCTATCCCTTCAGAATAATATGAACATATAGTTGCAGGCTGAATAGGAGAATGCAGATCTACTCAAAGTTGAAGCTCAGATGATGCCAAGATTCAAAATCTAGCCAATGTGATGGATTCCCAAGATAACCCAAAATGATTTTCCAGATCTGCAACTTTGGAAATTCACCTCCCTAGGATTTGATCCTTGATCTGCTGGGAAATACAGATATGAAGTTAGATATTTCAAATAGATGACTAAAATATGTTGCAAGATCAGATCTAAGCTTGAAGGGCTGGTCCCTTCTTCAAATCGACAAGCTAGAAGCTCTAGATCTACCTTCTAAATCCTCCAATGATGATTGCGGCTGCTGCAACACAACTGCCAACAGAAACTGTGATGTGAGGGAAAGAGAGGCCTTCTCCCTATTGAAATATGATGTAATAAAATCTAGGCTGATGGTAAGACTGATGGAAATGTGAGGGAATGATACCTCACAAGATTACTAGTTGAAATGCTAGTAACTTCCTTCCTCCTTTTGGATCTGCAAAATGGACAGCGTAATTCCTAAAGGAAATACTGCTGCTAGGAGGTAAATAACTTTTGGCCTGATGGAAAATCTGAAATCAAGCTCTTGGAAGCTAATATTTAAGGCCAAGGTGATAGGAATAAACCCTCACTAGTTCTCCAACTGAAGTACTGGAGACAATTTCCTCCTTCCAAACTGATCTTCAGAAATCTGCAATTTCTCAATATGAATGTTCTGCAGAAAGTAGGAAAAAGAGATGTGGCACTTAAATCCTGATGTATAATGAAGCACAAAACTCTTTCTAGAGATTCTCTAAGAAAGAGATGGGATTCCCAACCAAGAACACCATGTGCTAAACAACACTTGCAATCTCTGCTAAACAGCCCGAGAAAGAAATGGAATGTCACATGACAATTCTAGATCTGAAAATATCTTTACATCAAGAATAATCATCATGCCCTCATCCTTGCCTTCATCTTATTTATATAATATTTGAGCCTTCCCAAGCCTTGTCCCTCATCTAGACTGCGCAGTGTATGTGGACAATATCCTCGAAGTTTGACTGCGTTGTTTGACCAAATCAACCATTATGTTTAGGTGCAATGTACACCTTCTCCATCAAGTGTGCTTTGTTTGCACCTCATCCTCCATCACTTTATCATGAGTGTCTTAGGATCTTTTGTTTGACATATTCAATATCTTAGTTGACTGAATAAACCTTCTATTTGATCTCTTCAAGATCTCAGTTGAATGTGTCAACCTCCATGATCTATCTCATTAATGGGACAGGTTCTCCAATTTCATTCACATTAGTAGTTGCTCAACCACCTTATTATGTAGATATAGGTTTAATTAATCTACATTCACACACAAAAAGTGGATATTTATTCATATTTAGGGTTTTGGGTCCCTCCACCCTTTTATTTACTTATTTCATTAAGAAAATAAAGGACTCTAATATTCCAAATATGATTTGGAAATTTGGGAATATTACATCCCACTTGAGGACTTATTTTTGTTTCTATTTTGTGATCATCCTATAACAGACAAGGCATCTCGATTATGGATCTCCATATTTTTCCTTCTCATATTTTTCGACAACAAGGATGAGACTATTTCATCAAACATCATGGTAGTTGTGTGTGTGTGTTTGGCACACGAATGTACCAAATCACAACTGCTTAAGAGGAGTGATTTTTCCCTCTTAATTTCTTGGTCACAAGAAGAAAATAAAGGGATTCAAGCAAGTTGGGGAACATGCTAAGACATAAACATAAAAAATAGTGAAATAGAATGCATATTCAAACATAAAAATTAAACTAAAAAAAATAATATAAAAGCTCTAAATAGAGTCAAACAACTTCAATAATCCAAATGGTGGCGCTTATGTCCCCGTTTATTGAGTGATGGTAGGAATGAAGGATGAAAATTTTAACCACTTTCCAAGGGGCCCTTAGAAATAGGGAGTTCTAAGTCCCGATGCAATAATGTCTTTACTTCTGAGATACCTTGGCATAAAGTATCCCTCTCTCTACTCTGGTGGACTAGAGTTGTTGGATGGCCAAAAACTGAGTCCCCTCTATCTCTGCTCTAGATGACATATTGTCGGATTGGTTGGGGAAATTCTGGCCAACATAACAATGTGTTCTCATATTGTTCACCTCTTGGTGGAATTTTATAGGAGAATTCAAACTCTCCTTCCCTCTCTTGGTACATTGATGGATGGTGACCCAAGAGAGGAGGGTGATTCCATTGTGTACCACATTTATTCCATTGTGTGCTCCCTTGAGGTCCTAAGGAGGCTTGGGCAGTTGTCCTTAGGCAGCCTCAAGTGTGGGATAAATGTCCAGGAGTGTGCCTTGTCACTCTCAGGATTGCGCAGATTTTTGAGGGAAAGTTGCGCAAAGGCGCACTTATCAAAGAAAAGTGCTCGAAAAGGCGCATTTTGCTAGTTCCTTCAGTGCGCAATTCGATTTTCCTCTTACACCTCAGATATTTTTAAATACTTAATATTCTCTAATGTGCCTTACCCCTGTAAATCCTTCTGCCTGAAATTTAATAATGTCATCTTTGTGTTGGGCCAAGGAGAAGGTACATTTTACCCCTATCTTTACCACGATTTGTCATTTACTTTTATATATTTTTCCTTCATCTTCACAATAAAGTAAAGAAAAATACTGAAAATGTAAGGTACAATGGATTATTGATAAGAGGTGTGTTAAATAGCATAAAAATTGATTTTTTGTTGTCTTTATTGATAGGGAAGCAAAACAGCCAAACTACTGACGAGGATGACCAAACGACAGCAGACAAGGATAGAGAACAGAAAAATATAGGCTCCTATGACTCAATGGAATATGTAGAGGCATGCCTACTCTTGAGTGTTTAGTCGATAGCCACGAAGTGGCGGGATCTTGTAATGCGAAGGACCCATTACTCTGTTCAATTTAGCCTTTAGGCTATAAAAGGCTGAAGGTGAAAGAGATGGGAGGACAATTTTATGTATTATAATTTTCTTGTAATAAGCGTATTAAGATAGAATCGTCAAGTTCGTGCAAATGTATTTCTCTATTGACTAATGAAAAAATTGGCATTTTTAGTATAAACAACTTCTGAGTATTCCTTAGCAGAAGGCTTCTAGAGGCTTCGGGCCTAGCCCTGGGGGTTCTCCTTCTATTCTGTGCTATACGTTTTTTTACAAAACTTGCATTTTCAGTTATCCTTTGTGTTTCATGGCATTATCATTTAATTGTTTAATTGCAGGTGTGAGATGTTATAACTTCCTTTTCACTAGATTAGATTTATCATTCATGTTCGTTTATTAGGAGTTGATTCTTTTACATTTGTCAGACTAGTTTCAACGCGGTTGCTGTTCAATTCTGCATATAGTTAATTCTTGAATCTTTTCATCATAATTGTCAACATTTGGCTAAATTTTTAATGCTGAATGATGCTATTAGTTGATTAATAGAGAATTTCATTGCAAAATATAGAATAATTGATTATTTTTCAATTCATTAGGATTGTTGTTCAATTCGTTAAGGTAGTTGTTTAATTCATCAAAGCATGTTGTTCAGTTGCAATCTATTATTTATTTAAGTCTTGAGTGTTTATGTTTTCATAAGCTTAGAACAAAATTTAATCCTTTGATTTGTCTGAAGTATTTCATAGTTCACTTTTTAGTTGGTTTGATTGAACTTCGAGAATTAGACAATATTTCTTACAACGATCTAGAGTAGTTAACCTCTGATGTCACTTGCACATATTTTTCTTACACTCTTGAAATAACAAGACTTGCCCTGGGTTGATAATTAATGTAAAGCATTAAGGTTACCTTTAAAAACAGTCACCTTCTAGACCAAACATTTTGGCGCCATTGCCATGGAGAGTGTTTAGGAGTGATTGCTTTTATTTCTCTTTTCTTTTGTTGTGAAAGAATTGGGTATTGAAAACGAGAGGTCAGAACCTACGTACTATCAATAAAAATACTTTCTCTTTAGCACACTTCTCAAAAATTGTGCAGAGGTTAATAGGATAGGTGTTCTTGTTTTTTATGACTAGGATGAAAATGTAGGTTTTAACCCTGAACAGAAATTATCTACACACGAATCTTATAACAGAAAATAAACAATAGCGAGAGCATAAAACATAAAACAGATAAACACAGAGATTTTCCCCTGGATCCCAAATTGGGACGACCAGCTTGATTTTTCATTATATTCCTTTTAGTGTTACAACACATATATATACATGTTGAAGCATACACAAACCCCAATCCATTAACCCTGGATTAGAACATAACCGTAGTTCCCTTGACCGGATCTACAAAATACCAGGGGCCGAAAACCATCGAACCCCAAAACCATGTGCAAAACCATGCACAAAACCATGGGCGGATCCGCTTATGAGTGGGTCCGCACAAAAAACAAATTTTGGCCGGGGCGCTGCCCCGGACCCCAACGGTGGGGACTGCTTCGCCCCTCGTGACCCCCCAGCTATGCCCGACGCAACATACAACGCGTGGGGCTAATCGTGGAAAGAATATAACACATACCCAACATTCTCCCACTTGTTGTTTTCTTTCCACGGGGGGCCACAAGAGAGCTTACTCATTTGGCCAATTCTTCAACACCCATTGTTTCTCTACACCAAGAGAACTTCTGAGTGCTCACAGACTTCGTCAATGCATCTGCAACATTCTTCAAAGTGTCCACCTTTACCAGCAACACTCTTTTAGCCTCAACCATATCTCTAACAAAGTGATATTGAACATCAATGTGCTTTGTCTTTGAATGATAAGCAAGGTTCTTAGCTAAGAAAATTGCACTTTGGCTATCACAGTCTATCCTTATAGCTTGCTGTACCAACCCCATACTTGAACACAATCTCTGCAACCAAACTGCTTCCTTGCTTGCATGAGTGGCTGCTATGTATTCTGCCTCTGTAGTTGAAAGAGCTACTACAGACTGTCTTTTACTCATCCAACTGACTGCGCCTCCAAATAGGCTAAACACATACCCACTTGTAGATCTTCTTTGGTCCAGATCTCCAGCCCAGTCTGCATCAACAAAACCACGAATGTCCAACATTCTTTCCAATCCTGGTTTTCCCTGGTAGCACAAGCCATAATCACTAGTGCCACGTAAATATCTGAAAACTTGCTTCACTACTGTCCAATGCTCCTTCCCTGGGTTTGACATAAACCTGCTCAATACTCCCACTGCATGTGCAATGTCTGGTCTAGTACAGACCATTGCATACATCAGGCTACCCACTGCACTTGCATATGGAACACGGGACATATACTTCTCTTCTTCTTGTGTCTTGGGACACTGTTCAGCAGACAGCTTTACACCTACAGGAATAGGAACCTTCACCGGTTTACTATCCTGCATATTGAACCTCTGCAATATAGTCTCGACATACTTCCTCCGGTTTAACCAGAGCTTCCTCTTTGCCCGATCTCTCTTAATTTCCATGCCCAAAATATAGTTTGCAGCACCAAGATCCTTCATGTCGAATTTGGAGAACAGTTGGGTCTTCAAATCTTGGATAATTTCTTTGTCATTTCCAATCAACAACATATCATGCACATATAAGACCAAATAAATAACACGGTCCCCAATTAATTTAAAATAAACACAGTGATCCTCCTTGCTTACGGTGAAGCCAAGTCCCATTATATAGGTATCAAATTTACGATACCACATCCTTGGTATTTGTTTTAACCCATCTGAGAGACTTCTTCAACACGCATACTAGTTCTTTCTTACCCTTCACCATAAAGCCTTCGAGTTGCTTCATGTAGATCTCCTCTTATAGATCCCCGTGAAGAAATGTTGTCTTCACATCTATCTGTTCTATCTCAAAATCAAATGCAGCGGTAGCAGATAAAAGTAATCTAATAGAAGTAACCTTGGAAACAGGAGAAAAAATATCACCAAAATCAATTCCCGGCACCTGGGAATAACCTTTTGCTACCAACCGAAATTTGTATTTCTCCACCTTGCCTTCTACATTCATCTTCTTTTAAACACCCATTTGCTCCCGATGGGCTTCCTTCCAGCCGGCAACTCCACCAGATCCCATGCCTCATTTTTGTGCAAGGATGCCATTTCATCAACCATGGCCTCCTTCCAGAGTTTTCCATCCTCTGAATCTACTGCCTCCCTGACAGTTCTGGGTTCATCATCAATTATAGTTAAGGCAAAACCTGAACAGAAAGCAGATGGACTATACCTTTCTGGTTGCCTTCTTTCCCGAACTGATCTTCTCAAAGCTGGAGTTTGTGGCTCTTCATCTTCTGAGTCTTCTTATGTTGTAGAGTCTGATTCATCCTCCTTTAGCTCAAACTCTATCTTCTCAGGTTCATTTGGTAGGAATTCATGTTTAACAACATCTTTCACCTCTCTAAACACCACATCTCGGCTGTACACAACCTTCCTTGTTTCTGGGTTCCAAAGCTTGTAACCCTTTAAACCATCCTTATACCCAATAAAGATGCACCTTTCAGATTTATTATCCAACTTGGTCCTTTTCTCCTTTGGAACGTGTACATATGCATCACATCCAAATACCCTTAGATGTGAAATAGAGGGTTTCTTACCAATCCATACCTCATGTGGGGTCTTATCCTCCAACGCTGATGAAGGTGATCTGTTAACTAAGTAACATGCAGTCTCCACTGCCTCTGCCCAGAATTCTTGTCCTAACCCGGTACCACTGAGCATGCTTCTTTCCTTTTCCATCGGTGTTCTATTCATTCTTTCTGCAACTCCATTTTGCTGAGGTGTGTATGGAGTAGTCTTCTGCCATGCTATACCACACTTCTTACAGAACTCTTCAAATTCCTTCTTGCAAAACTCCCCACCATTATCTGTCCTCAGCGCCTTTATCTTCTTCTCTGTCTGGTTTTCCACCAGAGCCTTAAATTCTTTAAATCTGTCAAAAGCTTCAGATTTCTTCCTCAAGAAATATATCCATGTATTCCTTGAGAAGTCATCTATGAATGATACATAGTACATAGACTTTCCCAGTGATGGAACTGACACAGGTCCAAACACATCACTGTGCACAAGTTCTAATATTTTGTTTGCCCTCTTAGCACCAGAAGGAAAACTCACTCGATTCTGCTTCCCATATACAAAATGTTCACAGAAATCGAAATCCAGAGAAAAATTAGACATACCTGCTACCATACCATCTCTATGTAGTATCCGAAGGCCCTTCTCTCCAATATGTCCAAGCCTTTGATGCCATAGCATGGTCTTTTCTTCATAGACAGCTAGGCTTTCCGCTCCACTTTCAAGAACCATAGAACTGTTACACCCATCAATAACAGTGCTACCCTGTAGCTTGTACAGAGTTCCAGTCCGAACTCCCCGCATTAATACCAGTGCTCCCCGAACCATCTTGCAGGCATCTTTCTCGAACACTGTTTTTACACCTGCATCATCCATCTTGCTTACAGTCAGATTTCTTGATAACAGGAATATCAAGAACACCGGAAAATATTCTAATCCTTCCTGTAAAACACCCGACTTGACTTGCTCCCGTCGACGGTCTGGCCTTCCTGTGTCCCTAGGAAGACATCACCACCATCATATTTCTCATACTGTGAACCACTCCTATGGGGAGTGAAGTGAAAGGATGCACATGAGTCAATCAACCATGACTCATGATCTACATGTGTATTTGAAGAAGAAGCCAAATACACATCCCCACCTTCATCCGAGGTGGTTTTTTCCTCTGCAGAAGGAGCATCATCAGATCACTTTCCTTTCTCAGGAGGTTAGTCCTTTTTGTAGTGCCCTTCCTTTCCGCATTTCTAGCACACCTTTAAAAACATTCCAGGAGATTTAGATCTCCCTCTAGATTTGGATCTCCCACTCGAAACCTTATTCTTGTTTATTTTCTGGGACCTTCCTCGTACAGATAAGGCATCTCCATTATGACCCTCCATATTTCTCCATCTCATTTCCTCTGACAGCAAGGTTGAGACAATGTCATCAAAATTCAAGGTAGTTGTATTGCTACCTATTGCAATAACTAGACTGTCCCACGAGTCTGGTAGAGACCACAACAAACTGATGCACTTATCTTCATCTGAGATTTTAATATCAACAGATGACAGCTGACTTACCACAGTATTGAATGCATTTAGATGCTCTGTCACCGAGTCTCCAACCTTCATCCTCAGGTTATACAGCTTTTTCCGCAGGAACAACTTATTCACGAGAGACTTAGATTGGTACAAAGTCCCAAGTTTTTCCCACAAGGTCTTTGTCGTAGCTTCCCCAGATACATTCAACAATACTAAATCTGAGACACACAACCGTATTGTGCTTTTAGCCTTCCGATCCAGTTTCTTCCAGTCTTCATCTGACATTGCTGTTGGTTTAGTACCTGGATTTACCGCGATCCACTGATCTTTATCCACCAACAGATCCTCCATCTTGAGCTTCCACAACTCAAAACTCTGACCATTAAATTTCTCGATCTCTATCTTTCCGCCGCTCGCCATCTTCTTTCACCGCAAGAATTGATCCCGCAGATCTCCCACTGAACAGGGTCTGCCACAGGCCCGAGAAAAAAACCCTCAACAACAAAGGCGTCCCCTTGAAGCCGAAACAGCTCCAATACCAAATGTAGGTTTTAACCCTGAACAGAAATTATCTACACACGAATCTTATAACAGAAAATAAACAATAGCGAGAGCATAAAACACAAAACAGATAAACACAGAGATTTTCCCCTGGATACCAAATTGGGACGACCAGCTTGATTTTTCATTATATTCCTTTTAGTGTTACAACACATATATATACATGCCGAAGCATACATAAACCCCAATCCATTAACCCTGGATTAGAACATAACCGTAGTTCCCTTGACCGGATCTACAAAAATACCAGGGGCCGAAAACCATCGAGCCCCAAAACCATGTGCAAAACCATGCACAAAACCATGGTCGGATCCGCCTATGAGTGGGTCCGCACAAAAAACAAATTTTGGCCGGGGCGCTGCCCCGGACCCCAACGGTGGGGACTGCTTCGCCCCTCGTGACCCCCCAGCTACACCCGACACAACATACAGCGCGTGGGGCTAATCGTGGAAAGAATATAACACATACCCAACAGAAAAAGATAGAATTATATTAAAAACCCCCACTTAAATCCACAAAACCTAAAGGATCGGTGGTCCTTGGCAAAACAACATATATAGATGAAATCATTAAGAAGGATGAATCCCAAGCATCTGTAGGACCCAAAACCATTCCTACACAGATTCCTACTATAGTCCCTCACGAAGCAGCCTCACCATCTGCAGCCCATGTCGAGATTCACAACGAAACAGAAGGATCTGAACAAAGCCTTCAGATTGTTGAGCACTTGAGTCCCGACCCTTCGAGAAAGGGAAATTCTTGCAATTTTTAGGAAGGAGAGGGAGAAAACAACAGTGCAGTATAGGTAAAAACTCTAGAGCTTGGATCCCCTGAGAGAGTAGTTGAGACAGAGACACCTAGTATCCTAGATCGGGGAAGTGCTGTAAGGCCTCCTCCAAATCCACTCCCTAATTCCACTCAAATTATCCCTCGATATCAATAAATCCCTAGATTTTATTGGCACATCTTTGATCAGATGGCGAAAAACCAAAACCAGAGACAAACATCAACATTGGAGTATCCCTTTGTTGATCCACCCACAAATGCCCCTGTGAAAGTTATTCCATTACAAAACATCCCCACCTTCCATGGGTTGACCTTGGAAGATCTAGATGCATTTTTATTTGAATTTGATGTTTTATGTAGGGGATATGATTACACCACTGACCCTGAGATACTGAAACTATTTCCCTCCAATTTGAAGGGGAGAACATTACGTTGGTTTATGGGGCTCAGTGGAGGAACCATTAATAGTTGGGATCAGATGAAAAACTCTTTTCTCAAAAAAATATCAAGACTACTGCCGAAATCGAGAACTAAAAGATGAAATATTCAATATGCATGCAAAATACAATGAGACATTAGAAGAATACATTGAAATATTTCATTATAATTTGCAAAGATATCCATATACTAAATTGTCTAAATATATTTTAAAAGCAACAATTATTCAAGGAATGAAAGAAGAATGGGTTGAAACAATTAATGTAATGGGAAAGGGAGACATCTATCAAGAATAATATGATGACATTATTGCATTTTTCATCAGGTGTTCTCGAGATAGTACGCGAAGTAGGCCAACCGGACGAGATTTAGCTACAAGGAATTATAAACAGTTAGGTGGCAACATGACCAGAGAAGAATTCAATAATATTTTAGAATATTTTAAAACCCATATCATAGGCACCCTCACAACACAGCTACATGTCCTACAAGCCAAGTAGAAGCAAGATTTAGCAGAACAAAACTTGGTTGTTTTTTGCCAACGTTGTCGAAATAAGCACATCCAGCGGGAGTGTTCATTAGACATGGTCCAGACATGTGCTATTTGTACCAAGGATCGTGCCACTAACCATTGCCCTTCACTCCCAGGGTTGAAAGAAATTTTTAAAGAGGAAGAAGAAGAAACAAAACTAGTTTAGCTAATAAATCAATGTCAACAGTGGAAACCACGACCAGATATGCCACAAGACCTGTCTCAGTTCTTTTCTCCTCCACAATTTAATCAACATAACCCTGGTATAGCATGGCAGGGCCAATCACCTTTTTCTATCTAGCCATCCCAATCATTTTCCATGCCTCCTTGGCCAACATGATCCTCTTCAGGTAACAGTTGGTCAATTTTTCCTTTTTCTCCCCCTTTTTGGCAAAACAATCCATATCAGTCCAGTGGCTTGCCTCCACTTTACATAATACAACTTGGTCTCAAAACTGGCACCTACCCCTCGGAATGACCAATTTACCTATGGGGATAGGGGCTTAGAATAAACCGACATTACTAGCCCCATACCCATTCCAACACAATCCTCATCTTATTATGCATCCTCAAATGCCAATTCAACCCAATCCTAATCCCAATAATAGACTGGTTCAGTTAATCCAAATTCTTCAAAACCCAAACCCCAAAAATGAACATAAGAAAAAAAACTTGTGCATGGGTTGGAAGAAATTAAAAACTCAAAACCACTTCATAAAACTGATGGAAAAGCTCACATATTTCATAACACTCTGATAGAGGCAAAATCTCTGTCTCATACCTTTGGACAAGAGGGCATGCAAGTTCCCTTTTCAAAAGAGGATCCTCTCATTGAGCAGATCACTCCTATTCATATTGAAAAGGAATATAAGGATGGGGGTTACAGTGTTGTCACATCTAGAGCATATCTAGTACCTCATGCGGAGGAAGGAGGAGCACATGCTACAACAGGATGATTTATTGTATCATTACAAGAAGTTCCCCAAGATCTCACATATGGAAGACAAAGCACAATCAATGAGCAGCATGATTGTGAGATATTACTCATGGAAGGAGAAGGTAGGAAGAGGGTCAGCATCATTTGATGAGCATCACACACCCCTATCTGTTTCAGAGAGTTGGTGCAAAGAAGAGGAAGACTGATTTGCGTTGTGAGGGCAAGGGCAAGGTTACCCAATCATATGTACAATCTACTCTTGACATTGATATCTCACTACATGGAGGCATTCCACCTGGGAGGCCACCAAATCTGGAGTTGGTAAGAGGCATCTTTCCATTTGGTTCACCCCTCTTAGATTACAAAGAGGTGAAGACTTTGGAGGAGTCTAGTACAGTGCAGAGAGTTTGGGATAAACTCAAGGAAGAGGGAGACACTCTCCTATTTTCAGCACCACCCACTCTCATTATATGTACTGCGCTGACAGAAGTTGCTGCAGTGATGGAGGATGACACCTTCATGGTGCAAGGGAGCTGCTCCATGGATTTGGAGAAATAGAGAGTACTTCCTTTAAAGATGAATCCTCCACACATTGGAGTAGATGGAGGCCACTCATGCATTAGGGGAATTTTGAGGTCTAAAATGGGCCTCCTAAGAAGAATGTACAACTAAAATAAACTTTATAAGAACCAATATGATTCAAGATGATGATGTCAACCATGGGGGATGATTCACCATTTTTGAAGTAAAAGGGTAAAAATATTAAAAAATAATAAAATAATAAAACTACTTTTTCAACTCATATTTTCAACTTATCTCCCAAATTTTTTTCTCAAATTTTGAGCAGAAGTACTCGTTGGATGAAAAATTTAATTCCTCATCCTAGGAGTACCCATGTTGCATACTTTTGATGAACCCTGTTATGTGAAAAATGAGAAATACATGAAAAAATGTGATTGCAATCACGTTGTTCATGTATTTCTCATTTTTCATGTAGTAGGGTCTATTGAAAGTATGCAACATGGGTACTCCTTTGATGAGGAATTAAATTTTGCATCCAACGAGTACTCCCACTCGAAATTTGAGCAAAAACTTTGGGAGATAAGTTGAAAATATGAGTTGAAAAGTAGTTTTTTAATTTTTTTTTCCTCTAAAATTTGATGATGTCATCAAATCTTATTTTATTATTTCCACTATTATTTTATAATTTCCTTAGGAGGCCCATTTTAGACCTCAAAATTCCCCTAATGCTTACATTGGCCAAGATTGAGAGATTCTTTTTGGATGAGGGCTTCTCATGGGAGACCAACTTCTAAATATCACTCCTTATTTTTTAGCATGAGCAGTTGCATCATGGGCATGGCAGCAATTTGGAGGATGACTTTGGCATGGGGGATGTCAAAGGAAAACACAGCATCATGTGGGGAGCTTCACATTGCAGATCATCGGCGCTGTCTCTTGGGGGGATTGATCCATATTGGAGGTCTCAACTCTTGG
The DNA here is from genome assembly GCA_034641835.2 of Pinus albicaulis. NCBI lineage: Eukaryota > Viridiplantae > Streptophyta > Pinopsida > Pinales > Pinaceae > Pinus > Pinus albicaulis. The sequence continues at coordinate 1,384,701,398 of CM076574.1, forward strand.
TAGAGTACTCCAAGGATATTGGTGCTTGCATGATACTTGATGACCCTGATGGAGATGATAGATATATGGTGGATGATGTGGTCATCTATTCTCATGACAGAGTATTCTTGACTAGAGCTTCTAAGTTCAAGGAGAAGCTACTACATGTAGCACATGAGGACTTCTTTTCCATGCACTTTGATGAATATCTTCCCTTGGCAAAGGAGTTTATTTGGGAGGGCATCCAGCATGACATATTTCAACATATGGAGAGATGCATAGCCTAGATGGTGATAGAGAGGATGTCACAGCCACTTCCCTTCTCTTTGGAGGTGAGGGAGAACTTCTGGTTGAGCCATTTCAGCTCAAGGTCCCAAGTACATGGTGGAGAATGTATAATTCCACATTATGTTTTATAATTCTTTAATTTATATGAGCAACATGTTGTACCAAGGAGGATTATCCCTTCTTTCATATTGTATGATGATGTACTTGAAGCCATTTGTAGCATTTAGATTGGTTGTCTTATTGGTGGTTTGTGGGGGAAGCCACATGATTTTTGGTGTGCACCATTGACACCACTTTGTACTTTCATGTTTCTATCTTGTAGAATGATTGTGGTAGCAAAAAAGTGGCTAGAAAAGAACTTGTTATTGTTTGATTTGATGCAAGCAAAGGATGCTCTGCACTAGTTCCATGTGCGAGACCTTGATCCACTTTCCGATTGTCATATGACAACTTGTTTCTATTGGTTTTTGCTTCCATGTATTGCTAATATTTTTATGTTCATGGGTAGCTTGGTTTGGAGAGTGGGATATGGGTTGGAGATGCCCATTGGGAGTATGATTCTCCCTACTTTACATGTTGTATGTTTCAGGATAAACAATGGGCAAACCATGATTTCCACATCACATCTCTTTTCTTCATGTGGGAGGAGCCATTTGAAGAACTTGAGTTTTTGGAGGAGGAATTTCATGGCTTATTTGTTTGGTGGGGTAGCTTGGGCCACTCTTGGAGGTCATGAAATTTCATCCCAAGATCAGCAGCAGCCCCATACTTACCATAAATGGAGAGAGAAACCACTTGGATGGGAGGATTCAATCTCTCCATACAGCCCCGACACATTGTATGAACTGGGGGTTGAGGATCTTTTTGAACTACCCAGATTGGCTCATTTAATTTGGATGATAGCATGGGTGTGGGGAGTCACTCATTGGGAATAAGATTCCCCATTTTTTTCATCACTCCTACCTTGAGGAGGCCATTGGACAGCAAGGAGGTTTCCACTTACACCCTCCACCTTTCTATGATGTGAGCCATATGGTTTTGCATGCTTGGGAGGAAACATTGGAGGGCAGATTTGTAGCAGATCGTTTTTTAGCAGTGGTGGGGAATTTTGATGAGGAGGCCACAAGAAGAGGAGGGGAGGAATTTTTATCTCCTTATACAGTTGCTTGAGGACAAGCAACATTTTGGAGGGGAGGGCTGTAACATTCCAAAAATTTAGCCTTCAAGCTAAATGGAATATTAGAGTTGTTTTATCACTAGGTAGGTGAATAAATGGGTAGGGAGGCCCATTAACCTCTTTAGAAGGATCAATAACACTCCTAATGTGAAAGGAGGAAGAATAAGCAGCTAATTTGAGCACATTTGGGTGTGAACAGAGATGGGATCATGTTGATTCAATCAACTTTGACCAAGTCAACAAAGTTGTCTAGATACATTGAATCTCCTTGATGAACAACGCAGTTTTGGTGGAGGAAAACTTGCATGGGCTTAGTGGCACATATGGATGGGACCCAATGTGAAGAGGTTCACTTGATATATATGGATAGGATGGGAGCCTTTGTTATTCATGCTTTGGATAATATCATTTGATATTGGTCTATTTAGACTTGGATTCCTCTTGTTGTTTAGCAGGGTTGCAGTGTTGTTTAGCACCGGGTGTTCCCGAGCAGGAATCCCACCTCTTCCATTGAGAGGCCTCTTGGGAGAGATATGTTCTGTATTGCTCCACATTCAAGCTTGAGGCCAAGCACCATTCTCTAGCCTCAGCATTATTTCTGTAGCAGAATATTGCTGTGTTGCAGGGTGTTGCAGTGGAGGTTTGATAACACCACTTCTGGGTCTATTTCTCAGTAGAGGGTGCCTTCCTTCTCTTGAGAGATCATATAGGAAGTTTTCTAGGCTTAATTCACATCTTGGTAGTTGTAAAAATTTTTCCTCATCTCCTATAGCACAGTCCCTTGCAGGAACTGCGTCATTTTGCATAGAGTTGCTGCAGCAGGGTTTAAGCCCTTGTTTTTTAGCTAGTTTCCTAGGGAAAGGGCCAACCCTTCTCCTGGAAAGCTAGAGGAAGGGATTCTCATCCCTCTTTGTATTATTCAGCTATATTTCTGTAATTTTGCAGTAATATTACGTTTTTCAGAGCTGAATATTTAGATCTTCTCTTCTGTACTCAAGCTCTCAAGAAACCCTCACCAAGTTATCTTTATAATGTATTGAGGATAGATCTCTATTTTCTTAGCATATTGTTCAATAAAACTCCAGATCCATGATTATCCATTCTATTTTTGCAGAAAACCTTAGAAAATAACGCTATTCTGTGCTTCAGAAATTCTACATAGCTTAAGTCATGGGGTTTGGCCATTTTTAAGTTGATTTAAGGCCGGGAGGTTTGTTTAACTTATAAAAAGATATTTGTTTCTATTTATATTTTGTATGTGAGGGCCTTAGTGCATATTATAAGGGATTCAACTGTTATTTCTACCTATTAAAATGTAAATTTCTAGAAATAACTTTTTCAGGGTCAAATTGCTGCATTTTCCCCACTTAGGAGGATGTAGAAGTGCTTCTTTTTTATTTTGTTTCATTCATTTGATGGCTATGTGTTTCTCAACACATTTCATGAATTAATTTCATCTTGTTATTCCAGTATTGTTCTTATGCACTATTGCATTCCCATTTTCGGATATTACATTTCTTCGCCAATCATGTAGATTTCGTGGTTGTTTTATCCAGAACCGTTGGGAGTTTGTTGCTACATGCTAACTATCCCTTGATGGAGGAAAGGATCTTGCATGAATGTTTTCTTCTCGGAGGATCCCCCTTGTCCACGGTTACTCTGTAGCTTCTTCAGTTCATGGAGGTCAGTACAGTGGTGAGTGTAATGGTCATACTCACCACAAATCGAACAAGAGTGGTTCGTTTGAAGACTTTCCCTCTTGTTCTAACTTTGGGGGTTGCTTGTTTCCTGGTTTTGATTTTGATTGGAGTTACCTCTAGTATAAGATCACAAAGAGCATTGTTGATTGTTTCCCCCCTGTACAAGATTTCCTTTAGGCTTGTTTTTTCCTTTTTTCTTAGTCATGCTAGGAGGATAATTTCGATTATCCTGATTGTATGGCTATTATGGTTGGGCTTGGGAAGGTTGCATAAAAATCACCTGTGAATTATTCTGCATGGGTGGGTTTTGTGCTGGGGACTGGGCATATTTTCGTTTTCACACACCCTTCTCGACTCTCTTCGACACACACAACAATATTTTATTCCCCATTTTTCTCATTTGCGCTCCTCTGTTTTGTTCCAATGTTGCATTGGGAACAATGTTGTCTTGGTTATCCTCTAGTCTTCCTAGAATTGTACTCTCAGCATGGCTCTTCATCCTGATGTTGTGTCTGATTACAAAACCAATATAGTAACATTAAACACTAAGTATGGCCTCCTGAGCATTTCCTACATTCAACCACTGTGGCATCGTATCAACAAAATAAGGACACATTTTATGTTGCACATATAGTTTCAATACCTCTTATGTTTTTACGAACCCCAGGTTCATAATTAAAGTTGGTAGCCTTTGGAGTTGCAACCTTCTTGTTACAATATTAAAGCTCATAAGCTTTCTTGAGGGACATTTTTTGTGTGGTTGTAGTCGTAAAAATACCCTGTCACCTACATCAAGACTTCTTTCGCTATGATGTTGATCTGCCTATTGTTTCCTTCTATTCCGTGCCAAAGAGAGGTTATCCTTTAAGAGTTGGAGAACTTGTTGTTGATGCTTGATCTTATCTTCCATTGCTTGAACCTTAGAATTTTCTCTTAAATATGATGTTATGAATGGTGTATGATATCCATAAAGTTCCATAAATGGGGTCAATTTTTTTGCAGTATGGAAGGAAGTGTTATACCACCATCAGGAAGAGGTAACCACTTGACCCATTGTGTTTTTTTATCAGATACTGTTATGAACCTAGATCAGAAAATAGAAGAAAAGATATATCAATGAATTATAAATCAGCCTCTTCAAGGGGGGGAACTTCTTTACATTACATAAATGAACAATTCTTGGATGATTCAAATGAAAAAACCTCCTTTCTATACATTGGAGTCCAAGGGGTCATAATATAATCCTAGTCTACCTAACAATAATAATGTAAGGGAACAACAATAACAATAGGGGAATACACTAGTATTATGGCGACGTAACATGCCCCTATCCTTGAAACAAGATTTGTAATCAATGATTGAGTATTTCTGGATGCTTCTGTATAAAATTATCATCCTTCCATGTCGAATTTCAGGGGTAAGTTCTTCCACTTTATGAGATATTCTGAAATTGATCGATATCATAGTTGTCCAGTTCTTGTTTCCATGACTACATCAGGTTCCAATATGATTTATCCTTCCTCATCAAGTTCTGTCAATATTGTTTGAACTGTGAGCTTGTCACCTATAACCTTATTTAAGCATGAAACATGGCAAACTGGGTGCACTTGGGAAGATGCAGGAAGCTCCAATTTGTATTCCATAGTACCAATATTTTTCAAAACATTATAAGGACCATAATACTTTGGTGATAATTTATTATCCTATTAGATTCAGAAGTGTCCTTAGACAAATAACTTTATTGATCATGGAAAAATATTACATAAAAAATTACATGAGTTTACAAACGTAAACTCTCACTACAATGAAATTAGGAAACTAACCTATTTATAAGCTCTATGTTCTAACTTAATTTAGTTATGGATCACTTGGAAAACCAACAAGTGTCCATTTACAATAAATGATCTTCTAACCATCCTACTAACTCTATTCCTATTTTAGAGCCTAGGAAACGACTCTATTCTAGAGTCCTATTTTTACTAACAAAATACTATTTCTAAGTATCTCTAATATTTATTAAATATTCTAATTTAATAAATATATTTATCCTAACTTTACATTATTTAAATTATGTATTTTTGGATTTATAATTGCCTTTATGAAAGAGGCTAACATTCCCCCCTTCAAGGATAAATCCAAAATAAGAACGAGGAACCATCTTCCAAGTTCTCAAGTTGATGCTGAAAAAATATTCAATCTCAAGAGACCATGAGTCAGTTGTATGTCTGATTCATCTTTGAATGTTGCTTGACAACTCCATCACGTGCCAAGTTGCAAAAGGATCCATCTATCCTTTGCATTAAATCAGCATCAAAATTTTTTCAAAGCCCACTGGCTAATCATGTAAAAAACAACTCACTATTGCTTTTGTTGTGTTGAAAATTGTTCACTGCTTCTTTGCTATCAACTGCCCACTGGAAAATTTGGTGATGCCCACTGGAAAATTTGTTGATGCCCACTTGCTGTTGAAGATGCCCACTAGCTGCTTTTTTTGGTTTTTTCGAGACTTTCAGTCTAACAACCACTGTCAATTTCATTGACATTTTCCCCCCTTTGTCAGCTGAAAGGAGAGACACTTCTCTGGAAGGTTTCCTGAACTCCCCCTCTTTAGGTGTAGGAGTTTTACACTGGTGTACTCCCCCGTTAAACTGCATGAGAGTACCATCATATTTTCACTGTTGGCTGCACAATGTGTGATTGTATTCGGTTGTAGAACTGAGACAATCTGTTGACTATGGATGACCATTTCCAAGAGTCAATCCATTCATAATGTATCTTCAATCTGGCTAAGTGTCGTTGGTTGCGACATTTTTCTGAGGAATGATTTGGTTTGCCACAATGGCGACAAGGATGGATATCAAAACATTGATCTTCCATATGACCGGTTCTTTGACAATGAGAACACTTCAGTTGGACTTAAACTTCAGGTTGCGAGCAATTATGTTTGGCTGCAACTTTGGGTGGTGTGCATTGCTGGTTGTCTACAAATTTCTCAGAATCTGCTGAGGTGAGTTGTGCAAGAAATCCTCCACTGAAGAAATTAATTGGCTTGGAATAATCTGGGATGTGTAAGGTGATTCCATCAGTGACATATCCTAATCTGTGTCGATTCTTGTTATTTTGAATTTCTTCCGAGGGCTTGATGATGGGCTTGGAAGAAATTTGAACTGGAAAAACTTCGACACTTGAAGTTGTTTGAATGAATGACTTATCATCTGGACGGTTCAAAGACTTGAAAGTATCACTCTTTTCTTGCAATTCAATCCTTTGATGTTGCGACTCGAGCTGAAGAAACTAAATGGTTTCATGTGTTTGTTGTAGATGCCATGAAATATTAGCAAGAGTGTCTTTGCTGACATGCACCATGTCTCCATCACTGGAGATGATCAAACTGTGAAGAATGTTTAACAACTAAATATGTTGCACCATTTGAACTTGCATTCTTGAAATCAAGCTCTCTTGTCGGAGATGTCATACTTTGAACTATTTCACTTGAATGACAGGCTCACTTCAATGTGGCTTGAATGGCACGCTCGCTTGATTTTTTGCTGATTTCACTAGCTAGAGTTGCAGAAATTTCTTGCTTAAACTCTGGAATTCATGCTCGCTTGATGACGATCGTGTTTGTTTAATTGCTCACTTTACTTACTTGATGAATTCACGCTAACTTGAATGAATAACCACGCTCGCTTGATGTAGATCTCAACTAGCTAGATTGGAGTTAGAGTTGAACTTGTTTGGTTGCTTTGATGGTTGCTGTAATGAACTTCACTCTGGGTCGCTTGATGGTTTGATCTTTGTACTGTCCTGACACAGATTTCTTGAATGAATAATTACACTCACTTGCAGGAGATGTAAACTTTGTTTCTTGTTTTCTTTAAAAACTCGTGCACTCAGTTGATTTTTCTTAAAGAAAGGGTTCCGAACAACGTCGAAAATGCACCCAAGAAATCTTACAATGATTTTAATGATTCACTTAAAACAATGAAGTCAATTGTCCTCTTAAAAATTCATTAACAATGAATTTTTAATGATTCACTTAAAATAATGAATTTGATTACAAGTTCTGAAATGGATTTGCAAGAACGCTGATGTAGACTTTTCTTTGAAATGCATTAACTTTACTAAGTGAATTTGATTGTTGATGTAGAATGCTAATGTAGACAATCTTTGATTATATGTTGTAGTGTTGATCTTGCAGCTATTTCGTTACATCTGTTGTGCTTGCTGATATTGAACTTTATGTATGAAATATTAAATGAAATTATGGATGTGTCACAACTAGACACAAATAAAAAAGCTAAAACATGAAGCCATAAAATAAAAATAAAAACATGTGCCATCACAAACACACATGGTGTACCTAAGATCCCCTTATTCAATTTTGGGTGGATCTAGGACACTTGAACACCACAAATAATATTTCTTTATTGAGTACTGAGATCATCAACCTTTCATCTTTTACAACATTTCCACTAAAGCTTTCTCAAACAATGAGAATTTCACGCTTGCAAATTTTGGAAACAAATGTCTTCAAAAATTGTGTGCACTGATCGCTCACGCCTTATCTCTCCAAATTACAACTTAGTACTCCACTTAAAAGAAGCACACTTATCTCTCCAAATAATCCTTATGTCTTCAAAAGCACTTTATCACTCAAAATGAAAAATTTCATTCATCTCTTATAACTTCAAAATTGTTCATATATAAAAAATCACCTTATCACTCCAAAAAATTACAAATAACCTTATTACTCCAATAAAAAATTACATAAAAAAGAAATTATACTTTATCTCTCATACCAAAAATAACATAGTAGACTCCGCTCTTCTACTAGTCTTCTCCTTCTACCGCTTCTCTTATTTCTTTTGAATGATTGTCCATTGCATGCACTATTTTATTCGCTCTAACTTTCTGTTGGAGGAACAACTCGATGCACGGACTAGGGCTACAATCCTCCAATAGCATGCAATTAGCTATGCAATACTCAAAATGCTCTGAAGCAATTCACGCAATGGTGTTTGTAATGGTAATTTGTTTGTCACAATGCAAATATGGTCAAATCCACTAGCAAATGGTGTTGCAGCAATAAGAAATCATCTTATTGAAATACTCTCAAGAAACAATCGATAAGTAATATGAGGAGCCGCTCCAATGAAAAATTCCACTCATAAAGTGAATTACTGCAATTGGATTGGTCTTCTTTGATCTCAATACCCACGCCCCCTTAATCTCTTCTTCTTTATAGTATGTTGGCGATATATGATTCCCAAACCGGCAGGGAAACATGCAGGCTCTCCATGGGCGTTTGAGCATTGGTCAAGTTTGTTACTTATCCACCGTTGCCCCCGATTCTTATTCCATTGCAAAATCCATATTTAAAACCCTCAATCTTCGCTCTGGTCAGGCCCTGGTGTAGAATGATGGCAACAGTGATATTGGTAAAGCTATTATTCAGTTGGCAAAAGAATGTGGCATCACAACTTTCAATGCTACCGGGATTGTTCTATTGACTGGGTGGCAGCTCTTGAGTGTTTTAAGTGTTTCACATGATCGAATACAAGAATATTTATACACATTCTTTTCTTTTTGTCTTTTCCTTCCACTCTGTTTTTTTATTCTCAACTTTCACGTGATTCAAAAGAAATCGATCGTTTCCGCTACTGGAAGAACCAGACCAGTTACATGCATATATTATGCTCTTTGTTGGAAGACGTCACATGGTTTGAAAACCAGCTTGTCATTCTTTCGAACTGATCAGAGCGCGATATAGGAGATAGGCCCTTACAAAAACTGGTGTAAATTCTTTAGAAATTTCTAGACCTGCTAGTTTTGTTGGAATGGAAAATAGCAGACTCCTCCATAAAATAGCATAAAACATAAAGCAACAGACTAGCATAAAACAACACCTCCCGATTGCAGCAATTCCATCATATCCCCCATCACAATAATGGCATCATAAAAAAAAAAAGATATCAAATCGGGTATTCTTATGATTGTACAGATTTCCTAAACTCTTGTGGAAATTCAACCAGTTATTTTTTTTTTTTGTCCACGGGTGCTGAGAAACAAATTTGAAAATTTTGATGAATTTAATATGAACGCAACACATGATAGAAGCTCTGACTATCAGAATTACCTATAATTTTTCATATCAGGATTACTGCGGCCTTTTGGTGGTTGTCCTCAGATGCGATCTTTTATTTGAGGTAACACATGCATCTTCGCACGATCCCATAGTCAACAGTCTCACATAGCTCTGATACCACATATTAGATTCAGAAGTGTCCTCAGAAAAAGAACTTTATTGATCATGTAAAAATATTACATAACAAATTATAGGAGTTTAGAAATGTAAACTCTCACTACAATGAAATTATGAAACTAACCTATTTATAAGCTCTATGTTCTAACTTAATTTAGTTATGGATCACTTGGAAAACCAACAAGTTTCCATTTACAATAAATGATCTTCTAACCATCCTACTAACTTTATTCCTATTTTAGAGCCTAGGAAACGACTTTATTCTAGAGTCCTATTTTTACTAACAAAATACTATTTCTAAGTATCTCTAATATTTATTAAATATTCTAATTTAATAAATATATTTATCCTAACTTTACATTATATAATTTATGTGTTTTTGGATTTATAATTGCCTTTATGAAAGAGGCTAACATATCCTTCTTAGCTGGCTTGAGGGGCATTTTTTTGTATGGTTGTAGCCATAAATATACCTAGTCACCTACATCAAAAATTATTTCACTGCGATGTTGATTTTCCTATTCTTTCATTCGATTTTGCACCAAAGTGAGGTTATTCTTTAAGAGTTAGAGAACTTGTTGTTGATGCTTGATGTGGTCTTCCACTACTTTAACCTTATAATTATCTCTTAAATATGATGCAATGTGTTGTACCTTAAGAGACAATCCCTTATATGTGATAAGGAATCAGTGCTTAAGACATTTATAAAATTATGTCATAGAAATATTTGTCTTTGATTAATCACCCTCAAGTATTTATCATTAAACCCTAAAATATCAAATATAATGAATGTCTCACAATGTTGTTCTTTGTTGATTTTGAATGAAATGACCCTGAAAAAATGAAAGAAAGAAGCCCAAACTGATATGTTGTTACATAGAATATATCACCTCAAATTCCAGAAGAATTATATGAAGGAAATAGTTCAAACGAAGGAGCACCAATTAAGGATTTTAACTCTTGCTTACATAAGTAAAACAGACCTGCAACTCATTACTTCATCTTATTCAAAGATAGAAAACATAGAATGTAAACTTGAATACATATCAACATAAAAAGATGCCAAGAACTTGCTTTTTCATTCATTAATCATTTGAAATCTCTGAGTACAAAAATTGTAGTCTGAAGGTCCAAAACTCGGAACCTTTCTTCCCCTTAAATATTACATTAAATACAATAAAAAGAAGTTTGGAGCTGATATAACTGATCCTAACTACCTCAAATTCTTAGGACTTAGTAGGCTGTCTACTACGTACCATCGAAACGTCTTATTACAATTACATCATCTTGGAAAGAGTAGAATTACATAAATATTAACACCCTAATCTATATGCTGAATGCGAATTGATGATGATGTTGCTACATTTTATGGATCTGTTGATTTGTCTTTCTTTGAATTCAAAGGATCCTTTGGAAAATATATCGTCCAAGCTCTGCATTTCTTCCATATCTCGACTTTTGTTTTGGGTGAATGTGGCAGGTTGTGATACTCCAATCTAAAAGCAGTAATTCAGTTGAAATATGGCCTCTCTGCAAATAGAGTTTTTACCAACCACAGCAGTTGAAAATGTCTCTGAAGAAAGTTAATTATTGTTGCTCCCTTAAGCACTTGAGTCTTTTCATGTGTATTGTCAACTTTACTTTTTGCCAATACTAGTAAGTTTTCATAAGAATCCCATGAAAACAGACTTCCTCCAAGTCCCCAACATGAGGGTAGACCAGTTCTTGTTATTTTTTCAAATAACTTATCAAACTGACTTACTACTTCTTTAATTTCCATCAACTTCTTTTCTGTAGCCTTTCTGTAATCATTCTTGACAATCATCTTATTGATCTCCACTTCATATAGGATTCTATCTTTAATCTCATTTTCTTCTAACTCCTGGTATGTTTTAGAATTGATAAATTCAATGAATCTTCTTGTCCAAACAGCCCTATTGATTGTCTTGTATTTCTATGTCATGACTTGCTCTTCAAAATTATTGATGAGACTTTTCTCTTCTGCAACCACCATCAAAAAGCTCCAAATTGATTTCATTTCTGAAATGATATCATTCCAAATGATATCTTTTACCTATATTAAAGATATGTTTCATTTCATTTTCCTTTGAGACTTTTAATCTCAGCATTAGCATTTTGATAGTCCATTTTGTATTTACTGGCTTCATTTTCTACAACTTGAATAATATTTGATGTAGTCTCTAAATCTGCTTGAGCCTTTTTCCAATCTCTTTCTGCCATCTACAATTCAGTAGTCAACTAAGAAATTTGTGCTAGTGGGTCTTCATTACCTGTTGGAAAAATAAAATTACAAGAATGATTGTCAATATGATTTTGCAGTGACAGTGTAGTTTGCTTTAACTTAGAGACTTCTTCCTCCTTTTTCATGAGCTACTGTAGAATATTTTCTTTCTCGTTCTCTACCTCCGCAACTTCTGTTGCCAGGGAATGCTCTCCTATAGGAAATTTTAACTTTTTCTTCAATACAGATATCTCTGCTTCAGCACTTTGCAGAATTTTCTGCACATCAGTCCTATCATTAAGATCTACTCCAATATTTACCATGATTTTCTTCAGCTCCTCATTCTGGATTGTTAAAGCCCTAGAGTTGGATTTCTCTAACTTTAACTGCTTAATCACTTTTCCAAGCATATTCTCTGCCTTCATTTCGATTACATTAGTCTTTTTCAAGTCATTCACAATCAACTGACCTGTTTGCATATGTAGGTTCACCTTGTCTAGCAACGGGATTTTCTTCACATCCACAGTCAAATTCAAAGTATTGAATTTTTTAGAAGAACCAATTGACATATCAGAAAGATGAGAAAGAGAAATTTTGAATCGATATTTCTCAAGATCCATTGCAGTTAAAAGTCTTGTTTGGTCTGGAGCAATTTGATATTCAGCTTGGGCCTCCATGCTGGCATTCATCTTCTGGTTTCTCTCTACAATTTGGGCAAACATCTGTTTGATCAGATGCGCTTGTTCATGGGTGATTTCATTTCTCCTGGGTGAAGCAGGAACATTTTGTTCCTCTCCCAATTGTAAGGGAAAACCAGGTTGAGTATATGCAGTTTCTTCATTAAATTTTTCTCTTCTCAGCTCCCTGCTCCTCATATTCTAAATAAACCACTGTTTCTTTGCCTCTTTTACTTGATTTTTCTGAAATGACAGGAGTCTAAATATTTGAACCTGTTGAACACATAACACCTTTACTTTCCATCTTCTCTAGATCTGGCATGCTTTCATGAATGAAAGTTGAATACCCATTATCAATTCTTCTACTAGAAATAACACTGTGAGGGTCATAAGCCCATTTTTCCCCTAACAACAAGTGCATCTCATCAAGCATCCTAGTAACTTCTTCAAATGCTTGTCTCATAATAACTATGAAAGGACCTACAGTCATGGGCAGTTTGAAAATATGCCCCTTTTTCATGGGCACAAAGTGAATTTGATCAACATTTAGACTTTTCCGAATAAACTCCAATGAAAATAACCTCATAGGTACAAACACTGGAAGTCTATAAGGCTCAACACTCGCTCCATAAAGTCTAATTTCGGAATAATCCTAAAAAAAAACCAATCTCCAAATTTACAGTTTGCCCCTAAATGCAAGAAATCTTGAGCTTTGGGTAAGAAACAGTGGGGAGGAATTCCATTCAAAACTTTATATGCAATTGACATGAAATAACTGGAAAAATCAAACATACCAACTTCATTTTGTTCTCTTCTCACTATATCTGTCCAAAATACTACTGATTGCATCTTATTATTCATATCCATAATATTCAGACCTAGATGCATGAATTCCTCTACATTCTGATATAAGAATAAGTAAATAATTAATGAAGGAAACCTGAAAGAACCTATTAATGATAAGCTCATGAGTTGTGAATTGACAACTTCTTGCCTATAGGATGGAATATCCAGTACCATTCCTAGCTTCATCATCATGGCAAACATCCCCAAGATTGATTTATCCACTATGTTGTTGTCATCTTTGCCTAGAATCTTTGCAATGCTGCTCAGCACTGGCTTAACCTCAATATCAAAAATTTCCATAGGGAAATATTTACTGTCAGGCTGAAATTGTTGCGTGTTAGGCTTTAGAAAATGAATGAATTGATAAGAATCATCAGAGAATTTGACATATGATTCTGAGTCAGGGTAACAAAGGGCTTAGTGAATTAGCTAGGCAGATACTTGCAAAACATTCTCCCCCTGACAATTCATCACAAAAAATTTCCCAGGATACATAACAGATACTAACCAATATATGAATTTAGGAAAAAGAAGGGTTTTAGGGATACATGAAAATAGCACACCAGTCTTTGCCATGGCAATATAAACTGGGGAAGCTTTATCATTTAAGAGGACTTACTGGTAAAACGGAAGGTGAACCAAGGAACAATTGGTGTCTTGAATATCCTTCTCAGTATCGGTGAGAGGGATATGACTAGTAGAACCTGACAGGGATGAGCGTTTAGCCATGATTCAGAGTTATGACAATGGATGACTTATAGGGAAACCAATTCTTGATAGGGTGACAGAAAACTAAACAGGGCGCAGCGCAAACAAATTTCAAACATCAACTTAATCACAAATGATTTTGAAAAGAATGAGAACTGTAAATAGGTGGCGTGGCTTCGAACTTAAATGTTGATAAGACGTGCCAATAGACCGTTAAGCACTCCTGATGTGGAAGACAACTGTAACCAACTCAGCATCTTACGTCACTGTGGGTGGTCTCGAAGTACGGAGGATTATTTTGGCTTCTGGCCCCGCAATCAATCTCCACCACTCATCTATGTTACTCCCGTAGTCAACATAGTCAACTACGGAGGCACTCTCCATATTAATTAGTGCACTAGTAGTGCCCATGGGTTGAGCCCTTTTTTCAGTGTTCAATAAACCATCGCATCCTGCTCGATGAAATAATCGACATTTAAACTTTAAGTCGAGACCCACTTTCATAAAGTCAAAAAGTATTTAAATTTTTAACTCTAATATAATGAGCAGAAATATTTTTATGCTAAAGTATAAGAACTTTAATACATTAAAATATTTTTAACAATTTATATATATATTTTTTTTGTATTTTAAAAATTGAAAATAAAAGGATATTACTAATGATCCACAACATCTGGCTCCACTTGGGGATAGTTTTTTTTTCCACAAAACACTGAGAACCTGCAGATTAGTGCCTTCACTTTGGGCATGGAGTCAAATAATGTCTGATGAAAAATATACAATGAGGAAAACCAAATATGTACAATGATGAACCAGCTATTTTCAGTGCTGAAAATAATGTTTCAGATACTTCCCATTCACAGGCAGTCCTACTGCTTCTCCATCAATATTTTCCAGCATAAAAGTGTTATTTGATCTAGTTTCAATGATTTTATAAGGGCCATACCACAGAGGATCAAACTTACCATGCTTCCCCTTTTCCTCTCTTCATGTATCCCATCTTAATACCAGATCTCCAGTTTGGAACATAATCTCCTTTACCTTCATGTCAAAAATGGACTTCATTTTCTCCTGATATGTGACCAAATTTTCCTTGACTTTATTCCTACTTTCACTCAATTCTATTACTTTATTAAGCCTTCTTATCAATGCATTAGGTTCCTCTTGCACTTCTTGAAGAAAATAAATTACTGGTCTTTCTAACTGAGTGGGAAACAAAGCTTGAGTACCATATACTAACTCATAAGGGGACTTACCAGTAGATCTTCTAGTAGTCATTCTCACTGCCCATAGAGCAAATATCAGCTTTGAGTCCCAATTCTTCTGGTTCTCATTAATCGTTTTCTTCAATATCTTTACCAATATCTTGTTAGATGATTCTGCTAATCCATTATGTTGAGGATGATATGATGTAAAATGAGACAAGATCACATTATAAGTTTGACAAAAATTTATGAACCTTATTGAGTTGAATACCTAAGCATTGTCTGTTACAATTTTCACTGGACATCCGAGCCTGCTGAAAATATTCTCTTCCAGAAACTTCATTACTACTAGATCATTTTCTTTTCTGGTAGGAATTTCCTCCACCCATTTTGTAAAATAATCAGTGGCAGTCAGAATCCACTTAAATTTCCCACTTGATGGTAAATTTATTTCTCCAATAAAATCCAATCCCTATTGTCTGAAAGGTTCTTCAATAAAAATAGAGAGAACAGGTAAAGGAGCTAACCTTTTCTTTTCTGCAAACAATTGACATTTCTGACAGCTTCTAACCACTTTGTACACATCAGAAAATAAAGAAGATCAGTAAAAACCTGATTTAAGGATCTTATGAGCAGTTACTTTCCAACTATAATGGCCTCCACACACACATTCATGGTACTCTTTAATAACTTCCATTGATTCTCCTTCTCTCAAACATAGTAAGAAGTCACCAGCAGTATCTTTCCAATATAATTTAGCATCAATTATAACATAAGGTTGAGCTTTAAGTTTTAGAGCTCTGTACTTTGCTCTATTGATTTAGGGAGGGCAAGAAAAAAAACACAAATAGTGAATAATATCTTTGTACTAGTCTGAGCAGAGAAATTTGTATTTGACTGTTGACTTTGTTTTAATCTGATTTGTCTCCTCAACCACTTCATCTAAAGGTGCAAGCAAATTGATTCCCAAATTTTTAAAATTAGATTCTGTCAGCAATTTAGCCAATCCCTGTCCCTTAACTAGCTTAGTAGGCTTAATGTCTAAATCATACTCTTAGATTTTGGCAATCCATTTTCCTCTTTTCCCCTCCACAACACTCTAAATCGGCACATCTATTACAACAGAATTAGGTACATATGCTACTATTTAGAATGAATTACATAGGTCCTGAAAGCTTTTAATGATTTAACTAAAGCATATACCTACTTCTCCAAGATATTATATTTGAGTTCTGCATCTCTGAGGAATTAACTGAAAAATGCTACCAATTGCTCTTTCCCTTCTTCCTTCTTCTGTAACAACATAACAACAATAGTACAAGGTGATGCAAATGAAAATATTTGGAAAGGCTTCAGATAATCTGGGCTAATCAAAACTTGAGCATCTTGAAGAGCCTCTTTAATTCTATTAAAGGATTCTCTTTCATCTTTGTCCCATTTTACTTCAGCATTTTTCTTTAACATATCTGTCATTCTTCTGAAAATCTCAGCATAGTTTGGAACAAATCTTCTTAGAAAATTAATTTTCCCTAGAAACCTTTGGATATCCTTCTTACTTCTATGTAATGGAATAGTTTGTATAGCCTCAACTCTTGCTGGATCAATTTTTACTCCTTCTTTTGAAACTATATGTCCCAACAACTTACCTTCCTCCAAAGAAAACAAATATTTCTTAGGATTCAATGATAACCCAAATTTCCCGCATTTCAAGAAAGCCTTATGCAGGTGTTCCAAGCATTCATCATCAGAACCTGAAAAAATAGTCACATCATCCAAATATATGACTACAAATTTGTCACCCACAAAATAAATATCCATTGCCCTCTGGAAAGTAGCTCATGCATTCATAAGGCTGAATGGCATCCTAGCATACATGAATGTTTTGCAGGGTGTGGTGAAAGTTGTTTTCTTCTGATCTTCCTTCTCAACAGCTACCATGTTGTACCCAAAAAAACCATCAACCATGGACAACCTATAAGCCCTAGTTACTTTCTGTAAGACATAGTCCATCTTTGGAAAAGGATAATTATCTTTCAAGGAGGCTCTATTCAAGTTCCTGAAATCTACACATAATCTTATCTCTCCATTTTTTTTCCTAACTGGCACTAGATTTGAAACCCAATCTGAGTATCTGAGTGGGACTACGATTTTTTCTTCTAAAATTTTCTTTACCTCTTTTTCAATCGGGGCAAGTAACAGTGGATTAATCTGTCTGAGCTTTTGACTATGTGGATTAACCCCATCTTTCAGTGGTATTTTATGTTGAATAATATTTAAATCATAAGTCTTTAAATCTTCATATGACCATGCAAACACATCCATGAATTTTTTGGAAAGATCTACATACCTTTCCTTATAATCCGTAGGAACAAATTTAAATATTTTGACCATTTTGGGCTCCTGTTGAGTTCCTAAATTATATTCCTCCATTTCTCCATCCTGAGATACTTTCTTCTGGTTCACTGCTACATCATTAGAATCAAATAATATTTCAAGAGGAACTAGGCCCCTAGGAAATATATTATCCTTCAACTGAATTATCTTCTGATCACCAATTATCTGTTTTAGGTCTCTAGGCACATCATTTTGATCATTTTTTTCACTTTCTAGATCAATTTCACTCTCTTCAAAATTTCCAATCATTGTTAAAAATTGATTGATCTACTCATCATCCTCGAAAACCTGCCAATGCTTTACATTATCAAGGATTGAAGACCTGTGTCTCAACTCAATTTCATATCTCAGTCTTGGATTAATGGGTGGCTTGAATGTACTGGCTGCAACCACTAGTGAATCTGCCATTCTATTTTCTTCCCTTGGAATAAACTAAATATTAAAGGCTTCAAAATAATTTTCAATTAGATCCCACACCTCATTTCTATAAGATCTCAATCTGGGATGCTTGGTCTAAAAAAAATTATTAATCTGTCTTATTACTAATTCAGAATCACCAAAAATGGAAATAGATTGAATTCCCATTTGTTTAGCAGTTTGAAGGCTCAAAATCAATGCTTCATACTCAGCTACATTATTAGTTGATTCAAATTCAATTTTGAAAGAAAAAGGTAAAAGGTTACCTTCTAGAGATATAAATATGAACCCAACTCTAATACCCTCCTTAGAATATGCACCATCAAAATAACCTCCAAATTTTATTTGAATACATCTCCTTATGTACACTTTCTAAAGAGAGCTGCTTCTGTGAGTCTTCAGCAAATTTTGCATCTTCATGCAGCATAAAACAAGAGAGATCCTCCTTCTCTTGACCATAAATAGGGGAATTACCTACATCCTTCTTGGTGGTAGTTTTCATGAATCTGGTTTCTCTATACAACCTTCTCTCTTCCCCATTGAAAACAAGAATGATGGCATATGTGAAATCCAATTTTAAGACACCTCCAAGCTTTGCTCCCCAAGATCTGGAAAATAACATACCAAGTCTCGCTGGAATATCTACAACTACTACATCCATCATGATACTCTTGGCAGGAATTTGGGCCAAGGAAACAACCATGTCTTTAATAAGCCCAACACACTTCACATAATTATGTAGAATGGAATCATGTAAAAGTACTGATATATAAAAAGGTGGAACAAAATAATCTACCTCTTCAACATGAGGACTGAAAGTAACCACTGGTTTTTCTTATTTAAAATTCACAATATCACCCACCTCGTCAAATTGAGATAAATTAATAAATTCTGTAATATCTTTCTTATACCCAGGTGTTTTAGCCAACTCAAGAAGAGGTACTTGAATTTTAACTTTTTCTAACTCTTTGGACAAACTAAAATTTTGGTTTTGTTTAGTAAACTTTTCAGATTCTTCTTGATTTTTTTTAGGATTTGCATGTTGCTCAGGAACAGTAAAAATATTCTCCAAAATATTAGAATTATTAGGCTTATTTTGGGAAGCCTCAGCTTCTTGCTTCTCTTTTTCTTTTACTGGATTCATGGGCTGCTTCCCCTTGTCTGATTGTTTTACTGAATTTTTCTGTTGTGGAGTCGCCATTGGACAAGGAACTGGCTTTGATTATTTCTCTTCATCATCCTGAGTTCTCAACCTCTTTTTTGATCTCAAGTCATACGTTTTATGCAATTCTGCTTACATAAAATTAGTGAATTGTCTGCCATAATCATCCATCTCTTCCTGATCAAATGAAATATCATCTTCTTTACATTCTTCTTCACATTCTTTTTCAGATTCCTCTTTTGCACCATCCTCCATATATGTGGCAGAAATTTGATATTCATCTTCTTTCTGATCATCATCAACAGAATTTGAAGGTGATGCTTCTATATATAAGGGTGCTTGAACTTGATCCTGATCTATTCTTTCCCTCTACAAAATCTGCAGGGGCTACTTCCTGAACTGGGAATTAAAAACCCCTCTGTTTTTCTGTGTATATTTCTTGCTATCCAATTCCATATTTACTAATTTTTTTGACAAATTTTTAATGACCTTAGCCATGTCATCAATCCTTTGATCTTGTAATGACTCTTCCTTAGCTTTACCTTTATCTTGAACTGACTGCTTTTCTTGAACTTTCCCAGCAGCATGCATATTTGCTTCAACCTCCAAAGCATCAGTTTAGATTTTTCAAGAGTATGGGACCTTATTTCTTTCAAAGTAAAACTAAAATCTGATACAAATGCCCTAGCAAAAATAACTCTTTCTCTAATAGGAGGAGGTTTCATTTCTGTAGGCAAACTATTGTACAATTTATTGAATCTTTTAATGAAATCACTCATATTTTCATCTGTTTTTTTCTTAATAGCATTAAACTTAGTCAAAGAATAATCATGGTATCTCTTTTCACCCCATCTTTAGATGAATTTTCCTTCTAACTCATCCCAATCATTAATTGAGCCATTTGTTAATCCTTTAAACCAATTTCTTTCCTCTCCACTTAGAGACTGCACAAAAAGTCTCATTACTACATCTAGATGTTCAACATTAAAATTTTCAAAAAAAGTGCAAAACAAAGGAAAGTGTTGTTCTGCAGTTATTTCATCTTCACCAGTAAATCTAGGAAGCAACTTAAGATACTCTCGAGGAATTTCATTCATTGGTTGAGGAAGATTTAATGGTGCATATATATTCATCAAGAAAGTAGGGGCCACCATGTTTATGCCCCAATTAACTGCTCCTTGAGTAGGGGGATCTGTGTACCATTTGCAGGTATGGATGAATGGGGTGAAACAACTGATAAGGGAAGGGGCTGATAAACTAAAGCAGAAGAACTAGCAACTATATTAGGTTGAGTTTCTGTAAATGTGAATTATACAGACTCAAAAGACTGCTCTTCTAACCTTGGTTCTTGGAAATGAATGGATGGAGACAAGGATTCTTGTTCCGAGAAAGTGAGCTTCCAGTAAATATCCTTAGATGAAAGGTTATGAGAACTTTTGCCAGGTGCAGGCAGTGTGGCATCAGGTGTAGAAAGCGTTCTTGATTTCTAGCCTTTTTTTGAAACCAACTTTTTTGGATTTGAAAGGTAGGAGCTTTCTGCTGGGAGGTATATGACCTCATATGTGGCCTCTTATAAGCCAGAATTAGAAAATGAAGACACAGCTTTAATATTTCCTCCTATAAGAACAACCAAAGGAAATATGAACAAAACCCAGGGAAAAACTTCGATTCTTCATCCCCGGCAATGACGTCAAAAAATGTTGTACCTTAAGAGAAAATCCCTTAGATGTGATAAGGAATCAATGCTTAAGACATTTATACAATTATGTCACGGAAATATTTGTCTTTGTTTAATCACCCTAAAGTATTTATCATTAAACCCTCAAATATCAAATATAATGAATGTCTCACAATGTTGTTATTTGTCGATGTTGAATGAAATGACCAGAAGAAAATGAAAGAAAGAAGCCCAAACTGATATGTTGTTACACAGAATATATCACCTCAAATTCCAGAAGAATTATATGAAGGAAATAGTTAAAACGAAGGAGCACCAATTAAGGATTTTAACTCTTGCTTACATAAGTAAAAATATACATGCAGCTCATTACTTCATCTTATTCAAAGATAGAAAACACAGAATGTAAACTTGAACACATATCAACATAAATAGATGCCAAAAACTTGAATTTTCATTCATTAATCATTTTAAATCTCTGAGTACAAAAATTGTGGTCTGAAGGTACAAAAATCGAAACCTTTCTTCCCCTTAACTATTACATTAAATACAATAAAAGCATCTTGGAACTGATATAACTGATCCTAACTACCTCAACTTCTTAAGACTTCGTAGGCTCTCTACTACATACCACCAAAACGTCCTATTACAATTACATCATCTTGGAAAGAGTAGAATTACATAAATATTAACACCCTAATCTATATGCTGAACGTGAATTGATGACGATGCTACTGCATTTTCTGGATCGGTTGATTTGTCTTTCTTTGAAGTCAAAGGATCCTTTGGCAAATCTATCGTCCAATATCTACATGTTAGGTTCATATATTACTAGTATAGTCCCTTATTGTTGTTAGTGTAACCCCCTTATTGATATTATTGTACCCTTGTAACCCCCATATTGTTATTATTTTCCCTTAAATTATTATTGTTAGGTTAGCTAGGATTACATTGTGGCCCCACTAGGATTACATTATGGCCCCATGGACTCCTATATATAGAAAGGAGGTTTTGTAATTTATATCATCCAATAATTGTTCATTTATGTAATGTGTTGGAGGTTTCCCCCTCGAAGTGGCTTATTTCTAAGGCGTTGATATCTCTTTTCTTCTATTTTTGGAGCAGGTTTCACAACATTTGGTATCAGAGGTTTGGATTCTAGGGTTTTCGCTGCTCCAAACCTGTCATCGTGGAATTTTCGCTATAACTTTTTTTCTACGAAGGTTCAAAAGCTGAAATTTTTAGAGTGCAAAACCGAAATTCTGAGGAACATCGTCGCAAAGTTTCAGAGCTTGGTTCGCAATATTTTTGGAGATATGATCTATGGAAGTTAGGGCTTTTTGCAAGCTCATGAATTTAACCTAAACACGTCATCACGACATTTGCGCTATAATTTTTTTCTATGAAGTTTCAAAAGCTTAAATGTTTAGAAAGTGAAGCCAAAATCCTAAGGAACATTTTCACAAAATTTTAGAGCTTTTTTCGCAACATTTTCGGAGATATGATCTATGGAAGTTAGGTCTTTTTCAGGCTCCCGAATTTCATCTCAAAGTGGTTATCGTGGGAAAATATTCCTAACTCTCTCTCTGAGCATCGGATTGGAATGATGTAAAAAGTGGTTGTAAGAACATGGAATGTAGTTTATTTTCTTTCAATTTTAGAGCCCAAGGAGGAAACAGTGACACGTGGCAAGTCGTACAAGTTCACTCTACTGAACCAGTCCATAATTGGGTCATTGTGGGAGTTTGGACATAACTTTGCCTTGAAGAATCCAAATCAAGTCATACCTGTGTCATTTGAAAGAAGCTTCAGAGGGCTACTATAAGGCTAAATTTCAAATATTGAGGATCTGAAATTACAGAGATAATTCAATTCCAATATAGAGCTCCTCAAAAGCAAGTAAAAGGTGTGTCTTTTTTTTTCCCGAATTGCATAAGTCTTGTTTGAAGAATCAATTGAATTTATTCCAAGGGCATATTGTAGAATATACATCAATATTAGATTCTAAAACGGCCCCTAAAAAGAATTCAACACCCATTAAGCCTTTAGAAGGCTCTACTATGACTCATGAAGACAAATAATGGAAACATGACATATCAAATTTACAAGAGCAAGTGCAACAAATTTTTCTCTCGCAAAGAGCAACAAAAAATGACATGGAAGTTTTGAAGAAAGGTGTGGAAACTAAGATGGATGGTTTGAAGAAATGAGTGGAATCTAAGATGGATCGTTTGAAGAATGGCATGGAAGCTAAGATAGATGGCATGGAAGCTGGCATGGAATCTAAGATGGATGACTTGGAAGCTAAGATCGATGAAAAAATGGAAAACATGAAGAATGATCTAAAAGCAGACATGGAAGTTTGAAAATTTTGATACAACAAATGTTTCCTAATGGTGAAAAGATAGTAGAGGAAACTCATGATGAGAACAAAATAAATTTTAATTGTGATTTCATAAACTCTAATGTTTGCGGGAAGAACCACCATATTCCAAAAATGGATATGAGGAAGTTTGATGGAAAGGATCCTGTAACATGGATACTACAGATGGAGCAATACTTTGATCTCAATAATGTGCAAAACACACAAAAGGTACGCATTGCAACTTTACATTTAGAACAAAATACATTTGTATGGTATCGATGGCTTTGTTCCCATAAAAAAATTGTCACTTGGTCAATTTTTATGGAGGAAATGATAGCACATTATGAGGATACAAAGAGCAACACCTTCTTTAGCCAATTGATAAATCTCAAACAAAAGGGTTTAGTGGGGCAGCACATTGAGGACTTTCAAAAATTGAATATAAGGGTAACTGATATTCCAGAGGAACACAGGATTGATCTCTTCATAGGCACTTTAAAGGATAACATCCAACATGAAGTTCGCGTTTTGGAACCTGATTCATTGGAGAAGGCATTCGGGTTGGCAAGAAAAGTTGAATGTAAAATTATGGCGACAAGGAAGCCTACCACTCAATTCTATAAAGAAGGAAGTGTTGCTACGCCTAGATTTCCACAACCTACAAGGTTGACACCACAACAATTGGAAGAAAAAAGAGCAAAAGGGCTTTGCTACAGTTGTGATAGTAAATACACTAAAGGTCATAAGTGTGCTGAGAAGAAATTATTTTACATAGATTGTGAAGAAGAAGAAGAAAATGAACAAGAAGAGGATATACACCAGGAACCAACCCTAGAAGAGGAAGAAATGAGTCCGACCATATTGTGTAGTGCATTGGCAGGAATTACCACTCCTCAAACTCTCAATATAGAAGGACATATCAAGAAGAAAAAGGTAATAGTGTTGATTGATTCAGGTAGTACCCATAATTTTATTCATTGTAAGGTAGCCAAGGAATTGAATTGTTTCCTATACCCAACACGAGAATGTCAAGTGATGGTTGCAAATGGAGGAACTATAAATTGCTCTGGAAAATGCCATAATATCAAGCTAACCATGGGGGAATATGTATTGAATATTCTAATGCTTTCCATTCCTATGGGAGGTGCTGATGTTGTACTAGGAGTACAATGGTTACAATCTTTGGGGACGGTAGCTTTTAATTTTCAAGAACTTTTCTTGAAATTTTTTTCAGAAGGAAAGGAAGTTGAATTACGAGGTATTGCGGGGAAGCCAGGAAGGATAATAAGCTCTAATGTCATGACAAAGCTTCTAAAGAAATAACAACGAGGCGTAATTGCACAATTATGCTCACTAGAAGTTCCAACATCAAAATCATCTATTTCTGCAGATCTC
This sequence comes from Pinus albicaulis, assembly GCA_034641835.2. Classification (NCBI taxonomy): domain Eukaryota; kingdom Viridiplantae; phylum Streptophyta; class Pinopsida; order Pinales; family Pinaceae; genus Pinus; species Pinus albicaulis. The sequence continues at coordinate 1,384,725,896 of CM076574.1, forward strand.
CAAAAGTCTTGGACAATCATTCCAAGGTGTTTGAAACTCCCAAAGGACTCCCACCTATTCGTGATCATGATCATGCTATTCATTTGATTCCCGGAAGTGTTCCTCCAAACATCAGGCCTTATAGATATCCTTACTTCCAAAAGAGCGAAATTGAACGTATGATTGCAGAAATGTTAGAGGCAAGTATAATTCAACCTAGTCAAAGTTCTTTCTCTGCTCCTGTAGTATTGGTACACAAGAAGGATGGATCATGGCGAATGTGTCCGGATTATAGGGAGCTCAATAAGCTCACCATTAAAGATAAATTTCCAATTCCTGTGATTGATGAATTATTGGATGAATTACATGGAGCAATTTATTTTACCAAGTTGGATCTTCGTTCAGGATATCATCAAATTAGAATGAAGACTGAAGATATTCCAAAAATATCATTTCGAACTCATGAGGGTCATTATGAATTTTTGGTCATGCCTTTTGGCCTTACAAATGCACCTTCTACATTTCAAGGGTTGATGAATTCCATTTTCAAACCCTTCCTTATAAAATTTGTGCTAGTATTTTTTGATGATATTCTAATCTACAATAGGTCTTGGAAGGATCATGTTCAACATGTTGACAGGGTGCTCAAACTATTTCAGGAGAAACAATTATATGCAAAAACATCCAAATGTTTCTTTGGAGTACAAGAGGTGGAATATATAGGTCATATTGTATCTCACGAGGGTGTTAAGGTAGACCCTAAAAAAATTAAAGCCATTAAGGAATGGAACTTCCCCACAACCATAAAGAAGTTGCAAGGATTTCTCGGGTTAACAGGGTATTATCGCAAGTTTGTTAAGAATTATGGGAGAATAGCAGCACCTCTAACAACATTATTAAAGAAATATGCATTTTCATGGAATTATGAAGAAACTAAGGCCTTTGAACATATTAAAGAAGCAATGTGCCTAGCACCGGTCTTAGTTACGCCAGACTTCACAAAAACCTTTATTGTGGAATGTGATGCCTCAGGAAATGGAATTGGTGTTGTTTTAATGCAACAAGGAAGACCCATTGCTTTTGAAAGTATTCCAATCAAAGTAAAGTATTTATAGAAACCTATTTATGAGAAGGAAATGTTAGCAATACTGCATGCACTAAAGAAATGGAGAAATCACCTAATGGGAAGACACATCAAGGTAAAAATTGATCATGATAGGCTGAAACACTTTTTGGAACAAAGAATATCTTCAGAAGAGCAACAAAAATGGGTCACAAAGATGTTGGGTTATGACTTTGAAATAATCTACCAAAAAGGGAAGCTAAATGTTGTTGCAGATGCACTCTCAACAAAGAATGAAGAGGTGGAAGCATTCCTTTGTGCCATTCTATTATCCAACCAGATTGGATAACCGAAGCAAGAGATGAATGGAAGAAGGACGAAGAAGTGTGGACACTCATTCAAAAGTTGCAGCAATATCCTAGTACATCTGATACATTTAGTTGGAAAAACGATTCCTTATGGTACAAAGATTGCTTATATCTTTGTAAGAATTCCCAACTAACACAAAATATTCTTTTGGAATTGCACACTTATCCTTTAGGAGGACACTCAGGATTTTTAAAAACTTACCACAAGGTGAAGAAAGAATTATTTGGGATGGCCTTAAATCTAATATTCAAAATTTTGTGGTGGAATGTTTGGTTTTCCTGCAGAGTAATGTTGAGAGATTTAAGACCCCGAGTTTTCTACAACCTTTATCCATTTCATGTCAACGTTGGGAGGATATTTCAATGGATTTTATCATAGGTTTACCTAATTCTGAAGGAAAGAGTGTCATCATGGTGGTAGTTGATAGACTTACCAAGTATGCACACTTTTGTGCATTATCTCATCCATTTAAAGCAAGTACAATTTCTACTAAATTTATGGACACAATTCAAAAGCTACATGGAAACCCAAGGGTTATTGTGAGCGACAGAGATGCCATTTTTACTGGAAATTTTTGGATGGAGTTATTTTCTTGTTTGGGTACTCAATTAACTCATAGCTCATCTTATCATCCTCAATTTGATGGTCAAACTGAGATAGTAAATAAATTTTTGGAAGGATATCTTCGTTGTTTTTTATCTGATAAAAAAACACAATGGGTCAAGTAGTTACCTCTCACTGAATGGTGGTATAACACTTCCTTCCATACTGCAGCAAAAATGACCCCATTTATCACACTTTATGGATATCATCCACCATCCATCACATCATCTTTAAGAGAAAATTCGAAGGTTCAAGCAGTGGAAGATCACATCGAGTATCAACAAGAAGTTCTCTAACTCTTAAAGGACAACCTGAATTTGGCACAAAATAAAATGAAACAATAGGAAGATCAACATCGCAACGAGAGAAGTTTTGATGTAGGAGACTGGGTATTTTTACGGCTACAACCATACAAACAAATGTCCCTCAAGCAAGCTAAGAAGGATAATAAATTATCACCAAAGTAATATTGTCCTTACAAGGTGTTGCAAAATATTGGTACTATGGCATACAAATTGGAGCTTCTGTTGTGTAACCAGCTCCAAAAGGAGAAGAAAAGAGATATCAACGCCTTAGAAATGAGCCACTTCGATGGGGCAACCTTCAATACATTACATAAATGAACAATTCTTGGATGATACAATTCACAAAACCTCCTTTCTATATATAGGAGTCCATGGGGCCATAATGTAATCCTAGTGGGCCACAATGTAATCCTAGCCGACCTAACAATAATAATTTAAGGGCAGAATAATAACAAAATGGGGGTTACAAGGGTACAATAATAACAATAAGGGGGTTACACTAACAACAATAAGGGACTATACTAGTAATATAGGGACCTAACATGCCCCTTTCCTTCAAAAAAGTGTTGTCCTCAATGCTTGAGTAGCTCTGGGTGCTTCTGTATAAAATTCTCATCCTCCCATGTAGAATCTTCAGTGGGTAAGTTCTTCCACTTGATGAGATACTCTGAAATTGATCGATTCCGTAGTTGTCGAGTTCTTTTTTCCATGACTGCTTCAGGTTCCAATATGATTTTTCCTTCCCCATCAAGTTCTGGCAATACTGTTTGAACTGGAAGATTTTCACCTATAACCTTCTTTAAGCATGAAACATGGAAAACTGGATGTACTCGCGAAGAAGCAGGAAGCTCCAATTTGTATGCCATAGTACCAATCTTTTGCGACACCTTGTAAGGACCATAGTACTTTGGCGATAATTTATTATCCTTCTTTGCTTGCTTGAGGGACATTTGTTTGTATGGTTGTAGCCGTAAAAATACCCAATCTCCTACATCAAAACTTCTCTCGCTACGATGCTGATCTGCCTGTTGTTTCATTCGATTTTGTGCCAAATTCGGGTTATCCTTTAAGAGTTGGAGAACTTCTTGCTGATGCTCGATGTGATCTTCCACTGCTTGAACCTTCGAATTTTCCCTTAAAGATGATGTGATGGATGGTGGATGATATCCATAAAGTGCCATAAATGGGGTCATTTTTGCTGCGGTATGGAAGGAAGTGTTATACCACCATTCAGCGAGAGGTAACCACTTGACCCATTGTGTTTGTTTATCGGATACAAAACAACGAAGATATCCTTCCAAACATTTATTTACTATCTCAGTTTGACCATCAGATTGAGGATGATAAGATGAGCTATGAGCTAATTGAGTACCCAAACAAGAAAATAACTCCGTCCAAGAATTTCCAGTAAAAATGGGATCTCTGTCGCTCACAATAACCCTTGGGCTTCCATGTAGCTTTTGAATTCTGTCCATAAATGTAGTAGCAACCGTACTTGCTTTAAATGGATGAGATAATGCACAAAAGTGTGCATACTTGGTAAGTCTATCAACTACCACCATGATGACACTCTTTCCTTCGGACTTAGGTAAACTTGTGATAAAATCCATTGAAATCTCCTCCCAATGTTGACTTGGAATGGATAAAGGTTGTAGAAGTCACGGGGTCTTAATTATTTTCCACTTTATTCTGCTGGCAAACCAAACATTCCCCCACAAACTTTTGAATATCATATTTAAGGCCATCCCAAAAAAATTATTTCTTCACCTTGTGGTAAGTTTTTAAAAATCCTGAGTGTCCTCCTAAAGGAGAAGTGTGCAATTCCAGAAGAATCTTTTGTTTTAGTTGGGAATTCTTACAAAGATATAAGCGATCTTTGTACCATAAGGAATCATTTCTCCAACTAAATGTATCAGATGTACTAGGATCTTGCTGCAACTTTTGAATGAGTATCCATACATCTTTGTCCTTCTTCCATTCATCTCTTGCTTCATTTATCCAATCTGGTTGGATAATAGAAATGGCACAAAGCAATGCTTCCACCTCTTCATTCTTTCTTGAGAGTGCATCTGCAACAACATTCAGCTTTCCTTTTTTGTAGATTATTTCAAAGTCATAACCCAACATCTTTGTGACCCATTTTTTCTGTTCTTCTGACGATAGTCTTTGTTCCAAAAAGTGTTTAAGACTATCATGATCATTTTTTACCTTGAAGTGTCTTCCCATTAGGTAAGTTCGCCATTTCTTTAGTGCATGCAGTATTGCTAACATTTCCTTCTCATAAATAGGTTTCTGTAAATACTTCCCTTTGATTGGACGACTTTCAAAAGCAATGGGTCTTCCTTCCTGCATTAAAACTGCACCAATTCCATTTCCTGAGGCATCACATTCCACAATAAAGGTTTTTGTAAAGTCTGGTGTAGCTAAGACCGGTGCTAGGCACATTGCCTCTTTAAGACGTTCGAAGGCCTTAGTTGCTTCAGGAGTCCATGAAAATGCATCTTTCTTCAATAATGTTGTTAGAGGTGCTGCTATTCTCCCATAATTCTTAACAAACTTGCGATAATACCCTTTTAAGCCGAGAAATCCTCGCAACTGCTTTATGGTCATGGGGACTTTCCATTCCTTAATGGCTTTAATTTGTTAGGGTCTACTTTAACACCCTCGTGAGATACAATATGACCCAGATATTCCACCTCTTGTACTCCAAAGAAACATTTGGATGTTTTTGCATATAATTGTTTCTCCTGCAATAGTTTGAGCACCCTGTCAACATGTTCAACATGATCCTTCCAAGACCTACTGTAGATTAGTATATCATCAAAAAATGCTAGCACAAATTTTCTAAGGAAGGGTTTGAAAATGGAATTCATCAACCCTTGAAATGTAGAAGGTGCATTGGTAAGGCCAAAGGCATGACCAAAAATTCATAATGACCCTCATGAGTTCGAAATGCTGTTTTTGAAATATCTTCAGTCTTCATTCTAATTTGATGATATCCTGAACGAAGATCCAACTTGGTAAAATAAATTGCTCCATGTAATTCATCCAATAATTCATCAATCACAGGAATGGGAAATTTGTCTTTAATGGTGAGCTTATTGGGCTCCCTATAATCCGGACACATTCGCCATGATCCATCCTTCTTGTGTACCAATACTACAGGAGCAGAGAAAGAACTTTGACTAGGTTGAATTATACCCGCCTCCAACATTTCTGCAATCATACGTTCAATTTCGCTCTTTTGGACGTAAGGATATCTATAAGGCCTGATGTTTGGAGGAACACTTCCTAGAATCAAATGAATAGCATGATCATGATCACGAATAGGTGGGAGTCCTTTGGAGGTTTCAAACACCTTGGAATGATTGTCCAAGACTTGTTGGAGATCTGCAGAAATAGATGATTTTGATGTTGGAAATTCTAGTGAGCATAATTGTGCAATTACGCCTCGTTGTTCTTTCTTTAGAAGCTTTGTCATGACATTAGAGCTTATTATCCTTCATGGCTTCCCCGCAATACCCCGTAATTCGACTTCCTTTCCTTCTGAAAAAAATTTCAAGAAAAGTTCTTGAAAATTAAAAGCTACCGTCCCCAAAGATTGTAACCATTGTACTCCTAGTACAACATCAGCACCTCCCATAGGAATAGCAAGCATTGGACTAGTCAATACATATTCCCCCATGGTTAGCTTGATATTATGGCATTTTCCAGAGCAATTTATAGTTCCTCCATTTGCAACCATCACTTGACATTCTGGTGCTGGGTATAGGAAACAATTTAATTCCTTGGCTACCTTACAATGAATAAAATTATGGGTGCTACTGAATCAATCAACACTATTACCTTTTTCTTCTTGATATGTCCTTCTATCTTGAGAGTTTGAGGAGTGGTAATTCCTGCCAATGCATTACACGATATGGTCGGACTCATTTCTTCCTCTTCTAGGGATGGTTCCTGGTGTATATCCTCTTCTTGTTCATTTTCTTCTTCCTCTTCACAATCTATGTAAAATAATTTCTTCTCAGCACACTTATGACCTTTAGTGTATTTGCTATCACAACTGTAGCAAAGCCCTTTTGCTCTTTTTCCTTCCAATTGTTGTGGTGTCAACCTTGTAGGTTGTGGAAATCTAGGCGTAGCAACACTTCCTTCTTTATAGAATTGAGTGGTAGGCTTCATTGTCGCCATAATTTTACATTCAACTTTTCTTGCCAACCTGAATGCCTTCTCCAATGAATCAGGTTCCAAAACGCGAACTTCATGTTGGATGTTATCCTTTAAAGTGCTTAGGAAGAGATCAATCCTGTGTCCCTCTGGAATATCAGTTACCCTTATATTCAATTTTTGGAAGTCCTCAATGTGCTGCCCCACTAAACCCTTTTGTTTAAGATTTATCAATTGGGTAAAGAAGGTGTTGCTCTTTGTATCCTCATAATGTGCTATCATTTCCTCCGTAAAAATTGACCAAGTGACAATTTTTTTACGGGAACAAAGCCATTGATACCATACAAATGTATTTTGTTCTAAATGTAAAGTTGCAATGCGTACCTTTTGTGTGTTTTGCACGTTATGGAGATCAAAATATTGCTCCATCTGTAGTATCCATGTTACAGGATCCTTCCATCAAACTTCCTCATATCCATTTTTGGAATATGGTGGTTCTTCCCGCCAACATTCGAGTTTATGAAATCATGATTAACATTTATTTTGTTCTCATCAGGAGGTTCTTCTCCTATATTTCCGCCATTAGGAATCATTTCTGGTTTTAAGCTTGTCATCAAGCCTTCCATGTATTCTTTTAGATCATTCTTCATGTTTTCCATGTTGTCTTTCATATCATTCTTCAAACCGTCCATCTTCACTTCCACGCCATCCATTTTAGCTTCCATGCCTTTCTTCAAACCGTCCATCTTCACTTCCACGCCTTTCTTCAAAACTTCCATTTCATTTTTTGTTGCTTTTTGCGAGAGTGAAATTTGTTGCACTTACTCTTGTAATTTTGATAGATCATGTTGCAATTCTTCATCTTCATGAGTCATAGTAGAGCCTTCTGAAGGCTTAATGGGTGTTGAATTCTTTTTTGGGGCCATTTTAGAATCCAATATTGATATCTATTCTAAAAGATGCCCTTGGAATCAATTCAACTTGATTCTTCAAACAAGACTTATGCAATTCGGAAAAAAAAATACACACCTTTTACTATCTTTTAGGAGATCGATATTGAAATTGAATTATCTCTGTAATTGAAAATATTCGATATCTGAAATTCAGCCCTGTAGTAGCCCTCTGAAGCTTCTTTCAAATTCCACAGGTCTGACCTGATTTGGATTCTCCAAGACAAAGTTGTGTCCAATCTCCCACAATGACCTAATTCTGGACTGGTTCAGTAGAGCGAACTTGTACGACTTTCCACGTGTCACTGTTTTGTCCTTTGTCTCTAAAATTGATAGCAAATAAACTAAAGGCCGTGTACTTGCGACCAATTTTGACGGCACTCCAATCCAATCTCCAGAGAGAGAGTTATTGAACTTTTCCCACGATCACCTCTTTAAGATGAAATTCAGGAGCCTGAAAAAGCACTACCTTCCACAGATCATATCTCTAAAAATATTGCGAACCAAGCTCTGAAATTTTTTGATGCATTTCCTCAGGATTTCAGCTTCGCACCATATGAATTTCAGATTCTTAACCTTCGTAGAAAAAAATTTATAGCGCAAATTCCACGATGACCTGTTTAGGAGCCTGAAAAAATACTTGACTTCCACAGATGATATATCCGAAATTATTGCGAACCAAACTCTGAAAGTTTTACACAGGCTTCCTCAAGATTTTTTCTTCGCATCCTAAAAATTTCATCCTCTGAAACTTCGTAGAAAAAAAGTTATAGCGAAAATTCCACGATGACATGTTTGGAGCAGCGAAACCCTAGAATCCAAAGCTCTGATACCAAATGTTGTGTAACCAGCTCCAAAAAGAGAAGAAAAGAGATATCAACGCCTTAGAAATGAGCCACTTCGAGGGGCAAACCTCCAATACATTACATAAATGAACAATTCTTGGATGATCCAATTTACAAAACCTCCTTTCTATATATAGGAGTCCATGGGGCCATAATGTAATCCTAGTGAGCCACAATGTAATCCTAGCCGACCTAACAATAATAATTTAAGGGCACAATAATAACAAAATGGGGGTTAAAAGGGTACAATAATAACAATAAGGGGTTTACACTAACAATAATAAGGGGCTATACTAGTGATATAGGGACCTAACAGCTTCTTTCTTCTTCATGAGTGCATCCAATTTTCCATGTTTCATGCTTAAAGAAGGTTATAGGTGAAAATATTCCAATTCAAAGAATATTTCCAGAACTTGATGAGGAAGGAAAAATCATATTGGAACCTGAAGCGGTCACGAAAAAAAGAACTCGACAGCTGCGAAATCGATTAATTTCAGACTATCTCATCAAGTGGAAGAACTTACCCACTGAAGATTCTACATGGGAGGATGAGAATTTTATATAGAAACAACCAGAGCTACTCAAGCGTTGAGGACAACACTTTTTTGAAGGAGAGGATCATGTTAGGTCCCTATATTACTAGTATAGTCCCTTATTGTTGTTAGTGTAACCCCCTTATTGTTATTATTGTACCCTTGTAACCCCCATATTTTTATTATTGTGCCCTTAAATTATTATTGTTAGGTCGGCTAGGATTACTTTGTGGCCCCACTAGGATTACGTTGTGGCCCCATGGACTCCTCTATATAGAAAGGAGGTTTTGTAATTTGTATCATCCAAGAATTGTTCATTCATGTAATGTATTGGATGTTTCCCCCTCGAAGTGGCTTATTTATAAGGTGTTGATATCTCTTTTCTTCTATTTTTGGAGTTGGTTTCACAGCACTGCATTTCTCCCATATCTTGACTTTTGTTTTGGGTGAATGTACCAGTTTTTGATACTCCAATCTAAAAGCAGTAATTCGGTTGAAATATGGCCTCTCTGCAAATAGAGTTTTTACCAACCGCAGTAGCTGAAAATTTCTTTGAAGAAAGTTGATTATTGTTGCTCCCTTAAGCACCTGAGTCTTTTCATGTGTATTGTTAACTTTACTTTTTGTCAATACTAGTAAGTTTTCATAAGAATCCCATGACAACATGAAGGCAGACCTGCTCTTGTTATTTTTTCAAATAACTTACCAAACTGACTTACTGCTTCTTTAATTTCCATCAACTTATTTTCTATAGCGTTTCTGTAGTCATTCTTGACAATCATCTTATTGATCTCCACCGCATATAAGATTATGTATTTGATCTCATTTTTTTCTAACTCTTGATATGTTTTAGAATTAATAAATTCAATGAATATTCTTGCCCAAATAGCCCTATTGATTTTCTTATGTTTATCATTCATGACTTGTTCTTCAAATTCCTTGGTGTGAATTTTTTCTTCTGCAACCACCATCAAGAAGCTCCCAATTGATTTCATTTATGAAATGATATCATCCCAAATGATACCTTTAGCCTGTATTGAAGATATGTTTCCTTTCAGTTTTTCTTTGAGACTTTTAATCTCAGCATCAGCATTTTGACTACCCATTTTGTATTTACTGGCTTCATTTTCTGTAGCTTGAATAATCTTTGATGCAGTCTCTAAATCTGCTTGAGCCTTTTTCTGATCTCTTTCTGCCATCTGCAATTCAGTAGTAAACTGAGAAATCTATGCTAGTGGGTCTTCATTACCGCTAGAAAAAAAAAAGTACAAGAATGATTATCAATATGATTTTGCAGTGACAATGTAGTTTTCTTTAACTTAGAGACTTCTTCCTCCTTTTTCATGAGTTACTGTAGAAGCTTTTCATTCTCGTTCTCTACCTCTGCAACCTCTGCTGCCATGGAATGCTCCCCTATAGGAAATTTTAATTTTTCTTCAATACAAATATATCTACTTTACAACTTTGTAGAAGTTTCTAAACAATAGTCCTATCATTAGGATCTAATCCAATCTTTACTATGATTTTCTTCAGCTCCTCATTCTGGATTGTTAAAGCCCTAGAGTTGGCTTTCTCTAACTTTAATTGCTTAATGACTTTTCGAAGCATATTCTCTATCTTCATTTCCATTGCATTAGTCTTTGTTAGGTCATTCACAACCAAATGACCTATTGGCATATGTAGGTTCACCTTGTCCAGCAATGGGATTTTCTTCACATCTATAGTCAAATATAAAGTATTGGAATTGTTAGAAGGACCAATTGACATGTCTGAAGGATGTGACAGGGCACTTTTCAATTGATCTTTCTCAAGATCCATTGTAGTTAAAAGTATGGTTTGATCTGGAGAAAATTGATATTTAGCTTGGGCCTCCATGCTGGCCTTCATCTTCTAGTTTCTCTCTGCAATTTGGGCAAACATCTGTTTGATCAGAGGCACTTGTTCATGAGTGCTCTCATGTCTCCTGGGTGAAGTAGGAACCTTTTTTTTTCTCTCCCAACTGTAAGGAAAAAATAGGTTGAGTATATACAGGTTCTTCATTAAATTTTTCTCTCTTCTCAGCTCCCTGCTCCTCATCTTCTAAATATACCACTGTCTCTTTGCCTCTATTACTTGATTTTTTTGAAATTACAAGAGTCTGAATATTTGAACGTGTTGAACTCATAACACCTTTACTTTCCATATTCTCTAGATCTGGCCTGCTTCCATGAATAAAATCCGAATACCCATTATCAACTCCTCTACTAGAAATAACACTGTGAGGGTCATAAGCCCACTTTTACCCTAACATCAAGTGCATCTCATCTAGCATTCAACTAACTTCTTCAAATGCTTATCTCATATTAAATATGAAAGGACCTACAGTCATGGGAAGTTTGAAAATATGCCCCTGTTTCATGGGCACAGAGTGAATTTGATCAACATTTAGACTTTGTCGAACAAACTCCAAATAAAATGAACTCATAGGTACAAAAATTGTAAGCCTATAAGGCTCAACACTAGCTCCATAAATTCTAATTTCGGAGTAATCCTCAAAAACAAAATAATACCCAAATTTACAATTTGCCCCTAAATTCAAGAACTCTTGAGCTTTGGGTAAGAAACAGGGGGGAGGAATTCCATTCAAAACTTTATATGCAATTGACATGAAATAACTGGAAAAATTAAACAGACCAGCTTCATTTTGTTCTCTTCTCACGATATCTGTCCAGAATAATACTGATTGCCTCTTCTTACTCATATCCATAATATTCAAACCTAGATGCATGAATTCCTCTACATTTTGATATAAGAATAAGTAACTAATTAATGATGGAAACCTGAAAGAACCTGTTAACGATAACATCATAAGTTGTGAATTGACAGCTTCTTGCCCATAGGATGCAATATCCAGCACCATTCATGGCTTCATCATCATGGAAATCATCCCCAAGACTGATTTATCCAATGTTTTGTCATTATCTTTGCCAAAAATCTTTGCAATGCTGCTCAGCACTGGTTTAACCTCAATATCAAAAATTTCCATAGGGAAATCTTTGCTGTCAGGCTGAAATTTATGCGTGTTAGGCTTTAGAAAATGAATGAAATGATTAAAATCTTGACCAGCAAGGCTGTCATAATATGGTACCAAAGAATCATCAGAGAATTGGATATATGATTCTGACTCAGGGTAACAAAGGGCTTGGCGAATTAGCTAGGTAGACACTTGTAAAACATTCTCCCCCTGACAATTCATCACAAAACATTTCCTTGGATACATAACAGATACTAACCAATATATGAATTCAGGAAAAATATGGGTTGTAGGGATCCATGTAGACAACACACCAGTCTTTTCCATAGCCGTATAAACTAGGGAAGCTTTATCATTTAAGAGGACTTGCTAGTAAAATGGAAGGTGAACCAAGGAACAACTGGTGTCTTGAATATCCATCTTGGTATCCATGAGAGGGATGTGACTAGTAGAACCTGACAGGGATGATCATTTACCCATGATTTAGAGTTGTGACAATGGATGACTTAGAGGAAACCAATTGTTTATAGGGTGATAGAAAACTGAACAGGGCGCAACATAAACAAATTTCAAATATCAACTTAATCGCAAATGATTTCGAAAAGAATGAGAATTGCTTTTAAATAGGTGGCACGACTTCGAACTTAAATGCTGATAAGACGTGCCAACAGACCTTTAAGAACTCCTGATGTGGAAGACAACTGTAACCAACTTAGCATCTTACGTCACTACGGGGGGTCTCGAAGTACGGAGGATTATTTTGGTTTCTGCCCCCGTAATCAATCTCCACTGCTCATCTGTGTTACTCCTGCAGTCAACAGAGTCAACTGTGGAGGCACCCTCCATATTAATTCATGCGCTAGTAGTACCCGCGGGTTGAACCTTTCTTTTGGTGTTCAATAAATCATCGCATCCCTCCCGATGAAGTAATGTACATTTAAACTTTAATTCGGGACCCACTTTTATAAAGTCAAAAAGTATTTGAACTTTTAACTCTAATACAACGAGCAGAAATATTTTTATGCTAAAATATAAGATCTTTAATACTTTAACCTATTTTTAAAAAAAATCTATTTTTTTTGTATTTTCAAAATTAAATATAAAAGGATATTGCTAATTATCCACAACACGATGGACGGTGGATGATATCCATAAAGTTTCATAAATGGGGTCATTTTTACTGCAGTATGGAAGGAAGTATTATACCACCATTTAGCTAGAGATAACCACTTGACCCATTGTGCTTGTTTATCAAATACAAAGCAACGAATATATCCTTCCAAACATTTGTTCGCTATCTCAATTTTCCCATCATATTGAGGATGATATGATGAGCTATGAGTTAATTGAGTACACAAACAAGAAAATAATTCCATCCAAAAATTAACTATAAAATTGGGATCTCTATCGCTTACAATAATCTTTAGGTTTCCATGTAGCTTTTGACTCGTTTCCATAAATTTAGTAGCAACTGTATTTTCTTTAAATGGATGAGATAATGCAGAAAAGTGTGCATCTTGGTAATTTTATCAACTACAACAATGATGACAGTCTTTCCTTTGGACTTGGGTAAACCTGTGATAAAATCCATTGAAACCTCCTCCCAAGGTTGACTTGGAATGGATAGAGGTTGTAACAGACCTAGGGTCTTACTTGTCTCAACTTTATTTTTTTGGAAAACCAAACATTTCACCACAAACTTTTGAATATCATAATTAAGGCCATCCCAAAAGATTCCTTCTTGACCATGTGGCAAGTTTTTAGAAATCTAGAGTTCCCTCCTAAGGGAGAGGTGTGTAGTTCCAAAAGAATATTTTGTTTGAGTTGGGACTTCTCACAAAGATATAAGCAATATTTGTACCATAATGAATTTTTTTTACAGCTAAATGTTTCAGATGTATTGGGATCTTGCTGCAAATTTTGAATGAGTGTCGACACCTCTTCATCATTCTGTTGAAAAATAAACAAGAAAATGTGTGTCTAATTTATTTTTCCCTTAAATAATTAGACAATAAATTGTAATATTAACTCATAACAACTTGTATTAGTTAACTAAGTCAAAAATTCTGAGTTAGCTCTATAATTTTGATTTCAGGGTCAAAGGTGAGGCATGTAGAGTGATTCTATTATTTTGGGGGTCCAGTTATAGTTAATGCACTAGTGTAGTGTGAGCATAATCAGTTAACTCAAATTAATTGTTTTAAAATCAGTTTAACTAGTTCTAACTAAGTCACGAGCTAGTGAGAGGTCAAGTGAATTAAATTAGATTTAATTCATAAGTAGTGATCTATCGGATAACTGATGATTTTCTATTATTAGTTGCTTGCATGTCAATTCTGATGAAGACCAAGTTGAGACAAAGGTTAAAGGGAAGATAACTATTGGTTGTATTATTAGAGAACTACTCAGGTGCAGTTATAAAGCCACGGGATGCCCATGATGGATTTCACAGTCATGGAAGGTTGGAATTATTATTTAATAGGGATTTATTTTCCTAGGAATTGTGTGAGCAAGGTAGGCTAAAGGTGGACAAGAAATTGGCTATGTGTTTGACCAATTTTGCCTAGATCATTGTGAGATGATTGGTAGAGTGCATGAGATTCTTGTGAGTAAGAATGCATTGTAGTGTTTCATAATTCCTTGGATTATTATACGATAGAGATAGAGGGGTTTCGAGCACTTTCTTTCCCTAGGAAAATCTTGTGTTGTGTGATTGATTTACTTCTTTCTCTTACTTGCATGTGATTGAGTGATCGTGTTTTATATTCTGCAAATATTGTAGAAGGATTCAGTATATTGTTTTAGTACATTGCATGATTGGATTGAATCCATTGTTATAATTTCTAAATGGTATCAGAGTGCCAGGAATAAAAATAATGGAGAATAAATTGAGTTTGTGTTGAACAGTATTCAAATTTGCAGATACATTATTTAGAGCTAGCAGCTAATTAGGATGTCTTTCATTGTCTTAAGACTCGAATATGCACTCAAGGGAAATTCGAACTATATTGCATGGAAGGACATGATGGGGGCAGTATTGGAAGATAATGGGTTGAAGGAGTTCATTGACATTGATATTCCTGAACCCAATCAGGCAAATGATGTGCAACATGAAGCATGGAGAAAGAATCTTGCAAAGGTAAGGAGGATCTTATTAGAGGGAGTTCGAGATTATATTTTCTTGAGTCTCCATGGCAAGGAAAATCCATATGCTATGTGGAAGGTCTTGATAGATCTATTTCAAAGCAGCAGTGACAAAAACAAATTAGAACTCAATGACAAGCTCAGGAAAAACAAAATGGAGAAGGGTGACACAATCCAAAAATACTTGACCAAGTTCACTTAATGTCGAGATGAGCTTGGAGTGTTGGGATTGATATAGCTAATTTTGACTTGGTGAGCCTAGCACTTCTAGGCCTTCCCAAGAGCTGGCATAGTTACCAGGACTCTGTGAATGGGAGGGATCAATTACCAAAGTGTCAGCGACTATGGTTGGATTTGGTATAGGAAGAGTTTCAACGGAAAACTAGGGATGGATCCTTATACAATACTAATGATGAGGAAAATTGTGCCTTGGATGGTAAGGAAAATAAGGGGAAAGGGAAGAAGTGTTATTCCAAATCCGACACTAGAAAACAAGGCAAGAAGCGAGACATGTAAAAGGTGAAATGTTTCAACTGTCATGATCATGGACATTATGCCACAAATTTTCCACAAAAGAAGAAGAATGACAAGAAGGCTCCAAGAGCAACAGCGGGTGAAGCTTTGGCCTCATATTTTGAGTTGAACTTCTCTCTCATCACATGCATGGTGTCAACTATGATGGGATCTATGTGGTACTTGGATAGTGGAGCATATTTCCACATGGATGTAAACAAAGAACTCTTTGTAACTTGGAGGAGAAGGATCTTCAGATGCACATCGAGATGGGTGATGACGGGAGGTATAGTGCTACCGGGATTGGTATAGTTACTTTCCAAAGAGATTCGAGTAAACCTTTCATATTAAAATATTCTGTGCATGTACCAGGTTTGAAAGGAATTTAGTTTCACTTGCTATGTTGGAGGATCTTGGATATGATGTGGTTTTCAGTGAATGAAAGACATTCCTTCTTCACAAAGCCACATGAAAAGTAAATAAGATTTGGGTTCATGTCAAGAACACCTACAAACTTGATGTAAATGGTTGCACAAAATTGAGTAGTAAAGTAGATGAAGTGTTGAGATGGGATACCGGTGATTTATGGCATAGGAGGTTGGGTCATCTACACCACATTGCTTTGAGGATCATGCAACAGATTTCTATAGGTCTTCCAAAGGGTACACTTTCATAGATAGACACATTCAAGGGATGTACTATGGGGAAGTATACAAAGGCACCTTTCATAATAAGGATAACTGAGGAGCGGTAATCCTTGAGAGATTTCACTCAGATGTGTGTGGACCATTCTCAACAGCTTCCACAGCAAAGCACATGTATTACGTGATTATTTTTTATGATTTTTCTATAAAGTGTTGGATATTATTCATGCAGAAGAAAGATCAGACGTTCTCCAAGTTTTTTGAGTTCAAAGCACTGCTAGAGAAAGATACAAGGAATAAGGTTAAGGCTCTAAGGAGTGACAATGGTGGTAAGTATATCTCTAATGAATTCAAGAACTCCTGTGCCAAAGAAGGAATTCAAAGAGAATTGATTGCACCTCATATCCCATAGCAGAATAGGGTTGCAGAAAGAAAGAACATAACAATTATGGGAGCAGCATGAGCTATGTTACATGATCAGAGCCTACCATTTCATATGTGGGCAGAGTCATGCAACACAGCGGTATTTGTGGATAACCATAGTCCTCATCAGATACTTGGCATGAGTACACCAGAGGAGTATTTTTTAGGTAAGAAACTAGATGTTTCATATTTTAAATTTTTTGGCTCATCTGTCTATTTCCATGTGACTAAAGATGCCAGGAAGAAGCTAGAACTGACATTAGAGGTTGGGATATTTGTGGGGTGCACTAATACTCCCCACAACTATTAGGTGTATTTGTCGGTAAATAGGATGACAGTTTTCAGGAGAGATGTTAAATTTGATGAGGAGAAAGCCATGTGATTGTCCCTTGAGAGGGAGCTTGACAGGCTTGCAAAAGAGGAAATCTTATTTCCAAAGGATGAACCTTAAGATGTGTAGCAGCCACATGTAGAGGAAAAAAGAGTGGCAAAAACCATTCATTCAGAGCCATCCACCAGAAATGGTAGGAAGAGCACCAAAGAGGCTGAAATATTGATGCTAGATGCGATAGAGAATGTAGGTGCATCTACATCACAGCGTAGGCAGAGAAGGTCCCCAAATAGGTATACTGGATACATGGCTCTTATGAGCGAGTGTATTCTAACAAGACCATCCTCTTTTGAGGAAATAGTGTAGCAGTCGTTATGGGTTGATGCCATGGTTGAGGAGTATGAATCCATTATTAGAAAAAATGCATGGAAAGTGGTCCCAAGACCAGTGGGGAAGTTAGTGGTTGGATCCAGATGGATCTACAAAGTGAAGCAAGAAGAATATGTGAGTGTGGAGAAATAGAAGGGTATATTTGTGGCCAAAGGATTCTCACAGGTGGAGGGGATTTACTATGAGGATACGTTTTGACCAGTTTCAAGGTACTCATCGATTAGATCCATCCTTTCACTCTCAGCGCATATAAGGTGGAAGATACATAAGATGAATGCAAAGACAACCTTTTTCAATGGATTTATTAAGGAAGAAGTGTACATTGAGCATCCAAAAGGTTTTGATACCTTTGACAAGGAGTCGCATGTGTGTAGACTCAAGAGAGCATTTTATGGGTTGAAGTAAGCACCTCGTGCTTGGTACGCCAAGATCAACAGTTATTTCACCGGGTTGGGCTTCACAAAGATTGAAGTGAATGCAAACCTATATCATATTTTGGTTGATGGTAAAAAATTTATTGTTGTACTTAATGTTGATGATCTAATACTAACAAGTGATGAGAAGCTCATAACTTCTTGCAAAGAGGATCTTGCAAGAGAGTTCGAGATGAAGGATATGGGGTGCTTGCATTGTTTCCTTGGCTTGGAAATATGGCAAAGATATGGGGATATATTTGTATCAATGCCAAGCAGATTCTGAGGAAGTTACACATGGAGGGCAGTAAACCCATGGAGACTCCTCTTGTAGATAAATGGAGGAAGGAGGATGCTACTTCAGGTGAGGCATTCGATGCTACTATCTAAAGGCAGCTTGTGGGTTCACTTATGTATTTGGTGAAAACAAGGCATACATATGCTACGCATTTAACCAGCTTATTTAAGCTATGGTTAAGCCTACCAAGCTCTTTTGGAAGGGGGGGAAGCATGTTTCGAGATATATCAGGGGCACTATAGAGTACGGATTATGGTACAAACGGAAAAAGGGAGTGAAGCTTCAAGGCTTCACCGATGCATATTGGGCAGGCATTCCATCAGGCAGGAAGATCACATCAGGGGGCATCTTCAACATAGGATCAAGGGTATTTTTTCGATACAGCAAGAAGTAGAGATCAGTTGCACTCAGTTCATCCAACGCAGAGTACATGGAAGTTAGTCCAACCGCATGCGAGGCCATATGGATGAGGAAGATACTTGTTGGTTTGTTTGGTCAATAGATGGATTCGATGGTAATACATTGTGATAACCATAGTTTCATAAAACTCTCGGTTAATCCAGTATTCCATGACAGGTCCAAGCATATTGATATCTAGTACCACCATCTCAGAGATTGTGTTTAGAGGCACATTATGTTGTTGCAGTACATTCCCACAAAGGATCAAGATGAAGATATCTTGACGAAGGCACTAGAGAAGATAAAATTAGAATACCATAGAGATAGGATCAAGGTAGCTGATAAACCTTTTCTTGTTGAAAAGGAGTGTTGAGAAATTAACAAGAAAATGTGTTTTTAATTTATTTTTCCCTTAAATAAATTAGACAATAAATTGTAATCTTATCTAATAACAACTTTTATTAGTTAACTAAGTCAGAAATATCGAGTTAGCTCAAGAATTTTGAGTTGAGGGTCAAAGGTGAGGAATGTAGAGTGATTCTACGTCACTTCACAGAGCAATTTATAGTTCCTTAATTTGAAACCACCACTTGAGACTTTGGTGTTGGGTATGTTAGGGTCCTATAATAATAGGATTCATAATTTTGAATTGGCTCTGTTAAAATCTTGAAATATTGTGCATACCTTTACTTTATGCAAATGTATTCCCATATTTAAAAAATGTAAAGAGGGTAAAAGTCCTAAAAGAAAAATCAAAGGACAAAAAGAAACAAAGATCAAGAAAGAATATTAAATATGAACCCCACTAAAATGGATCATGAAAGTGTTGCACGTTCAAATACCACTACTATTAGTTTACTTTTGCAAATAATATTGTGTGCAACTTGTCCTAAATGCCACAATCCATGAGGGTCAAACAGCTTAAACTTGACCTCTCATGCTTTAAATTTCATGCTGATAGATAGAGAATAAAGATCTTGCCAAACAATTTAATATTAGTATATCAATATTTAAAATAGAGAATAATAAGGAGCTCAACAGTTTAATCTGAGCCCTTGGATGAAATAAGGTTAGAATTAGATAGTTTCCTATTTTAAAATAAAAATGAATAAGGATTTCCAAGCTCAAATCCACCCATGTAAATAAAGGAAAAAATGGTAGAATAAATGATGGGTAGGAAGAAAGCAGTTTCACAAGGCATGGATAAACGTCATTTGGAAAATTACTAATTTCCCTCCCTACTATGTGTTCCAGTACTATCCCCTTCAGTTATAAAGACTCAGAGAATTTCTCTGACTTTTTGTGGGACTGTACCCACATCTTAATGACTAACTAACATCAAGGTATTGAAATTCCCCCCATTTTCAACCCCTCCCCTTCATAAATAAACACTTTTCCCTTAACATCACTCATTTTACCCTACTAAAACCCCTTTTCCTAAGTCAAAATGCATATTCACCTTTGGAAAAGTAAAAAACCCCTAAAAATGCACTTATCCTAAGTTTTCAAGTGTAAAATGTTAACATTGGGGCCACCACTATGAAAATACCACCCCAAAGACATAAGTTACACTTTACGTAGTGTATTTGTTCATTCCCGCATTCATTTCATTATTAACATATTAATATAATGTATTAGCTCCATATTAATACCCTTTATCCCGTAATATATTAATTCATTTTATATTAAATATCGCAACCCATATTTTACATTCTATCCTATGGTATATTTTCCCCACGTGATATATTCCCCACCCCCCATAGGTTTAAATCATCCCTTTTATATAAATAACTTGCCCAATGCTTACATTCCACCTATATGCATTACATTGGTTGTATAAAATTAAAACCCACCTTTCCCATTTCACATATAAACTTTATTGTTAAAATTGTGTTTTAACGTATAAATTCAATCCTACCGTATAAAACAAATCTCAGGCCCCATGCTCATTACCCTGCATCTTCACCATTTAATCCTAGTCATTCGCTTTCACCCGCCAGATCTAACTGTGTATAAATCACATCGTAAATTTGATAACGCGGTCTTTAAAAAAAAATGATATTTGCGATAAAAGTTGTTTCGACCCTTCCTCTCTCCTCCACGCATCACGATTTTATTGGATCACATCCATTCAATAAATACCATTTACCATTCTTTGACGGTGCGATAGCCACCCAAAACCACTCTTCTCCTATGCAGTAAAACCACCCTCCATTTAAATTACCTTTCCTCCTTCGCTTACCTCCCGTTTTCACTGTGTCTTTCGAAAGCCATATTTCCGTTAGGTGTTGTGTTAAAACCATCCAACTACTTCTTCGCTCTAGTCTATGCACTAAATCAATGCAAAAATCCCTAAAAAAAACTGTGTTAAAACTCCAGAATTGTGCGAAAGGCTAAAAATCATTTCAAAAACCCTATATTTTAAGTTATTGAGAGCCATTGCCAACAAAATGTAACCCCGCTACAGTTTATACCATTTTTCACAGTATTTTCCCATCATCAAAGCCATTATCCCTCCTTTCGGACCTCTGTTTCATTAACGAATTCTTTGATTTTTTCAGGTTATTCTCAAAATATGAAATTGGGCCAACAGTTTCAATACTAGTTGACAAACTTGTTTGCTCCAAATTCTCAGATTTTAATTCAGAAAAAATTCATTCAACAAATAGTTTGTATACAAAGAAATAATTAAATCAAAGTTAGAGAGAGATCAGAATGATGAAATTACGCAGTGATGGTTAGAAGAAATAAAATCCTTTACAATAGCATATTCACATTTTTACATGAAGTCAAACAGATATTTTAGTAAAATATAATTTCACTAAAATTCATAAAATCATGATGAAAATAAATATTCAGATGATGAAGATTACTGAGATAGGGTAAAAGTGAAAAAGTAACAGGGCTGTAAGGTGAAAACAAATAGCAGAGTTAAAAGAAAACAAAGCAGAAGGTTACATACAGGTGAAAGAAAACAAATGGAACAAACAAACAGATGAGAAATAATTTTCAAAATCTGAAAGAGGTTTTCTTTTATAACATCCTCATATACAAAAACCTCTCTCACTTCTCTAACAACCATTACGGTTTTGGAAATTTTAAACAATATTTGAAAGCACTTTTTACAGAAATTTCCTGTTCAAGTCATAGTTTTGCAGAAAATATTGTGGGAAAATCCAAGATGAATTTTGAAAAGCTGGAGGAGGTTTGTGTTCCTAGGATGAAAAAATACATAAACCTATCTCACTTTATGCACATGTATCATAGAATAAAATATAAATGCACATATTCATAGCCTATTTTTTGGATTGTGAAAAGTTTTGTTTTACACATCTTTTTACAGAGCTTATTGTGAAAAACTAAAGCAAAATTATAGGAAACGGAGAAAGGTTTATCTCAATAACATAGTTATCTAAGGGAAAATCACAAGCAAGACAAATTTCGCGATTTTGGAAATGATCTTACTGCATTACTTCGCAGATATCAAAGAGATGGTGGTAGGTGATGCTACCTTTGGTATCCTATATAAGTTATTTCCCAAAGTAATAATATTAGTTTGATTCCTAGACTCATACATAGCATGATGCTTCCACAGGTATGGTTGGCCTTATAATACATCAAAAACTTCAATAGGATAAACATCACACAATACCTCATATGTGAAGGGATTGATGCTATAGGGAGGGCATATTTGTTGGCTGACACAAAGATCTCGTCCATAGTGAAGCCACTTGATGGTGTATGGATGTGGGTGTGGTGTGGTCAGTAGGTCCAGTCACTTCACAAACTCTGTTGAAATGAGGTTCTTTTAGGTCTTGTTATCGAAAATGACCTGCAGCGAAGAACCTTTCACCCACATATGTGAGTGGAAGTAGTGCTCCCCCTCCTCTGGATATTCGGTCTCAATATTCTAGATCCTGGTGGTGTAAACAGTGGAACTGGGCTCCACATCAATAATATTCTTCCCTTTTTCATTCCCCTTGTCATGTTCCGACGCAGAGTCGAAACATGCATCTAATCTGGAAGCCTTTAGCTCAGCTACCAGTGACTTCTTGGCTCAGCACTCACTCATGTTGTGAGTGGGGATATTATGGAACTCACACCATTTTCTCGTGTCCTTCTTTATATTTGTGGTGTTCTCTTTGCTTGCAGCTTCGACGGGTTGTCCTACGTCGCCCCGCCTTGGATTTTTCCTTCATTCTGTGGTTTGGGGGTGCATTTCCCTTCTTTCATATTCACAGATCCAAATTCTCACTTCTTCTTTTTAAATTTATGCTCGATCGTGATAGCGTACTGATAGGAGGCGATAAGCGAGGCGATGTCGAGGAACTCTATCTCATATTTGATGTACTTGTGTAGAAAACCATGGTACTTTAGTACCAAATGCCACTTATAATCCTTGATACCTAACTTTGTGTGAAGGGTATGAAAAATATTTATGAACTCTGGCACATATTGGTCCCTTCCCTGCCACAGTATGGTCCACTTTATTTATTTATCTTCATAGCTCTCGATAGGGTAATATTTCTCCTTGATGGTGCCTCAGAAATAATTCCAAGTGGGTGCGGCTGAAAATAATGAGGGTTCCCTCTCCCTCTTATTACAATAGGTTTCCCACTAGTCCCTGACGTGGGTGGCGGATTTGAGGATTGAAAAAGTAATATTTTCCCAATTAAAAATTCATGAACTGAAAAATATCCTTCTAGCATATTTAACCATTTATCTATGGCACCCACATCTATCTGGCCTTCAAATATGGGGTGGTCAAATTTGACTTGTACCTTAAAGGGAGTGGTACCTCTATATTGGTTGTTGGATGAAGATGCATCGCCTTTGAGTAGCAACTAAAGGATATGGGAAATTTTTTCTATCATCACATTCCTCTATCACTAAAGGACTTCTTTGAGCAATATTTTGAAAGGATCTCCTGCTCCCTTGTCTTTATTTTCTTCCACCAAGGGAGGTCATCCAAGTTTTCGAGGTTGGTCTTACAAAGGTTCAACCAATTCAAGCCCTAAGTCCATATACCCTAACCTCATTGGGGAAAAATACAGAAAACAAAGAAAGAGAGGACTGGTCTGATACCATTTTTATAGACTTATACATGAATGCAAATATATGTATATATATATGAACATAAAAATAGAGATACAACAGAAATAAAACTTCATTTCATTCATATCAAAGAATTGAAATATGCTTACATACAAAATGGAAACAAACTAGCTCGAGCGATGGTATCTTACCTCTCAGAAAAGATGTGGCAGCTACATGCCCCTAAACTATGTTACAATGAGGCTCAAGAGATTTTTTATTATTGAACAACAATGGGAAACCCTAAAAAACCAAAACCCTAATCACAGGAGATGGAATGCCAAAAGCTTGTGGGCCTCATTGGGGCTAGTTGGGAAACCAACTTCTCGGGGTCATAACTTCGTCATATGATATTTGTTTGGCATGTATGACACCTCGTTGGAAATATATCTCCAAGTACTATAGGATTTGCACATAAGATTATTGTGGACCTTAAAAACGTCATTTAGGGGGTCAAAATAGCTCTGTATTTTCAGGACCTAAAATGCTGCTAAAAATAGTAAATGCTGTTATAATCAAAGAAACTAATGAAACTGACTAGAGGTATAGGTGTAGGTGGGTGGCCACCAATATTCACCTAGATTATAATGGTCTTTAACAACCAAGAATATATACCAGCTATACCACATAATGTTTTCTTGTGTATTGGCTGGTATTGTAGTGAAGTTTTCTCCATCGTCTCACCATATATCTGATAGCGGGGAATTGATGGTATATTACCATCTTCAAAGATTCATCATTCAAATATTTATGAAGAAAGCCTGAGAAATAACCTGAACCAAAGCCAATATCCAAATCCTAGAGTTAGAGTTAGCCATATCTTGATTCATAGTTGTAACCATTTGTAGAACGCTTCAATTTTCGCTACATTATTGTGTGATCATCTTTAAACTGACATCAATTTGTAGTCATCTTCAAACCATTATTAGGGAGCAGTTCCACTAAAAATATACTTCATATTTTATCCATATTTGGAATTGTTCTAATAACCGCTTCATGCTTTAGTTCTAAAGTTGTTTTTCAACCTTAAAATACCACCGATTAAGACCTTGAGTTCCCCAACCTCATTGGGTTTGTAGTCTTCCTTAAAAACCACCATTTCAAAGAGGATATTTAGCCATTGGTTGTCATGATTTTTTTCATTTTAGCTCTCTTCTTAGATTATCATATGCAAACTTTCGGATTAAGGAGGGGATGTTGGACACCTAATCTATTAGTGTTATGGTGCATTATGTGGAAAGTTACTGGAGGTCTAATAAACCTTGGAATTTAAATCCAATGGAGATAATTATGTATTTAGATGTATATCACCTTTAATTAATTTGGATTTATTTCTCATCCCTTCATTTTTTCTGTGGATTCCAAAAATAAAAACTTTAAACAATTACAAAAAGCAATGAAATAAATGTGTTTTAACAAGAATTGGTTGCATTGTTGTGAAACCAGCTCCAAAAAGAGAAGAAAAGAGATATCAACGCCTTAGAAATAAGCCACTTCGAGGGAGAAACCTCCAATACATTACATGAATATACCCGATGATATGAAACAAAACTCTCCTTTCTACATAGAGAGGAGTCCGGGGCCAACAATGTAATCTCATTGACTTAATAAAGAAGAAATGCAGGGCACAATAATAACAATATGGGGGTTACAGGGGTACAACAATAACAAAGGGGGGCTACACTAACATAATAAGGGACTACATTATTAATATAGGGACTTAACATGCCCCTCTCCTTCAAACAAGTGTTGTCCTCAACGCTTGATTATTTCTTGATGCTTCTGTATAAAATTATCGCCATGTGGAATCTTCTACAGGAAAGTTCTTCCACTTGCGGAGATACTCTGAAATTGATCGTACTTGTCGAGTTCTATTTTATGTGACTACTTTAGATATTCTTTCGATGTGATGTTTATATTCCTATTGTTTCATTAGATTCTGCACCAAATTTAGGTTTTCCTTTGAGAGTTGGAGAACTTGTTGTTGATGCTCGATGTGATCTTCCACTAATTTATCATCCATATTAGCTATTATTTGATCCTTCAAACTGTTAGCCACCTATAAAATTTGATTATACCAAAAGGTGGCTAAATCTGTTTTGAGACTTCAAGGAACAATTTTCATTACTAAAAATTGTTGGCTCTTGAAGACTCTTGAAGGCCTCCTGCCTTATCTCTGTCCAAAACTTCACTGATATTCCCATCTTACACTCAGAAATCCTGCTAATTTCCAAGCTAGATTACTGCTGCAAGGACCCTTTTCCCCTTCCCCCTCTTCCAAAGCTAACTTTCATGTGCCTTTTTCTTCCATAAAAACTCCTTTGTTTTCATGATTCCTCTTCCTCCCTTCATGAAAATCACTTTTCCATAGTTAAAAACCCATTTTTTAACTATACCAAAACCCTTGAAACCCTTTGAAAATGTTGAAAAATCAATAAAGATTCATATTTTATATACAAGCTTTAGCCCCCTTGGGCTAAGTTTCTAAACCACTCCACCCACATGCCTCCGCCCTGGAACCACATGCTAAGTCCCTCACGACGCTTATCGCATCGCAAGATTCAAGAGCGCATGTTTATCGTTGTTTTTAAAACTTGCGATGCAATCAGCCTTTTGAAAAATCCCCGATCGCATCATTATTTTATATGTATATACCGTGGGCCCGCCCTTTGTACGTAAACCTTGTAAATATTTCATTCCCGATCGATCTTTTTCTTTGTAAAAACCCAAAACCCACTTTTCCAAAGTTTTGGTCTAAAAACCAAAATCACGTGTTAAATATTTTAATGGGTTGATTGAAAGACCGATCGTGCATGGGTTGATCAAAAAAACCACATCGAAATTTTGTGATGCGATTAAGCCCCTCCTCTTTAACCCCCAGTCATATCATTCTCCATGCGCCCAACAGCCCCGCAGTCGGGCGTCTAACCCTATTATATATGTATTCTGCCCACGAAATATTAAAATCTTAAGTTAAAATATCAAAACTTTGGGTTTTATTATTTCTCTAAGGTTTTCCGCCGGTCCGAAATTCGAGCAAACTCCACCGTCGATCTGATCTGCAGATTCGACAGTGTGGAACCTATCAAACCCGGTGGACCCCGCCATCCATGCGTCGTTGCCCAAAAACAACGTGGTATTCATCGCACCACCTTCGAGCACTGGGCGGTTTTTTCCCAATCGACAGCGATTCCATATGCTGGTTGACACGCGTCCCGAGCACTGTTCTGAAAACCGCTTGCTCATCATGCATTATCGTTCGTATGCGGATGCTCAACGATATTGACCACAACCGTCAGATCTGAAGCCACCCATCCAATGGCTATCACTCACCAAAGTTGCCCGACACTTAACATGGTCCCGACGCGACGTTAAATCATTTTCCACCATAAATCTGATCTGCAGATCGACGGCCCACATTCCATCGCCCTGTTTCCTCCATTTGACTTTCAACCTCTGCTCCCGACCGTCGATCTCTACGCGATCGACGGCTCAGATTTAATCTTCTTCTGCCCATTCCACGATCTCTCCCAATCAATCCCGACCATTGGATGATGCCATCCAACAGCCACGCTTCCTCCACTCGTCCTTTGAAGCATTCAACCTATTTACGCAGGATTTTATAAACATTTTTTGTATTTTGCAGGGTTTTAAGTGATTTTCCGCTATAAATTAAAGAAATTCGAAAGTAGAGGGTGATGACCCTCCTGCTTTCAATTCATCGAGGGAAAATTATTCACAGGTGCCTAATTTCACGTTTTCATCGATGTTTATCCAAGCACTAATTCCAGATGACCCTGCGCGACCTAGTACATCATCAAAAAACATGGATTTGGCACAGCCAAAGAGTATCAGAGACGAAGACCAGAATTAACCAGAACAGAGGATTAAAGGACATATTTGTGGGGATTACGTCTATGATGCTTATCAACAGCCTAATCCCCAAATAAAACACAGTTTACAGAAAACCTAAAGTGTTTTATCAAGCAGGAATGCCTCCACTGCCACAATCTAAGGCAAATTTATTCCTCTCAGCTACCACAAAGCCACCTGTGCCACAAAGGTACTCAATCAGAGGCCGAATTTATTGGTCCCGATCAGATATTTTTCCTCAACATAGGCAAAGAGGAAACCCTGCCAAGGAAATTAATGCAAAGAACATCTGCAGAGTTACTTCAATGCCACACAGAGCCTCAAAGGTCAAAAAAAGCTCCCACGGAGCTTAATCTTTATGGAAAATCATTTAATACAGAGGATATGTATGTAACTTTCTTCATTGAGCCCCTCAAAGGCCCAGAAATCATTAAGACTGTATTAATTTTAATTGAGATCTTTTATCAGATCTCACCTTTTCGTTCTTCTATAAATACTTCTGCGGAAGATGAGTGAGGGGTTGGTTGTAGAACTTTGATATACACTTGAGCTTAAACTTCTAATTGTACATAGTATTCACTGGCTCTTGGAGCTCTGCTGGTGATAGATAGGTTAGGCTGAGATGTGTAGATGGTTGCTAAACTAAAGCACTAGACTTAAAGCTGTAACTGGTTTGGAGCATCAATACAAGTTGATTTATGGGATCCTGGTCTATGTTGACGATGATGTTCTTCTAATTGTAACTTTTTATTTTATTTCTATTTCCACTATGTTTCATTTTCTCTTATAAAGAACAGCATGTATAGGGTTAGGACCTGTTGTATATCAGTAGCCTTCTCTGACTGAAAATCTTTATCTGAATGTTTTCTTCCAATCTGTGTTATTTAGGAATGATTTAATTTAGTTCAAGCATAGAAATGATGGTGTTCCCTCGTCTTATTGTCTTAGCTGAATGTTATTCTTAGATGTTACTTTCAGTATATGTTTAGTGAAGATGAACTGAGGAAGATATGGTGAGCCCTAGTCCCAGTTTGATCCCGCAGACTGTCTGGCTGTTTCCCTTGGAATGTGTTAAAAGTTGGCTAGTTTCAAAGTACTTACCAGATCTTAGGCCATTCCGTGTTATCTTTGTGTTTTGTCTTGAAAGTAACCAAGTAAAGCAGAGCTAGGAGAGGATTTGTGGTGAGCCCGGCTCGCTAGTTTCTACTCCAAAATTTGCCTTCAAGTTTCCCTTTTTTTTAAGATGTTTTCTATTGAAAGTGTATCAAAGGCTGGCTAGTTTCAAAGTACTTACCAGATCATGGGCTGCTCTTGTTTCTGTATCTGTCAATTTCTCCTTCTTATTGTATCATTTCATTCCATAAATCAATCTTCAAAGAGATCCTTAGACATAGATGACTTTCCCCATGGATCACTCTTGCCTCTTGCTGTTCCAATTAAATCCTATTATGACTCCATAGCCCAATGGACTAAAACCTGCAATTGTCTATCTTTTTGGTCGAAGCTTACTCTGATTGCCTGCAACTTCTCACCTTTGAAACTTTTTGCACTCAGAACTTTCCACCTTGAACAGTAATCATGCTCAACCATCCAAAAAACAAACAAACCCTTGGCCTTCATAACTAGCCTAATATCATAACCCCCAAACTTCAAAGACAAATCCATCTTTGTACATATTGGAGAGATCCCTCTCCGGATTCAGGAGGGCTAGATCCTAGAATCCCAAAGTTGGTTGAAACGATGTTGTTTCTGTGATTGGACTTTTCCAATCTTGCTAATTACAGATACCTAAAGTTTCTGGCGACTCCGCTGGGGAACTAAACCCAGAAACATTTTCATTTGAGGGTAACCATAGGATATTAGGGATTTGGTTCAAGAAAATTTGCTATATTAACCTTCTGAGCCACCAGCACCTAACATTTCTGGCGACTCCGTTGGGGAACTACTTCCCTTAAAAACCTCATAAAACTTGTGAGTAAAAAGCAGCCTTTTCAAGCACTGCCAAAGAATGGTAATCATGATAAAACTTATTTGAATCAGTGACAAACTATGAAAACCCTTGGATTCTCCTAAGACTTTATCCAACCTTTAAAAATCAGTTGGATTAGACATAAGAGAAATCTGTCTTTGTCTCATAACCATATCTAAGTTTTGAAACAGAGTTAGGATATTATTAAAAACCACACAACTGAAAAATAACTCAGAAAAAACCAAAAATATTTTAGATTGGTAGTAAAACACTTGTTCTTACATTTCACTTACCTTTTGTGGTGTTTTACCCCATACTCTTAGACAGAGTCTGGAAATGGCCAGGTAGCTTTCGGATCTCATCCTCTCTCAGAGGTGAAATATCTGGTAAATTCCCCCCAATTCAATCTCTGGTTAGAGTTTATTGTGTTCAAGGATATCCTTGAAAAGGGATATTTCACAAGCATGGTCGTGGGCCATAAAACCTTTTACCTCTCAAAAGAGCTAAAAACTTACACTTGGCGACTCCACAATCCTAAAAAGGCCTTAAGACTCCACTGGGAAGAACCATGATCATCATAATATTATTCAAACTCAGTCAGAGGGTTGTAGGATTGAAATTTAGGAAAACAGATTAGTTAACCATTCAAAGACTATCATACCCGGTACAAACTTTTCTTGTGTATATTGGGTCTAAAAAACACAGCATAGTGGCTCCTAGAAAGATTCACACTAGAGCCTATCGTGACCCTGATCCACCTGAGATAGTTGATAACCCATAAAGTATCCTTAGGAAGTCTCCTAAGATATATATCTCAATTGTTCTCAGATCATCCTTGAGAGCTAAATCAGTCCCTGAAAATCTTTCAGCTCTACAACAATCACAAGTTGACTTAGTAAATCCATTTAGAACTAGGTCTTTTGATTATATAATTCAGCTAGACTCTGAGTCTTCACTTTCATCTCTGGAAGCAAGTGAACATCCTGGTAATAGAGAAACAACACCCCCTGATTTGCATTTCCTTCATAGTTTAGGTGTATCTCATCCAAGATCAGCTCAGTAGTCTTTTCCTGGTCCATCCACTTCTACTCACCCTACATCCATTGTCCAAACCACTCCACTTCAGCCCACTGTCCCTCTTTTAAATCCACCTCCACTCCTGTCATGGCTGCATGGTATGCTCCCCTAGTCCTTCCTGTACCATTAGTCAATCTTCCACAGGACTATCAGTCCAAAATTCCATTATATGATGCTAGCAATACTACCACTGCATCACAACATATGGATAAGATGGATGAATACTTTGACAGAAATGAAATTGATGATGATTCTGTCAAGCTCAGATTATTTGCTCAAAGCCTGGGGGGAGAAGTAAGAAAATGGTTTAAAGGTTTAGCCCCCCATAGTATTAATGATCTTCAAGGCTTCCATCAAACATTCTTAAACAAATGGGAAGTAAAAAAGAATCCTCTCCAAGTCCTTTCTGATTACAAGAACCTCCACAGAAACCCTGGGGAAAGTGTGCAGGCTTATTGCACTAGATTCAATAGTGTGTATAATGCACTTTCCCCGGAACTAAAACCTCCACAAGGCTCAGCTTTAAACAAGTTGCCTGAAGGATTTGATTCTGACATGACATATCAGCTGAGAGAGAGAGACTTTGCAACTCTTGAAGATATGCAAAGAGGTGCTCTTTCTGTGGAAGTCAACTTAATGGAGAAAAGAGAAAGGATGAAAGCTGAGAAGAGAGTATCTTTTAGAGAGGAATCCACACCTTCCACTTCCAATAAAAATATGGAAAGAATGATGGAAGAGATGATGAAAGAGATGAGCATAATTAAGAGAGCACAAGCAAGCCAAAATCAAAATGCTCCTCAAAACATAAACCAAAACCAGAATCATAATTCTAGAAGGAACCAACCTCTAACAGACCCAAGGAAGATGATCAACACATCACTCCTCCATTTCATCAGAACTATGTAAGTGAGGTTGAGGAAACGGATCAAATAACAGAGGAAGATGATATCAACCTGTTTGGGGTAGATGATGATGACTTTGAGGTTCATTATGATAAAAAACAAGGCCTTTACACACCTTATGATGACAAAAGAGATGATAATGAAAATTATTATCAAAACATGGAAAATGCCATCGCAGAACCTTGAAGAGAATATGACCTTAGAAGTAAATCTATTCAACAAACCCCCAACAACAAAACCTCTGACAAATCCTCACAGAACAGCACTACAACCAAGCCTAAAGTTGTCAAACAAAAGGATAAAGTAGTGGCTGAAAATTCTGATAGAGGTAAAGGAAAAAGCACTCAAGAAAATGAAAAACAGAGTGCAAACATTAGTAGTACTAACGCATCAGCTAGTACTCTTGTTAAAACAATTTTTTCAATTATGAATAGAAAAAATCAGCAAGCTGACATTGCTAATAAAATGACAGCTAATAAGGCTGAGACCAGTGCTTTAAAGAGTCAAATTCCTTTCAGCCTGGAACAGTAAATTTCTAAGATCAAAATCTATGTTCCCTTAACTGAGTTAGCTGCCCAACATGTATATAGGACCCAAATTTTGAAAGCTTTAAATTTAGAAGACAACAATGACACAGTCAATCTTAACGATGACCAACCAGAGCTTATTTTAGGTCCAAAGATTAAAGGAAGATATCAAGAGGGACATGTTCCTCCCTTTTATGTAAGTTTTAACGTTCATGAAAAAATTTTGCATAACGCTATGCATGACTCAGGGGATTCTCATAATTTAATGCCTAAATCTGTAATGGAGAGCCTGGGTCTAGAAATCACCAGACCTTATAAATACCTTTACTCTTTTGACTCAAGCAAATTAAAATGTTGAGGATTGATCAAAGACCTTTATGTTAACTTAGCCCAAATTCCAGCCAAATGCTTAGTCATGGATATTGTTGTGGCTAATGTGCCCCCAAAATATGGAATGCTTTTATCAAGATCTTGGGGGCCTAAGTTACAGGGGACTATGCAAATGGACATGACCTATGCGACTATCCCTGTTTTCAATCAAACTAGAAGACTTTACAAGGAGTCCCATATGCAATACACAATCACAAGCCAAGACAGACCACAAAACTCTCCTATATATTCTGTCAATACAAGCCTTGATTATTTTATTATGTTTAATGATGAAACACTCAGAGAACAAGTCACTTTAGCAGAATTAACGGCCGATAGAGAGGAGGAGGTAAATACCACCGAACTTTCAGAACAGTTTGTTGAACCTTTAAACGACAGCAAACCAAAGGTAGGTCTTGAACTACAGGTCATGTGTCCTTTGTTTCTAAACATTGAGATTCAAGAAAGTATCCCTCGAGTAACTGAAAATCAGGTGGAATCAAAAAAAATTCAACTAAGTGCAGATGTTCAACAACAATTATAAAGCACGTTAGTTGAAAATGACAGTGGCCAAGATGAAACCGAAAAAGGTCCTCTCTGGAGTATGTATTTTGATGGGTCATGCACTAGAACTAACGCTGGTGCAGGTTTCTGGATTACTAATACTAAAAACAACCACACAGAACTCATTTCATGAAAATTAAACTTTCAGTGTTCCAATAACATAGCATAATATGAATCCCTTCTCTTGGGCTTACATCTATTGAAAAAGTTAGGAGCCAGAAGAATAAATGTGCATGGGGATTCAGAGTTAATCATTAGGAAATTCAATGGGGAGTATAACAAAAATCATCCTAGACTTAGAGCCTACCGAATTGATGTCATGGACCTCTTGAAAACCTTTGACGAGTCCAAATTGATTTTTGTCCAAAGGAAGAAAAACATTGCAGCCCACAATTTAGCCTTTGCAGCTAGAACATGCTTAATGCCATTTGAAACTAAAGATTGCACAACTCAGATAAAATTCAGAGCAGCAGTGTCAGTTAATAAAAAATATTGGCAAGTGTTTGATAGTGACAAACAAATAGAAGACTTCATGCAATTCAGAAATGAATTTGAACTTAACAGTTCAGACTCAGACTATGAAATAGACTGCAGTGAAGAAAACTTTCTTGGTGAGGAAGAACCGTCTCCTGAGACTGTCAATATCAATCTTCTGACTAGAAAAATTAGAAACAAAACAGAATTGGGTGCAGAGTTAGAAACACAGGAGTTAGAAACTCTGCATGCTAAAGATGTAAGTTTTCCTAGTGTTCTGACACCTTTAGAAGAGTTGTTTGATTTTAACGATGTGGCCAAAAAGCCAAAACTGGAACCTGTAGAGACTGAAGTGGAGGAGTGAAATATAGGCAGTGAAATTAAACTTAAAATGATTAAACTGTCTAAGACTTTACCAGCTCACATTAAACTCAAATACATTGAGCTGTTTAAAGAGTTTTCTGATGTTTTTGCATGGAGTTACGAAGATCTTCAATTCTATGACACTGAAATAATACAGCACAAAATTCCCCTTAAATAAAACCAAAAACCATTCAAACAGAAATTGCGCAGAATAAACCCTATTCAGTTACCTTTGGTTGAGAAGGAGATTAAAAAGATGTATGAAGCTTGTATTATTGTCCCTATTAGATATTCTGAATGGGTATCTAATCTAGTGTCTATTAGGAAGAAAACTGGAGAGATCAAGCTTTGTATAGACTTTAGAGACTTAAACAAAGCTTCATTAAAGGACAACTACCCTCTACCCAAGATGGATCATATTTTACAAAGGGTGGTAGGGTCTAGAAGAATTTCTTTGTTGGATGGCTATTCAGGGTACAATCAGATCTTGGTTTACCCTGCTGATCAAATAAAGACAGCCTTTACTACACCATGGGGCACTTTCATGTATGTGAAAATTCTGTTTGGTCTAATGAATGCTAGAGCAACCTTTCAAAGAGCCATGGACATAGCATTCTCGGAAGAACTGGGCTTCTTCATCATTATCTATCTTGATGATGTCACTGTGTTTTCAAAAACAGATGAAGAACACTTAGAACATTTGAGAAAAGTTTTCGAGAAGTGCAAAAGGTTTGGAATATCTTTAAACCCTAAGAAGACACTATTTGGGCTTTCAGAAGAGGGTATAAAGATAGATCCAAAGAGGATTGAGGTCGTATTGCAAATCTCTCATCCTCGAAACATCAAGGAGTTGCAATATTTCATTGGGAAGATCAAATTTTTGAGAAGGTTCATCCCTAATTTAGCTGAGCTCCTCAGGAATATCACAAACATGCTGAAAAAGTAGCAAGGGGTAAAATGGACCTTGGAAGTAAAGAAGTCCTTTGAACTGGTGAAACAAGCGTTGACCAAAACGCCAGTTCTGATAAGTCCTGATTTTTCAAAAGATTTTTATATTTTTTTCATTTGCATCAGAACATGCCATAGTTGTTGTCCTTTTACAGAAAAACCCACAAGGACAAGAGCAGCCTATTGCATTCTTTAGCAAGGCATTGAGGGATGCCCCTTTGAATTACAACATTATGGAGAAGCAAGCATTTTCTTTGGTTAAAGCATTGAAAGACTTCAGAGTATACATCCTTCACTCACACATCATTGCCTTTGTCCCAAATTCAGTGGTTAAAGACGTTCTAACACAAGAACTAGATGGTAAGAGAGGTAAGTGGATTGTTGTTATCCTTGAATATGATTTAGAGATAAAACCCAATAAGCTCATCAAAGGCCAAGGTCTATCTAGATTAATGGTTGAATCAAATTGTGAAGTTCTTGATATTCATATGATTAATTCTTTAGATGATCAAGAGGAAATCTCAACACCCATTTTTGAAAACCATTTTATGAATTCCTCTTGCTATGCTAATATTCTTTATGTTCTTCTTAATTTGAATACACCTCCTGGTTTGACAAAAACAAAGGCAAGGTTCCTAAAATTGAAAGCTATCAACTATTGCATTATAGATAAATTTTTGTATTGGAAAAATGAAAGTGGTCTATTGCTTAAATGTTTTCCTGAGTTGCATGCAGATAAGTTTAAGTACCAGTTCCATGAAGGAGAGTGTGGAGGTCATTTGTACTGGAAGACAACAACCAACAAAATTTTGAGGGTTGGTTTCTATTGGCCTACCCTTTTCCCTGATGTGCATAAAATGATCATAGCCTGTCACAAGTGTCAACTTTTTGAAGGCAAAATAAAACTGCTACCCCTTCCTCTGCATCCAATCACTGTTGAAGCCCCTTTTCAACAGTGGGGACTTGACTTTATAGGAGAAATCCATCCCCCGTCTTCTGCCCAGCATATATGGATTCTCACAGCCACAGACTATTTCACTAAGTGGATAGAAGCCATACCTTGTAGGCAGGCCAATGATTTAGTTAACATAAAATTTATGGAGACTAACATTCTCTCCAGATTTGGCTGTCCTACCAAGATTATCACTAATAATGCAGCGGCATTTGTATCAAATAATATGGTTGAGTTCTGTCACAGGTATCAGATAACATTGGGGCATTCCACGGCCTATTACCCTCAAGGTAGTGGACTTGCAGAATCCTCAAACAAAATTTTAGTGAACATAATCAAGAAACTGTTGGAGGACAACAAAAAGTCTTGGCACACAAAGCTTGTTCATGCACTTTGGGCTGACATATTGACATTGAAGAAATCTATTGGTATGTCGCCCTTTCAGCTTGTGTATGGCACTGATGCAATCTTTCCTACTAGCCTTGGTGTGCCAGTTATGAAGTTGATCCAAGAGTTGCAGACTGAAGAAAATGACATGATCAGAAGAATAAATTAGACCATTCATCTTCAACAAACTAGAGAGGAGGTTTATAACAAAGCATTGCAAAAGCAGGACAGCATTAAACATATTTTTGACAGAAGAACAAAGGCCAGAAATTTCAAGATTGGGGAAAAAGTTTTAAAATGGGACTCAAGGAAGGAAGAGAAGGGCAAGCATGGAAAATTTGACAACCTATGGCTTGGCCCTTACTCTATTCATTCAACTACTGGTAGCAATTCCTTTTTCTTGCAGGAGTTGAATGGAGCAGAATTATTTGGGGGTCTTGTCAATGGAAAGATGCTCAAACATTACTTCTCTTGATCCATGTCATGTTTTAAAAAGCCTTTTTATCTTTTTTCCATTATAAATATTTCATCCACCATTGCATTCAAAGTTGTAAAAAACAAAAAATACAAAAACAATAAAAAGAAAGAAAAGAGGGCAGATTATGAAAACAAGAAAGGTATAGCCCCATACCAAAAAAGAGAAACAAATCTGAAAGTGTGCAATCTTAAATGCCACTCCTAAAGAACACACTTCTAGTTAATCAAACTGTCTAATCTTGACTAATTAGCTTTAAATTTTCTGCTGATAGGATAGTAAATTCGATTTGCCAAACTGTTTAATATTGGCTTATCAGTAGATAGATTAGGATAGAAATCAAAGGTTCAAACATGAACAAAACCTGAACCTAAGTTTCCAAAAGAGATGACTCAAACTTGTTTTATTTTCTAAGTCAAAGGATGTAAAAGATCTGGTTCTAATTAGCTCAAAATCTGAACCAGAGAAAAAGGAAAGACATTTCAATAAGAGTCAAATCAGAGTTGTAGAAAAGAGGAAGGAAATGTTTCCAAATTTTAGATCTTAAGCCTTCCATTTTTTATTTTTTATTTTTGCAAAATAAATGTCTATGTGCATTTTGTCTTTATGCCATAGATCACAGCAAGTCAAACAGCATAATCTTGACTTGACTGTTTTTAAATTTATGTTTTAGAAATTTGGAGAATGAAAATCTGTTGGACAGTTTAATCCCAACAGATGGTAGATTAGGTAGAGAATCATCTGAACTCAACTGTTAAATCTGAGTTCAGGGAGAAATAAAGTGGAGCCACTGTTAGCCACCTGTAAAATTTGATTATACCAAAAGGTGGCTAAATTTGTTTGGAGCCTTCAAGGAACAATTTTCGTTACTAAAAACTATTGGCTCTTGAAGACTCTTGAAGGCCTCCTGCCTTATCTCTGTCCAAAACTTCACTGATATTCCCATCTTACACTCAGAAATCCTGTTGATTTCCAAGCCAGATTACTGCTGCAAGGACCCTTTTCCCCTTCCCCCTCTTCCAAAGCTAACCTTCATGTGCTCCCCTTTTTTCTTCCATAAAAACTCTTTTTTTTTCATGATTCCGCTTCCTCCCTTCATGAAAATCAATTTTCCATAGTTAAAAACCCATTTTTTAACTATACCGAAACCCTTGAAACCCTTTGAAAACGTTGAAAAATCAATAAAGATTCATATTTTATATAAAAGCTTTAGCCCCCTTGGGCTAAGTTTCTAAACCACTCCACCCACATGCCTCTGCCCTGGAACGACATGCTAAGTCCCTCACGGTGCTTATCGCATCGCAAGATTCAAGAGCGCAGGTTTATCGTTATTTTTAAAATTTGCGATGCGATCGGCCTTTTGAAAAATCCCCAATCGCATCATTATTTTATATGTATATACCGTGGGCCCGCCCTCCCTACCTAAACCTTGTAAATATTTCATTCCCGATCGATCTTTTTCTTTGTAAAAACCCAAAACCCACTTTTCCAAAGTTTTGGTCTAAAAACCAAAATCACGTGTTAAATATTTTAATGGGTTGATTGAAAGACCGATCGCGCAATCGCAATCGGAGAAAATACAATGGGTTGATCAAAAAGACCGCATCGAAATTTTGCAATGCGATTAAGCCCCTCCTCTTTAACCCCTAGTCATATCATTCTCCATGTGCCCAATGGCCCCGCAGTCGGGCGCCTAACCCTATTATATATGTATTCCGCCCATGAAATATTAAAATCTTAAGTTAAAATATCAAAACTTTGGGTTTTATTATTTCTCTAAGGTTTTCCGCCAATCCGAAATTCGAGCAAACTCCACCTTCAATCTGATATGTAGATCCGACGGTGCAAAACCTATCAAACTCGGTGGACCCCGCTAGCCGTGCGTCGTTGCCCCAAAACAACGTGGTATTCATCGCACCGCCTTCGACCGCTGGGTATTTTTTCCCAATCGTCAGCGATTCCATACGCTGGCTGACATGCGTCCTGAGCACTATTCCGAAAATCGCTTGCTCATCACGCATTATCGTTCATACGCGGATGCCCAGCGATATTGACCACAGCCATCAGATCTGAAGCCGCCCATCCAACGGCTATCGCTCGCCAAAGCTGCCTGACACTTAACATGGTCCCAGCGCGACGTTAAATCATTTTCCACCGTCGATCTGATCTTCAGATCGACGGCCCACATTCCATCGCCTTGTTTCCTCCATTTGACTTTCAACCTCTGCTCCAAACTGTCGATCTCTGCGTGATCGACGGCTCAGATTTAATCTTCTTCCGCCCATTCCACAATCTCTCTCGATCAATCCCGACCGTTGGATGATGCCATCCAACGGCCACGCTTCCTCCACTCTTCCTTTGAAGTAGTCAACCTATTTACGCAGGATTTTATAAACATTTTTTGTATTTTGCAGGGTTTTAAGTGATTTTCTGATATAAATTGAAGAAATTCGAAAGTAGAGGGTGAAGACCCTCCCGCTTTCGATTCACCGAGGGAAAATCATTCACAGGTGCCTAATTTCACGTTTTCATCGATGTTTATCCAAGCACTAATGCCAGATGACCCTGCGCGACCCATCACATCAGTAAAAACCATGGATTTGGCACAGAAAAATGGTATTAGAGATGAAGACCAGAATTAACCAGAACAAAGGATTAAAGGATAGATTTGTGGGGATTACGTCTATGATGCTTATCAAAAGCCTAATCCCCAAATAAAACATAGTTTATAGAAAACCTAAAGTGTTTTATCAAGAAGGAATGCCTCCACCACCACAATCTGAGGCAAATTGATTCCTCTCAGCTACCACAAAGCCACCTGTGCCACAAAGGTACTCAATCAGAGGCTGAATTTATTGGTATGGATCACATATTTTGCCTCAATGCAGTAAAAGAGGAAACCCTGCCAAGGAAATTAATGCAAAGAACATCTGCAGAGTTACTTTGATGCCACACAGAGCCTCAAAGGTCAACAAAAGCTTCCACAGAGCTTAATCTTTATGGAAAATTATTTAATACAGAGGATATGTATGTAAGCTTCTTCATTGAGCCCCTCAAAGGCCCAGAAATCATTAAGACTATATTAATTGTAATTGAGATCTTTTATCAGATCTCACCTCCTCATTCTTCTATAAATACTTTTGCGGAAGATGAGTGAGGGGTTGGTTGTAGAACTTTGATATACACTTGAGCTTAAACTTCTGATTGTACATAATATTCACTGGCTCTTGGAGCTCTGCTGGTGATAGATAGGTTAGGCTAAGATGTGTAGATGGGTGCTAAACTAAAGCACTGGACTTAAAGCTGTAACTAGTTTGGAGCATCAATACAAGTTGATTTATGGGATCCTGGTCTATGTTGACAGTGATGTTCTTCTAATTGTAACTTGTTATTTTATTTTTGTTTCCAATATGTTTCATTTTCTCTTATAAAGAACAACATGTATAAGGTTAGGACCTGTTGTATATCAGTAGCCTTGTCTGACTGAAAATATTTATCTGAATTTTTTCTTCCAATCTGTGTTATTTAGGAATGATTTAATTCAGTTCAAGCATACGAATGTTGGCGTTCCCTCGTCTTATTTTCTTAGCTGAATGTTATTCTTAGATGTTAATTTCAGTATATGTTTAGTGAAGATGAACTGAGGAAGATATGGTGAGCCCTGGTCCCAGTTTGATCCCACAGACTATCTGACTATTTCCCTTGGAATGTGTTAAAATTTGGCTATTTTCAAAGTACTTACCAGATCTTAGGCCATTCCGTGTTATCTTTGTGTTTTTTCTTGAAAGTAACCAAGTAAAGCAGAGCTAGGAGAGGATTTCTGGTGAGCCTGGCCCACTAGTTTCTACTCCAAAAGTTGCCTTCAAGTTTCCCTTTGTTTTAAGATGTTTTCTATTGAAAGTGTATCAAAGGCTGGCTAGTTTCAAAGTACTTACCAGATCCTAGTTTACTTTTATGTTTTTCTTGATTCCATGTCAAAGGCTGGCTAGTTTCAAAGTACTTACCAGATCTTGGGTTGCTCTTGTTTCTGTATCTGTCAATTTCTCCTTCTTATTGTATCATTTCATTCCATAGATAAATCTTCAAAGAGATCCTTAGACATAGATGACTTTCCCCATGGATCACTCTTGCCTCTTGCTGTTCCAATTAAATCCTATTATGACTCCATAGCCCAATGGAATAAAACCTGAAATTGTCTATCTTTTTGGTCAAAGCTTACTCTGATTGCCTGCAACTTCTCACCTTTGAAACTTTTTGCACTCAGAACTTTCCACCTTGAACAGTAATCATGCTCAACCATCCAAAAAACAAACAAACCCTTGGCCTTCATAACTAGCCTAATATCATAACCCCAAACTTCAAAGACAAATCCATCTTTGTACATATTGGAGAGATCCCTCTGGGATTCGTGAGGGCTCGGATCTCAGAATCCAAAATTTGGTTGAAATGATGTTGCTTCGTGATTGGACTTTTCCAATCTTGCTAATTACGTATACCTAGCATTTCTCAAGCGACTCATGGGTGGAATCCAACCTAAACATTTTCACGGAGGGTAACCACATAGGATAATAGGGATTCGTTCAAGAACATTTGTTATATTAACTAGCTGAGCCACCAAGACTCAACATTTCTAGTAAACTCCTACTGGGGAACAAATTCCCTTAAAAAATTCATAAAACTTGTGAGTAAAAAGCAGCCTTTTCAAGCATTGCCAAAGAATGGTCATCATGATAAAACTTGTTTGAATCAGTGACAAACTAGGTAAACCTTAGGATTCTCCTAAGACTTTATCCAACCTTGAGAAATCAGCTGGATTAGCCATAAGAGTAGGATTTCTTTGTCTCATAACCATAGCTAAGTTTTGAAATAGAGTTAGGATATTCTTAAAAACCACTCAATTGAAAAAGAACTCAAAAAACCTAAAAATATTTCAGATTGGTAGTAAAACACTTACTCTTAATTTTCACTGACCTTTGAAGTGTTTTACCCCATACTCTTAGACAGAGTCTGGAAAGGGCCAGTTAGCCTCCAGATCTCATCCTCTTTCAGAGGTGACATATCTGGTAAATTCCCTCCCAGTCAATCTCTGGTTAGATTTTGTTGTGTTCCAGGATATCCTTGAAAAGGGATATTTCACAAGCATGGTGGTGGACCATAAAACCTTTTACCTCTAAAAAGAGCTAAAAGCTTCCACTTAGCGACTTCACAATCCTAAACAGACCTTAAGACTCAACTGGGAAGAACCCTGATCATCATAATATTATTCAAACTCAGTTAGAGGACTGTAGGATTCAAATTTAGGTAAATAGGTTAGTTAACCATTCACACCGTCATACCCGGTAGAAAATTTTCTTGTTTACTTGGGTCTGAAAAACACAACAAAGTGGCTCCTAGAAAGATTTATACTAGAGCCTATCCTGACCCTGATCCTCCCGAGATAGTCGATGTTGATAACCCATAAAGCATCCTCAAAAGTCTCCTAAGATAGAGTCTTCAACTGCTCTCATCATCCTTGAGAGCTAACCGGCCCCCCTAAAATCTTTTCACCCAATAAATAATCAAGCAAGTTGACTTAGTAAATCCATTTAGAACTAAGTCTTTATTTATTGATATAATTCAGCTAGGTTTAGTTCACTTATCTCAGAAGTAAGGAATATCATGCAAAAGAGAAACAACACCCCCTGATTTGCATTTCCTTCATAATTTAGGTGTCTACTTGGCATGAGTACACCGAAGGAGGCATTTATCTGGCAAGAGGCTTGATATTTCCCATTTGAGGATTTTTGGCTCACCTGTCTAGATGCATGTGACGAAGGATGCCAGGAAGAAGCTGGAGCTGACTGCGGAAGTTGGGATATTTTTTGGTACACTGATACACCCCACAACTATCGTGTGTATTTTCCAGACACTCACAAGACTGTTGTGCGACGGGATATCAAATTTCATGAGGAGAAAGCCATGAAGTGTTTGCTTGAGAGGGAGCCACACTTGCATGCAAATGAGGAGATATTAGTTCCTAAGGAAGAGCTTCTGGATGTGGATCAGCCACAAGAGGAAGTTCAGGAGGTGGAAGAAACCACCCATGCAGCGCCAACCATCAGAGGGCGCATGCGCACTACAGAAGCTGAGCTACTGGCTCGGGATGCAGAGAAAGTTGTAGGACCACCTACAAGACAAATGGGCAGACAGAGATAACACCGGACCAAGACACTGATACATGGCTCTTATGATAAAATGTGTCGTGACGTGAGCCATCCTCTTTCGAGAAAGCTTGAGGATCTTATGGGTAGATGCCATGGTGGAAGAGTATGATTCGATTGTCAAAAACAGTGCATGGGAGATTGTCCCCAGGCCGGAAGGGAAATCAGTGGTGGGTTCGAGATGGATCTACAAAGTGAAGCAGACTTACCGAAGGGGAGTGTGGGAGAAGCACAAGGCAAGATTTTTCCTGTGCTTTCTCACAACCGAGGGATCGATTATGAGGAGACCTTTGCACCGGTCGCAAGGTACTCTTCCACAAGGATTTGGACCTGTTTCAAAGGCAGATGGGTGGCACATCCACTGTAGAGAGGGAGACCGCGCTTCCCCAAATACAGTCATTGAGGAGGAGGTGCTGCAGGGACGCAGCCCGGGTTTCAGATCTTCAAAGAAAGAGTCGATGTGCAGCACTCAAGAGAGCACCGACGGTTGGAAACAAGCACCTCGTGCTTGGTACACACGAATAGACAAGCATTTCCACCTAATTGGACTCTCAAGAGTGAGGCGTATCCCAACCGTACTAGATTGTGGTGAGGAAGTTGTCACTGTCATACTATAAGTGGGGATGATATGATTTTTACGGGTGATGAACTGTTGATACTTTCATGCAAGGAGGATCTTGCAAGAGAGTTTGAGATGAAGGACTTGGGCCTCCTTCATTATTTCCTGGGATTGGAAATCTGGCAGCACAGTGGTGGACTGTTTGTTTCTCAGGGTAAGTATGCCCGGGAGATACTGGAGAAGTTTAACATGCATGACTGCAATCCTGTTGATACTCCTCTTTCTGGAGGTTGGAGGAAGGAGGATGCTACTTCAGCGGAGGTACTGGATGCCACTGTTTATCGACAGTTGGTGGGGTCGCTTATGTATCTAGTCAATACATGACCTGATATATGCTATGCTGTTAACCAGCTTTCGCAAGCTATAGTTAAGCCTACCAAGCTCTTCTGGAAGGCAGGCAAGCATGTATTGCGTTATCTTAGAGGCACATCGGGATATGGTCTATGGTACAGACAAGAGGATGAGGTGAAGCTATGTGGCTTCACAGATGCAGATTGGGCAGGGAGCCCAACGGGCTGAAAGAGCACATCTGGAGGGATCTTCAATATTGGATCGATAGTAGTTTCCTGGTACAACAGGAAGCAGAGATCCGTGGCACTCAGTTCCGCAGAGGCCGAGTACATGGCAGCAAGCTTGGCTGCATGCAAGGCTATTTGGATGAGGAAGATTCTGGTTGGGTTGTTCGGGTCGCATTTGGAGCCTACTATGATTTATTTTGATAACCATAGTTGCATTAAACTCTCAGCTAATCCAGTATTTCATGATAGATCCAAACACATCGACATGGGGTACCATCATATCAGAGATTGTGTGCAGCAGAGAATCATGTTACTTTCATATATTCCCACGGAGGATCAGGATGCTGACATCTTGACGAAGGCGCTCACCAGGAGAAAATTCGAATTCCACAGAGGCAGGATAGGGGTTGCATATAATTCATATCTTGTTGAGAGGGAGTGTTGAAAATGCAACAAGGTGATGGAGCTTAGTGAAATGAAGTCGCCTTCACTAAGTGGGCCCGCAGGTTATTTTTGGTGCAAAGTCTATTTTTAGACATATGGATCATGGTCTATGAGTTGCAGGATGCTATTTATGGATGATTGGTCGAATTGTAAAAATAAATGGACCTCTATTTTTAGACATTGGGCGGTTTCTATTTTTAGACTGCCGGGCTAAAAATAGAACAGTCAAATATTATTAACCCTTAATAATATTTAGACTATAAACATTATCTTATCCTCTTGGAGCACTTCAGTTTGATGCTTGTATGTGGCACATGCAGCTGACAGAAGGAAATACACTTTTCCTAGGGGTTAGTTGAGCTATTGCATGGTTGACTTAAGTTAGAACTCATGTGGCAGAGTTTGGTGGAGTTGATGAGACAGTTGGTGGAGTTG
The DNA here is from genome assembly GCA_034641835.2 of Pinus albicaulis. Lineage (NCBI taxonomy): Eukaryota > Viridiplantae > Streptophyta > Pinopsida > Pinales > Pinaceae > Pinus > Pinus albicaulis. Next base: position 1,384,770,468 of record CM076574.1, read on the forward strand.
TGTTCGGTTTAACTTAGTTGAACTAGTTGTATTTAGTCTAACTGATAAATACACTAGTGATGAGTGGTGTGAATTAATTATTAATTAATTCACCAATTATTAACTCATAAATCAACTAAAGAACACATCAGTTAACTGCAATGCATGGACAGTTCAGTGGAGACCAGTGTTAGAGGTGGGTGAAAGGGTGAGTTTTCTATCAGTTGTGACTATTGGCTGTGCATGAGATTTGCACACACATTGATGGAGATTGCCAATGAGGATTGCGCAGTTGGAGCTAGTGGGATTCAAACTTCGATCTCATTCATTACTCACCTGGATTGCGCAGTAGAGGCAGGCAGACTTGTGGAGAAGATTTGATCCCATGACTTGTTCAAATCTCAGTTAGTTTGTATGTAACTTTTGGAGATAGTACTGAGTACTTGTGAGAAGTATTGTGCTATGTATTGTTACATGTTCTCTATCATTATAATATACAGATAGTTGGGGGTTTTCAGCTACTTCTTTCCCCATTACATACTGTGGTGAGATGTGTGCTTGATTATTTTTTTATGCGCGCATGCGACTACTTCTATTTCCGCATATTGATGATCAGTTGTAGAAGAGGTTATGTATTATGCATGAAGCTTAAATAGTGTATAATCAGGATAATCTCGGTGAATAATTCAGCAAATTATTCAAATTTCTACATGGTATCGGAGCAAAGAATTGATCATCGGGATCTATTACAGTGATTGAAATTATTTCGTAGAAAAAGTCTGTAACGAGCCAGGTAGCCTCTAGATCCATCCTTTCCTTGAAAGGTGATATATCCATTAAATTCCCTTATAGTCGATCTCTGTGCTAGAAATAATTTGTTCTCACAGATCCAAAAGCAGTTGACTTTTTGAGCTTGTAATTCGAATTTTGCAGCAGTTTGTTTTCTTGGTGCCGAAGTTGAAATGTCTTTCAATGGTTTGCGACTGGAATATGCCCTTGAGGGAAGTTTGAATTATGTTGCAGGAAGGACACAATGGAGGCGGTATTAGATGATAACGGGCTGAAGGAGGTCATAGATGCTGAGATCCCAAAGCCTACTGATGATGCTTAAGTTGAAGCTTGGCAAAAGAAGATGGCGAAATGTCGAAGGATTCTGTTGGAGGGCGTAAAGGATCACATTGTATCCAGCCTGCATGGAAAGGATTCTCCATACTTGATGTGGAAAGCGTTGACAGATCTATTCCAGAGCAAGAGCGACTAGAGGAAGTTGGCGCTCAAGGATAAACTCAGAAACATCAAGATGGAGAAAGGCAACAATATCGCCAAGTACCTCATGAAGTTCACTCAATGCAGAGATGAGCTAGGAATTGTGGGGGTGACTATCGATGATGAGGACTTGGTGGACCTGGCTCTCCTTGGTCTTCCGAAGAGTTGGCATTCCTATCAGGACTCTGTCAATGGTCGGGAGAAGTTGTCGGGATGGGAGCGACTTTGGTCGGATCTCATGCAAGAGGAGATAAGGCAGACTACCAAGGATGGATCTTCATCAAAGGCATCTGATGAAGAGAATTGCGCTTTGGTTGCCAAAGCAAAGAAGGAGAAGAGAAAGAAAGCTTCTCAGTCTGGTGCAAAAGGTAAGAAGCAAGACATTTCCAAGGTGAAGTGCTTTCACTGTCACCAACATGGACATTATGCCACAAATTGTCCGCAGAAGAAGAAAAATAAGCATGCTGCTAGATCTGCAGCGGGAGAGGCATTGGCCTCCCAGTTCGAGCTGGATTTTTCGCTGATCGCATGCTTGGTTTCAAGTGTGATGGGATCACTATGGTTCTTGGACAGTGGTGCGTCATTTCACATGACTGGAGATCGGGATTTGTTTTCAGATCTGGAGGAGAAAGATCTTGGAGTGCACATCGAGATGGGCGATGATGGTAGATACAGTGCGGCCGGTATCGGTACCATTTCCTTTGAGAGGGAGTCTGGTAAACCCTTCATACTGAAGGAAGTATTGCATGTTCCAGGATTGATGAAGAAGCAAATCTGACTCTCAAAGGCAAGTGGAAGATAAGGTATGATGTGGCCTTCAGCTAAGGAAAATCTTTCCGCGTAAAAGACAACCGGAGAAACCCGTGGGTTAAGGGGTTCGAGTCAAGAACCTTTATCAGTTGCAAGTAGATGGTTGCGCAGTAATGGCATGCAAGGCGGGAGAAGTGGTGAGCCGGGAAGATGATGGCGAGCTGTGGCACAGGAGATTGGGCCACCTTCACCATGGAGCTTTAAAGATACTGCAGCAGATTTCTACTAGGCTTCCTAAGGGCACTCTTGCGTAGTCAGATCAGTGCAAGGAGTGTACTTTAGGGAAGTATGTGAAAGCCACCTTTCACGAGAAGGATATTTGCGCCACGACGATCCTTGAGAGAGTTCACACAGACGTGTGTGGTCCTTTCCAGCAGCCTCCGACAGCAAATCACAAGTACTATGTGATCCCTAAGGATGACTTTCTCAAGGCTGGATCTTCTGATGCGTAAGAAGAGCAGACATACTCAAAGCTCTGGGAGTTCAAGGCGCCGCCGAGAAGCGTAACTCCAAGCATGGAAGGCTCTTAGGAGCGACAATGGTGGTGAATTCATCTCTGGTGAATTCAATGACTTTTGCAGCGCAGAAGGAATTCGAAGAGAGCTCATAGCACCTCATAACCCACAACAGAACAGGGTTGCTGAGCGGAAGAACATAACCATCGTGGGTGCTACACCGGCGATGTTGCATGATCAGGGCCTTCCCATACACTTGTGGGCTGAGGCATGCAATACTGCAGTATATGTGCAGAACCGTTGTCCTCAAAGTATACTTGGCATGAGTACACCCAAGGAGGCGTTTTCTGGTAAGAGGCCCGATATTTCCCATTTGAGGATTTTTGGTTCACCTGTTTACATTCATGTGACGAAGGATGCCAGGAAGAAGCTGGAGCCGACTGCGGAGGTTGGGATATTTGTGGGGTACCCTGATATGCCCCACAACTATTGTGTTTATTTTTCAGACAGTCGCAAGACTGTTGTGCGACGGGATATCAAATTTCAGGAGGAGAAAGCCATGAAGTGTTCGCTTGAGAGGGAGCCACACTTGCATGCAGATGAGGAGCTATTAGTTCCTAAGGATGCAGCTTCTCCTGATGGACCAACCAGAGGAAGTTCATGGAGTGAAGAGACCAACCATCAGAGGGTGGAAGCGCACTACAGAAGCTGAGCGACTAGCTCGAGATGTAGAGAAGTTTGTAGGAACACCTACAGAACAGTGCAGACAGAGATAGTCACCTGACCGGTATACTGGATACATGGGTCTTATGAGCAAGTGTATCGTGACAGAGCCATCCTCTTTCAAGGAAGCTGTGGAGGATCTCGCATGGGTAGATGCCATGGTGGAAGAGTATGATTCAATTGTCAGAAACAGTACATGGGAGATTGTCCCGTGACCAGAAAGGAAATCAGTGGTGGGTTCTCGATGGATCTACAAAGTGAAGCAGGCAGCTGATGGGAGTGTGGAGAAGTACAAGGCAAGATTTTTTGCCCGTGGCTTCTCACAAATCGAGGGGATCGATTATGAGGAGACGTTTCCACCTGTCGCAAGGTACTCTCTTCTTTTTCCATACTACTATCCCATCTCTGTCACAGATAAAGCATCCACAACGTATGGATGTGACATCGTGCTCTCAATGGAGTAATTGAGGAGGAGGTGTGTAACATAGAGGCCCAAAGGTTTCTAAGATTACTTAGCAGTGAGCTCCATGTGTGCAGACTCAAGAGAGAATTGTACGGGTTGAAACAAGCACCTCGTGCTTGGTACACACGGATAGACAGTTACTTCACCGGAGGGGAAGTTGCTGATCATTGTACTATATGTAGATGATTTGATTTTGACGGGTGATGAGCTGTTGATACTTTCATGCAAGGAGGACCTTGCTAGAGAGTTCGAGATCAAGGACTTGGGCCTCCTTCATTATTTCTTGGGAATGGAGATTTGGCAGCGCAGTGGAGGACTGTTTGTTTCTCAGGGTAAGTATGCCCGAGAGATTCTGGAGAGGTTCAACATGCATGACTGCAAGCCTGTTGATACTCCTCTTCCTAGTGGTTGGAGGAAGGAGGATGCTACTTCAGCAGAGGTAGTGGATGCCACTGTCTATCGACAGTTGGTGGGGTCGCTTATGTATCTGGTCAATACATGACCCGATATATGCTATGCTGTTAACCAGATTTTGCAAGCTATGGTTAAGCCTACCAAGCTCTTCTGGAAGGCAGGCAAGCATGTATTGCGTTATCTTAGAGGCACATTTCCAGGATGGCCGTGGGTACGTACAGTGAGGAGAGGTTATGTGGTTTACCATGTGTGACACAGGTTTCAAATGGACCGAAAGAGCACATCTGGAGGGATCTTCAGTATCGGATCGACAACATTTTCCTGGTACAACAGGAAGCAGAGATCCGTGGCACTCAGTTCCGCAGAGGCCGAGTACATGGCAGCAAGCTTGGCTGCATGCGAGGCTATTTGGATGAGGAAGATTCTAGTCGGGTTTTTCGGGTCGCATTTGATGCCTACTATGATTTATTCTGATAAACATAGTTGCATTAAACTCTTGGCTAATCCAGTATTTCATGATAGATCCAAACACATCGACATCAGGTACCATCATATCAGAGATTGTGTGCAGCAGAGAATCATGTTACTTTCATATATTCCCACGGAGGATCAGGATGCTGACATCTTGACGAAGGCGCTCACCAGGAGAAAATTCAAATTCCACAGAGGCATGATAGGGGTTGCAAATAATCCATATCTTGTTGAGAGGGAGTGTTGAAAATGCAACAAGGTGATGGAGCTTAGTGAAATGAAGTCGCCTTCACTAAGTGGGCCCGTAGGTTATTTTTGGCGCAAAGTCTATTTTTAGACATATGGATCATGGTCTATGAGTTGCAGGATGCTATTTATGGATGATTGGTCGAGTTGGTAAAAATATATGGACCTCTATTTTTAGACATTAGGCGGTTTCTATTTTTAGACTGCCGGGCTAAAAATAGAACAGTCAAATATTATTAACCCTTAATAATATTTAGACTATAAACATTATCTTATCCTCTTGGAGCACTTCAGTTTGATGCTTGGATGTGGCACATGCAGCTGACAGAAGGAAATACGCTTTTCCTAAGGGTTAGTTGAGCTATTGCATGGTTGATTTCAGTTAGAACTCATGTGGCAGAGTTTGGTGGAGTTGATGAGACAGTTGGTGGAGTTGTGTTCGGTTTAACTTAGTTGAACTAGTTGTATTTAGTCTAACTGACAAATACACTAGTGATGAGTGGTGTGAATTAATTATTAATTAATTCACTAATTATTAACTCATAATTCAACTAAATAACACATCATTTAACTGCAATGCATGGACAGTTCAGTGGAGACCAGTGTTAGAGGTGGGTGAAAGGGTGAGTTTGCTATTAGTTGTGACTATTGGCTGTGCATGAGATTTGCACACACATTGATGGAGATTGCCAATGAGGATTGTGCAGTTGGAGCTAGTGGGATTCGAACTTGGATCTCATTCATTACTCACCTGGATTGCGCAGTAGAGGTAGGCAGACTTGTGGAGAAGATTTGATCCCATGACTTGTTCAAATCTCAGTTAGTTTGTGTGTAAATTTTGGAGATAGTACTGAGTACTTGTGAGGAGTATTGTGCTATGTATTGTTACATGTTCTCTATCATTATAATATACAGATAGTTGGGGGTTTTCAGCTATTTCTTTCCCCAATACATACTGTGTTGAGATGTGTGCTTGATTATTTTTTTATGAGCGCATGCGACTATTTCTATTTCCGCATATTGATGATCAATTGTAGAAGAGGTTATGTATTATGCATGAAGCTTAAATAGTGTATAATCAGGATAATCTCGGTGAATAATTCATCAAATTATTCAAATTTCTACACTCGAAACATCAAGGAGTTGCAATCTTTCATTGGGAAGATCAACTTTTTGAGAAGGTTCATCCCTAATTTAGCTGAGCTCCTTAGGAATATCACAAACATGCTAAAAAAGGAGCAACAGGTAAAATGGACCTTGGAAGCAAAGAAGTCCTTTGAACTGGTGAAACAAGCATTGACCAAAACGCCAGTTCTGATAAGTCCTGATTTTTCAAAAGATTTTTATGTTTTTTTCATTTGCATCAGAACATACCATAGCTATTGTCCTTTTACAGAAAAACCCACAAGGACAAGAGCAGCCTATTGCATTCTTTAGCAAGGCATTGAGGGATGCCCCTTTTAGGTAAAACATTATGGAGAAGCAAGCATTTTCTTTGGTTAAAGCATTGAAAGACTTCAGAGTATACATCCTTCACTCACACATCATTTCCTTTCTCCCAAATTCAGTGGTTAAAGATGTTCTAACACACGACCCAGATGGTAAGAGAGGTAAGTGTATTGTTGTTATCCTTGAATATGATTTAGAGATAAAACCCACTAAGCTCATCAAAGGCCAAGGTCTAGCTAGATTAATGGTTGAATCAAATTGTGAAGTTCTTGATATTCATATGATTAATGCTTTAGATGATCAAGAGGAAATCTCAACACCCATTGTTGAAAACCATTTTATGAATTCCTCTTGGTATGCTAATATTCTTTATGTTTTGCTTAATTTGAATACACCTCCTGGTTTGAAAAAAACAAAGGCAAGGTTCCTAAAATTGAAAGCTGTCAACTATTCCATTATAGATAAATGCCTGTATTGGAAAAATGCAAGTGGTCTATTGCTTAAATGTTTGCCTGAGTTTGATGAAGAGAAGGTTAAGTACCAGTTCCATGAAGGAGAGTGTGGAGGTCATTTGTACTGGAAGAAAACAGCCAACAAAATTTTTAGCGCTGGTTTCTATTGGCCTACCCTTTTCCATGATGTGCATAAAATGATCATAGCCTGTCACAAGTGTCAACTTTTTGAAGGAAAAATAAAACTGCTACCCCTGCCTCTGCATCCAATCACTGTTGAAGCCCCTTTTCAACAGTGGGGACTTGACTTTATAGGAGAAATCCATCCCCCGTCTTCTGCCGAGCATAGATGGATTCTCACTGCCACAGACTATTTCACTAAGTGGATAGAAGCCATACCTTGTAGGCAGGCCAATGATTTAGTTATCATAAAATTTATGGACACTAACATTCTCTCCAGATTTGGCTGTCCTACCAATATTATCACTGATAATGCAGCAGAATTTGGATCAAAGAAGATGGTTGAGTTCTGTCACAGGTATCAGATAACATTGGGGAATTCCACAGCCTATTACCCTCAAGGTAGTGGACTTGAAGAATCCTCAAACAAAATTTTAGTGAACATAATCAAGAAACTATTGGAGGACAACAAAAATTCTTGGCACACAGCTTGTTCATGCACTTTGGGCTGACAGATTGAATTTGAAGAAATCTATTGGTATGTCGCCTTTTCAGCTTGTGTATGGAACTGATGCAATATTTCCTACTAGCCTTGGTGTGCCAGTTATGAAGTTGATCCAAGAGTTGCAGACTGAAGAAAATGACATGATCAAAAGAATAAATCAGACCATTCATCTTCAGCAAACCATAGAGGAGGTTTATAACAAAGCATTGCAAAAGCAGGACAACATTAAAAATATTTTTGACAGAAGAACAAAGGCCAGAAATTTCAAGATTGGGGAAAAAGTTTTAAAATGGGACTCAAGGAAGGAAGAGAAGGGCAAGCATGGAAAATTTGACAACCTATGGCTTGGACCTTACTCTATTCATTCAGCTGCTGGTAGCAATGCCTTTTTCCTGCAGGAGTTGAATGGAGCAGAATTGTTTGGGGGTCCTGTCAATGGCAGGATGCTCAAACATTACTTCTCTTGATCCATGTCATGTTTTAAAAATCCTTTTTATCTTTTTTCCATTATAAATATTTCATCCACCATTGCATTCAAAGTTGTAAAAATCAAAAAATACAAAAACAATAAAAAGAAAGAAAAGAGGGCAGATTATGAAAACAAGAAAGGTATAGCCCCATACCAAAAAAGAGAAACAAATCTGAAAGTGTGCAAGCTTAAATGCCACTCCTAAAGAGCACACTTCTAGTTAGTCAAACTGTCTAATCTTGAATAATTAGCTTTAAATTTTCTGCTGATACGATAGTAAATTCGATTTGCCAAACTTTTTAATCTTGGCTTATCAGTAGATAGATTAGGATAGAAATCAAAGGTTCAAACATGAACAAAACCTGAACCTAAGTTTCCAAAAGAGATGACTCAAATTTGTTTTATTTTCTGAGTCAAAGGATGTAAAATATCTGGTTCTAATTAGCTCAAAATTTGAACCAGAGAAAAAGGAAAGATAGCTCAATAAGAGTCAAATCAGAGTTGTAGAAAAGAGGAAGGAAATGTTTCCAAATTTTAGATCTTAAGCCTTCCATTTTTTATTTATTTCTTTTGCAAAATAAATGTCTATGTGCAGCTTGTCTTTATGCCATAGATCACAGCAAGTCAAATAGCTTAATCTTGACTTGACTGTTTTTAAATTTATGTTTTAGAAATTTAGAGAATGAAAATCTGTTGGACAGTTTAATCCCAACAGATGGTAGATTAGGTAGAGAATCATCTGAACTCAACTATTAAATCTGAGTTCAGGGAGAAATGAGTAGAATTAGATTATATTTACTGCTTTCAAAAGAATAAAATTTTGTAAAAGAGTTTTCCAATCCAAGTGCACTCTAATGAATGAAAAAATGTTAGATCAATAGGATTGGGTAGGTAGGAAGTTGTATTGATGAAGATCCATTGCTTTGTGGCTGCTAATATGTTTTCAGAGCACATTATCCACAGAAAAGAAAGGCAACCCAATGGATAAGGAAACTAATCAGCCTTCCAGAGAACCTTAAAGGATCAGGCACATGGTCAGCCTCCCAGAGAATCCAAATCTGAATTCTTGATGCCTTCAAGAAGGCACCATAGCCAAGTGGAGCCACTGTTAGCCACCTGTAAAATTTGATTATACCAAAAGGTGGCTAAATCTGTTTTGATCCTTCAAGGAAAAATTTCATTATTAAAAACTGTTGGCTCTTGAAGACTCTTGAAGGCCTCCTGCCTTATCTCTGTCCAAAACTTCATTGATATTCCCATCTTACACTCAGAAATCCTGCTGATTTCCAAGCCAGATTACTGCTGCAAGGACCCTTTTCCCCTTCCCCCTCTTCCAAAGCTAACCTTTATGTGCTCCCCTTTTTTCTTCCATAAAAACTCCTTTTTTTTCATTATTCCTCTTCCTCCCTTCATGAAAATCACTTTTCCATAGTTAAAAACCCATTTTTTAACTATACCGAAACCCTTGAAACCCTTTGAAAACGTTGAAAAATCAATAAAGATTCATATTTTATATAAAATCTTTAGCTCCCTTGGGCTAAGTTTCTAAACCACTCCACCCACATGCCTCTGCCCTGGAACCACATGCTAAGTCCCTCACGGCGCTTATCACATCGCAAGATTCAAGAGCGCAGGTTTATCATTGTTTTTAAAACTTGCGATGCGATCGGCCTTTTGAAAAATCCCCAATCGCATCATTATTTTATATGTATATACCGTGGGCCCGCCCTCCCTACTTAAACCTTGTAAATATTTCATTCCCGATCGATCTTTTTCTTTGTAAAAACCCAAAACCCACTTTTCCAAAGTTTTGGTCTAAAAACCAAAATCACGTGTTAAATATTTTAATGGGTTGATTGAAAGACCGATCGCGCAATCGCAATTGGATAAAATACAATGGGTTGATCAAAAAGACCGCATCGAAATTTTGCGATGCGATTAAGCCCCTCCTCTTTAACCCCTAGTCATATCATTCTCCCTGTGCCCAACGGCCCTGCAGCCAGGTGCCTAACCCTATTATATATGTATTCCGCCCACGAAATATTAAAATCTTAAGTTAAAATATCAAAACTTTGGGTTTTATTATTTCTCTAAGGTTTTCCGCCGGTCCTAAATTCGATCAAACTCCACTGTCGATCTGATCTGCAGATACGACGGTGCGGAACCTATCAAACCCGGTGGACCCCGCCAGCCGTGCGTAGTTGCCCCAAAACAACGTGGTATTCATCACACCGCCTTCGACCGCTGGGCAGTTTTTTCCAAATCGTCAACGATTCCATACGCTGGCTGACACGCGTCCCATGCACTATTTTGAAAACCACTTGCTCATCACGCATTATCGTTCGTACGCGGATGCCCAGCGATATTAACCACAGCCGTCAAATCTGAAGCCATCCATCCAACAACTATCGCTTGCCAAAGCTGCCCGACACTTAACATGGTCCCGGCGCGACGTGAAATCATTTTTCACCGTCAATCTGATATTCATATCGATGGCCCACATTCCATCCCCTTGTTTCCTCCATTTGACTTTCAACCTCTGCTCCCGACCATCGATCTCTGCGCGATCGACGGCTCAGATTTAATCTTCTTCTGCCCATTCCACGATCTCTCTCGATCAATCACGACCGTTGGATGATGCCATCCAACGGCCACGCTTCCTCAACTCATCCTTTGAAGCACTCAACCTATTTACACAGGATTTTATAAACATTTTTTGTATTTTGCAGGGTTTTAAGTGATTTTCGGCTATAAAATGAAGAAATTCGAAAGTAGAGGGTGACGACCCTCCCGCTTTCGATTCATCGAGGGAAAATCATTCACAGGTGCCTAATTTCACGTTTTCATCGATTTTTATCCAAGCACTGATGCTACATGACCCCGCGCGACCCAGCACATCAGCAAAAACCATGGATTTGGCACAGGCAAAGAGTATCAGAGACGAAGACCAGAATTAACCAGAACAAAGGATTAAAGGACAGATTTGTGGGGATTACGTCTATGATTCTTATCAAAAGCCTAATCCCCAAATAAAACACAGTTTACAGAAAACCTAAAGTGTTTTATCAAACAGGAATTCCTCCACCACCACAATCTGAGGAAAATTGATTCCTCTCAGCTACCACAAAGCCACCTGTTCCACAAAGGTACTCAATCAGAGGCCGAATTTATTGGTCCGGATCAGATATTTTGCCTCAACGCAACTAAAGAGGAAACCCTGCCAAGGAAATTAATGCAAAGAACATCTGCAGAGTTACTTCGATGCCACACAGAGCCTCAAAGGTCAACAAAAGCTCCCACAGAGCTTAATCTTTATGGAAAATCATTTAATACAGCGGATATGTATGTAAGTTTCTTCATTGATCCCCTCAAAGGCCCAGAAATCATTAAGACTGTATTAATTGTAATTTAGATCTTTTATCAGATCTCACCTCCTCATTCTTCTATAAATACTTCTGCAGAAGATGAGTGAGGGGTTGGTTGTAGAAATTTGATATACACTTGACCTTAAACTTCTGATTGTACATAGTATTCACTAGCTCTTGGAGCTATGCTGGTGATAGATAGGTTAGGTTGATATGTGTAGATGGTTGCTAAACTAAAGCACTAGACTTAAAGCTGTAACTGGTTTGGAGCATCAATACAAGCTGATTTATGGGATCCTAGTCTATGTTGACAGTGATGTTCTTCTAATTGTAACTTGTTATTTTATTTCTGTTTCCACTATGTTTCATTTTCTCTTATAAAGAACAGCATGTATAGGGTTAGGACCTGCTGTATATCAGTAGCCTTCTCTGACTGAAAATATTTATCTGAATTTTTTCTGCCAATCTGTGTTATTTAGGAATGATTTAATTCAGTTCAAGCATAGGAATGTTGGCGTTCCCTCATCTTATTATCTTAGCTAAATTTTATTCTTAGATGTTACTTTTAGTATATGTTTAGTGAAGATGAACTGAGGAAGATATGGTGAGCCCTGGTCCCAGTTTGATCCTACAGACTGTCTGACTGTTTCCCTTGGAATGTGTTAAAAGTTGGCTAGTTTCAAAGTACTTACCAGATCTTATGCCATTCCGTGTTATATTTGTGTTTTGTCTTGAAAGTAACCAAGTAAAGCAGAGCTACGAGAGGATTTGTGGTGAGCCCGGCCCGCTAATTTCTACTCCAAAAGTTGCCTTCAATTTTCCCTTTGTTTTAAGATGTTTTCTAGGATGGCTAGTTTCAAAGTACTTACTAGATCCTAGTTTACTTTTATGTTTTTCTTGAGTCCATGTCAAAGGCTGGCTAGTTTCAAAGTACTTACCAGATCCTGGGCTGCTCTTATTTTTGCATCTGTCAATTTCTCCTTCTTATTGTATCATTTCATTCCATAAATCAATCTTCAAAGAGATCCTTAGACATAGATGACTTGCCCCATGGATCACTCTTGCCTCTTGTTGTTCCAATTAAATCCTATTATGACTCTGTTAGCCACCTATAATATTTTTTTGTACCAAAAAGGTGGCTAAGACTTTTTAAGCCTCCAAGGAACAAATTTTATCACTAAAAATTTTTGGCTCTTGAAGACTCTTGAAAGGCCTTATGCCTCTGTCCAAAATCTTCATTACTATTTCCATTTTATACTCAGAAAATTCTGCTGATTATAAATGAAAGACTGCTGGAAGACCTTCATTTTCCCCCTTCTCAAACCTCCATTTTCTCCCCTTTTCCTCCATCAAAACCCCCTGTTCTCATAAATCCTCTTCTTCCATTTATGAAAAACACTCTTCCAAAGTTAAAGACTCACTCCTTAACCTTACCGAAACCCCCAAATCCATTGAAAAACCCATTCCCGATCTATTTTTCTTTTGTAAATACAAAAAACCTATTTATCCAAACTTTTAATCTAATGTATTAAAGTCACGTGTTAATGGAAAATGGTTAGATTAAAAAGACTGATCACGCAATCGCAATCGGAGAAATCAAAAGGGTTGATCAAAAAGACCGCATCGAAATCCTCCGATGCGATTAGGTCTTGAGTGTTAAAACTTCCCCCGCCTCCGTTTCATATGACTTATGCCCAAGACCAAGTGTTAAAGACCCCGGGCGCTGAATCGCATCGCAATTTTTCAAATGGGTTTATCGGAAAGACCAGGCCTGTGACTCTGATTGCGATTGGCTCTTTTGAATATATAAAGCCCCGGGCCCATTGTAGCTCATATATCCAACGGCCCCGCATTCGGGCGCCTACCCACCTTATATATATTTTTCCGCCCCAAGACATAAAACCTTTGTTTTTATTCCAAAAGTTTGAGTTTTCATATTTTAATAAAGGTTTTCCCTGGTAAATCCCCATCGTTGATCATATGCCGATCAAATGGCCATCGCTCCATCGCATCGGTGATTTCAATCGAATCGCAAATGTTTATTAGCATGTGTTTTATTTTCCCCCCGATCGCCGATCCCCGATTGATTGTCCGTCGTTGATCACCTCTTTGCCTGTCTAGATCCAACAGTCCTCATTCCCTCCGATCACAAGTCTTACCTCTGCTTCAAAACCCGCCGATTCATTACCCACCGTTGATCTGATCCTCAGATCAACGGTCAGCGCTCGATCGCATCGGAGTTTTTCATCACATGCCCTGTTTGCTCCCTCCGATCGGAGTTTTTAAGTTTTCAAATAAGGAAAATTAATGCCTCAGCTACCAAAAAGAGCCACCTGTTGCCTCAAACCATTCAAATAGAGGCCGAAGTTATTGAAGAAAATCAGATATTCGCCTCTAGCGCAGCCAGGGAGTTACTTCTGCATGGGAATAAAATGCAAAAATATCTACAGAGTTACTCCACGCAGCACACAAAGCCTCAAAGTCAAATAAAGCTCCCATTGGGCTTAAATCATAAATGTAAAACAGTTAATACAGTGATCCACCTGTAAACTTCTCCATCGAGCCCCTCAAAGGTCAAGAAGTCCTGAATCTGTATTAATTGTCCTTAGAGATCTTTTTGTTAGGTCTCACCTCCTTATTCTTCTATAAATACCTCAGTAGAAGATGAGAAATTGTTGATTGTTGTTTGATTACAAGTTGTAACATTGAAACTCTCTAAAATAAATATACAAGTATGTTGAAGTTGAAAAACAAATTGAAGTCTTGGATGTCTTGATGATGTTGTCATATGCTGTTCCTGAGAAGGATCTATCATTGGATCCATGAGCTTAGCTGTTGGTGAAGTATTCTGAACTGTTTAATGTTTTCTCCTGTTTTCATTATGTTCCATAATTTCTTACTACAGTAGGTTGAAAGTTTTAGACTAAGAAATGACTCCTGGAAGCACCTTAGATCTGTTCATCCTTCACTATTTTATGTTTTCTTCTGCTGAAGTATTTTAGAGGCTTTAAACTTTCTCTTTAGTCTTCATGCTTGTTTATTTATATAATAGCTCAAATAGTTGGTTTCAGCATGATATATGGTTCTCCCTGCTTGTCTACCATCACTCGAAAGCTGTTATTGAAGTCTCCCTTTAAAGTACCATCGTTTTAAGTTAATCAAAGAGGTCGGTTTTGATCTTGCCCTTTGCCATTGCTTGAACAGTTGTTTTGAAGGTCTTTATAGCTATAAGCATAGATGTTATTTAGGTGTTCCCTCTTCTATGACTACAACTATCAGTGAATCTTGTATGTTTTCTAAAGTCCTTTAAAATAAAATCTTTGAGGAAATAGGGAGTTCCCCGAATTTTAGATTTCATTTTAAAAGTTGTCTTGATGTCATCATTTGCTTAAAGAATGTTTGTATAATTTATGGTTAGCCCTGTCTATCAAATATTTCTTTATTGTTAAGTTATGTTTTCAAGTTCCCTTTGTTGAGAATTAAATTTCTCTTTTTTCAAAACATTAATTTCCATCTCATTCCAAAGCAAAGGATCCTGTGGCCAAGTTAGATTTGCCCTTTGATATCCCATATCCCTTGAAGAGTTTGTCATGACCTTATTTTGACTCCATTGCCCAATGAACCTGATATTTCCTCTTTCTGTCTATCTTTCCTAGACCTTTCATGTTCTGTTGTATCAACTCAACCCAACCAAACAAACATCTGCACTTAATAACTAGTCTAAAATCCATAATCAAATCACAAAAGATAAACCTTTGCAAACAAATATTTGAGAGATCCTTCTCTGAGAATAGGAGGACTAGATCCTGGAACTCTAAAGATTGGTTCTGATGTTGCCTTGTCTTTTGATTTTCCAAACTATCAAAACATAGGACACCAACATAATGGAGATCACGGTGGGACGTCTGAGTCAGTAACAATCTAAGTACCCCTTAAGACTTCAGAAATCCCTTATTTTCAAGAATATCCAGTGATTATTAGCCACCTCATCGCCACCAACATAATGGCGATCACGATGGGACGTCTAAGTCAGTAACAATCTAAGTACCCCTTAAGACTTCAGAAATCCCTTATTTTCAAGAATATCCAGTGATTATTAGCCACCTCATCGCCACCAACATAAATGGAGATCACGGTGGGAGCTACTAAGAATTAGAGGTTTCAAAACCCTTCCTCAAACTTTTTAGGTCCAGTATAACACAAGTAACTTTCTTCAAGCATTACCTAAAATGGTAGTCATGATAGGACTTAATTGAATCAGTGACAAACTAAGTAACCCTTAGGATTCCTTTTAAGCCTTACCAAACCTTGAAGGAACCAGTTACCAAGCCGTAAGAGTAAACTCTGTTTGTTTAAACACCTTAGCTAAGTGTGAAATCAGACTTAGAATGCTCTCTTAACCTGCAAAACCAAATTAACTCAGAAAAACCCAAAAATAGTTTAGTTTGGCCTCATAATAAACTTGGTGGTGGACCATAAAACCTTTTACCTCCTTACAAGCTAAAAACTTCCACTTGGCGACTATACAATCCTGAACAGTCCTTAAGACTCCACTGGGAAGAACCCTCATCATTATAATATCATTCAAATCCAGTTAGAGGCCTGTGGGATTTAAATTTGTGTAAACAGATTAGTTAACCTCTCAAATATTGTCATACTTGGTTGAATTTTTCTTATTATGTGGGTCTGAAAAATATAGCATAGTGGCTTCTAGGAAGATTCACACTAGAGCCCATCTTGACCCTAATCCACCTGAGATAGTTGATGACCCAGAAAGAATCCTTTGGAAATCTCCTAGGATTAAATTATCAACTGTTTTCAGATCACCCTTGAGAGCTAATTCAGTTCCCGAAAATCTTACAGCTCTACAACAATCACAAGCTGACTTAGTCAATCCCTTCAGGACTAGGTCATTTGGTGATTTAGATCAACTAGATTCTAAGTCTTCACTTTCATCTCCTAAGACAAGTGAACATCCTGGTAGTAGAGAAACAACACCTCCTGATTCACACTCCCTTCATAACCTAGGTGTCTCTCCTCCAAGGTCAGCTCAACAATCTATTTATGTTCCATCTATATCTTATCATCCTTCATCCACTGTTCAAACCACTCCACTCCAACCCACCTTCCCTGTTGTCAACCCACCTATGAATCCACCTCCACCACCTATCATGGCCACATGGTATGCTCCCTTAGCCCTTCCTTTACCATTAGTCAATCTTCCACAGGACTATCAGTCCAAAATTCCATTATATCATGCTAGCAATGTTGAAACTGCATCACAACATGTGGATAGGATGGATGACTACTTTGACAGAAATGAGATCGATGATGATTCTATCAAGCTTAGATGATTTTCTCAGAGCTTAGGGGGAGAAGTAAGAAAATGGTTTAAAGGTTTAGCTCCCCGTAGTGTTAATGATCTCCAAGCCTTCCATCAAACGTTCCTAAATAAATGGGAAGTAAAAAATAATCCTCTCCAAGTCCTTGCTGATTACAACAACCTTCGTAGGAACCCTGGGGAAAGTGTACAAGCTTATTGTACTAGATTTAACAGTGTATATAATGCACTTTCCCTAGAACTAAAACCTCCACAAGGCTCAGCCTTAAATAAATTTCCTGAAGCTTTTGACTCTGACATGACTTATTCACTATGAGAAAGAGATTTTGCAACTCTCGAAGATATGCAAAAGGGTGCTCTTTCTGTAGTGTTGGGGTTCCCATGTTTTGGCCAGGTTGGCAAGACCAAAATATGAGACAACATAGAACCACTTTGGAACCTCAGGATCTAGCCCTCATGGGTTCAGAGAGGGATCTCTCTATGATATGTCAAAAGTATAACTTTGGAGTTCAGTTTGAAGGTATTAGGCTAGGTATGAAGCACAGGGTTGTTGTTTTGATTGTTTGTGTTTGGTTGGAGAGAATTAGGAAAAGAAGGACCAATATAAGACAAGGATGGGCGAAGAGGAAGCTTAGGCAAAGACCAATAACTCAGAGAACATCAAATCCATTGGGCTATGGAGTCAAGAAAGGGTTTACTTGTTGTTCAATGTGCAAGCTTTCAGTTGGGCTAGTCATCTAGAGCATTTGGATCTTAAAGGAGATATTTGGAATGGGACATTAAGGATTGAAAATGAAAGGAGGAGGACCAACCAAATCTGTCTATAGATTAGACCAGAGGTCATTTAACTCTAGGCCTGCTTGGACAAAATCAGAGGCAATACAAGGGATCTTGGAAAGGGTTAATTGAGATGGACAGATCCTAGAGGGGCAGAGACCAGGTTCTAGACCTCTAGTGTTCTCAACACATTCAACTAATCCCAACAAGAAAATCTAAACACAGATTTCATTAATTCATACATCAAAGAGTAGGCAATAACATCCACTACACTGGTTAAACCAATTGAAATCAACATTCAGATACACATATACGCAGAAAACATAAAAGAAAGTGAGGCCTCAACATAAGGTACCTATCAAAGAATTAAATCATGCCAAACTTCTGATGGGAGCACAGAAGAAACATAATCAAAATGAAAGCAAGTCAATGCAGGCCATGAAGAAGAAAACATCTGTTGCTAGACCAAGATCAAGAAAACATTGCTTGTCATATTAAAAACAAAACCAATCGGGTACAACATTGCCCACAGCTTGAACATTCAGTCTGAATACATCAAATCTCAGCCTATCTTACAATATTACACAAAGAACTTGTCTCAAGAGGAACAATGCTTGCGTTTCACTGATATCTCATCAACAACCATTAAAATGTTTCCTTCTGTGCTTTATAGCAGATGGTGGATAGAAAATCGACTGTGAGGGTAGGTGAAAATTAAATGTATCATTAAACACAGAGTAGAGAAATAGGGCCGAGGCCCATTCTGTTTGAATATTGAGTATTTAATGTCTGTCACCTCTATATGCAGGGATGATCTTCTTCGGATTTTCCTTTACTCCAGACATGACTTTGCTGCATTCTGGCAGCCATACTTTGTTGTACTTGTGGAGAATAAACAAATGGTAAATGACTGCTGAAAGGTCTGCTTCATAAACGTTCTGATTTCTTTGAGCTGCTGTTAGGGTAGAAATTCCTTCAGGGACATTCTTTTACTGTGCAGAGGACCTTTTGGATGGATCCTCAGGGTCTTCAAACTACTGCTGTGCATTCTAAACTTGTGATTAAGGCTTAATATCTTCATTAGTTTGCCTTATTCTCTCTGCTATGTACTGGGACACTCCACTGCTTCAATTCCATCTCTGACAGGTTAGCTCGGGTTTTAATGGTGATGGGAGATTTTCAGAGTTCGAAATCCTGCTTTTCTTTAGTGCAAATCCCATCAGCCGCTTTCCTTGACAATTCTATAGCAGCACCGGCCCTTGGATTTAGTTCTGTCTGCAAACTTCTCCATTAAGATGGTACGACATAAATATAGAGTCTTTCACCTCTAGCGACCCTGCAAAACAACAAACTGTGAAGAAAACCATGAAGGTGAACGACGGATGAGGTGGATGGAGGTAATGGATGCATTTGGTGACATGGTGGAAGAAATTACAGAGGAAACAATGAAAACTTTCTCTGGTTGGGGTTGGCGAAACACAGTGCGAAAATGCATGAAAAACATTAAAAAACACGAACTTTGAACGTATATATGCAACAGAATGAGAGACTGTACGGGGGGCGCACGTGGAGTGACGTGGCGGGACGAAAAACGGTGGACGGGTGACGTGGAGATGCGGCGGACTTGGTCAGCGATGTGTAAATAATTCTAGGCCATACGATCATCACACAATATCAATGGTCAAAACAGAACTGGAGGATGACGTAATGGTGGGCCCGAGGAATTTTACATGGACACTAATAATCGTGCATCTCTGGAGAGAGGGAACCGTTAGATGTGGTCCCCAAGATCGAACGGCCCAAGTGAATTCTGCTACCTGGCTTTCATCCGAGAGATAATGCGCGAAATGGGTGGTTTTAGAAATAGTACACTCGGACACGCGTCACCCAGCGTATGGAATTGTTGGGTCCGCGGGAAATACCGCCGGCTATGGATGGGTGGTGCGGAATGAAACCACCAGTTTTCACACAATGAACGCAAGCACGGGGACCACCACGGGAAACATTTCCGCTCCGTCGATTGGTTTTTGATCGGACGGTGGAGATGAACTGCGGGGGGCCAAGGTGTACGGACACGAGACTTTTGGAGCAACCCCCCATAGTGAATGGCAGCCGTTAGATTAAGTCTTCACCCATCCCGAGGAGTCAACTACGAGGGCACCAAGGTTTGACCCTACGGATAGAGTAAAGCCCCCGTAGGGGAAACGCTTCGGTCACGGCGTCGGGTCACATGGAGAGAAAAAGGCGCGGGGCTAGTGGAGAAGGGTCTGGGCCCAAAATATGGTTTTTGCACATTTTAAAGCATTTTTAGGCCCAAGGAAAGGAACGATAGGGGAGAATTAGGGAAATAAAGGGTGATGGGGGGGTTTAAGGGGATTTTGGAGAATTTAAGAGGGTGATGGTGGGGATAAAAGGAAGAAAAGGGATTTTGACAAAGGAAAGTGGAGGGTAAAATGGGGGTATTTGCAGGGGTATAAAGGGGAAATAGTGGGCCTTTTGACAAATGGATCAGCAGAGGGTCTATATTTTAGGCACAGTACATAGAGATTTCAAGGAGGATGGGTTTTCAGGGGAAAGGCATTCCTTGAAGGCTCCCAAACAATCTAGCCCCCAGCTTGCTTGCCAAGAATTTCATAGGGGGGCTAACAGTGGCTCCACATCAGGATGGCTTCTCCTTGGAGGAGTCAAGAAACTAGATATGATCTTTGGAGTAGGTCAGATGCCTGCTATCATAAGCCATCTTTCTTCGTTGATTTTTAGCTGCCACAAACATGATATATCAGCAGAAACATTTTCCCAACCAAACTACCTACCCAACTATAGTCCTAACTGTTCCCTTTGGGTGCATTTGAGCTTGCAGACCCTTTACATTTTATTTTGCAAAAAAAAAACAAACCTATTCTAAATCTACCCTTATTTCTCCATGAGGCCAGATTAGACTGTTGGCCTCATACAATTCTCTACCTAATCTACTACCTGTTGGGATTAAATTGTCCAACAGGTTTCTTCACCTACATTCTAAGACAGGAAATTTAAACACAGCCAAGCCAGGATTAGACTGTCTGACTTGCTGGACAGAAACTTGTAGAAGACAAAACTATGAAGGCATGGAATTCTGCATCTTTGAAACATTCTTCTTTCTTTCTTGTGACTCAGGTTTTGAGCATATTTGAGTCACCTCTTTTCTTTGCTTCAGCTCTGGTTTTGGGCATATTAGAGTTGGTTCTTCTTTCGCTGTTGATCCAGATTTTGAGCTTATTAGGACCAGCTATTCTGCTTCCTTTGGCTCGGATTTTGATCAGGTTTGAGCCATGATTTTTACTTCAGAGGTTCATGTTTTGAGCATGTCCGAACCTCTCTTTTCATTCTGTTTTTTGGAACATTTTCTCTTTTTCTAAAAATGAAAACTTGCAATGGTATGTACAATGGAGATGAAACTGGAAATGGAAAATCAATAGAAGTAATGTTTGAGCATCCTCCCATTGATAGGACCCCCAAACAATTTTGTGCCATCAATTTCTTGCAGAAAAAACACATTAGGACCCACAGTGGCCTGGATTATGTATGGACCCTGCCACAGGCTGTCAAATTTTCCATGTTTACCTTTGTCCTCTCTTCTTGAGTCCCATTTTAGAACCTTGTCACCAATTTTGAAATTTGAAGCTTTGGTTCTTTTGTCAAAATGCCTTTTTATGTTTTATTGGACTCTGATAGCTCTGTTATAAACCTGCTCCCTTGTTTTTTGAAGATGGATTTTTTTATTAATTCTCCTTATCATGCTGTCCTCCTCTGCCGGAATCTCTTGGAACACCTTTACCTCCGGTATCCCAAGGCTGGTAGGAAAAACTACTTCTGTACCATAAACAAGTTGGAATGGTGACATGCCAATGGATTTCTTTGTGGTGAGCCTATCTGCCCATAAGGCATGTACCAACTTGTTGTGCCAAGATTCCTTGTTCTCCTCTAATAGTTTTTTGATGATTCAGCCAAGCCATTACCTTGAGGGTAATAAGCAGTTGAATGACCAAGTGTGATATGGTACCTATGACAGAAATCAATCATTCTCTTGGATCCGAAAGCAGCAGCATTGTCAGTGATTATCTTCCTTGGACAACCAAATCGAGAGAGAATATGGCCTTCTAGGAACCTAATAATAACAGAATCTGTGGCACTCCTAGTGTGAATGGCCTCTATCCACTTATTGAAATAATCAGTGGCTATTAAAATCCATTTATGTTGTCCTGAAGAGGCTGGATGAATTTCCCCTATAAATTCTAGACCCCATTGTATGAAAGGACCTTCAACAGTAATGGGCTGTAAAGGGAGGGGAAGGAGTTTTCTTTTACCTTCAAAGATCTGACATTTATGACAAGAAGTTATCATTTGGTGGACATCATTAAACAGTGTAGGCCAATAATAACCAGCCCTGAGTATTTTGTTCGCTGTGGCTTTCCAACTCAAGTGGCCTCCACATACTCCAGCATGAAATTCTTGTTTAACATTTTCAGCCTCAGGTTCAGACAAAAATTTCAGTAATAGGCCATATGGGTTCTTCCAGTACAAATTTTCATTCAATATACAGTAGTTTCTGGCTTTGAGTTTTGTAAATCTGGCCTTAGTTTTTGTCAGTTTTGGGGGAGCATTGATATTGGTGAGGACGTAAAGGATATTAGAATACCATGGAGAGTTTTGGAATTTCTCTTCTATTGTGCGATAAGGCAGGCTCTCCTGCTCATCCAAGGCATTCACCATGTCAATATCCAAGCCCTGTAAATTTGTTTCAGCCATTAATTGGGCCAGGCCTTGACCTTTGATCAGCTTGGTGGGTTTAATTTCGAGGTCATACTCTAAGATGGAAGCAATCCATTTGCCTCTTTTTCCATCAGGGTCCTAGGACAAAATATCCTTGACTATGATGTTGGGCACATAGGCAATGGTGTGAGAATGTAAAATGTACACCCTGAACTCCTTTAAGGCCTTGATCAGAGAATAGGCCTGCATTTCCATGATGTTGTACTTTAAGGGTGCGTCCCTCAGGGCCTTACTAAAGAAAGCTATAGGCTGTTCATTAGCTTCTGAATTCTTTTGCAATAAGACTGCAGCTATTGTGTGTTGGGAGGCAAATTAGAAAATCAAAAAATCTTTTGAGAAATCTGGGCTGATTAGGACAGGGGCTTGTGTGAGTGCTAGCTTTACTGACTCAAAAGATTTCTTGGCTTCAACAGTCCATTTAATTCCTGCACCTTTCCTTAGCATGTTAGTCATTTTTCTAAGGTGCTCTGCAAGGTTTGGGATGAACGTTCTAAGGAAGTTGATTTTGCCAATGAAGGACTGTAATTCTTTGATATTCCTCGGGTGTGAAATTTGAAGTATTCCCTCAACTCGTTGTGGGTCTATCCTGATCCCTTTCTCAGATATAATGTGGCCAAGAAGCTTACCTTCTTGCAGCCCAAAAACAGTCTTCTTAGGATTTAGGGACAGACCATACCTTCTACATTTTTCAAAAACTTTTCTCAGATGTTTCAGATGTTCTTCTTCAGTTTTAGAAAAGACAGTCAAGTCATCCAAGTAGATAACTATAAAGTGTCCAATCTCATATGAGAAAGCAATATCCATTGCTCTTTGGAAGGTAGCTCCAGCCTTCATCAATCCAAAGGGCATTTTCACATACATGAAGGTGCCCCATGGAGTGGTAAAAGCTATTTTGAGTTGATCTTCTGGGAGTACCAGAACTTGATTATATCCTGAAAAACCATCAAGCAGGGAGATTCTTTTAGAGCCTACTACCTTCTGAAGGATATGCTCCATTCTAGGAAAAGGGTAGTTGTCTTTCAAGGAGGCTCTGTTGAGGTTTTTGAAGTCTATGCATAGTCTAATCTCACCTGTTTTCTTCCTTACATCCACTAAGTTAGACACCCAATCAGAAAACCTTACAGGGACTATTATGCCTGCTTCATACATCTTTTTAATTTCCTTCTCTACTGCAGGCAATTGTTTTGGGTTAATCCTACGGAGTTTTTGTCTGAAAGGCTTCTGATTTTCCTTTAGTGGTATCTTGTGTTGTATGATGTTGGTGTCATAGGCCTTTAAGTCTTCATAGCTCCATGCAAACACGTCAATGAATTCCTTAAACAAGTAAATGTATTTTCTCTTAATGTTTGCAGGTATAGACTTAGCCAGTTTTATCATTTTGGGTCTGTCTTTAGTGCCGATGTTGCATTCTTCCACATCAGAATCAGCATGTTCTATTGTGGGCTTTTTTCCTACGTAATCGAAATCAAAGAGGTCCTCTAAGGGTGCTAGGCCTCTGGGTATATTCTTGTCTTTGGCCTGCAGCACTTCGACCTCTTCATTTTCTGCATTTTCACTATTTTCGTTAAAATTTCCAGTTTGCTCGGAAAAAGAATTTATTTCTATCTTACAGGGTGTTTCTTGCTCATCTGGGGGATCCTCGCTTGGGCAGCTATCATCAGAAGTTGAGTCTAAATCCGAAAATTCAAACTCATTCCTGCCCACCAAGAAATCTCCGATCTGTTTGTCTCCCTCAAAGACCTGCCAATATTTTTCATTGTCTGGCACTGCAGGCCTAAATTTGGGCTAAATGATAATTTTTTGGTCAACTGGGGCCTTAGGATATGAGCTAGCTAGACAAGCTAATCCATTTTCAACTGCGTTTTTCCCCCTAGGAATGAATACTAACTCATATTCAACAATCGTTTTCAACAAATCTAGAGTATCATTCCTGTATGCCCTAAGCCTGGGGTGTTTTGCTGAATACTCACCATTCACCTATTTGATCACTAACTTTGAGTCTCCTCTCACAGCTATCCTACGGGCTCCTAATTTTTTCAACATATTTAAGCCCAAGATCAGAGCCTCTTATTCTGCAATGTTATTCGTGCATTTAAAACGCAGGTTCACAGCGTGGCTCTCTGCATGATCATCTCCTGTGCTATGTAGCCACACTCCTGCTCCAGCACTTTGCCTAGTACAGGACCCATAAAATTTCATTTCCCATAGGGGTTCGTTGTTTACTTCATCTTCATCCCCTCCCCTACAGCTGGATTCGCCATTATGTGAAGTTGTGAGGTTTGTGCTAGGAGGGGGGTCATTTTGTGGTTCATTATGGGCATGGAGATCGGGGAGGTGGCTAGCTTGCTGTTTTTTTTCTATTTCTATTTCATTCAGAGTTATATTTTCAGCAGTTTTCCCATGGTCTTCTTCATCGTATTCTTCTAGAGTAGCCATTATGTTGAAATCCATGGGCCGTATGTTTGTATTTCCATTATCTGATCCCGGCTCTTCTGAGGATTGGTCATTGTAGAGAATGAAAGATTCTAGGTCTGCATGTACAAAGTATAACGGTGATTTTTCAGGTTTCTCGGGGCTACTGACTAAAAATTTCATCTGAGACTCTCTATACAGTCTTCTAAGTTGGCCAAATATAGGAATAGTGGCATATGAGCCATCCATCTGCATTGTTCCCTGCAGTTTGGCTCCCCATGATCTTGACAATAGCATTTCATACTTACGTGGCACATCTGCCACCACAACATCCATGACCATCCATTTAGCAGGAATCTGGGTTAAACTCACACATAAGTCTTTGATGAGGCCTAGGCATTTTACTCTGCTAGAGTCAAATGAATATAAGTCTTTGTAGGGTCTGGTGATTTCTAGGCCTAGCCTCTCCATCACTACCTTGGGCATTAAGTTGTGAGAAGCTCCAGAATCATGCATTGCATTGTGCAAGATCTTTTCATGAATGTTGAGACTGATATAAAAAGGTGGAACTACCCCTTCCTGAAACTTTCCCTAAATCTTTGGACCAAACAGCAGGGTGGGTTGATCATCACTTAGATTTACAGTGTCATTATTTACACTCAGATTTAATGCTTTCAAAATCTAGCCTTTATATATATCCTGAGTGGCAAACTCAGACAATGGTACAGAGATTTTAATTTTCGCAATCTCACTCTCTAAATTGAAAGTGGACTGGGTCTTTGGAATGTTCAACTCTGTTTTATTTGCTACTACCTTAGTAGCTAAATCAGTTTGTGATTTTTCACTATGTATAGGGTTGGGAACTGTTGTATCAGGAGCACTAACTTTGGTGCTAGTACTGCTAGTTGGTTGACCTTGTTTTTCAATGTTTTGGTTGTCCTTCTCCTTATGTTTACCAGAACTTTTAGCTGCTGATTTGGAATTCTCAGCAGTTGCTTTAGAAGTTTTGTCAGGATTTTTCTTGATTGTAATCTTAGGAGTCTTGGCTTTGGGAGTATCTTGGTTTTTCTTGCTCCTAAGTTCATATTTTTCCCTGAATTTCAACATGGAATTTTCAAATCCTAATCTATAATCCTCAGACTCAAACCACTCCTCATCACAACCAGTGGTGGAGGGATGGTCTTCTTCTAAATCATAATTTAGGATTGAGTATTCTGTTTCAAACATGTTAATTGCATTCCCTTCAGACTCTTCCATTATTCCCTCATCCTCATCTAAAAAATTTTCTTGAAATGGGGGAGTAATTTGTTGATCTGACTCTCTTTGTCTGTTGGGAGCAGCATTGTTTCTTCTAATGTTTTGGTTCTAGTTTCTGTTTTGGTTGTTGTTTTGGACAACCATCCTCTTTATAATTTTTTGCAGCTCTTCCACATTCTTAGACAGTCTATCGTATTTGGGATCAGATGTGGAAGCTACATTTTCATCCGTATATGTTACCCTCTTTTCAGCCTTTAGTCTTCCCCTTTTATCCATTAGGTTTGCTTCTATGGTTATGGCTCCTTTCTGCATGTCTTCTAATGTGGTGTACTCTTTGTCTCTAAGCTCATAGGCCAGGTCAACATCAAATCCATCAGGATACTTAGCCAGGGCAATTCCTTGTAGAGGTTTCATATGTGCAGGAAGAGCATTGGAAATGCTGTTGAATCTTGTTGTGTAGTCATGGACAATCTCTCCTACATTCCTTTTCAGGCTCATGTATTTGGCTAGGAGTTGGCGAGGGTTTTCCCTAACCTCCCATTTTTTTATGAAGGTCTGGTATAATGCAGGGAGATCTTGAATACTACCAGGAGGTAGATTTTTAAACCACTTTTTCACCTCACCCCCTAAGCTTTGGGCGAATATCCTCATTTTTATTGTTTCATCATCAATTTCCATATAATCAAAAGAGTCCTCCATTTTATCTACATGTTTTTGAGATGTTATGGACTCTTTAGCAGTGAAGTGTGGGATTTTTTACTGATAATCATTGGGTAAGGGTAACAGAGGTTGAGGTAACAACAGAGGTGCATACCATGCTGACATGATAATGTTCTGATGGGGTATAGGGTTAGCTTGAGGAGCTGGTATTTGGATGACAGGGATGTTTGGACCAGCAGAAGTATGTTGAGCAGATCTAGGGTGAGAGAGCCCCAAGTTTTGAAGGAAGTGAAAATCAGGTGGTGTGGAAGGAGGGGTTTCACTGTCCCTAGTGTTTTGACCACTGTTAGATGGTGTATTGTAGACCTCGAGGTCTTGCTGGTCTAGACAATTGAATGACCTAGTTCTCGGTAGTCTATTAGGTATGTCTAGGTCAGGGGGGAAATGTGCTAGAGCTGTTAGGTTTTCTGGTGCAGAATTAGCTCTAAGAATGTGGCTGGAAATGGTTGCTCTTTTAGGTGTAGGAGCTCCTTTGAGGATACTCTCTAGATTTTCAACTATTTCCGGTGGGTCAGGGTTGGGATAAGCTCTTGTATGGATGGTTCTATGAGCCAGAATGTTGTTCTTGAACTAAGCAGCTTAACCCTACTTGTTACTTCTATTGTGGCTGATATTGTCTCAGGGCTGGTCTCCCAGTGGAGTCTTCATTATGTTTCGGGTCTGGTCTCCCAGTGGAGTCTGATGCGAAACCAAGATGATCAGCAGGCCTACTGATCACCAGTGGAGTCTTTTAACGTTTAGGAGCTATGGAGTCGCCAGGTGGAAAGGTTTAAGGTATTTTAGGGGATACACTGTCCACCACAGTGCTGATGAAATATCCCTTTTCAAGGATATCCCACTAAACACAGCAAACTCTAACCAGAGATTGAATGGGAGGGCATTTACCAGATATGTCACCTCAAAGAAGAGGATGAGATCCGGAGGCTACCTGGCCCTTTCCAGGCTCTGTCTAAGAGTATGGGGTAAAACACACAAGAGGTAAGTGGAATGGGAAGGATAAGTGTTTTACTACCAACCTAACCAGAGATCCTAGGTTTTCTGAGGTTTGGAGATGTATCAAGATGAAAGTACTCAGAAAGTCCCCAGCGGAGTCACCATTATGTTGGGGTTCCCATGTTTTGGCCAGGTTGGCAAGACCAAAATATGAGACAACATAGAACCACTTTGGAACCTCAGGATCTATCCCTCCTGGGTTTAGAGAGGGATCTCTCTATGATATGTCAAAAGTATAACTTTGGAGTTCAGTTTGAAGGTATTAGGCTAGGTATGAAGCACAGGGTTGTTGGTTTGATTGTTTGTGTTTGGTTGGAGGGAATCAGGAAAAGAATGACCAATATAAGACAAGGATGAGCAAAGAGGAAGCTTAGGTAGAGACAGATAACTCAGAGAACATAAAAGCCATTGGGCTATGGAGTCAAGAAAGGGTTTACTTGTTGTTCAATGTGCAAGCTTTCAGTTGGGCTAGTCATCTAGAGCATTTGGATCTTAAAGGAGATATTTGGAATGGGACATCAAGGACAGCAAATGAAGAGGAGAACCAACCAACTCTGTCTATAGATCAGACCAAAGGTCATTTAACTCCAGGCCTGCTTAGACAAAATCGGAGGCAATACAAGGGATCTTGGAAAGGGTTAATTGAGATGGACAAATCCTAGAGGGGCAAAGACCAGGTTCTAGACCTCCAGTGTTCTCAACACATTCAACTAATCCCAACAAGGACATCTAAACACAGATTTCATTAATTCATACATCAGAGAGCAGGAAATGACATCCACTGCACTGGTTAAACCAATTGAAATCAACATTCAAATACACATATGAGTAGAAAACATAAAAGGCTGGGAGAGTAGCAACATAAGGTACCTATCAAGGGTAAATCTTATGCCAAACTTCTGATGCGAGCCTGAAGAAACATGATGAAATGAAAGCAAGTCAATCAAAAATATAGAGAAAGGAAAACATCACCAGCTGCTTTAGACCAGGATCCAAAGAAACATGCTTGTCATATTAAAAACAACACCAATCAGGTACATCATAGCCCATAGCTTGAACATTCAGTCTGAATACATCTAGTCTCAGTCTATCTTACAATATTACACAGAGAACTTGTCTCAAGAGGAACAATGCTTTCATTTCACTGATATCTCATCAACAACCATTACAATGTTTCCTTCTGTGCTTTATAGCAAAGGATGAGCCTAAGATCGACTTAAGGAGTAGGTGGAAATTAAATGTATCATTAAACACAGAGTAGAGAAATAGGGTCGAGGCCCATTCTGTTTGAATATTGAGTATTTAATGTCTGTCACCTCTATATGCAGGGATGATATTCTTTGGATTTTACTTTACTCAAGACATGACTTTGCTGCATTCTGGCGGCCATACTCTGTTGTACTTGTGGAGAATAAACAAATGGTAAATAACTGCTGAAAGGTCTGCTTCATAAATGTTCTGATTTCTTTGAGCTTCTGTTAGGGTAGAAATTCTTTCAGGGACATTCTTTTACTGTGCAGAGGACCTTTTGGATGGATCCTCGGGGTCTTCAGACTGCTGCTGTGCATTCTAAACTTGTGATTAAGGCTTAAGATCTTCATTAGTTTGCCTTATTCTCTTTGCTCTGTACTGGGACACTCCGCTGCTTCAATTCCATCTCTAACAGGTTAGCTCAGGTTTTATTGGTGATGGGAGATTTTCAGAGTTCGAAATCCTGCTTTTCTTTAGTGCAAATCCCATTAGCTGCTTTCCTTGACAATTCTATAGCAGCGCCGGCCCTTGGATTTAGTTCTGTCTACAAACTTCTCCATTAAGATAGTACGACAGAAATATAGAGTCTTTCACCTCTAGCGACCCTGCAAAACAACAAACCGTGAAGAAAACCATTAAGGTGAACGACGGATGAGGTGGATGGAGGTAATGGACGCATTTGGTGACATGGCAGAAGAAATTACAGAGGAAACAGTGAAAACTTTCTCTAGTTGGGGTTGGCGGAACACAAAGCGAAAATGCATGAAAAACATTAAAAAACACGAACTCTGAACGTATATATGCAACGGAATGAGAGACTGTACGGGGGGCGCACGTGGAGTGACGTGGCGGGACGGAAAATGGTGGACGGGTGACGTGGAGATGCAACAAACTTGGTCAGTGACGTGTAAATAATTCTAGGCCATACGATCATCACACAATATCAACGGTCAAAACAGAACTGGAGGATGATGTAATGGCGAGCCAGGGGCATTTTACATGGACACTAATAATCATGCATCTCTGGAAAGCGGGAACCGTTAGATGTGGTCCCCAAGATCGAACGGCCCAGGTGAATTCCGCTGCCCGGCTTTCGTCCGGGAGATAATGCGCAAAATGGGCGGTTTTCGAAATCGTACACTCAGACATGCGTCACCCAGCGTATGGAATCGCTGGGTCCGCGGGAAATACCGCCGGATACGGATGGGTGGTGCAGAATGAAACCACCAGTTTTCACACAATAAACGCGGGCGCGGGGACCACCACGGGAAATAGTTCGCTCAGTCGATTGGTTTTTGATCGGACAGCGGAGATGAAATGCGGGGGGCCAAGGTGTACGGACACGAGACTTTTGGAGCAACCCCCCATAGTGAATGGCAGCCATTAGATTAAGTCTTCACCCATCCCGAGGAGTCAACTACGAGGGCACCAAGGTTTGACCCTACGGATAGAGTAAAGCCCCCGCAGGGGAAATGCTTCGGTCACGGTGTCGAGTCACATGGAGAGAAAAAGGCGCGGGGCTAGCGGAGAAGGGGCTAGGCCCAAAATATGGTTTTTGCACATTTTAAAGCATTTTTAGGCCCAAGGAAAGGAACGATAGGGAGGTGAGGTGGAGAATTAGGGAAATAAAGGGTGATGGGGGGATTTAAGGGGATTTTGGAGAATTTAAGAGGGTGATGGTGGGGATAAAAGGAAGAAAAGGGATTTTGACAAAGGAAAGGGGAGGGTAAAATGGGGGTATTTGCAGGGATATAAAGATGCAATAGTGGGCCTTTTGAGAAATGGATCAGAAGAGGGGCTATATTTTAGGCACAGTACACAGAGACTTCAAGGAGGATGGGTTTTCAGGGGAAGGCATTCCTTGAAGGCTCCCAAACAATCTAGCCCCCAGCTTGCTTGCAAGAATTTCATAGGGGGGCTAACAGTGGCTCCACATGGGGATGGCTTTTCCTTGGAGGAGGCAAGAAACGAGATATGATCTTTGGAGTAGGCCAGATGCCTGCTATCATAAGCCATATTTCTTCATTGATTTTCAGTTGCCACAAATATGATGTATCAGCAGAGACATTTTCCCAACCAAACTACCTACCCAACTGTAGTCCTAACTGTTCCCTTTGGGTGCATTTGAGCTTGCAGACCCTTTACATTTTATTTTGCAAAACAAAAACAAACCTATTCGAAATCTACCCTTATTGCTCCATGAGGCCAGATTAGACTGTTGGCCTCATACAATTCTCTACCTAATCTACTACCTGTTGGGATTAAACTGTCCAACAGGTTTCTTCACCTACATTCTAAGACAGAAAATTTAGACACAGCCAAGCCAGGATTAGACTGTCTGACTTGCTGGACAGAAACTTGTAGAAGACAAAACTGTGAAGGCATGGAATTCTGCAACTTTGAAACATTCTTCTTTCTTTCTTGTGACTTAGGTTTTGAGCATATTTGAGTCACCTCTTTTCTTTTCTTCAGCTCTGGTTTTGGGCATATTAGAGCTGGTTCTTCTTTCGTTGCTAATCCAGATTTTGAGCTTATTAGGACCAGCTATTCTGCTTCCTTTGGCTCGGATTTTGATCAGGTTTGAGCCATGCTTTTTACTTCAGAGGTTCATGTTTTGAGCATGTCCGAAGCTCTCTTTTCATTCTGTTTTTTGGAACATTTTCTCTTTTACTGAAAATTAAAACTTGCAATGGTATATACAATGGAGATGAAACTGGAAATGGAAAATCAATAGAAGTAATGTTTGAGCATCCTGCCATTGACAGGACCCCCAAACAATTCTGTGCCATCAAGT
Organism: Pinus albicaulis; assembly: GCA_034641835.2. Lineage (NCBI taxonomy): Eukaryota > Viridiplantae > Streptophyta > Pinopsida > Pinales > Pinaceae > Pinus > Pinus albicaulis. Next base: position 1,384,802,072 of record CM076574.1, read on the forward strand.
TCTTGTAGAAAAAATGCATTAGGACCCACAGTGGCCTGGATTATGTATGTACCCTGCCAAAGGCTGTCAAATTTTCCATGTTTACCTTTTTCCTCTCTTCTTGAGTCCCATTTTAGAACCTTGTCACCAATTTTGAAATTTGAAGCTTTGGTTCTTTTGTCAAACTGCCTTTTTATGTTTTCTTGGACTCTGATAGCTTTTTTATAAACCTGCTCCCTTGTTTGCTGAAGACGGATTGTTTCATTAATTCTCCTTATCATGCTGTCCTCCTCTGCCTGAATCTCTTGGACCAGCTTTACCACCGGTATCCCAAGTCTGGTAGGAAAAACTGCTTCTATACCATAAACAAGTTGGAATGGTGACATGCCAATGGATTTCTTTGTGGTGAGCCTGTCTTCCCGTAAGGCATGTACCAATTTGTTGTGCCAAGATTTCTTGTTCTCCTCTAATAGATTTTTGATGATTATCACTAAGATCTCTTTGTTGATTCAGCCAAGCCATTACCTTGAGGGTAATAGGCAGTTGAATGACCAAGCGTGATATGGTACCTGTGACAGAAATCAATCATTCTCTTGGATCCGAAAGCAGCAGCATTATCAGTGATTATCTTCCTTGGACAACCAAATTGAGAGAGAATATGTCCTTCTAGGAACCTAATAATAACAGAATCTGTGGCACTCCTAGTGGGAATGGCCTCTATCCACTTAGTGAAATAATCAGTGGTTGTTAAAATCCATTTATGTTGTCCTGAAGAGGCTGGATTAATTTCCCCTATAAAGTCTAGACCCCATTGTATGAAAGGACCTTCAACAGTAATGGGCTGTAAAGGGAGGGGAAGGAGTTTTCTTTTACCTTCAAAGATCTGACATTTATGACAAGCAGTTATCATGTGGTGGACATCATTAAACAGTGTAGGCCAATAATAACCAGCCCTGAGTATTTTGTTCGCTGTGGCTTTCCAACTCAGGTGGCCTCCACATACTCCAGCATGAAATTCTTGTTTAACATTTTCAGCCTCAGGTTCAGACAAACATTTCAGTAATAGGCCATTTGGGTTCTTCCAGTACAAATTTTCATTCAATATACAGTAGTTTCTGGCTTTGAGTTTTGTAAATCTGGCCTTAGTTTTTGTCAGTTATGGGGGAGCATTGATATTGGTGAGGACGTAAAGGATATTAGAATACCAGGGAGAGTTTTGGAATTTCTCTTCTATTGTGCGATCAGGCAGGCTCTCCTGCTCATCCAAGGCATTCACCATGTCAATATCCAAGCCCTACAAATTTGTTTCAGCCATTAATTGGGCCAGGCCTTGACCTTTGATCAGCTTGGTGGGTTTAATTTCGAGGTCATACTCTAAGATGGTAGAAATCCATTTGCCTCTTTTTCCATCAAGGTCCTCGAACAAAATATCCTTGACTATGATGTTGGGCACATAGGAAATGGTGTGAGAATGTAAAATGTACACCCTGAACTCCTTTAAGGCCTTGATCAGAGCATAGGCGTGCTTTTCCATGATTGTGTACTTTAAGGGTGCGTCCCTCAGGGCCTTACTAAAGAAAGCTATAGGTTGTTCATTAGATTTTGAATTCTTTTGCAGTAAGACTGCAGCTATTTTTTGTTGGGAGGCAAATGAGAAAATCAAAAAATATTTTGAGAAATCCAGGCTGATTAGGACAGGGGCTTGTGTGAGTGCTAGCTTTACTGACTCAAAAGATTTCTTTGCTTCAACAGTCCATTTAATTCCTGCACCTTTCCTTAGCATGTTAGTCATTTTTCTAAGGTGCTCTGCAAGGTTTGGGATGAACCTTCTAAGGAAGTTGATTTTTCCAATGAAGGACTATAATTCTTTGATATTCCTCGGGTGTGAAATTTGAAGTATTCCCTCAACTCGCTGTGGGTCTATCCTGATCCCTTTCTCAGATATAATGTGGCCAAGAAGCTTACCTTCTTGCAACCCAAAAACAGTCTTCTTAGGATTTAGGGACAGACCATACCTTCTACATTTTTCAAAAACTTTTCTCAGATGTTTCAGATGTTCTTCTTCAGTTTTAGAAAAGACAGTCAAATCATCCAAGTAGATAACTATAAAGTGTCCAATCTCATCTGAGAAAGCAATATCCATTGCTATTTGGAAGGTAGCTCCAGCATTCATCAATCCAAAGGGCATTTTCACATACATGAAGGTGCCCCATGGAGTGGTAAAAGTTGTTTTGAGTTGATCTTCTGGGAGTACCAGAACTTGATTATATCCTGAAAAACCATCAAGCAGGGAGATTCTTTTAGAGCCTACTACCTTCTGAAGGATATGCTCCATTCTAGGCAAAGGGTAGTTGTCTTTCAAGGAGGCTCTGTTGAGGTTTCTGAAGTCTATGCATAGTCTAATCTCACCTTTTTTCTTCCTTACAGCCACTAAGTTAGACACCCAATCAGAAAACCTTACAGGGACTATTATGCCTGCTTCATACATCTTTTTAATTTCCTTCTCTACTGCAGGCAACTGTTTTGGGTTAATCCTACGGAGTTTTTGTCTGAAAGGCTTCTGATTTTCCTTTAGTGGTATCTTGTGTTGTATGATGTTGGTGTCATAGGCCTTTAAGTCTTTATAGCTCCATGCAAACACATTAATGAATTCCTTAAACAAGTCAATGTATTTTTTCTTCATGTTTGCAGGTATAGACTTAGCCAGTTTTATCATTTTGGGTGTGTCTTTAGTGTCGATGTTGCATTCTTCCACATCAGAATCAGCATGTTCTATTGTGGGATTTTTTGCTACATCATCGAAATCAAAGAGGTCCTCTAAGGGTGCCAGGCCTCTGGGTATATTCTTGTCTTTGGCCTGCAGCACTTCGACCTCTTCATTTTCTGCGTTTTCACTATTTTCGTTAAAATTTCCAGTTTGCTCGGAAAAGGAATTTATTTCTATGTTACATGGTGTTTCTTGCTCATCTGGGGGATCCTCGCTTGGGCAGCTATCATCAGAAGTTGAGTCTAAATCCAAAAATTCAAACTCATTCCTGCCCACCAGGAAATCTTCGATCTGTTTGTCTCCTTCATGGACCTGCCAATATTTTTCATTGTCTGGCACTGCAGGCCTAAATTTGGTCTGAATGATAATTTTTTGGTCAACTGGGGCCTTAGGATATGAGCTAGCTAGACAAGCTAATCCATTTTCAACTGCATTTTCCCCCCTAGGAATGAATACTAACTCATTTTCAACAAACGTTTTCAGCAAATCTAGAGTATCATTCCTGTATGCCCTAGGCCTGGGGTGTTTTGCTGAATACTCACCATTCACCTGTTTGATCACTAACTCTGAGCCTCTTCTCACAGCTATCCTACAGGCTCCTAATTTTTTCAACAGATTTAAGCCCAAGATCAGAGCCTCATATTCTGCAATGTTATTCGTGCATTTAAAACGCAGGTTCACAGCATGGCTCTCTGCATGATCATCTCCCGTGCTATGTAGCCACACTCCTGCTCCAGCACTTTGCCTAGTATAGGACCCATCAAAGTTCATTTCCCACAGGGGTTCGTTGTTTACTTCATCTTCATCCCCTCCCCTACAGCTGGATTCGCCATTATGTGGAGTTGTGAGGTTTGTGCTAGGAGGGGGGTCATTTTGTGGTTCATTATGCGCATGGAGATCAGGGAGGTGGCTAGCTTTTTGTTTTTGTTCTGTTTCTGTTTCATTCAGAGTTATATTTTCAGTAGTTTTCCCATGGTCTTCTTCATCGTATTCTTCTAGAGTAGCCATTATGTTGAAATCCATGGGTTGTATGTTTGTATTTCCATTATCTAATCCAGGCTCTTCTGAGGATTGGTCATTGTAGAGAATGAAAGAGTCTATTTCTGTATGTACAGAGTATAACAGTGAGTTTTCAGGTTTCTCGGGGCTACTGACTAAAAATTTCGTCTGAGACTCTCTATGCAGTCCTATACGTTGGCCAAATATAGGGATAGTGGCATATGAGCCATCCATCTGCATTGTTCCCTGCAGTTTGGCTCCCCATGATCTTGACAATAGCATGCCATACTTAGGTGGCACATCTGCCACCACAACATCCATGACCATACATTTAGAAGGAATCTGGGTTAAACTCACACATAAGTCTTTGATGAGGCCTAGGCATTTTACTCTACTAGAGTCAAATGAATATAAGTCTTTGTAGGGTCTGGTAATTTCTAGGCCTAGCCTCTCCATCACTACCTTGGGCATTAAGTTGTGAGATGCTCCAGAATCATGCATTGCATTGTGCAAGATCTTGTCATGAATGTTGAGACTAATATAAAAAGGTGGAACTACCCCTTCCTGAAACTTTCCCTCAATCTTTGGACCAAACAGCAGGGCGGGTTGATCATCACTCAGATTTACAGTGTCACTATTTACACTCAGATTTAATGCTTTCAAAATCTGGCCTTTATATATATCCTGAGTGGCCAACTCAGATAATGGTACATAGATTCTAATTTTCGCAATCTCACTCTCTAAATTAAAATTGGACTGGGTCTTTGGAATGTTCAACTCTGTTTTATTTGCTACTACCTTAGTAGCTGAATGAGTTTGTGATTTTTCACTATGTACAGGGTTGGGAACTGTTGTATCAGGAGCACTAACTCTGGTGCTAGTACTGCTAGTTGGTTGACCTTGTTTTTCAGTGTTTTATTTGTCCTTCTCCTTATGTTTACCAGAACTTTCAGCTGCTGATTTGGAATTCTCAGCAATTGCTTTAGAAGTTTTGTCAGGCTTTTTCTTGATTGTAATCTCAGGAGTCTTGGCTTTGGGATTATCTTGGTTTTTCTTGCTCCTAAGTTCATATTGTTCCCTGACTTGCAACATGCCATTTTCAAATCCTAATCTATAATCCTCAGACTCAAACCACTCCTCATCACAACCAGTGGTGGAGGGCTGGTCTTCTTCTGAATCATAATTTAGGATTGAGTCTTCTGTTTCAAACATGTTTATTGCATTCCCTTCAGACTCTTCTATGATTCCCTCATCCTCATCTAAAATTTTTTCTTGAAATGGGGGAATAATTTGTTGATCTGACTCTCTTTGTTTGTTGGGAGCAGCATTGTTTCTTCTAATGTTTTGGTTCTGGTTTCTGTTTTGGTTGTTGTTTTGGACAACCATCCTCTTTATCATTTGCTGCAGTTCTTCCACATTCTTAGATAGTCTATCGTATTTGGGATCAGATGTGGAAGCTACATTGTCATCCCTATATGTTACCCTCTTTTCAGCCTTTAGTCTTGCCCTTTTTTCCATTAGGTTTGCTTCTATGGTTATGGCTCCTTTCTGCATGTCTTCTAATGTGGTGTACTCTTTGTCTTTAAGCTCATAGGCCAGGTCAGCATCAAATCCATCAGGATACTTAGCCAGGGCCATTCCTTGTGGAGGTTTCATATGTGGAGGAAGAGCATTGTAAATGTTGTTGAATCTTGTTGTGTAGTCATGGACACTATCTCCTACATTCCTTTTCAGGCTCATGTATTCGGCTAGGAGTTGGCGAGGGTTTGCCCTAACCTCCCATTTGTTTATGAAGGTCTGGTATAATGCAGGGAGATATTGAATACTGCCAGGAGGTAGATTTTTAAACCACTTTTTCACCTCACCCCCTAAGCTTTGGGCGCATATCCTCATTTTTATTGTTTCATCATCAATTTCCATATAATCAAAAGAGTCCTCCATTTTATCTACATCTTGCTGAGCTGTTATGGACTCTTTAGCAGTGAAGTGTGGGATTTTTGACTGATAATCATTGGGTAAGGGTAACAGAGGTTGAGGTAACAGCAGAGGTGCATACCATGCTGCCATGATAATGTTCTGATGGGGTATAGGGTTAGCTTGAGCAGTTGGTATTTGGATGACAGGGATGTTTGGACCAGCAGAAGTCTGTTGAGCAGATCTAGGGTGAGAGAGCCCCAAGTTTTGAAGGAAGTGAAAATCAGGTGGTGTGGAAGGAGGGGTTTCACTGTCCCTAGTGTTTTGACCACTGTTAGATGGTGTATTGTAGACCTCAAGGTCTTGCTGGTCTAGATGATTGAATGACCTAGTTCTCGGTAGTCTATTAGGTATGTCTAGGTCAGGGGGGAAATGTGCTAGAGCTGTTAGGTTTTCTGGTGCAGAATTAGCTCTAAGAATGTGGCTGGAAATGGTTGGTCTTTTAGGTATAGGAGATCCTTTGAGGATACTCTCTGGATTTTCAACTATTTCTGGTGGGTCAGGGTTGGGATAAGCTCTTGTATGGATGGTTCTGTGAGCCATAATGTTGTTCTTGAACTAAGCAGCTTAACCCTACTTGTTACTTCTATTATGGTTGATATTGTCTCAGGGCTGGTCTCCCAGCGGAGTCTTCATTATGTTTCGGGTCTGGTCTCCCAGTGGAGTCTGATGTGAAACCAAGATGATCAGTAGGCCTACTGATCACTAGTGGAGTCTTTTAACGTTTAGGAGCTATGGAGTCGCTAGGTGGAAAGGTTTAAGGTATTTCAGGGGATACACTGTCCACCACAGTGCTGATGAAATATCCCTTTTCAAGGATATCCCACTAAACACAGCAAACTCTAACCATAGATTGACTAGGAGGGAATTTACCAGATATGTCACCTCAAATAAGAGGATGAGATCCGGAGGCTACCTGGCCCTTTCTAGGCTCTGTCTAAGAGTATGGGGTAAAACACACAAGAGGTAAGTGGAATAGGAAAGATAAGTGTTTTACTACCAACCTAACCAGAGATCCTAGGTTTTCTGAGGTTTGGAGATGTATCAAGATGAAAGTACTCAGAAAGTCCCCAGCGGAGTCGCCATTATGTTGGGGTTCCCATGTTTTTGCCAGGTTGGCAAGACCAAAAGATGAGACAACATAGAACCACTTTGGAACCTCAGGATATAGCCCTCCTGGGTTCAGAGAGGGATCTCTCTATGATATGTCAAAAGTATAACTTTGGAGTTCAGTTTGAAGGTATTAGGCTAGGTATGAAGCACAGGGTTGTTGGTTTGATTGTTTGTTTTTGGTTGGAGGGAATCAGGAAAAGAATGACCAATATAAGACAAGGATGAGCGAAAAGGAAGCTTAGGCAGAGACAGATAACTCAGAGAACATCAAAGCCATTGGGCTATGGAGTCAATAAAGGGTTTACTTGTTGTTCAATGTGCAAGCTTTCAGTTGGGCTAGTCATCTAGAGCATTTGGATCTTAAAGGAGATATTTGGAATGGGACATCAAGGACAGAAAATGAAGAGGAGAACCAACTAACTCTATCTATAGATCAGACCAAAGGTCATTTAACTCCAGGCCTGCTTGGACAAAATCAGAGGCAATACAAGGGATCTTGGAAAGGGTTAATTGAGATGGACAGATCCTAGAGGGGCAAAGACCAGGTTCTAGACCTCCAGTGTTCTCAACACATTCAACTAATCCCAACAAGAACATCTAAACACAGATTTCATTAATTCATACATCAGAGAGCAGGCAATGACATACACTACACTGGTTAAACCAATTTAAATCAACATTCAGATACACATATGAGCAGAAAACATAAAAGGTTGGGAGAGCAGCAACATAAGGTACCTATCAAGGGTAAATCTTATGCCAAACTTCTTATGCGAGCCTGAAGAAACATGATGAAATGAAAGCAAGTCAATCACAAATATAGAGAAATGAAAACATCACCAGCTGCTTTAGACCAGGATCCAAAGAAACATGCTTGTCATATTAAAAACAACACCAATCAGGTACATCATAGCCCATAGCTTGAACATTCAGTCTGAATACATCTAGTCTCAGTCTATCTTACAATATTACACAGAGAACTTGTCTCAAGAGGAACAATGCTTGCATTTCACTGATATCTCATCAACAACCATTACAATGTTTCCTTTTGTGCTTTATAGCAAAGGATGAGCCTAATATTGACTAAAGGAGTAGGTGGAAATTAAATGTATCATTAAACACAGAGTAGAGAAATAGGGTCGAGGCCCATTCTGTTTGAATATTGAGTATTTAATGTCTGTCACCTCTATATGCAGGGATGATCTTCTTTGGATTTTCCTTTACTCCAGACATTACTTTGCTGCATTCTGGCGGCCATACTCTGTTGTACTTGTGGAGAGTAAACAAATGGTAAATAACTGCTGAAAGGTCTGCTTCATAAATGTTCTGATTTCTTTGAGCTGCTGTTAGGGTATAAATTCCTTCAGGGACATTCTTTTACTATGCAGAGGACCTTTTGGATGGATCCTCAGGGTCTTCAAACTACTGTTGTGCATTCTAAACTTGTGATTAAGGCTTAAGATCTTCATTAGTTCGCCTTATTCTCTCTGCTCTGTACTGGGACACTCCGCTGCTTCAATTCCATCTCTGACAGGTTATCTCAGGTTTTAATGGTGATGGGAGATTTTCAGAGTTCGAAATCCTGCTTTTCTTTAGTGCAAATCCCATCAGCTGCTTTCCTTGACAATTCTATAGCAGCGCCGGCCCTTGGATTTAGTTATGTCTGCAAACTTCTCCATTAAGATGGTACGACAGAAATATAGAGTCTTTCACCTCTAGCGACCCTGCAAAACAAAAAAATGTTAAGAAAACCATGAAGGTGAACGACGGATGAGGTGGATGGAGGTAATGGATGCATTTGGTGACATGGCGGAAGAAATTACAGAGGAAACAGTGAAAACTTCCTCTGGTTGGGGTTGGTGGAACACAGATCGAAAATGCATGAAAAACATTAAAAAACACGAACTTTGAACGTATATATGCAACGGAATGAGAGACTGTACGGGGGGCGCACGTGGAGTGACGTGGCGGGACGGAAAATGGTGGACGGGTGATGTGGAGATGTGGTGGACTTGGTCAGTGACGTGTAAATAATTCTAGGCCATACGATCATCACACAATATCAACGGTCAAAAAAGAACTGGAGGATGATGTAATGGCGGGCCCGGGGCATTTTACATGGACACTAATAATTGTGCATCTCTGGAGAGCAGGAACCATTAGATGTGGTCCCCAAGATCGAACGACCCAGGTGAATTCTGCTGCCTGGCTTTCGTCCGGGAGACAATGCGCGAAATGGGCGGTTTTCGAAATAGTACACTCAAACACGCGTCACCCAGCGTATGGAATCGCTGGGTCCGCGGGAAATACCGCCGGCTATGGATGGGTGGTGCGGAATGAAACCACCAGTTTTCACACAATGAACATGGGCGCGGGGACCACCACGGGAAACAGTTCCGCTCCGTCGATTGGTTTTTGATCAGACGTCGGAGATGAACTGCGGGGGGCCAAGGTGTACGGACACGAGACTTTTGGAGAAACCCCCCATAGTGAATGGTAGCCGTTAGATTAAGTCTTCACCCATCCCGAGGAGTCAACTACGGGGGCACCAAGGTTTGACCCTACGGATAGAGTAAAGTCCCCGCAGGGGAAATGCTTCGGTCATGGCGTCGGGTCACATGGAGAGAAAAAGGCGCGGGGCTAGCGGAGGGCATTGGCTAAACATAGTTTTGCTGCACAGTTGTCATTGTTTAGGCTAGGAAAGGAGGCAGCATAAAGGCGAGGTGGAGGAGTAAAGGAAATAAAGTGGTAAGGAGGGACTAGGGGTGGAGAGAGAGTTTAAGAGGGTGTGGAGTTAAAAGAAGAAAGGGGGGAGATTTTGAAAAAAAGACAAAAGGAAAGGGGAGGGTAAAATGGGGGTATTTGCAGGGGTATAAAGGGGAAATAGTGGGCCTTTTGAGAAATGGATCAGCAGAGGGGCTATATTTTAGGCACAGTACACAGAGACTTCAAGGAGGATGGGTTTTTAGGGGAAAGGCCTTCCTTGAAGGCTCCCAAACAATCTAGGCCCTCGACTTGCTTGCCAAGAATTTCATAGGGGGGGCTAACATGTAGAAGTCAACTTAATAGAAAAGAGAGAAAGAATGAAAACTGAGAAGAGAGTATCTTTTAAAGAGGAATCCCCTCCTTCTGCTTCAAGCTCAAAAATGGAGAGAATGTTGGAAGAAATGATGAAAGAGATGAGCATAATTAAGAAAGCACAAGCAAATCAAAACCAGACTGCACTTCAAAACAATCAAAACAGAAATAGAAATTAGAATTATAGAAGAGATAACAATCAAGATAAGAAAAAAGAAAGTGACCAACAAATTAGACCTCCTTTTCAACAGAACTATGTAGATCAATATGAGGAAGACAGAGAGTTGGAAAGGTTGGAAGAATCACATGTAAACTTGATTGGATCAGACAGTGGGGATGATGTTTTTCTCACTGAAGAAGAACAAGGTTTCTTCTCTAATGATCAAAATACAAACACCTATGAAGATTCTGATGACTATAGATTGGGTTTTGAAAATGCAATCATGGAGGTACACAAACAGTATGATCTCAGGAGCAAGGGAAGTATAGAGAATTCAAAAGATAAGAACACTAGCACTGTTGTCAAGAAAAATGCAGAAAACCAGCCCAAAAAGGCAGCAGAAAAAACCAAAATTTTGGCCAAAAAGCCAGATTTAAACAGAGACAAGGGAGTCCAGCCAAATGTTGAGTGAAGTACCCCAAGCACTTCAGCTAGTGGTCCTAATAAAACTATTCCTATCACTAGTCCAAAAAAGGTTCAGAAGAACAAAGTTGCTGAAAAGAATTCGACTGAAAAAACAGATGTAAATATTAACAAGTCAATTATTCCTTTCAACCTTGAGGGAGAGATTGCTAAGATAAAAATTACCATCCCCTTAGCTGAACTAGTAACCCAAGAAGTGTACAAAAACCAAGTTTTGAAAGCTTTAAACTTAGGAAGTGATACTGACACCCTAAACTTGACAGATGACAAACCTGAGCTATTGTTTGGCCCAGAAGTCGAAGGAAAATATCAAGAAGGACCAGTCCCTCCCTTCTATGTCAGTTTGAACATACACGATAAAATTTTACACAATGCCATGTTAGATTCTGGAGCTTCACACAATCTAATGCCCAAGGTAGTAATGGAAAGCTTAGGCTTAGAAATTACTAAACCATACAAAGATTTGTATTCTTTTGACTCAAGCAGAGTCAATTTTTTGGGTTTAATCAAAGATTTATGTGTTAACCTAGCTCAGATACCCGCCAAGAATATAGTAATGGATATAGTTGTAGCTGACATTCCCCCTAAGTATGGCATGCTCTTATCAAGATCTTGGGAGCCAAACTTCAGGGAAGCCTTCAAATGGACATGTCTTATGCCACCATCCCCATTTTCAATCAAAACAGAAGATTATACAAGGAATCCCACATGAAGTACATGGTGAGTAACATGGACATACCAAACAACACTCCGATCTATTCTATTCAATCAAGTTTAGATTCATTTTTCTTGTGTTACGAAGATGAAATTACACAACAAGGAAAAGAAAACATGGACCAAATCAGTTCACCAGAACAATCCAATCTTACCTCGAATCAACTTCAAAACATTGACAATCTACAACAACAAGAAAATGAAAATGAGTCAAATATACTCTGGACAATAAATTTCGATGGATCTTGTAATAAAACTAGTGCGGGGGCATGTGTCTGGATTCAAAACAAAAATAAGAGTTTTTCATACAAGTTAGACTTCCCATGCACTAACAATATTGTTGAGTATGAAGCACTTCTCCTGGGCTTACAACTACTTAAAAAATTAGAAGCCCAAAAGATATCTATTTTAGGGGATTCTGAACTTATCATCAAACAAATCAAAGGAGAATACTCAGCCAAGAATCCAAGGCTTAGGGAATATCGAAATGATGCCCTTGAGTTGTTAAAAACTTTTGAAAAATATGAATTCATTTTCATCCCTAGAGCACTGAATCATCTAGCAAATGAACTTGCCTTCAATGCCAAAAATTGCCAAGTACCTGAGATAAACAAACAACTTAGTATAAAGGTGAAACACAGACCTGCTGTGCCTAATAACAAAGATCACTGGCAGGTGTTTGAATCCGACAAACACATAGATGATTTCTTGAAATCAGAAAATGATTTCAACATACCAACACCAGAAGCTAGCCACGAAGAAAACTGTTTATATATTGAACAAATCCCAGAGGCTGAACTAACATATCCTACTGATATAAATCATTGCGAGAATCCCCTTGAAGCAGAGATAATGAACAATGAAGACCAAGAAGACTTGGAAGTCTTACAATGCAAAAATGATAAAATCCCAAGAGGTCTCACACCTTTAGAACACCTGTTTGATCTCAACGATGTGGCTAAAGAACCAAGAATGGAGCCTGTGGAAACAAATGTAGAAGAACATAACATAGGCAGTCTAGTAGAACCCAAGATGATCAATCTATCCTGCACCCTCCCAGCTCACATAAAATTGCAATACATAGAGCTTTTCAAAGAATTTAAAGATGTGTTTTCTTGGGAATACAAAGACTTAAAATCATATGATACCAGCATCATCCAGCATAAAATCCCCTTGAAGGAAAATCAAAAGCCTTTTAAGCAAAAACTAAGGAGAATAAATCCCCTTTTACTACCTTTAGTTAAGGCAGAAATTGAGAAAATGTATAATGTTGGGATCATAGTACCCATTAGATTTTCAGAATGGGTATCAAACTTAGTTTTTGTTAGAAAGAAAACAGGGGAAATTAGGCTCTGTATTGACTTCAGAAATTTAAACAGAGCCTCTTTAAAAGACAACTACCCCTTACCCATGATGAACCATATACTGCAAAAGGTAGTTGGGTCAAGAATAATATCTCTATTAGATGGGTTCTCGGGTTATAATCAGGTGTTGGTGTTCCCAAGTGATCAATTAAAACTGCTTTTACCACACCTTGGGGCACCTTTATGTATGTCAAAATGCCTTTCGGATTAATGAATGCAGGGGCCACCTTCCAAAGGGCCTTCAAGATATTGGCTATTTTATAATTATTTACCTTGATGACGTAACTATTTTCTCAAAAACTGATGAAGAGCATTTGATTCACCTAAGAAAGGTTTTTGAGAAATGTAGGAAATTTGGCTTATCACTGAATCCCAAGAAGACCCTCTTTGGACTCCAAGAAGGGAAACTTCTTGGTCATATAATTTCAGAAGAGGGAATCAAAATAGACCCTACAAGGATAGATGGCATATTGCAAATCAACCATCCCAGGAGCCTCAAAGAATGGCAATCCTTCATTGGAAAGATAAATTTTTTGAGAAGGTTTATTCCCAACCTTGCTGAGCTATTAAATAACATTACAAATATGCTTAAGAAAAACGTGGGTGTAAAATGGTCTTTACCAGCTAAAAAAACATTTGAACTGGTCAAACAGGCTCTTACCCAAACACCAGTCCTGATTAGCCCTGATTTTACCAAAGACTTTTACATTTTTTCTTTTGCGTCTGAACATACAATAGCTGCAGTTTTGCTTCAAAAGAATGATCTGGGACAAGAACAACCAATATCTTTCTTTAGTAGAGCCTTAAGAGACGCTCCTCTCAAATATAGTATCATTGAGAAGCAAGCCTTAGCATTAGTGAAAGCCTTAAAGGACTTCAGGGTCTACATCTTACACTCTCACATAATTACTTTTGTTCCACATACTGTTGTCAAGGATATTCTAAGTCAAGACCTTGATGGTAAAAGGGGAAAATGGATTGCAACTATTCTTGAATATGGCTTAGAAATTAGGCCCACCAAACTAGTTAAGGGGCAAGGATTAGTAAAACTTATGGCTGAGTCTAACTTCCAAGCATTAGACATCAATATGGTAGATGTGTTGGAAGAAGCAGAAGAAGCTACTGCTCCTTTTATTGAAGAAATATTTCTGAATTCTCCTTGGTATGCTGACATTATTTATGTGCTTTTATATTTAAACGCCCCTCCTTCTTTGTCTAAAACTAAAGCTAGATTTTTGAAACAAAAAGCTCTGAGTTTTTGCATTATAGATGGGGTGTTATATTAGAAAAATGTTGTTGGAATTTTGCTTAAATGTTTACTTGAAGATGATGCAGGAAAGATCATGCACGAACTACATGATGGTGAATGTGGAGGACACCTCTACTGGAAGGCCACGGCGAACAAAATTCTTAGATTAGGTTACTATTGGCCTACCCTTTTTCCAGACACTCAGAAATTGGTCATGTCTTGCCATAAGTGTCAAATCTTTGATGGCAAGAGAAAACTCCTTCCCTTACCCTTACATCCTATCAAAGTTGAGGCACCTTTCCAACAATGGGGGCTGGACTTCATTGGGGAGATTCATCCATCCTCTTCAGCTCAACATAAGTGGATCCTCACAACCACTGACTTCTTCACTAAATGGATAGAAGCTATACCTACCAGGAATGCTAATGACTCTGTCATTATCAAGTTTCTTGAAACCCACATCCTATCTAGATTTGGTTGTCCCAGAAAAATCATAACAGATAATGCTGCTACTTTCAAATCTAAGAAGATGGTTGATTTTTGTCACAAATACCATATAACCTTGGGCCATTCCACTGCTTACTATCCCCAAGGAAATGTATTAGTTGAATCCTCCAATAAGAGTCTCATCAATATCATTAAAAAGTTGTTGGAAGAAAATCAAAAATCGTGGCACAGTAAGTTGGTTCATGCCTTATGGGCTGATAGACTAACTACAAAGAAATAAATAAATATGTCCCCCTATCAGTTGGTTTATGGCATGGATGCCATTTTTCCTACCTCATTGGGAGTTCCAGTTATGAAGCTCCTTCAAGAAGTGCAGGTTGAAGAAAATGATATGCAGAGGAGGATCAACCAAACAATCCATTTACAGCAGACCAAAGAAGAAGTTTATAAAAAAACACAGTTAGTCCAAGAGAACATGAAGAAACTATTTGATAAGAGGACTAAGGCAAACGATTTCCAGGTTGGAAGTGTTGTTCTTAAACGGGATTCAAGAAGAGAAGAGAAGGGGAAACATGGCAAGTTTGAAAACTTGTGGAAAGGGCCCTATATTATTCATGCCGAGAGGGTTCATAATACATTTTTCTTGAAAGCATTGAATGGAGAAGACCTATATGGAGGTCCTGTCAATGGCAGGATGCTCAAGCATTACTTCTGCCAAGAATCTTAAGTTTCAAAACATTTTCGTTTTACCATTGTAAATATCATAGTCTAACCATTGCATTCAAAATTATGAAAAATAAGAAATACAAAAACAATAGAAATAAAGAAAAGAGGGCAGATTGAAAACAAGAAAGGCAAAGCCCCATGCCAAAAGAGAAATAAATCTGAAAGTGTGCAAGCTCAAATGCCACTCCTCAAAAACACACTTCTAGTTAGTCAAACTGTTTAATCTTGACTAATTAGTTTTAAATTTTTCTGCTGATAGGATAGTGAATTTGATTTGCCAAACTATTTAATCTTGGTTTATCAGTAGATATTTTAGGTTAGAAATTGAGGGTTCAAACAAACTCAAGATCTGAACCAAAGTTTCCGAAAGGAGATGACTCAAATCTATGTTAAATTCTAAGTCAAAGAAATGCAAAGATCTGGTTCTAGTCAGCTTAAAACCTGAACCAGAAGAAAAGCAAAGACAGCTCAAAACAAGTTTAAAACAGAGCTGAAAAAAGAGAAGGCATTACTTTGAGTTTTCAAATCTTAAGCCTTCTATTTTTAGATTTAAATTTTCTGCAAATAATAATCTATGTGCAGCTTGTTTTTATGCCATAGATCACAGCAAGTCAAACAGCTTAACCTTGAATTGACTATTTTTAAATTTATGTTATAGAATTTAGAGAATGAAAGTCTGTTGGACAGTTTAATCCCAACAGACAGTAGATTAGGTAGAGAAATATATGAGCTCAACTGCTTAATCTGAGTTCAGGGAGAAATAAGGAGTAGAATTAGATTAGTTGTTATGCTTTCAAAAGAATAAAATGTTGTGAAAAGATTTTTCCAATCTAAGAGCACTCTTATGAAGAAAAAATGCTAGATCAGTAGGATTGGGTAGGTAGAAAATTTGTATTGATGAAAGTCCATTATTTTCACAGCTGCAAATATGTTTTCCAAAGAAGATCATCCCAGTAAAAGAAGGGTAGCCCAATGGATCAGGCACAGGTCAGCCTCCCAGAGAATGCAATTCTGAAGTTCTTGATACCTTCAAGAAGGCATCATCCCCAAGTGGAGCCACTGTTAGCCACCTATAATATTTTGTTGTACCAAAAAGGTGGCTAAGACTTTTTGAGCCTCCAAGAAACAAATTTTCTCACTAAAAATTGTTGGCTCTTGAAGACTCTTGAAAGGCCTTATGCCTCTGTCCAAAATCTTCATTACTATTTCCATTTTATACTCAGAAAATTCTGCTGATTACAAATGAAAGACTGCTAGAAGACCTTCATTTTCCCCCTTATCAAACCTCCATTTGCTCCCCTTTTCCTCCATCAAAACCCCCTGTTCTCATAAATCCTCTTCTTCCATTTATGAAAAACACTCTTCCAAAGTTAAAGGCTCACTCTTTAACCTTACCGAAACCCCCAAATCCATTGAAAAACCCATTCCCGATCTATTTTTCTTTTGTAAATACAAAAAACCCATTTATCCAAACTTTTAATCTAATGTATTAAAGTCACGTGTTAATGGAAAATGGTTAGATTAAAAAGACTGATCGCGCAATCGCAATCGGAGAAATCAAAAGGGTTTATCAAAAAGACTGCATCAAAATCCTCCGATGCGATTAGGTCTTAAGTGCTAAAACTTCCCCCGCCTCCATTTCATATGACTTATGCCCAAGACCAAGTGTTAAAGACCCCAGGCGCTGAATTGCATCGCAATTTTTCAAATGGGTTGATTGGAAAGACCAGGCCCGCGACTCCGATTGCGATTGGCTCTTTTGAATATATAAAGCCCCGGGCCCATTGTAGCTCATATATCCAACGGCCCCGAATTCGGGCGCCTACCCGCCTTATATATATTTTTCCGCCCCAAAACATAAAACCTTTGTTTTTATTCCAAAAGTTTGAGTTTTCATATTTTAATAAAGGTTTTCCCTGGTAAATCCCCACCATTGATCATATGCCGATCAAACGGCCATCGCTCCATCGCATCGGTGATTTCAATCGCATCGCAAATGTTTATTCGCATGCATTTTGTTTTCCCCCCGATCGCCAATCCCCGATTGATTGTCCGTCGTTGATCACCTCTCTGCCTGTCCAGATCCAACGGTCCTCATTCCCTCCGATCATAAGTCTTACCTCCGCTTCAAAACTCGCCAATTCATTACCCACCGTTGATCTAATCCTCAGATCAACAGTCAGTGCTCGATCGCATCGGAGTTTTTCATCGCATGCCTTGTTTGCCCCCTCCGATCGGCTAAAACTCTGATTCATTCTCAATCGTTGATCTACTCCTTAGATCGACGGTCTGTGCTTCATCGCATCACTCATTCCCGACCTCCGATTGTGACTCCCCTGATTCATTTCCACCGTTGATCTTGTTCTTAGATCGAGGGCTATCACATAATCGCCTCTCCCCTCCCGATCGCGCAATCACATCAGAGTTTTTCAACCGCACCTTTTTTCGCCTCCCGCCGATTGCGATCTCCCAATTAGATCTGGACCGTCCACGTGTCCAGATCCAACGGCTACGATTTTTCCCCGCCTTCTAAGCAGTTTAACCCAAAAAGCGCGGGATTTCTTAAATTGTTTATTGTGTTTTGCAAGTGTTTTAATGGTTTTCCATTATATAATGAAGAAAAGCCGAGGGTTGGGAAAGACGTTTCTTGTGCCTTCGAGCTATTAAAAAGAACCATTCACAGGCTTGAATTCAATGATTTATCAATGTTTCATGAGCGTTGATGACACGTAAAATGGCCTATGCGGCCCTGCACATCAACAAGACACTATTTTAATTCAAAAGAATAGTCGAAGAGTATAAGTTTGAAAACAGAGCATAGCAGATGAAGATTAAAAGATAAATCTGGGGAATTACGGCTAAAAACGATAATCAAAAGCCTAATTCCCTAGATTGAAACACAATCAATAGAAAATCATAAGTGTTTCACTGACAAAAAGGCTTCCACTGCTTCAAATAAGGAAAATTAATGCCTCAGCTACCAAAAAGAGCCACCTGTTGCCTCAAACCATTCAAACAGAGGCCGAAGTTATTGAAGAAAATCAGATATTCGCCTCCAGCGCAGCCAGGGAGTTACTTCTGCAAGGGAATAAAATGCAAAAATATCTGCAGAGTTACTCCACGCAGCACACAAAGCCTCAAAGTCAAATAAAGCTCCCATCGGGCTTAAATCATAAATGTAAAACAGTTAATACAGTGATCCACCTGTAAACTTCTCCATCGAGCCCCTCAAAGGCCGAGAAGTCCTGAATCTGTATTAATTGTCCTTAGAGATCTTTTTGTTAGGTCTCACCTCCTTATTCTTCTATAAATACCTCAGTAGAAGATGATAAATTGTTTATTGTTGTTTGATTACAAGTTGTAACATTGAAACTCTCTGAAATAAATATACAAGTTTGTTGAAGTTGAAAAACAAATTGAAGTCTTGGATGTCTTGATGATGTTGTCATATGCTGTTCTGAGAAGGCTCTATCATTGGATCCATGAGCTTGGCTGTTGGTGAAGTATTCTGAACTGTTTAATGTTTTCTCCTGTTTTCATTATGTTCCATAATTTATTATTACAGTAGGTTGAAAGTTTTAGACTAAGAAATGACTCCTGGAAGCACCTTAGATCTATTCATCCTTCACTGTTTTACGTTTTCTTCTGCTGAAGTATTTTATAGGCTTTAAACTTTCTCTTTAGTCTTCATGCTTGTTTATTTCTATAATAGCTCAAATAGTTGGTTTCAGCATGATTTATGGTTCTCCCTGCTTGTCTGCCATCACTCAAAAGCTATTATTGAATCCTCCCTTTAAAGTACCATCGTTTTAAGTTAATCAAAGAGGTCGGTTTTGATCTTGCCCTTTGCCATTGCTTGAACAATTGTTTTGAAGGTCTTTATAGCTGTAAGCATAGATGTTATTTAGGTGTTCCCTCTTCTATGACTGTAACTATCAGTGAATCTTGTATGTTTTCTAAAGTCCTTTAAAATAAAATCTTTGAGGAAATAGGGAGTTCCCCGAAACTTAGATTTCATTTTAAAATTTGTCTTGACGTCATCATTTGCTTAAAGAATGTTTGTAGAATTTATGGTTAGCCCTGTCTATAAAATATTTCTTTATTGTTAAGTTATGTTTTCAAGTTCCCTTTGTTGAGAATTAAATTTCTCTTTTTTCAAAACATTAATGTCCATCTCATTCCAAAGCAAAGGATCCTGTGGCCAAGTTAGATTTTCCCTTTGATATCCCATATCCCTTGAAGAGTTTGTCATGACCTTATTTTGACTCCATTGCCCAATGAACCTGATATTTCCTCTTTATGTCTATCTTTCCTAGACCTTTCATGTTCTGTTGTATCAACTCAACCCAACCAAACAAACATCTGCACTTAATAACTAGTCTAAAATCCATAATCAAAGCACACAAGATAAACCTTTGCAAACAAATATTTGAGAGATCCCTCTCTGAGAACAGGAGGACTAGATCCTGGAACTCTAAAGATTGGTTCTGATGTTGCCTTGTATTTTGATTTTCCAAACTATCAAAACACGGGACACTAACAGACTCCATAGCCCAATGGACTAAAACCTGCAATTGTCTATCTTTTTTGTCGAAGCTTACTCTGATTGCCTGCAACTTCTCACCTTTGAAACTTTTTGCACTCAGAACTTTCCACCTTGAACAGTAATCATGCTCAACCATCCAAAAAATAAACAAACCCTTGGCCTTCATAACTAGCCTAATATCATAACCCCAAACTTCAAAGACAAATCCATCTTTGCACTTATTGGAGAGATCCCTCTCCGGATTCAGGAGGGCTAGATCCTAGAATCCCAAAGTTGGTTGAAACGATGTTGTTTCTGTGATTGGACTTTGCCAATCTTGCTAATTACAGATACCTAACACAAACCATCCAACTTAGCCTCCATTTCTACTTTTAAACCATCTATGTCATCTTCGGTTGCTCTTCGTAAGGTTGAAATCTGTTGCACTTGGTACTGTAATTTTGATATCTCATATTGCAATTCTTCCTCTTCATGCGTCATAGTATAGCTTTTTGAGGGCTTAATGGGTATGGAATTATTTTTTGGAGGCATTATAGAACCCAATACTGATAAAATTCTAAAATATGCCCTTGGAATTACTTCAAACTTCTTTTTCAAACAAATGTTATGCAATTTTAAAAACCAAATACACACCTTTTTCTTGCTTTTGAGAAGCTGGATATTGAAACTGAATTATCTATGTGATTTCAGATCCTCAATAACTGAAATTTGGCCCTAAAGTAGCCCTCTGAATCTTCTTTCAAATACCACAATTCTTACCTGATTTAGATGCTTGAAGCCAAATTTATGCCCAATCTCCCACAATGACATAATTATGGACTGGTCCAGTAGAGCGAACTTGTATGACTTGCCACGTGTCACTGTTTGCTCCTTTGGCTCTGAAATTCATAGACAGGAAACTACAATTTGTGTACTTCTAGTCACATTTTATAGAATTCCAATCTGATGCTCAGAGAGAGAGTTATGAATATTTTCCCACGATAACCTCTTTGAGATGAAATTCGGGAGCCTGAAAAAGACCTAACTTCCACGGATCATATCTCCAAAAATATTGCGAACCAAGATCTGAAATTTTATGAAAATGTTCCTCAAGATTTCGCTTCGCGCTCTAAAAATTACATATTCTGAACCTTTGTATAAAAATAGTTATAGCGAAAATTCCGCAATGACCTTTTTAAGTGAAATTTAGGAGCCTGCAAAAATCCCTAACTTCCACAGATCATATCTCCGAAAATATTACGAACAAAGCTCGGAAATTTTGTGACGATTTTCCTCAAGATCTCAGCTTCTCACTCTAAAAATTTTAGCTTCTGAGCCTTCGTAGAAAAAAATTATAGCAAAAATTCCACGATGACCTGTTTGGAGCAGTGAAACCCTAGAATCCAAAGCTCTGATACCAAATGTTGTGAAACCAGCTCCAAAAAGAGAAGAAAAGAGATATCAACGCCTTAGAAATAAGCCACTTCAAGGGGGAAACCTCCAATACATTACACAATTGACAATCTTGTATGATACAAATGACAAAACCTCCTTTCTATATACAGGAGTCCATGGGGCCACAATGTAATCCTAGCCGACCTAACAATAATAATGTAAGGGCACAATAATAAAAATATGGGGGTTACAGGGGTACAAAAATAACAATAAGGGGGGCTACACTAACATAATAAGGGACTACACTATTAATATAGGGACTTAACATGCATAGGTAGACAAAATGGAAAGTTTGTGGTCTCAGTCATGTGACGTATCCCCGACATTACAATGTTTTAACCAACTCCACCACTGCGTCACAATTTGAATGGGACACAATGTTATTTCATTTTTATATGTTGATATATAGTATGAATCAGACTGCAACCTCCATGGGCTCAACCCTGGGGTTGTGGGTTAACAACGCCTTATATATCAAAATTTATACCAATGCACCACAACATTTTTTAGTGACAAAAACAATGAACCCTAATTTATGTTTCTAATTTTATCACTATATGTGTGGTAAATACACTCACTCTCTGCCCTTTTGGAGATAAGAGAAAGGACAAATTCTGTTCTAGGGTTCTTAGAGGCTATTGTGCAACTCCAGATCATAGAGAAAACTTTTGAGATTGAGGATTTTGATGTAATTTTTTCATTTTTTGCATTATAATTAAAGAAGCCACTCCATTGGAAGCAGACTCATAGACATAGCGCACACTGTGTGAACTTCGTTATCAACCTCATTTTGTTATTTTTATTTCCTTATAGTTATTTATTTTTTTCATAGTCCTTTCAATGCATTTTATCAAGTTTCGTATTTCACATTCTATTTAAGAATACAAATCATAGGCTCATAAATACAAGATGATAATCAAGTTTCAACTTCTACAGTAAGGACAATGCAACTTCATTATATCTTTCACTTTCATGTTAAAAAAACCATGGTTATTTACACAAGCAACTTGCTTGAATCAAAGTGTATGTGCTCCTCCATGTTTCATCTAATCACTTATATGATTTTCATATTGGAAAACATTTTAAATGGGAACCAACCATACCATTGGATTGAACACTAGTACAACACAAATTGATTGGGAATCTTTTTTAATCTAACTGACATGTTTATCGGGCTTGAATTCTTCGTTCCATGACCTTAAAGGTCCTTTGTACAAGGCATAAAAATCGTCTTCTTAAATTTTCCTACCAACACAAATTCTTAATTCTTTTATATGGTCAGCAAGACACCTAAACTTCAACATTTCACCTTAGTTCTATATCAATAGTTTACCACGATAGGGGAAATTGGTTATTTTCTTTTAATACTATGGAAAAAACCCCTCCCATGAGAAATTAGTTATAAAACCAATAAAACATTTATTTATAGGCACTAGAATGAAGATAGGAAAATGGCATAGAAACTAAACCACATTGCTTCCATGAGAAGTATGTAAAAATGCAATATGAAAGCAAACATAACTCTACTAAACAACGTCATTCTTGCTAGCTTGGTGTAATAATTTCTTGAATCTCATTTCATGAGCCTTAAATGCAAATACCTTGTTTCCTATCTTAGTAATGCCCATCTTGCATTACCACTAATGAAATTGTCCACATATTCTACATGCAAGAGTTTACTTAACCCAATCAAAATGTGGAACCACACATTATTTTAAGATCATAGCTATATGTCTACATTGGCATGAGACATAGTCAAATCCCAATAGTTATATCTTACATTAATAGATCCATTTTTTCCATTCATTGTAGAGATTTTCAAAATGTTAAGAACCATGTCTCTAGTGATTTGAGTTCTAGTTGTGTATACAACTTGCCAACAAGAAAGTGTGACTCAAATGGTGATTACCCCACATATTAAAGATTGCACATAAACTATTGTGATGCCAATAGTTTCACCACAAGCACTACATAAGTGCATTTCTCAAGTAAAAAGAAGCCTACTTAATGTTGGTATTTCTTCCTCTATAAAATACACATAAAACCTTTACCAATATACATATTTTATATATTATATACTTGTTCAATGTCAAGTCTCCATCAAACAATACGCAAATATATTACATCATGTAGCAAAAAAGAATCCGCAAACTTTACATCTCCCGTGCCAATGTTTACAAATATTTCTTTCCAAAAAGCATCTTCCTCCAAACACACCTATTTCAATTGAATACTTTTATTGTTAACAATCTCTACCAATAAATCTACAATAAAATGTGTACTCTTTCTTAATAGATCTAACTAATCAAGTGCACATTCTTGGACCATTCTCATTTAATCAGGTTATTATTATTATTATAATGAATATTTCTCTCACAACATTGACAAAATGTGTACTCTATCCTAAATGGGTCAGGTAATCAATTGCACTTTCATGGACCATTCTCATTTAATCATGTTATTACTATTATAATAAATATTTCTCTCACAACATTGGCAAAATGTTTATTCTAGACTACACTTTCCTGGACCATTCTCATTTAATCATGTTATTATTATTATTATAAATATTTCTCCCACAACATTGACAACCAACAATTTCCTTCACCATTTTCATTTAATAATGTCATTATTATTATAATAATAAATATTGCACTCACAACATTGACAACAAACAATGATTAAAAAATTACCATAACAATTGCCTATGAAAACAATCCGCTCTTTTACGATAATCTTAAATCTACATCAGATTTGTCAACAATATGAACAACTAAGAATAAATGTTATTTTTAAGTACCACGCATTGTCTTCATGATTTCTCTGTACTCCGAAGCTTGAGACACTCCGATCTGGGCACAAATTTGTAAGGTTTGGTTGATAAAGTTGACACTTAAAAAAGTGATGAGAATTATGTAGCGCTAATTATTTCATAAAATAGAAAGTATAATTAATATTGAGACATTTTACTTAATATTTCAGCAAGTGATTGAATAAAATGATATAGTTTATTTAGGTTAAAAAAGAAAATTAATGATAGTAGTATATTCTAAATATTTTATGTTTTTTTTATTAATTTTATTTTAAATCGGTTAGATATTAGTGAGAAGAATTATAAGTTGTGAAATATAAAAAAATTCAAATGTTAAAATTATTAATATATTTAAAAATATAATTTAAATAATAATAAAAATTAGAATTTTATTAAAAATTATATAATAAATTTTAAAAAATTAAAACATAGCACCAAATAAAATACATATATTTAAAGCTATGTTGCTAGGAAATGGGAGTACGGGGACAGGGATGGGGACGAGGACGAGAATGACACTTTTTGAAATAGGGTGCATGAGTTCGTTAGAGATATATACTATATATATAATATATTAAAAGTTATGTTGCTAGGAAACTATGTGTGTGTGTGTGTGTGAATTTGTATAAAACAAGAAAAATAAAATATTTTTGATTTAAAAATTAAAGTTTAAACTTCAAAGATTTAAAGTTTAAACATGCACATCATTCAACATTCAACATTCACATAATGATATATGATAAATCATAATAACTTAATAAGTTATAAAAATCACGATATATGCCCATTGTCATACTACATTCAAAATTTCCCTTAAGGGCAAAGAGTCCAGACATCTCCAAACATGAATTAGGAAATTTCAAAATACTAATGTCTAAAATAAAAAAATAAAAATAGTGAACAATGGCTTCCTCAAGCCATGTCATCAACGTCCATGTCATCAACATCGCTTAGATCTTCAGTCAGCATGCTCTCAAGGTAGGAATCACTCTCATCTTGAGGCTCTTGCTCATGCATAGCAGTTGAAGGTAGCTTAATAAGGCCATTTGGTTGTATTTCCTCATCCACACACATAGCATCATCTGTGTATTGGTCTCATCTCTTGAAAGGACCCTGCTTGTACCCAGGGTGTTTTTGAGATATGAGATGAAGTGTGCTATGAATGCACACTAAGTTCTATGCCTTCTTTGAGCCCTACATATTTCTTTTTACTAAATGGATAAAGGAATAAGTACTCCAATTCCTCTCGCAAGATGAAGAACTAGCTACCTGGAAAATTAGGGGAAGCCCATTAAATTAATTAAAATTTTAAAAATAAAAGCTAAAATGAAAATTGAAGATTCAATACAAAAATTTAAATGAGAAATAAGACGAGGAACTCAAAACTAGCTACATGTCCAAGTAACCGTATGGCAAGCTGCTGCAACTCGGGAGCATCAACACCATGAAGCCACCACCAATCAATTAGATCCTTCTTCTTGCGTCTATCGGCCAAAGCTGCATGTGAACCAAAGACACCTCGACCACATGAAAATTGGGCAAACTAAGATCGTATGTTAGAGTCTTCTTCTGTATCACCATAAATTCTCTTTATAGCGGTCAAGAATCCTTTGAACACCTCTCTATCTTGGGAAGGAGGCCTCCTTCCTGTGGTGGGATCATACCATTTTGGATTAATTGCATAAGTTGCCATATGAAGAGGGGTGTTCAATTTATTCCATCGCCCATGTATAAACTCTTTCAGTTGTGGCCATAAAGTAGGATCCTTCCTATTTGTGAGGATTTGGATCCTCTCACACATGGAATCCATGTTCTCATAAATTTCACCTAAACATGGACCATCTGTATCCGCATAGTGGAGCATATCACAAATTGGTTCTATAAATTTCACAACAAATTTGGCATCAACCCAAAAATGATCATCCAAAATCAACCTCTTCACCTCCAAAGCTGCATCAAAGGTAGATAACTTCCATTGATCCCACATATCACTGATCATGATGGCAGATAAAGCCTCCTTCATCTCCACAAACCTCATGAGTAAAATGTAATAAGTTGCAAATCTGGTATCTGCAGGTTTAAGAAGCTACATTTTGGCATGGTTGCGGTAAATGGCTTGTGATTGATGATGGTTGCATATAAAGATTTGAATTTTGCAGCCATTTTTAATTATTGCTCAGATCCATTCAATTTTCCCAATGTCCTTCAATGCATTATTCAAAGAATGCACTGCACATGGTGTCCAAAAAATATGCATGCGTACATCAAAGACAAAATTAAAATTTTAAATTTTAATAAATCAAAATTGAAAATGTTAATATAACTTTATTCATTGTTAAAAATTTGAAAACAAATCAAACTTGTAATAAAAAATAAATAAATAAATAAAAATTCAAAATGTAATTCAATTATTCATGTAATTTAAAAATTGAAACTTGTAGTTGTCACTAACCTATACTCCTTTTGAACCATTCCCCCTTCTACTTTTCACACTAGAGCCGCATCAGTAATAACTTGAACAACATTGGATGGCCCCACCTCTGCAATGGCATCACATAATTGGTCTTTCAAGAACATAGTGTTCTTTTCTTGACCAGAACAATCAATGGCCTTCAGAAAATAAGGACCAGACATGGAAGAGACAATGATGTTTATCAATGGAATATTCCTACAATCAGTCCATCCATCCATGACTATGAAGCATCCATCTACACTCCAAGATGCCTTCAAGGGTGCCATTGTCTTCTATAGATGAGTTTTCTCCCTGTCCACCAAGACAGTTCGGAGCTTCTCATAACCAAGTGCTTTATATCCTTGAGGTCCATCATTAATAGCACGAACCATTTGCTCAAAATAGGGTGAACGAGTTGCATTAAGGGAATGCCACATGCAAGAAAAAATCTTGTTGCTGCAAGATCAACACTGTCCCTACCTTTCACATCAAACATGACATAAAGGCTGCCAACTTTAGGCTTCTTGTGTGCATGACTAGTAGTGCTTTTTGATGCTCTAGATTGAATATGCTCATCACCAAACTGAACATCATCATCATATGGTAATTATTTCTCACTGGACTCATCATCTTCATTGACATCAACATTACGACATGACTGAGAGATTTCCTTACCATCAGTCCTTTGTTTCTCTCTTTGTGCACTAGGGAGTTTATTTGCATCATCTGGGTATCTAGTGCAAGGATCAACACCCTTCCTTGGTATCTTTATAAAATGAGCTTTAACTTGGGTATAACTCCCTCTCCATTCAATCTTACATAAATTGCATTTTATTGTAGCTATCCCCACGAACCCTTTGGAGGTTTCTGCCTATCCACATATTTGCACAGTGGATATTGTGGATTTGATGAAGACATTCTTGATTTTGGAAATAAACCAAATGGAAAAACCTGAAAGCAAAGAAAATAGAAAATTTAAATTTAAAAATGTGAACACTGAAAATTAAAATTTAAAAATCATAGGCCTCAAGCAAGCCTAAATTGGGCCTAAGGAACTTTGTAGAGATCTGTTTTAAAAAGGAGAAATAATAGCCAGATTCAGCCTGTATAAATAGTTAAATACAGTGATGTAAGATTGAGTTTTAAGGTAGTTGTTGACAGTGACAGAGGTTCTATTTTCTGAGTTGAAGGAGCAGCCTAGGAGGTGAGTGTTTTTCTAGAAGGAGAGTATTGTGTGAAGAACAAGTCAGCCCAAAAATTCCAGTATAAAAGGGACTTCAAAATGCTTCTTCAAGATAGAGATAATTGGGATTTTGGTTTCTCTTTTATTTTAATTCTGTTTAGTTGTAAAAATTTCTCCAAAGAAGCAAATAAAATACGGATTAAAATTATAAAATTATAATTTTATAAATCAGTGAATCACTGAACAGAGGCCCGACTAAAATTTAAAAAAAAAATACCTGTCTTGCTGCTTGCATAGCGCTGCACCAAAACTTGCTCACTGTGCTACCCATGCCTTTGCTGCTCACTGTTGTGACAATCGGAAACTGAAATCCTCACATACTGCGTTGCTAACTTGAAATTTGATGCTCACTACTACAGTTGTACACAGGAATGCTGGATGGAGGCTACTAGACAGCGAGCGGACGCGGAGGTTTCTGCAGCTTGCTAGGCGACGAACGGGAGGCAGTTGCCGACGGGTTGACGGGTTGCTGGGATGTGGCCGCCTTCTGCTTGCTATCGAGGAAGAAACCCAATCACCTACTGCTTGATGCCGAGGAGGATGTGATTGCGGCCAAGGAGGATGAGGTTGTTGCCATCGAGGAGGATGAGGTTGCCACTGCCTTACTGCTTATTGTGCCGAGGGTGAGGGTGAGGGTGAGTTGTTGTACTTTGAGAGTGAGTTGTTGTGCGGTGAGGTGAGGTAACGAGTGTTGTGGGTTGTGGAGTCTGTGTGGGTAAGTTTTTAAGTTTTAAGTTTTTAACACAAAAAAAAATCGCAATCAGAATAGTCGAGTCATATTTAATTTTAATTTTAATAAAAAAATCTTAAATTTTAATAAAAAAATCTTAAAATCATCGATTAGTAATAGGCTATAGTCGAATTTAATAAAATAAAAGTTTTTTTAAACAAAACTTGCCGCCGAAGAACCCGAAAAGAACCTATTTTCGGGGTTCTCCGTCCCCAAATCAGTAAAAGAATCATGATTTTGTGTGGGAAGTCTCGGGTTCTTCCATGGAGAGCCAGGTTCTTTAGGGTGTTTCTGAGAAGAACTCGTCCCAGCACTCGGTACGTGGGGACGGGAACCCTACCCTTGGGTGCAGGAACCTGTGCAACGTAGATTAAAAGTAAAAAAAAATATAACAAATTTCTTCATTATTGAAAATTAAAATATAAAAAATATATACACCAAAAGCAAGAAATTATTTTATTAATTATTTTATTAAATATCAAACGTATATTTTATTAAATAGAAATTGTTCTATTTTTTAGAAATAAAATATATACATGAGAAACACGAAAATCATTTTATTAAATAATAAATATAATCACTTTTTAGAAATGAAATTCAAATATGAAAAATAAGAAGGTTATTCAGCAGAGATGTTTATTCTACAAACAGTATGAGAAGACGTCTAAGTTTGTCTCTACATTTCCTTTTAAAATAAAAATAAAAGTTAAAACTTATGTTCTAAATAGAAAAATAATGTAGCCTATAATAAAAAAACAATGAATATCTTGTAAAGTAATTAGAAGTAAATAAATGTAAGTAAGATGTTTAAATCTTATAATTTGATTATTGATAAAATATTTTAATACTAATTAATATTGATATACACTTAAAATATGTTAATAATAAAAAACCATTTTAATCTGGGTCATAAATTTCTCTATGTACATGTTATGCAAAATATTTTAATGTTAATTGAATATACATTATATATTATTTTAAAAGAATTATGTATTTATTGTGAAAAAATTAAGTTTTCTGGTTAAAACGTTTATTTAGTTCGATATATACTTTATTTAGCATTCAAATATACAATTTAAACATTAAAAATAATACATTGAATTTAATATTGTAAAGAAATTTTCAAGTGAATAAATATTATCTCTCTCACCTCATCCCCTGATTGGGGTGCTCAGCAATCAAGGTTGCCATCAGCAACCGCTCGACAGGTGGATGGCTTCCATTAACCCTGTATTCATTAACCATGATGCGACAGTACTTACCGCGATCATGGCAGCATGCGGAAGATAGGCGACTAATGGCGCTTAGGGGAAGACAGCCTATGTTGTCAGGCTGGCAAGGGAATGTTTTGGTGAAGGCAAGATATTTGAATTGGCAATTTAGTTATGACATGCATTGTTCAACTGGAGTGGCAACTCTGAGGAGGCGCAGGAGGATGACGACAGCCATACCCTACATCAGACGAGCTGCTTTGCTAGGGTATGTATTCATTAATCTTTTGTCCATGCTCGTTGATATATTTTGGGCTATGTATTTCTCTGGGATAGTTTTGTTTACTTGGTTTAAACCGGGATATTACGGGTTTGTCTTTCCCCTTTTAAGCCCTGTAGACCCTTGTTTACGCGACCCTTATCACCTTCACTGTAATTCTTTTGTTTTGGTTCCGCTTCTATCCAAGGCTTCCCATGTTCAAAATTCTGGAGTTGGGTGGGTTGAAATTACACGTTCTATTCTGTATGGGAGCTATTGGGTTTGTTGGGTTCTTCAGTCCACAGTTTATTCTGGAGTTGGGTGGGTTGTAATTACAAGTTCTATTCTGCATGGGCGCTGTTGGGTTTTTCAGTCCACAATTTATTTTGCTTCTATGTCGCATCTCTGGTTTGTGGGTTTCCTTCATACTGTCATCAGTAGTTGGTAGACGGATATGTATTTCAAGCGCTATGTTGATATAATCTGGGTCCCTGGTTACCAGTTGTGGATTTTGAGGCCTCGGGTTTGTATTTTGTTCCATCGACGTCTCTTTGCAATATTGACTCATAATATCTGGTTATCCTTGTATGTTTGCTGTCTTATCATGTCCTTTGTTTATTTCTGGGCCGTCTGTCTCTGGGAATGGATTAACTATTTTCACTTGACTCCTTTTTGAGGAAGAAATATGTCTTCTATGCTCAATGGAAATATGATAGACCCAAATGGTAATTTTGTTGTTAAAGTCCAAACTTTAATGGTTTCTTATTTCTTGTCTATGTTCATTCTTAGGCCAGTCTTCATCATGGTCAAGAGACAGACTTGTAACCCCATAGCCTTTAATCCTGATAGAGGCAAACAGAAGCAGGCACAGCCTGAAGTTAACCTCAGAAAAAGAGGAAGGAAGACGAGACAAGAGGTTTTGCAAAACCTCTCTGAAAATTATGTTATTGGCAATTCTTCCAATGTCAGACAGGAAATTCGAGGTTGGGAGCGAGAAATTCAAACTGATGAAGAAGATAACGTTGTTGAAGCAGAAATCATGGATTTCATCATGGATCCGAGCAATGGAGTGGTAACTCTGAGGAGGCGCAGGAGGACGACGACAGACATACCCTGCATCAGACGAGCTGCTTTGCTGGGGTATGTATTCATTAATATTTTGTCCATGCTCGTTGATATATTTTGGGCTATGTATTGCTCTGGGATTGTTTTGTTTACTTGGTTTAAACCAGGAGATTACGGGTTTGTCTTTCCCCTTTTAAGCCCTGTAGACCCTTGTTTACGCGACCCTTGTCACCTTCACTGTAATTCTTTTGTTTTGGTTACGCTTTTGTCCAGGGCTTCCCATGTTCGGAATTCTGGAGTTGGGTGGGTTGAAATTACACGTTCTATTCTGTATGGGAGATGTTGGGTTTGTTGGGTTATTCAGTCCACATTTTATTCTGGAGTTGGGTGGGTTGCAATTACAAGTTCTATTCTGCATGGGCGCTGTTGGGTTTTTCAGTCCACAATTTATTTTGTTTTTGTGTCGCATCTCTGGTTTGTGGGTTTCCTTCATACTGTCGTCGGTAGTTGGTGGACAGATATGTATTTCAAGCGCTATATTGATATAATCTAGGTCCCTGGTTACCAGTTGTGGATTTTGAGGCCTCGGGTTTGTATTTTGTTCTATCGATGTCTCTTTGCAATATTGACTCATAATATATGGTTATCCTTGTATGTTTGTTGTCTTATCATGTCCTTTGTTTATTTCTGGGTCATCTGTCTCTGGTAATGGATTAACTATTTTCACTTGACTCCTTTTCGAGGAAGAAAGATGTCTTCTATGCTCAACGGAAATATGATAGACCCAAATGGTAATTTTGTTGTTAAAGTCCAAACTTTAATGGTCTGTTATTTCTTGTCTATGTTCATTCTTAGGCCAGTCTTCATCATGGTCAAGAGACAGACTCGTAACCCCATAGCCTTTAATCCTGATAGAGGCAAACAGAAGCAGGCACAGCTTGAAGTTAACCTCAGGAGAAGAGGAAGGAAGACAAGACAAGAGGTTTTGCAAAACCTCTCTGAAAATTATGTTATTGGCAATTCTTCCAATGTCAGACAGGAAATTCGAGGTTGGGAGTGAGAAATTCAAACTGATGAAGAAGATAACGTTGTTGAAGCAGAAATCATGGATTTCATCACGGATCCAGGCAACGGAGTGGCAACTCTAAGGAGGCGCAAGAGGACGATGACAGCCATAACCTGCATCAGACGAGCTGCTTTGCTGGGGTATGTATTCATTAATCTTTTGTCCATGCTCGTTGATATATTTTGGGCTATGTATTGCTCTGGGATAGTTTTGTTTACTTGGTTTAAACCGGGAGATTACGGGTTTGTCTTTCCCCTTTTAAGCCCTGTAGACCCTTGTTTACGCGACCCTTGTCACCTTCACTGTAATTCTTTTGTTTTGGTTATGCTTTTGTCCAGGGCTTCCCATGTTCGGAATTCTGGAGTTGGGTGGGTTGAAATTACACATTCTATTCTGTATGGGAGCTGTTGGGTTTGTTGGGTTATTCAGTCCACAGTTTATTCTGGAGTTGGGTGGGTTGCAATTACAAGTTCTATTCTGCATGGGCGCTCTTGGGTTTGTTGGGTTTTTCAGTCCACAATTTATTTTGTTTTTGTGTCGCATCTCTGGTTTGTGGGTTTCCTTCATACTGTCATAGGTAGTTGGTGGACGGATATGTATTTCAAGTGCTATGTTGATATAATCTGGGTCCCTGGTTACTAGTTGTGGATTTTGAGGCCTCGGGTTTGTATTTTGTTCCATCGATGTCTCTTTGCAATATTGACTCATAATATCTGGTTATCCTTGTATGTTTGCTGTCTTATCATGTCCTTTGTTTATTTATGGGTCGTTTGTCTCTGGGAATGGATTAACTATTTTCACTTGACTCCTTTTCGAGGAAGAAAGATGTCTTCTACGCTCAACGGAAATATGATAGACCCAAATGGTAATTTTTTTGTTAAAGTCCAAACTTTAATGGTCTGTTATTTCTTGTCTATGTTCATTCTTAGTCCAGTCTTCATCATGGTCAAGAGACAGACTCGTAACCCCATAGCCTTTAATCCTGATAGAGGCAAACAGAAGCAGGCACAGCCTGAAGTTAGCCTCAGGAAAAGAGGAAGGAAGACGAGACAAGAGGTTTTGCAAAACCTCTTTGAAAATTATGACAGTTATTGGCAATTCTTCCAATGTCAGACAGGAAATTCGAGGTTGGGAGCGAGAAATTCAAACTGATGAAGAAGATAATGTTGCTGAAGCAGAAATCATGGATTTCATCATGGATCTAGGCAATACCCGTGGCCATTTATCATTGTTTCATCAAACAGTTCATACTTACTGGATTTTTAAATGCCTTCTAGCTAAAGCTATGCAGAGTTTTCCCCCTCATCAAGAGAAGATTGAACCAAGAGTAGTGGATTTGTTACAGGATATTGATAATTAGTTGAACCACATAAAAATCACCCAGTATTAGGCTACTGATCTTATCAGTAGAATTGATGATCGTGTAGGCATAATTGAGAAACAACTCCAACAGATGCAACAAGTGGATATGCCTGAATCCACATCAAAAGATCCAGCACCGATTGAATCCTCTAATGGATAGCAGTTTAATTATGTTTATAATATGTATTTTTGTTTTTTTCAATGACATATATCACTCAATAGAGTTGTAGATAATCGAGTAAATAGTCAGTTAGCTAATGAAGTAAATGGTCGAATGAAACGGTTTCAATTCTGGATGGCTTTTAATGCTCTAAGGTGGCCAACAGACCTGGTTTCCTACGGGCAGGTTGAGGCCACAGACTGAATTTTATTTTTGTAACCTGCTTTCAAAATATAAATAGAAAATAACAAGACACTACCAAATTGACAAAAAAAAAAAAATTATTTAAAATAAATCTATACTAATTCTATTAAAAAATAAATATAACCATTATAAAAATATTTGAGACATATCAAGAGTATTGAAAAATAAAATACATATTGGGAAGCAATAAAATTATTCTATTAAAAAACAAATGTAATCATCATTGAGAAATAAAATACACATATAAAACAAAGGATTATTCTATTAAAAAGCAAATGTAACCATTGTTCAGATATTTGGGTCCACCTTTAAGCAATTTATTGAATGATTAAAAAGTGCACACATCTTACTTCCACTCTTCTGGTTATCTGATACTCAACTTATGTGTCTATGTACCATTGACTCACCAATTTCAAATAAATCAATAGTTTATATAAATTGCATTTTAAATAAATTATAAACCACAAGAAAAATTGAAATAAAACAGAAGATTTATTGGTCACATGGGATATGTGCTGCGTGTATAAATTTATTAGGAAGGCATTTGCAAAAAGTACAAAAAATTCCACAAGCGAACATGTTTCCTTTCACATGCCACTGGTCCATTAATTTTCCACCGACGTTTTGTTTTTTTTGTTAAATTTAATATGTTGTTTTATCCTTTAATCATTTAAAAGGATAGCATGTATGTGACACCATTTTTTATTCTCCGATTACCAAGTTGAAATACTAGTTAGTGATTTGGCACTTTTCAAATTAAGGAGGAGGCCGGAGTTTCGGGGGACTAATGGCAACTAGTTATAACGTTTTTTTCTTTTAATTGTATTATGTATATATTAACATTCCAGAAGGAAAAGTATATTCATTGGAGTTTTGTAAAAAGGGAAATTAGAATTCAGGTATTTTGTAAAATCTTTTTACAATATTATTTTAAATGGATTAAATTTAAAGTACAGCCAAGGAATATGAAAGTTTGAGAAATTCATTTTAGAAAACAAAATGATGAAATATAAAATTTCTTGTATTTTTAAATAAAAATAAATATTTAAAGAAACATGGTGGCGTGTTTAATTAAAATTTGTAAGAATACTCGTGATTATTCCTCCTAACTCTTTGCACTTCTCTATGTGTTTTATTGCTCAATACATATGCAATTCTACTTCTGATATTATTGTAATATGTTGAAGGAGGCTTGGGCATCAACTCAAACTTTCTAATTTCACTCAGAATGTACATTTCCTTAAACATGTGTAATTAAAGTTGACGACGTCTCTATTAACTGTTGGTGCACGGAGCTGGTACGAGATTTG
This sequence comes from Pinus albicaulis, assembly GCA_034641835.2. Classification (NCBI taxonomy): domain Eukaryota; kingdom Viridiplantae; phylum Streptophyta; class Pinopsida; order Pinales; family Pinaceae; genus Pinus; species Pinus albicaulis. The sequence goes on from CM076574.1 coordinate 1,384,836,979, forward strand.
GGTTGGAGGCTTTTTGTAGTGGTGGTAGCCTTAATCTCATCCTTCGCTTCTGATTTTATTGGGATCCTCTCCTTCAAAACTTCACGTCCATTACTCACGGTGGGTTGTATTTTCCACCTAGCCTCACTACACTTATTTAACCTTTATGACTTGCTTCTCTGCTGACGGGGATGGAGAGTGTTATTGGGGATCTCAAGACAGAGGCATGTGATGATGATTTCCTTCATGCTATTGCGCTGGCGAAAGGTGGTGCATTATCTAATTCGCGTGCCCAACCGTCTGCTAATTTCTCTTCAGCTGTCAACCTGGGATTTACATCAAGCAAATTTTCTCCCTCTCCCTTTGTTCAGCTACATGACGGTCGGTTTGTGCTGAAATACAACCATAAGTTCAATCAGATGAAGGCACAACGTTTATCCAAGCCTTTCAAGCCCACCCCCGATTGTAGACTTCTCAGTTTCGGCAGTGTGTAGAAATTATGCAACATGCATGTATATCTTGGATTCACTTGATCTAACAATGTACTAAAGTGAAATACTCAATCGCTTCTACAAATCTTTTGTGTAATTAAAAACACAATTGCTAATCACATGAACATGAAGAAGAATCAAATCAATCACAACACAGAAAATTTCCCGGGGAAAGATTACAGCTAAAAACCCCACTATATTCTATTGTATATTAAGCATGGATTATGAAACAATTACATACAAAAATCTTCTCACAAGAGCCCTCCAGTACTTAGCTAATTGTCTCACATTGTCATATGCAAAACTGACCAACACATAGCCAACTCTCAACCTCTAGACAGTCTGCCTTGCTTGCGTAATCCATGATGAATACAATCCCTAAAAGATAGGTATTTTGGCCTTCCTTGACTGCACAAGTATCACGTGCACTCCAATGGGTGTTTGGTTGCATGTGTGCAAGCCAATAATCCTACAACTGATAGTCAACTTCCCTTTCACCTTGAACTCAACTAGGTATCCACTGGATCTGACATGCATGCAGTGAATAATAGGAAATCCTCAGTTGCATGTGAGATCATTGATTGTGAATTAATTAATATTTAATTCACTTGATCTCTCACTAGTGTATCTTCAATTACAACTAGCACAACTGAGTTTAACTCACTTATCTAAGTTAAACTGATTACAACCTGCATTAACTAATGCACCACTACACTTCGAACTCTATTACAACTAGAATTACTCTGCATGCCTCACCAACTACCTCTAACTCGAAATCCACTAGCTAACTGAGTTTATCACTCTCACTTAAATATTTCAAGTTTACATTGAAAATAGATTACAGTTTCATGTCTATCTTAATTAAGGGATAACCAAAATAGACATGCACCCAAAAATAACACTATGGGGCCCACCCTAATCTGGGTGCTTATTGCAACTAGGCGTGGGTGCTGAATTTTTCTTGTTGAATCTCAACACTCCCTCTCAATAAGAAAGGTATTATCCTTCACCCCGATATTGTATCTATGGTATTCGAATCTTCTCCTAGTGAGCGCCTTCATCTAGAAATATTTGCATCCTGATATTCTGTGGGAATGTAATGAAGTGAAATTATCCTTCTCTGCACAAAATATCTGAGATGATGGTACCAGATATCTATTTGCTTGGACCTATCATGAAATACAAGATTAATTGAGAGTGTAATGCAACTCTGATTATCACAATGAATCATTTTCGGATCCCTCTGAGAACCAAACAAACCAACCAAGATATTTCTCATCGAGATAACCTCACATGCAGCTTGACTTGCTGCCATGTATTCTGCTTCCGCTGAACTGAGTGCCACAGATCGTTGTTTCCTACTGTACCAGGAAAATTTTGTAGATCCTATGCTAAGGATCCCTCCTGATGTGCTCTTTTTGTTTCATAGACTACCTGCCCAATCTGCATACATGAAGCCTTGAAGCTTCACTCCCTCTGGGCGTCTGTACCATAGACCATACTATGATGTGCCCCTCAGGTATCTAAGGACATGCTTCCCCGCCTTCCAAAAGAGCTTGGTAGGCTTAACCATAGCTTGACTCAGCTGGTTAACTGCATAGAAAATTTCTGGTCTTGTGTTCACCAAATACATCAGTGAACCCACTGACTTCCTATAGACAATAGCATCCACTACCTCTCCAAAAGTAGCATCCTCTTTTGTCCAATTTCCTGGAAGAGGAGTATCCATGAGTTTGCAGCTCTCCATGTTAAACTTACCCAGTATCTGCTTTGCATACTTTCCTTGAGACATAAAAAATTCACCATCCCGCTTCCATATTTTAAATCCAAGGAAATAATGAAGGAGCCCCATGTCCTTCATTTCGAACCCCCTTGCAAGATCCTCCTTGCATGAGTGTATCAGCTGGTCATCACCAGTCAAAATTAAACCATCAATGTAAAGAACAATGATCAATAGCTTATCGTCAACCACAATCTGGTACAGGTTTGCATTTGCTTCACTTTTGATGAAGTCCAGTCCGGTGAAATAGCTGTCTATCTGAGTGTACCAAGCACAAGGTGCTTGCTTCAGCCCATACATTGCTTTTCTGAGTTGGCACACATGTGACTCACTATTGAAGAATTAGAAACCTTCAGGTTGCTCTATGTACACCTCTTCCTCAATGATCCCATTGAGAAACGCAGTTTTCGCATCCATTTGATGAATGCACAAGTCCATTTGCACTGAGAGTGCAAGGATGGATCTTATGGAAGGGTACCTTGCAACAGGTGCAGAATTCTCATCATAATCTATTCTCTTGATCTGTGAAAATCCCTGAACCACAATTTTGGCCTTGTATTTCTCCACACTCCCATGAGCAGCTTGCTTTACCTTGTAGATCCGTCTCGATCCAACCACTGATTTGTCGACCAGTCTTGGGACTATCTCCTATGCACTGTTCTTGACAATGGAGTCATACTCCTCCACCATTGCATCAACCCAAGTTGGTTGTTGCACTTCTTCCGGAAATGAAGATGGTTCAATCAAAATACATTTGCTTATAAGAGCCATGTATCCATTAAATCGGCCAGGAGGCTGTCTTTTTCTACGCTGTGAAGTAGGGGATCCTACATTCTCTGCAGCGTTAAGTCTTAATCTATCAGCTTCCATGGTGTGCCTTCTACCATTTCTAATGGATGGCTCTGCATGAGTTTTTTCCTGCACTCCATGAACCTCCTCATGTGGCTAATCCACATATTGAGACTCATCCTTGGGAACCAATATTTCCTCCTCTGCATGTAGTCCAGCTCCCTCTCAATGGACAACTGCATGGCTTTCTCCTCATCAAATTTTATATCCCATCGCACAACAATCATTTTGTTGTTTGGAAAATACACACGATATTTATGGGGTGTTTCAGTGTACCCCACAAAAATCCCAACCTCAGTTGTTGGTTCCAGCTTCTTCCTGGCGTCCTTGGTCACATGCACATAAGCAGATGAGCCAAAAATCTTAAAGTGTGAAACATCAGGTTTCTTACCAGTGAAAGCCTCTTCAAGTGTACTCATGCCAAGTACTCTATGAGGACAACGGTTTTGCACATGTATCGCTATGTTGCAAGCTTCCGCCCACAGATGCATTGGTAGGCCTTGATCATGCAACATCGCTCGTGTTGCACCCACAATCGTTCTGTTATTCCTCTTCACGACCCCATTCTACTATGGGTTATGAGGCGCTATGAGTTCTCTTCAAATTCCTTCTTTGCTGCAGAGGTTCTTGAATTTTTTAGAGATGTATTCTCCACCATTATCACTCCTAATTGCCTTCAATTGCTTCCCCGGTTCTTTCTCCACCAATGCCTTCAACTCACAGAACTTAGAGAATGTCTGATATTTCTTCCACATGAATAAGATCCATCACTTATGATAAAAGTCATCAACAAAGATTACATAGTACTTATGTTTTGCTGTCGAAAAAACAAAGAAAAGACCACACACGTCTATGTGAACTCTCTTAAGGATCCTCAAAGCTAGGTTCTCCTTCTCATGAAAGGTGGCATTTACATTTTTTCCCACAGTACATCCCTTGCATGTTTCTGAATGTGCAAGTGTACCCCTAGGAAGACTAGTAGAAATCTGTTGCATTACTTTCAAGGCTCCATGGTGAAGATGGCCTAATCTCCTGTGCCATAATTCACCCTCATCTCGGCTCACCACTTGATCTGCCTTACCCATCATTGTTGTGCATCCATCTACCTCCAGTTTTTAGATATTCTTAACTCGAATCCCTATCCTCTTGGCTTGTCTTGTTGTTTTATGTTGCAAGAAAGCTTTTCCATCACTAAAAACAACATCATAGCCTCTATCCTCCAACATTGCGATTGAGACCAAATTTTACTTCTGACCTAGTACATGCATTACATCTTTTAATTAAAAGGGTTTACCTAACTGCCTTTGAAAGGTAATGGTAACAATCCTGGTAGAACTGTACCACCTTTCATCTCCCATTTCAATATGCATCTGGAGATCCTTCTCCTCCAAGTCACTAAAAATTTCCTTGTCTCTCGTCATGTGAAAGGAAGCACCACTATCAAAATACCCCACAGATCCCAATGCATTGGACACCATGCATGTGATCAATGAGAATTCAAGCTCAAATTGTGAGTCAAGGGCCTCACCATATTCATATCCTCCAGCCTTCTTGTTCTTCTTCTTTTGTCGAAAGTTAGTAGCGAAATTCCCATGCTCGTGACAGTGAAAACACTTCACCTTGGACATGTCCTACTTCTTTCCATTCTTGGACTCAAATTTAGAAAGTAATTTCTTCCCCTTCCCCTTCCTTGCCTTGGAAGCCAAAGCACAATCCTCTTCATCGTCATTCTTAGATGAATATCCATCTCCGGTGTTCCGTCTGAACACCTCCTACACCAAGTCTGACCACAATCGTTCCCAATCTGGAAATTTTTCCCTTCCATTGACAGAGTCTTGATAACTGTGCCAACTCTTGGGAAGTCCTAGGAAAGCCAATATGACCAAATCATCATCAAAAACTGTTATTCCAATGCTCCCCAGTTCATCCTGACATTGGAAACACTTTTTTAGATATTTTGGAATGGTGTCGCCCTTTTCCATCTTGATCTTCCTGAGTTTATCTTTGAGCTCCAATTTCATATGGTTGCTACTACTTTGGAATAGATCTGTCAAAGCCTTCCACATTTCATATGGTGTGGATTTCCCATGGAGGCTTGAGACAATGTGGTCTCGTACTCCCTCCAACAGGATCCTCCTCGCCTTTGCCACTTTCTTTTGCCATGCATCAAGATTTGCAACATCTGCCACAACGAGTTTAGGAATACCATTATCAATGAATTCCTTCAAGCCATTGTCTTCAAGTATTGCCTCCATCCTGTCCTTGCAAGCAATATAGTTTGAGCTGCCCTTGAGTGCATACACTAACCTAAAGCCATTGAAAGCCATTTCAATCTTGAATCAGTTGTAGAACCAAGAAATTCTTTCTGCAAATTTGAATTCTATCCAGTCACAAACTCATCTCCTGCTTCACTTTTGCAATTTTGTATGCTATGATACCATGTATAAATTATACAACATGCATATATATCTTGGATTCACCCGATCTAATAATGTACTAATGTTAAATACTGAATCGCTTCTAGAAATCTTTTGCAGAATTAAAAACACAATCGCTAATCACATGAACATGAAGAAGAATCAAATCAATCACAACACAGATAATTTCCCAGGGAAATATTATAGCTAAAAGCCCCACTATATTCTATTTTATATTAAGCATGGATCATGAAACAATTACATACAAAACTCTTCTCACAAGAGCCCTCTAGTACTCAGCTAATTGTCTCACACTGTCATATGCAAAACTGACCAACAAATAGCCAATTCTCAGCCTCTAGATAGTCTGCCTTGCTTTCCCAATCCTTGATGAATGCAATCCATAAAAGATAGGAATTTTGGCCTTCCTTTTTTGCGTAAGTATCATGGGCACTCCAATGGGTGTTTGGTTGCATGTGTGCAAGCCAATAATCCTACAACTGATATTCAACTTCCTTTTCACCTAGAACTCAACTAGGTCTCCACTGGATCTGACATGCATGCATCTAATAATAGTAAATTCTCAGTTGCATGTGAGATCACTAATAGTGAATTAATTAATATATAATTTAGTTGATCTCTCACTGGTGTATCTTCAGTTACAACTAGCACAACTTAGTTTAACTCACTTAACTAGTTTAAAATGATTACAACTGCATTAACTAATGGACCACTGCACTTAGAACTCTGTTACAACTAGAATTACTTTGCATGCCTCACCAACTACATCTAACTCGAAATCCACTAGCTAGCTGAGTTGATCACTCTTAGTTAACTATTTCAAGTTTACATAGAGAACAGATTACATTTTAATGTCTATCTTAATTAAGGGATAGCCAAAATAAACATGCACCCAAAAATAGCACTGGGGGGCCCACCCTAGTCTGGGTTCTTAATGCAACTATGTGTGGGTTCTAAAATTTTCTTATTGAATCTAAACACAGTGATGTTATGTGGGAGAGAGCTGAAATTTTGTTATTGCGGGTGGTAGTGGGTAAGTGGAAATTCAAAATATTTAGCACGATAAATATGTAAGAGTGGCTCATGGGTGCATGGAGGAAGATCCTCAATATGAGACTAATATTAGTAGATTACATAATATATGGTTTTGTTTTCATTTCATGAAGGACGTTGATATGGGAGAAGTTTTGAGAAGAGCCTCGATGCACGGCCGGTGTTTTCTGACACTTCACAAATGGACTGTCAATTTCCATCCCATCACCAATGCTCCAAAAAACCATCTTTTGTGGGTGCGTATGTCTGGTCTGCCAATATAATTTTGGTCCATTAATGTACTGAAGGCCATTGGGGAGAGATTTGGTACCTGCATATTTGTAGATCTCAAGAGTGTTTGTTTATACGAAAAATGTGTGGCTTGGATTCTTGTGGAAGTTTCGTTCTCGAGGGATCTTCCTGCCATTATTAACATGGATTGGAATGATGTAGCTTACAGGTAGACTCTGGATTATTGGAAGACACCCTTTCGCTGTCACCTCTGTCATGTGACAGGTCACCTGATGAAATCATGCTAGCAATGGAGACCTAATCCTGATGCACTGAACAAATTTGGTGCTCGTGCTTCGGAGGCAATGGATGCAAGCGTTGCTTCCAATCTCAGACAACCAGATTTGTTAGATATCCCTTGGCTAATCTCGTGTAATTCTATACTAAACCCCCTTATACTCTCTAAATTAAATGTGAAAAAGGTGGTATAACAATATGATTTTTCTTTTGTTGGGGGTGTTTTTTGTCTAAAGGGTCTGGAACTCTGTCAGGTGGGGGATTTCCTCGGCACCTCATGTGAATGAAACTAATTTGGCTGGAGGGAATGATATGATCCCCATTCATATTCCTATCCCTACTCTGATTGGGAGACACCGCTCTGTTTCTCATGACTATTCTTTGCTAATGCCTTCGACGGATTCCTGCCTGCCTGATCCTCCCCCCTCTCCTCCTTCTGAGGTGGATGGCATGCTATCCCCCTGCAACTCCATCAGCAACAACCTAAAATTAATTCTAATTGACCCGGATGCTTGCCTTGTCCCATTGCAAGTAGACACTGGTAAACTCTCCTCCCCGAACCTTCTCCTTAGTTCATCTTCCATCTTGAATGTTACCATTTGTAAGGGAAAGGGTCGACCCCAGACCAAGAAGAAATCCTTATCTGGATCGGTATTGGATCCGAAATATGATTTGGGTAGTTACAGAGAGGTTTCGGTCACGCAGGCCATTGGCAAGGTTCTTAGAGCATTGGTGCCCTCTAATGCAGTTACATGATGCATATTTTCTCCCTAAATTTAAGGGGATTGGGGGGACGGGACAAGTTCATATCAATGAGGGAGTTTCTTTGGAAGTTAAATCCATCCTAGATCTTTATCCAAGAATCAATGCAATCTGTTGACTGCTCAATTTCCTGTTTTCGTGCCATGTTCCTGGCATATGGTGGCGCATGACAATTTGGGAAGATTAGGTGGAGAGGTTGTGTTATGGGATCCCCGTTGGGCCACTCTACAAGAATTTGGAATTTTTGGTGGGCTTATATTGACGGGTTTTGTGAGAGGTTTCCAACATCGGGTAGACCTGATAAACATATATTCCCCTTACTATGACAGAATGAGCTTCTGGAACCGGATGGAGGGTTGTGGAATTTTGATTTCGGATCGGCTTATCATTGCTGGCGACTTTAATTGCTCACTGCATGACGGGGAGATTTGGGGAGATAAAGGGCAGAGTGACCCTCAGGAAGGGTTCCTTTGTGACATGTTTCATTATTCACATTTATGTGCTATAAATCTGGAACAAAATTGTCCTACTTGGTATAATGCTAGGATGGGTTTGGAATTCATCGGTAAAAGAATTGATAGGTCTTTGGTAAAGTCAAATATTTTACCTCAAATGGAGGAACTAACTGCTCATGCTGAAGCGATAGCCCTTTTTGACCACCTTCCTATCACCTTGGAATGGCAATTTGAAAAGAATCATGGAAGTTTTCCCTTCAAATTAACAGGGTCTGGTTAGAGGACCAGGATTTCAATATATTGGTATGGGAGTACATGATGTCTCACCGTAGGACCATTGGCACTTTGGCTATGGATCACTTGAATAATACTCTCAAAGGGTTAAAAACAAATGCTCGTAAATGGGAGAAAATAGAAAAAATTCAGCTGACTTCCATGTTAAAGATATTTTCCATCGAAACGTCCTTGATTATGAAGGAAATGGAGGAGGGAATTCAGACCATGGATAAATGGAAAAGGCTAAGAGAAATCGAAAATGAAAAGGGGAAGATTCTTCTTATAGTGGAACAGACTTAGAGATTGAAAATTTGTGCCACATGTTTAAAAGAGGGCGAAAAAAACACTAAGTATTTTCACACTTTTTCTTCTGGGATAAAAAATGCAAATGAAATATGGCACGTTGATGTTGATGGAGACTATTTTTTCTCTACGGAGAAAATCCAAGCTGAGGCGGTCAAATACTTTGAGTGTTTATTTCTGGCTCATGGGGAGTCGGTGCATGAGGAACAATTGTGGGCTATGGAGGACTTCCCATTCATGTTTGACAAAGGGGAAATTAAGAATCTGAAGAGGATTGTTAGCACTATGGAGGTTATGACTGTATTGAAGTCCTTCACAGCCAACAAGATTTCGGGGCTAGATGGGTGGACCCCATATTTCATTCTACATTTCTCTGAGTATTTTATGAACGATATAATAGATATGGTTGAGGAAACAAAAATATCGGGATCGATGAATGGGGCACTAGACTCTACTTTTCTTACACTTATACCTAAGAAAAAAGGTGTTACTACATTTGATTAATTTAGACCTATTTCACTGTGTAACACCCTGTACAAGGTAATATCAAAGACCATTGTAGAGAGAACGAAGGTGGTACTATCCAAGTTCATCACTCCAGAAAATCAGGTTTTTTGAGAAATAGAAGCATTCATGATGTTGTGGCATCGACACGAGAAATAATTCACTCCATTCACACGAGAAAGTTGGATGCTGGGGTGATGAAGGTTGATCTCAGTAAAGCTTATGATAGGGTTGACTGGAGCTTTCTAAGGATGGTGTTATATAAGATTGGTTTAGATAGAACAATAGTAAACTGGATCATGGGATGCATAAGCACTACATCCATGGCTGTCATTATAAATGAGGTGACATATAGGTTTTTCAAACCAGGAAGAGGACTACGCCAAGGTTGTGCCTTATCCCCTTTAATTTTATAATGATTACGGATTATTTTAGCTTAAAAATCAGCAAATCAGTGGATGTAGGTACTATTAGGGGTATTAAGGTTACCCACAGGAGGGAGATTACTCACAATCTCTTTTTTGGTGATGTATTTATGTTTGGGATGCTTATTAAAAATGTATGTCAGACCGTGCATGGCATTTTCTCAATATTCTGCATCACCACTGGGATGATGGCAAATGAAGGCAAGTCTTGCCTATATCATGCAGAGAGAGACAGGGGATTACACGAAGATATAGGTACTTTGTTCAACTTCAGGACTGAGAGACTTGATAAGGGGTTCAAATACCTTGGTTTCATAAGAAGCCTGACAATTACAGAGTGGATGACTTGTCGTGGTTGTTGGAAAAATACAATAGAAGGATCCACGGTTAATGGACCTTAATATGGTTTTCCAGAGGGGGTAGAGTAATTCTTGCTGAAGCAGTGCTTCAAAAATTCACAATATACTGGGCACATTTATACTCTGTCCCAAAGAAAATCATAAATAAGATTTGGCCCATGATGGCCAACTTCATCTGGAATGTGGGCAGGAGAGAGGAAAATATAATTTAGCCAGATGGGAGCTGATCTCGAAGCCAAAAGAGCTGGGGGGATGAGGTATATTGGACCTCGAGAATTTTGGAAAGGCTCTCCTCATGAAATCACTATGGAGGGGTCTTAACTCCTATGGGATTTGGAACGATATCATAGGGTACAAATATTTTAACGATGAGGGAGTGGAGGCATTATTTTTGAATGTATGGAGAGATGGTAGAGCTGGATATATTAACTGGAGATGTTTTAAAATGATATGGGGCCATTTCTCTGAGAACCTTCGATGGTAATTTGGAAGTGGAGGGAAAATCCTGATCGGTCACCCTGGCCTATGGGGCTCACTTCATTCTCCTGCGATTAGCAAAGAACTGATTAAACACCTAAATGGAAAATGGGTATTCTTCATGGGACAAGTTGTTATGGAATATATACAAGGAATACCGAGATGGAAAATGTCAAGACAACAGGCAATTCGGGATGACTTGAAAGGAGAAGGATAACTATACAAAATCACTAAGAAGATTGGGCTTAAAAAATCAACGAAATGGAGATTGGGTGACATGGGGAGGTATGATTAAGAATGGTCAAATAATTTCTGGTGAAAATTATAAGGTGTTGATCAAACAAAATGATCCAGATGGAAAATGGCATCCACTCATGGTATTCATCTACCCATGTTATCCATCCACCCATGGTATTGTAAATGTCATCGACCCATGGTAGTCATCCACCCATTGTATTTATTCACCCATGGTATTTTAAGTGACATCTATCCATGATATTCATCTACCCATGGTATTGACCCATGGTATTGTAAGTGGTATCTACCCATGGTATTGACCCATGGTTTTGACCCATGGTATGCACCTATGCTATCTACACATGGTATTGTAAGGCTATAAATAACAAGCCTCAGTTTGTAAAAAGACAGATTGTCCACCAAAATGTAGCTTCTACAGTTATTCTCTGTTTTAATAAAACAAGTTTCTTTGTGGTTTTATTTGCTTTGTGTTCTCTCCTTTTTTTCTGGCATTCTAATTTTGTAGATCTTGTCAGATCTATTTCAACTTGTTAGATCTTGGGGGCCTCCCCCCAAGATCCGGATCAGTGGTATCAGATTCAGGTTACGCCTCCATGGGAATGAGGGTTTGAAACATATTTTAGTTTCAATGTTTTGCAACAATCTTCAACAAACTCCATGAATTTTTTTGGGCGGCGAGATTTCAGATCCGATCTGAAAATTTTTGTGAAAAAATTACAAAATAAAAAGACCATATCTGGATTCCTTTCGAAAAAATACTCAAATTCAAAAAACAAATCGGCCGAATTGGAGTTCGGATGAGGGAGATATCGCTGATTCAAAATCAGCAATGTTGAAGTAATTTTTCTGACGACAATTCATGGACGGCGGATCTCCTATCATTTCTTGCAGTTTTAAGTGGGAAATTTCAGATAAATGGTTATAGATCTGCACTCCTCTTGAAAAATCACCCAATTTCAAAAAAAAATTGGTCGAATCAGAGTCCGAACGAGGGAGTTATTGCTGATTTAAAATTAGCTATTGTTTTAAGAAATTTTGTGACGACGGGACAATTCTAGCGCAAATCTGAGAGTCTAGAGTCTCTAGATAGTGATTTAAAACACATGATAAGATGTAGAATGATCATTCCATTTCCAAAAATAGGCTATAATAAATGTTCTGAGTTATATTGACCGAGTTATGCTCATTTTAAATTTGGAGCAACATTCGGAGCGGGCTCCCTTTGGAGACGTGCCCTCCCACCCCGCTTTAGTAGGCACCTGCCTCACATTCATCAGTTTCAACATAGCATCATTTGGCTTGGGTTATTTGGAGATGTGCCCTCCCACCCCAAGCTATGTAGGCACCTACTACTTCATCAACAATTAACATCACGGTTATGGGTCAACTGCACAAAATCCTTCTCATCGAAGTCAATTTGTTAGGTCGCATGCTGTTAGTAACATAGTTGGTCACAAGCATTACAGGGTATCTCTATCCTCAGATCTTCGTTTGTCATGGTTTTTGTTCATCCAAAAACCCACACTTCATCGAAGTCCATTTGTTAGACCGCACACTGTCAATATCACAGTTGGTCACAAGCATTACAGGGTATCTCTATCCTCAGATCTTCGTTCATCACGGTTATGGGTTAACTACACAAAACCCTTCTCTTCAATGACTCTTCATATTCAACAAAGGCTTCTCAGGAGGGAATTTCATGCAATGTGGACTATTGATTCTTAAGGAGGGAGGAATGATCCAAATGGAAAATGGCATCCACCCATGGTATTCATCTACCCATGTTATCTATCCACCCATGGTATTGAAAATGTCATCGACCCATGGTATTCATCCACCCATTGTATTTATTCGCCCATGGTATTGTAAGTGACATCTATCCATGATATTCATCTACCCATGGTATTGACCCATGGTATCCACCTATGCTATCTACACATGGTATTGTAAGGCTATAAATAACAGGCCTCAGTTTGTAAAAGGACAGATTTTCCACCACAATGTAGCTTCTACAATTATTCTATGTTTTAATAAAACAAGTTTCTTTGTGGTTTTATTTGCTTTGTGTTCTCTCCTTTTTTTCTGGCATTCTAATTTTGCAGATCTTGTCAGATCTATTTCAACTTTTTAGATCTTAGGGGCCTCCCCCAAGATCCAGATCACAAAATCATGGTCAAGATAGACACAATTGGTTTGAATAAATATGGAAAGTAAACACACTGTTAGAGATGATAATCTTAGCATGGTTGGCATGGATGGATAAGAATCTAACATGGTCAAACCTAAAAAAGAAAGGGAATATTGGACCTGGAATTTGTAGACTATGTATGAATGGAAATGAGGATAACCTGCACCTATTCTACTCTTGCACATTTGCACGAGATGTCCACAACGACATATGCAAGCATTTCAATCTACAGTATATGAAATATGAGAACACAAAAGCCTACATCAAATGGAGGCTAAAGAAGACTCTCATAAACATTCTTGTATTATATCATTGGTGTATATGGTGCTGTAGAAATTAATGGATTTTTGTGGAGGTGAACAGTAGCCCGGAAAAGATTTGTTATAAGATCATTCAATTATGGGAAAAGTTAAAAATACAACAAAAGCCCCCACCTGATTTATCAAAGAGATTGAGGCCATTTGAAATCCATTACCCCGATGGTTTCTTTGATGGGACATCATAACAATTGAGATGTGGATGCAGGGCTTGGTTGATGATCACCCCTATATGACATTACAAAATCTATTGGTATGGAGGAATGGGAGCTAACATGAGGGAAGAGATATTAGCGTTATGGGGTCTATTGTGGTTCGTAAATTAGTTATACCTGGATAAATTGTGGGTTCTTGGTGACTCACAGGTTCTCCTCGATCATCTAAACAAGGGAACTTCACTCAATCCTGGTTATCTTAATGCTTGGATGGACATAATTAAAGAACTCAGAACACCATTTTCCAGCATATTCTTCAAGCACATCTACAGGGGAAAAAACACTCAGGAAGGCAGGTTATCCAAAAATGGATTGCATGGGATCTTTAGGGAGATGCACTACAAGCTTACTGACACTACAGGAGATGGCACAAGAGATATGGTAAAAAAAAAATGAAAGGTTTGGACAGAGAAGAATAGGTTGTTTTGATGATTTTGTTACTAGCTGGATAGAGAAAAGGAACTTCACTACAATGCTCTGAGATATGGAAGTTGGCATATGATGCCAATAAAGAGAGAGGGAAAAAACATGGTACTAATGTAACATGATGTTTTTTATATAAGAACTACACAACAAAATCTAGTTTTTTGTTTTTTTGATGATGATTAGTACACTTTGAAACCAATATGTGTATTGACAAGAGATTCTGGTTACTCTGATATGTAATATCCTTAAATTATCTAAAAATTTTGCACTGATACATAATACAAACTAGGTATTTTTTCCACTGAAAAAAATATATAAAACTACTTATTATAATATATAAGTAATTTGTATTTCAAAATTTCTAAATAAACACAATTTAATAATTTTTATTTTTTATTTATTTTTATAAAATGAATTAAATTTCCTACCCATTTTTTAAGAATCAATAAACTCAGTTGGAAGCGTTATAAACCAACTAGCCACTCAAAAACATATTTTTATACATATATAGCCACTTATGGTTTGATTTTTCAATTTCCTAAATTTAAAAAACACATAGCTTAACATTTTTTAAATATCTCGCCAATTTAAATTAGTTAAAGTTAAACATTTTTTCAATGTTTGATGAATTAAATTTTCTACCAATGTTGGAGATTCAACGAAATTCAAATGTTTGTTTGAAAGTTGTTAAACTGATTCAAAAACATAAAATCCAGTGAAATTCACATATTTTTTTTGGAATTCATTAAAGTGACTTTTAAAAGCGTAGCAAGGGATCGGTAAGACGAATATAGCTAAAGCCTCCCTCAAAAAAAGCGCACCCGCTCTGGTTAAAACATGGAAATGTCATAACATCAAAGAAGGTTCCAAGAGGGTGAATTAGGCTATGAAAATAACAACGATGAGGACTTAAAAGATAGAGGTGGATGCACCTCGTGGCATGTGGTCCCCGATTGGACAAACTGAAAACCCTGCTACCTCTATGCCCAGATCGCCCCTAGATCAATTATCTACTACGCCACAAGTTGGCTCAAGATCCATGTTATTGTCAAGAAATGTTGTGCAAGCATGTTTATGTACATAAATAGATATATGTGGCTTTTCCAGTATTTTGAACTTAAAAATAAAACACAACTTAATTTGAATTAAAAAAAAACACAGTTTAACAAATTTATTTTTAAATAGTTCCCCAATTAAATTCCCCGCCAATGCGATTCAATTAACATATATTTCCATAAATATTAAAATGAACTGGGACCATTATAAGCTAAGAAAACAAACTACTGTCATTGAAAACTTCCAAGTCATGGTGAAAATCTGTGCATATCAAACTTGAGATTTGGCAAACAATTAATGTCTTCAAGCCTACTTTTTTTTAGCTTACCTTTTTCTTTAGCGTGAAATTCTACCCTTTCAGCAGGTGAAAATACCTTCGACGACTACTGTCATTGAAAACTTCCTAGTCATGGTGAAACCTTGTGCAAATACGCTCGAAAGTATAGTGGAAAGAAAGCTCTATGCTCGACAGGCATCGGATGAAACTGGTTGTAAGTGAAGTGGAGCAGTGGCTTCCAAGTGTCGAGCATTCCATGATTGAATGTATACGTTTTTTGTCTATATAAACATGAATTAGCAATTGCACCATATGTTGCAAAGGAAACGCTATAAAGCACTAACATAAGAAATAATGGTATAGAGGAAAAAATCCTAAAATTTCAACCAATGTTAGACTACCTGTAGTTTATTCAAAAATTATAATTATGTTTATAAATCACTACAATTTCATAATTATGATTTTTCATAGTTAGGTTGATTCAAAATTTTCAACCTATAGTTATGCTACCCCGTCATAATTATGTTTCAGTTTTTGTAGGATTCTCAACTAACCGAAAAATATTGATATGGGATGGGAGAAAGTAAGACATCAAATTTCAACCATGCATAAAATGACTTTCTTTAAGAACAAGATGTCATTTTAGTTTTTTATTCCAGAAATATACTAAAACTTTAGAAAGCTTGATAAAATAGTTGTAAACACTAAAGGATTATTAAAGAATTTGAGAAAGATAACTAAAGTACTTGAGAAGAAACAATTGTGTACATACAATTTTGTACATTAAAAGATCAACTAAAGAATTAAAATTTGAGCATTAGATGAAATGAGTGTTTAAATTGGAACATCTCATAAAAAAAGAATTCTTAACTTGTGAGATAGGATATCAAATTTCAACCTTATATAGAATGACCTTGTTTAATAATAAGATGTCATTTTAGTTTTTTAAATGACAGAAACATATTAAGATTTTAGAAAGCCTATAAAACATATTATAAAACATATTAAGGTTGAGATATCATTTTTCCATCAATGTGTGTACAGAAAAACAGAGTAAAGAGTGAAGTAGAGTCTAACAAAAGAAGAAAGTATTTTGAAACCAGTGTCCTATGTCGTGAGAAGCAATGAAGAGAAATAAAATATCGATTTCTCATGACCTGAAAATACAAAAATACTTAATTGTCATGGACTTATGCGAAGAAGCCAAATGATAAAAATATTGAATTGACATAACCTACATATATATAAATATTTAATTGTCATGAATCTGCATTTTCTCAAATCGACGAAACTTTTACATTGCAGTCACACTGAATCCTTCTAAATCAATTAAAGTTTTATACCCAGATGTGTTTTTTTATGGGTTTTATTAAAAGTGGTGTGGAAACACGCCTTTGATATAAACACACATGTTGTGTTTTTTTATGGGTTTTAACCAATTATGGATGTCTTTCCATGTTTATCAAAAATCAACGCATTCATTTTTCAAAAGCACAATAATATAATAAAAGAAAAAGAAAGGGAAAAATAAAAACCTACTAATTGAATAAATAGCAAATATTATTATTGAAATTTGTAGTCTCGATCTATCAGGTAATCGCGGACTCTAAACGAGAGGAGGAGACGAACTGGGAGATCTGTTCCATGAGGAGTTGAGAAGAGGGACAATGCGGTTTCAGCACGTAGAAGCCGTGCTCTTCTTCCTCCGCCACCATAACTCCACGCTCTTACCACACTCACAATGATCATGGCCACGGTCTCCCAGCATATCTCTGCCACCGATGGCCACCAGCAAGGGAGGCAACGACATCTCTTCCAGCTTTGGTGTTCCGGGGCTCCAAGGGTTGCTGAATGGATGATCTCTGTTGTTGCCCAGTGGAAGAGCCAAACGCCAAAGAGCGTCGGTCGCCTCCAGATTGGCAACTGCGTTGAGCGGGCACTCTTTCTCAGAGCGTGTGCGTTGCTCGGAGCCAAAGAAGGGCTACACCAATATCGACCCTCTCAATTTGATGGGGCTTCACGCTTCCACACTGCCACGCAGCACGACAGCTTGATGTGCAATGTTGCCACCAATGCTATCTCCCATCAAATACACTGCGGAAAGGTCTGCGTACGACTGGAGCCACGGGTCGTGTTCGAAGTCTTCTCTGTCTCCAGTGTTGTGATGCAGTCGTCGTAGGCAGCAGGGAGGTGGTGCTCCGAAGCCAATCGGTAACCCATGGAGATAACGACCACATCTACAGTTGCCGACAGTTTGAGAGGAAACCATGTGTGTACAAAAAAACTGAGTAAAGAGTGAACCAGAGTAAAAAAAAAAACAAAATATTTTGAGACTACTGTATATGGAAATAACCCAATTTTTTTTATTGTAGACTGATTTCTATTAAATTCATTGCAACTACACATTCTATTAATCTTCTTCTCCATACATACCTTTTACGTCTCTTTTGCATATGAAGATGATTAATCTTCTCCTCCACTCGTACCTTTTACTTCTCTTGTGCATATAAAGATGAAACAACTCTGCAAGTTTACAAACTAACTTCCACAACTTTAATTTAATCGACAATAATTTCCTTTACAGCTTAAAGTGGCGTACCTGTGCAAGAAAAAAAAAATCAAGAAATGGAGCTTAAAGCGGTGTACCTGTGCAAGAAAAAAAATCAAGAAATGCATCTTAAAGCGGCGTACCTGTGCACTAGGTGAGAGGCTGGGTGTTGACATTGCAAAGCCCCGAGAGGGCGAACACCTGTGTTGGGTTAATGGAGATCCCCAAGGGATTACTGGTCCCAAATAATTGGCAGAGGCAGGATGATGCACCACTGGCCACTGTTACAAAGGCTCTGCAACACGCCGGAGCTACAGCGGCGCTGCTGCCGCCTATAAGAAAGCCGGAGCACGGAGAAAGGCTGTTGATGGAATTCGTACAGCCTGTGGAAGCTGGTGGTGTTTGCGCCAACACATTGAGGTCCATCGCAAGTGCCAAGATAAGTAACATTACAAAAATTGAAGGCCTCAGCACACTGCGAAATTTCTGAATGTGGGTCGAGCACGGTGGTGAGATAACGTAGGTGAGACAGTGTAACTGATTAATAACAGTTTTTAATCTGACGGCAGACAACATTTGAATCGTCTAACATCTAAATTAATGATGTATAATAGTACACCTGGCATTTAGGAAAGTTGTTTTCAAATAGTGACGCTTTACAGCGTAAATATAGTACCATGTCATCACAATGTGAACGTGGGATTCATGCAAATTGCCACCAAGACACACACAATCAACGACCTTCTTCTCTCTCAGATTTTCATTCCTTTTCTACTCAAAAACATTTACATTGAAGGTAAAATAGGAGGGGTTTTTTCCAGTGATGACTCTAATGACTATGTTCCTGAAATGTAGCCCCCTTCATAAAAGTCTCAACTCTATAAATACATGCCTGTTGAAACCCCTCGTTACCTGCAATTGCTACAACTTAGAAATTGTGGTTAGGCATAGATAAGGATAGAAGAAATTGTTGAAGAAGGACCTATCTAAGTTCAAGTGCTTTAGGTGTGGTGATTTTCACCATTATAATACCCAATGTCTTCTCAGAAAGAAGTACAAGCAAGCAAATCAGGACCAGGCAGAAGCACATGTTGAGATAGATAGTTTGTCCTCCAGGTTGGAGGAAGACTTCATGATGTTTGCCAACATACCTCCAGGAGTGAGGCGAGGCGACTTGGAGTTGTAGTCCCAGAGATTATAGAGATGGGAAGTCGTTGAGGAGTCCAATTCTTGTATCATTTCTTGTATATGGGGGCCCACAATATTCAGTAGCAGGATGAATCAGTGTTAGGAGATGAAGTGAAATTCTGGAGTGACAGTTGTAGACTAGTTGTAGTCAGATAATAGAAAGCGCGGTGTAGAGTTGGAAATAGTGCAGGGTGGCCCAATATAGAGTTAACATCGACACAGATTCTTTAGAGACAATGCAGAGGGTAGTAGCAATCAAATACTCATGATACATATGCATTGTAATCAATACAGTTGGTTCAGTATTTCAGATGCTTCTTAGTTGCAAATGCTGCAATTGCAACAACAACATATGAGAGGGAGTTGTAATCCAAATGTAGTGTTGGAAGTAGTATGGAAGTGTCAGCAACGTCACAAATGCAACATAAGAGTTGCACAATGGTTGGTGGGCGGTGGCAGGTAGTCATATTAGCCCGACATCAGCAATGTGATAGAGGATGATACAAAGACTGAGTGTTGTGGTAGGGTGTGCAGCACTAGAACATAATCCTCGCTAAGAGGGAGTGTTATTTTTTGTAGCATTGGACGTGTTCTAGCCCCGAAATTTGGTAGAGACACTAGAATACATGAGATCTCCAAGTCCCAGAAATCATTTCTGGAAATGCCACATATAAATGACTTAACTATATTATTAGCCAATTTTTAAATATTTCCTAAGTCTAAACTTAGGAAATATGGGTAATTTATCAGAATTAATTAATTCAAGATGATAATAGTATATAAACTCATACAGATTGACTTCAAGATGATCCTGGCCCTTGGTTAATATTTAATATTGTGCATTTGAGTCCCAACATAGTCTCATAATAATAATTCTATGGGCACTTGGATAACATACACCAATTGTTAGATTTTCTTGGCAAATTGATTTATAGAGGACTACAGTAGTTTTCGGAGAGACAAATGTCGAAGAAGATTCAGTGAGGGGAAGAGAAAATGATCCAAAGGAAGTTTTCTAGATTCAGTCAGACAGTAGAAATGAGGTTGGTTTTTTCCCAGTAGGGCAGCGCATAATACTGTGTAGTTATTTCAGAAAAGTAACTCGATTTAGCTAGAGGAAAAATCGTTTTTAGTTCCAAAGGTTAGACAGAAGCTCCAGAGTGTCGGAGAAGCGATTTCCTTAGTAGAGACAAGAATAATGACTTAATTAGAGGTAGTTCAGAGGTTAGACATCATAGGGAATGTGCAAGCACTATGTAGAGGTTGAAGCAAAGGGCTCAGGAGGACGAGTTTTAAAAAGGAAAGTTGTGTCGGGGTTGCTTGTGGAGGAAGAGAATTTACCTTAGCTAATTTTGGCCATATTTTCTTGTTGTTTGGATTTCTAGTTGGGCATCCATAGATTTCACTTATATTTCACTACTGCTTAATAATAGAAACCCTTAGCTTCTGCACCAATTTTCCCAAGCTAGGATTTTACGGGGACATTTGTCCAAAAATAACAATGTCATTTTTATGTGTGTGTGTGCTATATTTTCTCATATTCCAACGTTGTTTTTCTTCCGTGGTTTATTTGTGAAAATCACAGTATGGATTATTTGGTTTTTTCGTAGAAAGCTGCAAATAAATTGTTAAATAAATTAACAATTGGGAGAATAATTTATTGTTGACGTGATAGATGAATTTTTCACATGGTATCAAAGCGTGAGTGATCAACCAAGAAGCTTAGAAGTGAAGAGGAAAATTTCACTGCTAAGAGGGAGCAACATGTTGAACTTTTCTAGTGCGGTCTAGTACCTAGACAGGTAGTTTGAATTGTTGGGAAAGAGGGTCTATTTTTAGTTGTAGGCTGGCAGAAAAGTTGATTTTCCCAGGATAATGATTCTAGGAATCAGAGGGAGTAGTTGCAACTTAGATTTTCGCTGAGCAAATTCCTTGGTTGGATGCAAAGGGTTTTTCAGTAGTAAAACCAACGTCGGGTGAAAGAGAAAAGCACACACAGGAGAGGGAAAATTTATCTTAGGGAACTTTGAGTCTCAGAAGTTCAATTTTTCCAGGAAGATTGGCAGTAGCAACTAGCATATATTCGTATTCCATAAGGGAGTGCGAGTAGCTGAGCAGTAGCCAAGCAGATGGAAAGAGGTAGCTTTTGACAGATTCAAAGATGGACACAATAGGTCTTAGAGATCAGGATAGGTTGGATGGATATTCCAACTATGTCATATGGAAGGCTAGGATGTCCTTCCTTCTAGATGAATATGGCCCGAAATCATACATAGATAATGTGGTAGTAGTTCCCCAGGACACTGATCAACAGAAAGAATACATGAAGGGAATGATGAAGGTGAAGCAGTTGATCCTAGATGAATTAAAGGACCATATAGTCTCACATATAGTGGCCAAGGGAATGACCAAAGAAATGTGGGATGATCTCTCCATACTATATTAGGGTACTTCCGAGCAACGAAAGATGTTACTCGAAGAAAATATGATATGCATCAAGATGCAGAAAGGGGACGGAATAGATTCCTTCCTCACTAGGATTCAAGAGGTCCAAGACCAGCTTGCAGCTATTGGTGAAGTGCCTCAACCTTTAGAGCTAGTATGGTTGGCACTAAACAATGTCTTAGAGGATTGGAAATTCTTCATACAAAGTATATTAGGTAGAGACAAGCTAACGAAATGGGATAAGATGTGCTCAGACTTGCAGTAGGAGGAGTTCAAACGAGCTCTGATAAAGAGATCCATTAGTGGCAGCAACAGTAGTGGATCAAAGGGGGTGAAGGAGTAGGAGAATGTGGCCCTAGCATCTAAGGGTCCCAATCAGTGGCAGGGGGAGCAAAGAAAGAAGAAGAAGAAGAACTTATCTAAGGTCAAGTGCTTTAGGTGTGGTGAGTTTGTCCATTACACTACCCAGTGTCCTCTCTGAAAGAAGGACAAGTAGGAGAAACATGACCAGGCAACAACACATGTTGAGGTAGACATGTTGTCCTCTAGGTTGCAGGAATAATTTGTAATGTTCGCCGACATACCTCCATGATAGAGGTGGGGTGACTTGGAGTTGTAGTCCCATAGATTACAAATAAGGGCAGGGCCCTCGATGAGTCCAACTCTTATATCATTACCTAGCTTCAAGGGCCCACAATATTTAGTAATAGGATGGATCAATGTTAAGAGATGCAGTCATATTCTGGAGTGATAGTTGCAGACTAGTGGAAGTCAGATACTAGAGAGTGCAGTGCAGAGTGGCATGATACAAAGTCAACAGCAATGTGAATTATTCAGAGATAGTGCAGAGGCTAGTAGAAATTAGAGACTCGGGAGACAAATGCATCATATTGAACATAGTTGGTTCAATATTTCAGATGCTTCTCAGTTGCAAATATTTCAGGTTCAAAAATAGAAAATGAGAGGGAGTTGTAATGCATATGTAGTTTTGGCAGCAGTATGGGAGTGTCAGCAACAACATGCATGTAGCATCAAAGTTGTGAAGTGATTGGTGGGAAGTAGCAAGTAGAAATAGTAGTCAAACATCAGTAGTGTGACAGATGATGATACAGAGACAAAGTGTTGTGGTAGGGTGTGAAACATTAGAACACAATCCTTGCTAAGAGGGATTGTTATTTTTTATAGCATCAGATGTGTTCTAGCCACGAAATTTGGTGGACAGGTTAGAATAAATGAGATCTCCAAGACACATAAATATTTTCTAGAAATTCCACCTAGAAATGGCTTAATTAGATTATTAGCTGATTTTTAAATATTTCCTAAGTTTAAACTTAGAAAATATGGTTAATTAATTAGAATTAATTAAGTCAAGGTGAGAATGGTCTAGAAACTGACGCAGATCAACTTCAAGATGATCTTGGTCGCTGGAGTCCCAACATAGGATTGTAGGAAGAAGGTGATGGGAACTTGGAGAACATACACTAGAAGTTTGATTTCCCTTGCAGATCGATTTCCAGAGAGCAGCAATAGTTGTCGAAGAGCCATAGATTGAAGCAGAGTCAATGAGGGGCACAGACAGTGATCCGAATTTTTCTAGATCCAAAGAGGTAGAATCAAGGAGGATGATTTATTCATAGTGGGGCAGCGCAGAGGACTGCATAATTGCTTCAGAAGAGAAACTCGATTTATTTCGAGGAAAAATCGTTTGCAGTTCTAGAGGACGTACAAAATCTCTAGAGTTTCAGAGAAGTGATTTCCTCAGGATATATATGCATAATGACTTCATCAGAGGTAGTTCAGAGGCTAGAAATCATAGTTCCTATGCAAGCTCTATGCATAGGATGACACAGAGGGTCAAGGATGATGAGTTTTATGAAGGAAAGTTGTGCCACGGTTGCTTGTGGAGCAAGGAAAATCCCCTTAGGTAATTTTGGCCATATTTTCTTACTTTTTGGATTCCAGTTGGGCATCCATAGATTATACTCATATTTCACTCTTGCTTAATAATAAAAACCCATAGTTGTTGCATTGGTTTTCCCAAGTTGGATTTTTTCGGGGACATTTCTCAAAAAACAGTGGTGTAATTTTTATGTTTGTGTGTGTGTTATATTTTCTCAGATTCTAGCATTATTTTTCTTCCGAAATTTATTTGTGAAAGTCACAATGTGGATTATTTTGTATTTTTTGTAGCAAAATGAAAATAAAATGTTAAATAATTAATTATTAGGAGAATAATTTCTAGTTGTTGTGATAGATGAAATTTTCACATGTTGGTTAAAACCAAGGCTATACAATGTGGCCAACCATATGAATTCAACAATGTGCTATATTTTAGTATTATTTTCCATAAGCAAGATGAGAAAACAAAGTATCTCCTATGTGAAATCTACATGCACTGTAAATTTCTTTTGGAATAAAATATAAATGAAATTTTTTTTCCATTCATCAGAGATGTCCAATTCCAGGCTTTTATATCGTTTTCACTTAATTAGGTTAAATGGAAAAAATACCACCACACGTTTCAGTGAAGAAAGCATAATATTGATCTCTGAGTTATAGTTGAGCCAGGGAATCCCTTTGCTACATTTCTCCGCCATAATTCCTTTATAGAGAAGCCTGATGTTGCTCCCTCACTTGGGAAGATTCATAATGAGGTATTACACTTGGTGGGAATAACTGGAAGAAATAAGAGATGAAGCTATCTAAGGAGCTAAGATGAGATGGAAAGTGTCATCTAGAGAAATAAAAAATAAGGAAACCTTTGGCTCATATCATTTTTAGTAAGCTATGTCCGTAGTGCAAGATTATGTTAACATTGTTATGGAATATGGGATCAAATGGATGGGATGCAGATACAAATACCCTATGATTTGGTGTCCTCAGTCTTACTACAAATCTAATTATGAACTGTCAGAGGCAGGTAAATATGTGAATTTCCAGGAAATAAAAAGTAGGATTGGATTCAGGATAAGAGGAGAAGAACCCATGAGAGTATTGGGATAAGGCCCTAAGGATTGTTGAAAATTCAAGTTACAAGATTTGGTTCGAAATGGTAAACAGGTTCAGAACCGGATCAAATCCCAATTGGTGGTTGTCATGGAGTCTTGAACTCTGCATATAGAATCGGGGATTGCATAGCTATGGAAATGTTGCACGTGGAATGGACGATAAGTTCAATTGCAAAACGAAGTGAACGAAATGACAACGAGGACGGACGAACGAGCGTATATCGCATCAAATATTGTTATGTTTACAATTCATTCATCGCAAGTTAAGATATATATCTTGCGATGCGATTGAGATAGGACACGTGTTGTGTGGAGTGACTGTGCACATATCGCACATCGGCGAATTCAATATTACGGTTAAGTCTTCACATGTTATGTTATTTATGTTTCGATGCGAAGTAAGAAGGGTGAGTAGGTGAGGACTGTTAGATCGGACGCAGATCAATGACGGACGATGAGTCGCGATGTTGCATTTCGCAAATATTAACAGATATCTTTAAGAGTTCGCAAGGTAAATTGGTTGCGACGCGGTAAAATTTGAAATCTGTGATGCGACAAGGGAATGCCACGTGTTGGCATTGCACACGAGCGCACTTTGCAAGAGTTATGGGTTATCGTTATCGGTACCAAGTTAAACTTGCAAAAAACAAATTTACGATGTGCTCTGATTGGTTGCGTGTTGTGGGACCCGAGAATCCTTTTCAACGTGTATGTAAGCTGTTTAAGGGTAGGTTTGATTTGTTTTAAACATAAGCATTGTTTTATCGCAGAAATATTTATGTAATGAAACTCCGATATTATATTGCTAAGTTTCTGCTAATTGTCAAGTCATTTACGGTTGGGGTGCACATGTGGCCATCAACCTAACCATAATAGTAATTGTGTGGCATTATTGGTGGAGCAGATAAGGGCACGCCAAATTTGGCGGTTAGCCCTATTCTAACTCTAGTTAACTGGAGTTTTCCTAGGAGATATTGAGAAAAAAGTGTAGAAGGCTCAATTTTCGATCATTCTGAGTGAATGAAGAGTCATTCTTGACTAATTCGAGCATTCTAGAGCCATTGGTGATTTTTGCAGAGTCAGATGAGAACTTATGAGTGTGAGTTTTGTTGGGCCGCTAGTTTGTCATTATTATTATCACTTTTTAACACCTATTTCATCCATTTCTACCATTCTTTATCACGTCATTTATCATGGGTTATCATATAATTTCATTTTATAATTATTTATGCTCTTATGGATAAATATTATTTCTTCTCCTTTATTTTTAATAAATTGATGATTATTATGCATGATTTTACCAATGATGGTTTATTAATAAATTTTTTGTAACATCACTCACCATTTTAGCCTCCAAGATATTTTCTAGATTGCAGATTTGATGTCTAGCTCATCATTAAATATTCCAACTTAGAAATTCGCTGCAATAAGAAGTGACAGTTTTGCATTGGACGTTTTGGGAAAATGGAGAAGAATATGGAAAATCTGAAACATGGGTTTTGTCCATAACGGATCAAATTAACTTTTCCAGGAGTAGTTTTCCCAAATTCGGTTTGTATTAAGAGAAACGAAAGGTTCTCTGAAGACGATTTTCTCAGATTCACTGTTGCGGTCGTTTTCCAAATTATCTCAGTTGCAATACCAAATTCGACGTGTTCCTGTTGAATGTTGATGAAAATATATTTCAGATATGATCTTGCTAATCAATTTGTTGTGAAAAATCCAATTTGGTTATGGAAATAATTTTGTAATCATCTTTGTTGTAACTTCTCTCTGCTCTCTGTGTATTTAAAACAGAGATCAAATAATGGAATTATAATGGATTATTATGCGATTATTAGATTAGAGATAGATATGATGACATAGGAGAAAGCGGAGAATGTAAATTAGATCATATCACATATTGTATCATGTCTCTTTCATTTATGTATCATTTTATAATGAACAGAACATAGTTTTGAAGGACATGATTGTATTGTAATGACTGTGATGATTAATATATAATTTGTGTTGTCGTTCATTCGATTGTTCTGGAGTAACTAAGCAGTGTTCACTGGCAGCTAAGGGTCTGGTCTCTGGTGAATCTCGCTGCTGTTCTTTGTGCTATACTTTTCCATTTACTACAAGTATATTATGATTTTCTGCTTTACAGTGAATTACTTTTGATAATTTAGATTTCTGTATTTATTCCCTTGAGTGCGCATTTCCAATTTATTAGTTGCTTGTTAAAATAATTGGCTTTGATTAATTAAAGCATAGACTGTTATATCCACTACTTTCCTTTTGTTTGAGTGTTTAGATCCATCTGAAAGAGCTCGGTTATTACTACTGTGCTCTCGGTTGGTGTTATTCTCGATTGAATTGCTTGCTTAAAATTGGATTATGGTTTTGCTCGAGATTAAGTCTTGATGCTTAGATGTATCATTTCATTTAAAATTTGCAGCTTGATATTTATGATTGCATCTGTTTACTCTTGTATTGAATTTAATAGCTTATCTTAAATCATTACTCTCTAGGTTTATAGCTGGCACATATTGTGTACACTCTTGAAACAAAAAGACTTACCCAGGTTGATAATTAATGTGAGGCAATTAGGAGTTTTAAAAGACACCTTTTAGGACCCAACATTTTGGTGTCGTTGCCAGGGAGAGTGTTGCCATTTCACATAGAGTGATGTATGTTTGATATTTGTTGCTGGGAAACAATTGGGTATTAAAAACGGAAGGTAAGAACCTACGTAACGAGCAAGTAAAGTGCTTGCTCCTCTGCCCATTTTTCAGCACAATTGCATAGAAGTTGAAGTAGGTGTTTAATGTTTGTCTGTTGTGAAAGAATTGGGTATTAAAAACGGAAGGCAAGAACCTGCGTAACGAGCAAGTAAAGCGCTTGCTCCTCCGCTTGCTTTTTAGCAAAATTGCGTAGGAATTGAAGTAGGAATTTTAGAGGTAGAATTTTTGAAAAACAAATCTTGTCATTCCACTCGAGTGGTGATGTAAGCACCACCCATTTCATTAAACAATTGACAGGAACATTTGAAGGAGGATCTTCAAAGAAACAAATGAAGAACATCTTCTATTATGGTAAGAAATGGCTCGCATTGCAACTTTTGAATTCCCTATCAGAGATCTAGGAGGAGTAACACAAATGCACATAATTCCCCCATCGTCTCTACCAAATTTTCATGTTTTGACAAATGAAGATCCAGATACATTCTTATTTGAGTTTGAAATACTTTGTAGAGAATATGATTATTGTACTAACGATTGAAGGTTGAAAGTGTTTCCTCTTACTCTAAAAGGATCAGCTCTCCAATGGTTCACGAACCTTGGTGGGAATTGCATCCAAACATGGGAGGACATGAAGAACGTATTCTTGAAGAAGTACCAAGACTATTGCAAGGCCGAAGAAGATATTTTCAATATGATATAAGGGGAAGATGAAAGCTTGGAGGACTATGTGGAGAGATTTCGATACAACCTTCAAAATTCAAAGCATAAGTATTTGGAAAAAGAGATCTTAAAAACACTCCTACTCAAAGGAATCAAAGATGAATTTTTAGAACTCTTAAATTTGGTAGGAAAAGGCGATGTTTTCCAGTTATCATATGATGATGTTTGTGAATTATGCATAAGGTATTCAAGAGGAATCTCCAAGGCTGGTAAGAATTCTAGAGAAGCTTCTTATTTCTTTTCCAAATCTACTATAAGAAGAGGATACATAAGAGCTGAAATCAATGTTTTATTTGAAAATTTTAAATATGATTTTATTAGCTCTCTAAATTCACAATTGGATGTTTTATAGGTTCAGAAAAATCAAGAAATTGAAGAAGTTTTTTTCCCTCATTGCCAAAAGGAGCATCCCATAGATACTCACTCTTCCTTATTTAGGATGGAAGTAGCATATCAAAGAGATGGGAATGCTGCAACAATGTCAAAACCATGGAAATCGTGGCCTACATGTATGGTTAAAAACACTTCCCCTCCATTTTCTTTCTTGTATAATCCATTATGGAATACTCATGTGTTAGGGCAGCAATGTCAATCTCGATATAAACCCCACCAATCTTGTCTACAAGTTTGTCATGGTTCATCTTATGATTGCATGACTACTCTCCCTCATCTTATAGTACAAACACATCCTCCATATTCTCCACCGGCTCTTCCACAACATCTTGCTTGCATATCAAAATTATCCACTAAACCCAATCAACTACATCATTAAAATGCTCCATTCCCTACACAATTTCCTGCTCAACTCATTCCACACCCTCACCATAATAAACTAGTACAACATGCTTACAGTGTTGAACTGCAAAATTTACCCACCCTTCACACCCATTCTATCTCACATGCACTATTGGAGAAAACTTATACTGAGATTCATAATGTATCAAATCCAAAAATTGTAGAGGTTATGAAAGAAAATGAGTTTTCTTCTAGCCTGCATCAACAAACGTTTTAAACACTCAAGAACTTCATGATATGATGGCTATGGGAAATCAAGAAAGTAAGGGATACATTGAATATTGGTTTCACTCCATTTGTTTGCAGCATCACTCCATACTTCAACAATTTTTGGCACCATCTTTTCAAGGGAAGTTGGCTTCTCATACCCTACTATTTATTAACATGCATTTTTCAAATTTGGGTATGTACATACTAGAGGCCTTATTTGGAAAATGGCTCCAATGAAAGTACACTTATACATAAGCATATTCAATTTTCAAAGAAGAGTAGGTTAGTGTAGAAAATAAATAAATAAGGACATAAATAAATACATTTTTATTATTATGCAAAAATAATTGTTTTTGTTGCAACACGCTGTGGAAATCAACATCGGTGTTAAATATTTTAATTTATTTGTGTATTTAGATGCCTTATATTGAAAATAATAGTTCTACAAACACTCATATTCATTTTATCACCAATATGGAAAAATTGCTTGAATATCACATTTTTTTGGCTCACAGGCTTGATGAAATTTCTGAAAACAGAGTTGGGACAGTCATGTTTTGAGGGACCAAAAGTGAATAGTTTAAAAAAAAATTCTATCCTAAGTAGCTCTTGATGTCTAATTTCCAACCCAATTTGAATCACTCCATTTGGATTTGAAACGAAAAAGTTATAACCAAAACATTGACAGGGCGTCTAGTAGACAACTCAGGAACATAGTTGGGATAGTGAGTTTTTGGAGGCCTAAATGACTATATTATAAAAAAAAAAATCTATCCTAAGTATACATTGATGTATAATTTCCAACCCAATTTGAATCACTCCATTTGGATTTGAAACGAAAAAGTTATAACCAAAACATTGATAGGGCATCTAGTAGGCAGCTCAGGAACATAGTTGCGATAGTGAGTTTTTGGAGGCCTAAATGAATATATTTTTAAAACTTGTTTCTATCCTAAGTATCCATTGATGTATAATTTCCAACCCAATTTGAATCACTCCATTTTGATTTGAAACGAAAAATTTATAACCAAAATATTGACAGGGCGTCTAGTAGGCAACTCAGGAACATAGTTGGGACAACGAGTTTTTGGAGGCCTAAATGACTATAATTTTAAAATCTGTTTCTATAGTATATTCCTCTATGAATATATTTTACAAGAAAATTTGACTCACTTGATTTCAATATCTTATGAGAAATATATGACCCAAATACTGACTGTCTATCCTAAATCAGCACCCTTAAAACTTTGTTTTTCCAGCTGTTCATTAAAGTATTTGACCCATCAATTATTTTTTTCTTCAAAACCTGTTTCTATTGGAGATAAATAAATGAATCTACTTTCATTTTCAATTTGAATCAGCTTAATCCGTCATCAAACGAAAAATTTATGCTTAAGATATCCATTGTTGGTCTAAGATGGGTATTTGAAAATGACTCTGTTATGTAGGTTGTTCTAAGTAAAATTGACATATCATATCATTGAATTAAAAAAAAAAAAAAACTATTTCTATTGGTAATATATATTTGAAGTAGCTCTCATTTGGATTTTTAATCGCTCAAATTTGACAAAAAAGAAAGAAGTTATGATTAAAACACTGCAGGTTAGCATGATTGACTACTACTCTCCCGTAGGTAATAAATTAATTTTACTTTATCCGTGTATTTTTTTTACAGAGTAACTAATTGTTAGTTTTTTTGCATAGTTCTTGGATTAGGGGAGCCCGATAACCTCTCTTTCTCCATGATTTAATGTTTTACTGCAAGTAGACACTCGTTTTTTTGCAGGTCTTAGGAGAATAAAGAAGATCAATTTATGGACAAGTGATTCTTGAAAGAAATTTTAATGAAACAAGGGCATTTCATCCAATTAATTACCTAACGGATTCATAACAGAAAAAATGAGGAATTGATTCCCATTCGAAGATTCATGTCACTGCTGCCAAAACATTTTTCCAAGAGATCATTTTTTTTCCATTGACAGATTGACATTCCCTTAGGAAATCACATCATAGTTGTTGTAACTTAATTTATATCCTGTTTTTAAATAAATGTTGTTTTTTTTTTTTTTTTTTCTGATTTCTCTTATGTTTTTTTGTTTAAGGTGTTGCTTCCTTCAAATTGTAGTTTCCGCTCCATTGGCGATTGAACAATGAGGACCCCACCATGCAAGTTTCAATTGCAGAAGGCAATTCTTCGGCAGCACCAATTCTGTAAACAGTTACTTTTTCTTTAAATCTGTACATACAATCATTTTTTTCTCTATTTTTTCTATTGTTCTTCTTTCTGTATCATTGCTCTTCTGTTGTTTAGAGCAGGAGGGATGATTATTTTTTCCTCTCTCTTTGTTTTCCCTTGCTGTTCCATATAGGGAACAACTGTTGTTCCATATAGGGTACAACACTTTTTGAGAGTTTTTGTTGTTCCCTCTTGGGAACAACACTTTTTTTGAGTTTTTGTTGTTCCTTCTCTGGAACATCACTTTTTTTCATTTTTGCTTTCCCTTTTGGGAATAACACTTTTCTGCGTTTTTGCTGTTCCCTTTTGGGAACATTATTTTTTTGAATTTTTGTTGTTCCCTTTTGGGAACAACACTTTTCTGCGTTTTTGTTGTTCCCTTTTGGGAACAACATTTTTTTGTATTTTTGTTGTTCCCTTTTGGGAACAACACTTTTCTACGTTTTTGTTGTTCCCTTTTTGGAACAACACCTTTTTTCATTTTTACTGTTCCCTTTTGGGAATGACACCTTTTTGCATTTTTGTTGTTCCCTTTTGGGAACAACACTTATCTGCGTTTTTGTTGTTCCCTTTTGAAACAACACTTTTGTGTATTTACTGTTCCAACTTCGGAACAACACTTTTTGGTTTTGCTGTTCTATCTTCGGAACAATAATTTTTGGTTTTGTTGTTCCATATTCGAAACAACACTTTTGTGTGTTTGCTGGACCTGTTCCATCTTCAGAACAACACTTTTTGGTTTTGTTGTTCCATCTTTGGAACAACAATTTTTGGTTTTTCTATTCCATCTTCGGAACAACACTTTTTGGTTTTGTTGTTCCATCTTCGGAACAACACTTTTTTATATCGTTGTTCCATCTTTGGAACAACATTATTTTTTTTTTTTTTCCAATTTTTGAACATCACTCTTGTTTCTTGTATAATTTTTGTGTGTTCTGAACAACACATTTTTTTATATTTCACAAGTACCTCTTTCCTCTTATGGACTTATTCTTAGCTCATTTCAGCCTCATTTATTTTGATTTCTTTTATGACATGAAGTACACTACTTCTATGAGGACAAGAATTGTGGATTCTATTGAAGCAGGTGAATATCATTAACATTATGACATTTAACAGGACAACTTTTGGATGAGAGATTATTTTTAAGAAAAGGGGCACAATTATTTATATACTACTTTACTGCATCGTTTTCTGTTGTACATGATACTGATTGATCATCTTAATACCATGCTGGTTTCCCCCTTCCTAGTTATAATCTTCTCTGTCTGTAATAAATGAGATTATGGGTATATATATATTTTTTTCTATTGACATGTTCAACTTCTTCCACCATCCTTACTCTTAAGGAGTACTGAGCCTCCCTCTTTTTATCATAAAATTGTGTAATCACCGCAAAATTTTGTTTGTAGATGGAGGATAGGGGGTCTCATTACAAGCCAGCCTACCATATTCATAAGGCTGTAATGAAGTGACATTCCCATTATGGCCACCACACCAGGGTTATGATCCAGTACACTGATCTCTTATGTAGAACAACACTGGAACTCTCCATTTATAAATTGAGGATCCTGGCTCATACGGATTAAAAAGAAACCCTGCCGAGGCTATGGACACCTTTTGGCAGTAGAGGCTTTGCTTATGGTATTGAAGTTATATATTATCGTCAATTATTTCTATAATACCATTTTCTTATTCTTTTTTTAATCGGAGAAGTTATTTCCTTAATTTTCCCCTATTTTGAACCTTTACACATGAGAAATTTTTTTCCGATCAATCGCATCATTTTCGGCTAGAATACTGTCAGAAAAACATCTTTTTGGCATATTGATGTCCTTTTCTTTTTCGCATAACTTATCATCAATCCAAAGCATCCTATCTCTTATTCATAACTATCTTTACACACTCTGCTCTCATTATAACCATACTTCTTTCCGTCCTATCATTGATATGTGTACTCTGCTTCATTTACTGTCGTATTGATCATTCCCTCGTCTTGCCGTCAGCACAACACCTTTCATATGCTTTATGGTCATGTAATCTCTTTTCTAATTCGAGGGGGGAATGTATGAATTATGAGATAACATGCAATATAATTACTGAACTCTTCCATAACTTGATGATTTGACAAAATATTAGTACTACGTTTATACAAAAGTTTTTCTGATTAAATTTTTTGCATGCATCTTATCTGTTGCTATTCAAAACTCAAACTGTGGATTCAAGAAATTTGCATGCAAAATAGTGACTTGTTACAGGAGAACAAGTATGGGGGGAATTCTATTCGCATCAAGGCCACACTATTGCCCCTAACAATAGAGGCTCGTACAACTCGCGAATGTGCACAATTGTTCTGAAATGATGTGCTTGCATGGCTTCCACATTTTTCATCACTTCCAGTATCTGTTGTTGTGAAACTAGCTCCAAAAAGAGAAGAAAAGAGATATCAATGCCTTAGAAATAAGCCACTTTAAGGGGGCAACCTCCAATACATTACATGAATGAAAAATTATTGAATGATTCAAATTACAAAACCTCCTTTATATATATAGGAGTCCATGGGGCCACAATGTAATCATAGTGGGACCATAATGTAATCCTAGCCGACCTAACAATAATAATTTAAGGGCACAATAATAAAAATATGGGGGTTACAAGGATACAATAATAATAATAAGAGGGTTACTAAATTATACCAGGACTATTATATGGTAATACCCAAAGGGACTAACACCTCTCTTAAAAAATCATTTTATTCTCAATATGGGTGTGCAGGTGATTACATGGGAACATCATCCCCTCCCATGTGGGAGTCTTCAATGGGTAAGTTCTTCCACTTGATGAGATACTCTGAAATTGATCGATTCCGTAGCTGTCGAGTTCTTGTTTCCGTGACCGCTTCAGGTTCCAATATGATTTTTCCTTCATCATCAAGTTCTGGCAATATTGTTTGAACTGGAATATTTTCACCTATAACCTTCTTTAAGCATGAAACATGGAAAATTGGATGCACTCGTGAAGAAGCAGGAAGCTCCAATTTGTATGCCATAGTACCAATATTTTCCAACACCTTGTAAGGACCATAGTGCTTTGTCAATAATTTATTATCCTTCTTAGCTTGCTTGAGGGACATTTGTTTGTATGGTTGTAGCCGTAAAAATACCCAGTCTTCTACATCAAAACTTCTCTCGCTGCGATGTTGATCTGCCTATTGTTTCATTCGATTTTGTGCCAAATTCAGATTGTCCTTTAAGAGTTGGAGAACTTCTTGTGGATGGTCGATGTGATCTTCCACTGCTTGAACCTTCGAATTTTCTCTTAAAGATGATGTGATGGATGGTGGATGATATCCATAAAGTGCCATAAATGGGGTCATTTTTGCTGCAGTATGGAAGGAAGTGTTATACCACCATTTAGCTAGAGGTAACCACTTGACCCATTGTGTTTGTTTATCAGATACAAAACAATGAAGATATCCTTCCAAACATTTATTTACTATCTCAGTTTGACCATCAGATTGAGGATGATAAGATGTGCTATGAGCTAATTGAGTACCCAAACAAGAAAATAACTCCGTCCAAAAATTTCTAGTAAAAATGGGATCTCTGTCGCTCACAATAACCCTTGGGCTTCCATGTAGCTTTTGAATTCTATCCATAAATGTAGTAGCAACTGTACTTGCTTTAAATGGATGAGATAATGCACAAAAGTGTGCATACTTGGCAAGTCTATCAACTACCACCATGATGACACTCTTTCCTTCAGACTTAGGTAAACCTGTGATAAAATCCATTGAAATCTCCTCCCAACGTTGACTTGGAATGGATAAAGGTTGTAGAAGTCCCGGGGTCTTAATTGTCTCAACTTTATTCTGTTGGCAAACCAAACATTCCGCCACAAAATTTTGAATATCGTATTTAAGGCCATCCCAAAAAAATTCTTTCTTCACCCTCTGGTAAGTTTTTAAAAATCTCGAGTGTCCTCCCAAAGGAGAAGTGTGCAATTCCAGAAGAATATTTTGTGTTAGTTGGGAATTATTACAAAGATATAAGCGATCTTTGTACCATAAGGAATCATTTTTCCAACTAAATGTATCAGATGTACTAGGATCTTGCTGCAACTTTTGAATGAGTGTCCATACATCTTTTTCCTTCTTCCATTCATCTCTTACTTCGGTTATCCAATCTGGTTGGATAATAGAAATGGCACAAAGCAATGCTTCCACCTCTTCATTCTTTCTTGAGAGTGCATCTGCAACAACATTTAGCTTCCCTTTTTTGTATATTATTTCAAAGTCATAACCCAATATCTTTGTGACCCATTTTTGCTGCTCTTCTGAAGATAGTTTTTGTTCCAAAAAGTGTTTAAGACTATCATGATCAATTTTTACCTTAAAGTGTCTTCCCATTAGGTAAGTTATCCATTTCTTTAGTGCATGCAGTATTGCTAACATTTCATTCTCATAAATAGGTTTCTGTAAATACTTTCCTTTGATTGGACGAATTTCAAAAGCAATGGGTCTTCCTTCTTGCATTAAAACAACACCAATTCCATTTCCTGAGGCATCACATTCCACAATAAAGGTTTTTGTGAAGTTTGGCATAGCTAAGACTGGTGCTAGGCACATTTCCTCTTTAAGATATTCAAACGTCTTAGTTTCTTCAGGAGTCCATGAAAATGCATATTTCTTCAATAATGTTGTTAGAGGTGCTGCTATTCTCCCATAATTCTTAACAAACTTTCGATAATACCCTGTTAACCCAAGAAATCATCGCAACTGCTTTATGGTTGTGGGGACTTTCCATTCCTTAATGGCTTTAATTCTGTTAGGGTCTACCTTAACACCCTCGTGAGATACAATATGACCCAGATATTCCACCTCTTGTACTCCAAAGAAACATTTGGATTTCTTTGCATATAATTGTTTCTCCTGCAATAGTTTGAGCACCCTGTCAACATGTTGAACATGATACTTCCAAGACCTGCTCTAGATTAGTATATCATCAAAAAATACTAACAAAAATTTTCTAAGGAAGGGTTTGAAAATGGAATTCATGAACCCTTGAAATGTAGAAGGTGCATTGGTAAGGCCAAAAGGCATGACCAAAAATTCATAATGACCCTCATGAGTTCAAAATGTTGTTTTCGGAATATCTTCAGTCTTCATTCTAATTTGATGATACCCTCAACGAAGATCCAATTTGGAAAAATAAATTGTTCCATGTAATTCATCCAATAATTCATCAATCACAGGAATGGGAAATTTATCTTTAATGGTGAGCTTATTGAGCTCCATATAATCCGGACACATGTGCCATGATCCATCCTTCTTGTGTACCAATACTACAGGAGCAAAGAAAGAACTTTGACTAGGTTGAATTATAACTGCCTCTAACATTTATGCAATCATACGTTCAATTT
The DNA here is from genome assembly GCA_034641835.2 of Pinus albicaulis. Classification (NCBI taxonomy): domain Eukaryota; kingdom Viridiplantae; phylum Streptophyta; class Pinopsida; order Pinales; family Pinaceae; genus Pinus; species Pinus albicaulis. The sequence goes on from CM076574.1 coordinate 1,384,873,674, forward strand.
CGCTCTTTTGGACATAAGGATATCTATAAGGTTTGATGTTTGGAGGAACACTTTGTTACAAGTCAAAATAACTCCTCATCAGCTCAGAGGGGAAGACAAATATGGAAGGAATACAAAGACCCAAATTAAACCTATTTCTGCCAAGGTAATGCCTTTCTATAACAAATCAGGAGCGTTATAACGCATAAGACCAGTGAATGTGCCGCGTTAGTGGCTAGGGCAACGCTCTGTTTACACTAGAGGGAAGCGTTACCCATTTTTTAAGTTTGAAATGGGAAAAATGCGCAGAAAATGATTTGAATCTCCGGCTTTCCCTCACAAGAGAGTCAGTTCACAGAGGAAACCGCAGAGCACCAGTTCATTATTGGTCATTGCTACAACAAGACTGAACTCCAAAGGAGGCAAAAGCATAGAGATTAAAGAAACATCTAAGTTTTTTCCATTCCAAACTAGTGGAAAGAGAAAGGCAACAATGGCTTTCTCCCTCTCCTATAAGAAGGAACTGAAGGCTCTTAATTGAAGGTCGAAGGATTGCTAAAGCTTTTTGCATACTTGTGGAATAGAGAATAGTGTTATATTGTGAAGGCCAAGAGTCAAAGAGGTTCCTAGAGAGCTTGTTGACTTTGAATTCTTCACTTGAGAGATAAAAGAGATTGGGAGACTGAGGAGGGCTTGGTACAACCGACGGTTGTAATCCTCCTTCTTTCAAAATCAATAGAACTGTGTTCATTTTGTCCATTCAATGCTTAATATTGTCATTATTGTTTGAAAATTTACATAGTATGATATGAATGGTTCAGATGTGTATAATTTATAAAGTTCATTATATATTGACTTGATTGATAGGATATATGTTATGTTAGAAATTACACGGGTGCTTTGACTGATTGTAGGACTAAGATTTGGATTCGGTGAAGAAGGACACTTGTTTCGCTGCCTAGCGCTCTCCAAGGGACTCCAAGATTGTCAAAGAGGTAATTCTCTGTCGCATTCCATCAAGTTATTTTAAGTTAATATGAACATGCTCATGCCATCTTTGTGAACAGCATAGCTAAACTTACTATCTGCCTCGGGCACCGGAAAGCCCTGAGAGGGATATTCGAAAACCAACAACCCAAGCCGTTTACCCTATAGCACACTTCCTGAAATCAAATGAATAGCATGATCATGATCACGAATAGGTGAGAGTCCTTTTGGAGTTTCAAAAACCTTGGAATGATTGTCCAAGCATTTTTGGAGATCTGTAGAAATAGATGATTTCGATGTTGGAACTTGTAGTGAGCATAATTGTGCAATTATGCCTCGTTGTTATTTATTTAGAAGCTTTGTCATGAAATTAGAGCTTATTATCTTTCTTGGCTTCCTTGCAATAACCTGTAATTCAACTTCCTTTCCTTCTGAAAAAAATTTCAAGAAAAGTTCTTGAAAATTAAAATCGATCGTCCCCAAATATTGTAACCATTGTACTCCGAGTACAACATCAACACCTCCCATAGGAATGGAAAGCATTGGACTATTCAATACATATTCCCCCATGGTTAGCTTGATATTATGGCATTTTCCAGAGAAATTTATAGTTCCTCCATTTGAAACCATCACTTGACATTCTGGTGCTGGGTATAGGAAACAATTCAATTCCTTGGCTACCTTACGATGAATAAAATTATGGGTACTACCTGAATCAATCAACACTATTACATTTTTATTCTTGATATGTCCTTCTATCTTGAGAGTTTGAGGAGTGGTAATTCCTGCCAATGCATTACACGATATGGTTGGACTCATTTCTTCCTCTTCTTGGGTTGGTTCCTGGTGTATATCCTCTTCTTGTTCATTTTCTTCTTCCTCTTCAAAATCTATGTAAAATAATTTCTTCTCAACACAGTTATGACCTTTAGTGTATTTGCTATCACAACTGTAGCAAAGACATTTTGCTCTTTTTTCTTCTAATTGTTGTGGTGTCAACCTTTTAGGTTGTGCAAATCTAGGAGTAGCAACACTTCCTTCTTTATAGAAGTGAGTGGTAGGCTTCCTTGTCGCCGTAATTTTACATTCAATTTTTCTTGCCAACCTGAATGCCTTCTCCAATGAATCAGGTTCCAAAACGTGAACTTCATGTTGGATGTTATTCTTTATAGTACCTATGAAGAGATCAATCCTGTGTTCCTCTGGAATATCAGTTACCCTTATATTCAATTTTTGGAAGTCCTCAATGTGCTCCCCCATTAAACCTTTTTGTTTCAGATTTATCAATTGGCTAAAGAAGGTGTTGCTCTTTGTATCCTCATAATGTGCTATCATTTCCTATATAAAAATTTACCAAGTGACAACTTTTTTACGGGAGCAAAGCCATCGATACCATACAAATGTATTTTGTTCTAAATGTAAAGTTGCAATGCGTACCTTTTGTGTGTTTTGCACATTATGGAGATCAAAATATTGCTCCATCTGTAGTATCCATGTTACATGATCCTTTCCATCAAAATTCCTCATATCCATTTTTGGAATATGGTGGTTCTTCCCGCCAACATTAGATTTTATGAAATCATGATTAACATTTATTTTTTTCTCATCATGAGTTTCCTCTACTATCTTTTCACCATTACAAAACATTTCTTGTATCATCTTTGTCAAACCTTCCATGTCTGCTTTTAGATCATTCTTCATGTTTTCCATTTTAGATTCCATGCCATCTTCCATGCCATCTATCTTAGATTCTATGCCATCTATCTTAGATTGCACGTCTTTCTTCAAACCATCCATCTTAGTTTCCACGCCTTTCTTCAAAACTTCCATGTCATTTTTTGTTGCTCTTTACGAGAGCGAAATTTATTGCACTTGCTCTTGTAATTTTGATATGTCATGTTTCCATTGTTCATCTTCATGAGTCATAGTAGAGATTTCTAAAGGCTTAATGGGTGTTGAATTCTTTTTAGGGGCCATTTTAGAATCCAATACTGATATCTATTCTAAAATATGTTGGGTGTGGAGCCTGATTATCTTGTTTACTTTGTATCACAACATTGGACCCCTATACCTTAAAAGGGGCGGCAACGCCGCCCGTAATTAATCGTTGTCGTGGGGGGTCCAGGGGGGGGGCGGTAGTGCTTTTTGGAGCCCCCCCCCTTGGCGGGGGCTTTTGGGGGTAGCGCCCCCGAAGCTAAAAACATATGTAAAATTGCCTTGTAAAAGTATAGTAATTTCTAGTCAATCTGGGCCGTTCATTAGGCAAATAATCTGACGGTAGAAGTTATGTTTAGATTAGGTTTTTTTTCCCTAGAAGGCAACCCCTCACCTTTATGAGGGCATTGTATTGCGGCTATGCATGGTATGTGTATTCTCGGAGCGAGAAACAGAGAGGGAGACTGTGAGAGAGAACAGAGGATATTACAGCGGATCTGTTGTAGGTTTTGTCTCTTCATTTTTGCTGGATAATAGAAAGGAAGGACTGGCTGTTCGGGGTGGACGTAGCCCAAACTGGGTGAACCACGTATATCTGTGTCTCTCTGGTTTTATGTGTTTTGTGTGCTTGTATTTTCCGCATATTTTATATGTTGCATTGCTCCATAATATATAATTTTCTAACAACTGGTATCAGAGCCGAAGGTATATTTGGCTGATAAAATCGCAAAAAAAAAAAAAGGGTTCTTGGTTCGAGTGGGAGCAATGGCGGACGATGGTAAGTTTAGGGTCGAGAAATTTAACGGCCAAAACTTCCCGCTATGGAAGATGCAGATGGAAGATTATCTATATCAGAAAGATCTGTACCTACCATTGAGCAGAAAAAAGAAGAAGCCAGCGGCCATGAAAGACGCGGAATGGAACATTCTCGATAGAAAGGCACTCGAAACAGTACGGTTGTGCCTTACGGTGTCCGTCGCCTTCAATATTTTGAAGGAAACAACAACAGAGGGTTTGATGCAGACGTTGGCGAAACTATATGAAAAACCTTCGGCCTCAAACAAGGTATTTCTTATGAAACGACTATTTAATATGAAGATGTCGGAAGGTGGATCTGTTGCAGAGCATTTAAATGAATTTAATACAGTTACCAGTCAGTTAAGTTCTGTAGGGGTAAACTTTGATGATGAAGTTAGAGCTCTGTTAGTCCTGTGCTCATTACCAGAAAGCTGGAATGGTTTAGTTATGGCCATTAGTAACTCTGTCTCTGGATCTAGTACTTTAAAGTTTGATGATGTTGTTGGTGCTATCCTTAGCGAGGAAATGCGACGGAAAAGCTCCGGTGAGACATCAAGTAATGCTTTGATTGCAGAGTCTAGGGGAAGAAGAATGGAAAGAGGAAAGAGCTCGGGATATCGCAGTAAATCAAGGAAAGGCAGATCCAAGTCCAGATCAGGAATAGTGTGCTGGAATTGTGGAAAGAAAGGACACCTAAAGAAAGACTGTAGATCTCGGAAGGGAAAAGAAGGGGACACACAGCAAGAAAAAAATCATGAAGCAAATGTGACAGGTGATGTGTTACAAGATGCTTTGATTCTTTCTTTCGAAAATGTTACTGATTCTTGGGTTGTAGATTCAGGGGCTTCATTCCATGCCACACCTGATAAGAAATATTTTCATGACTATGTTCAAGGAGATTTTGGACAAGTTCGTTTGCGTGATGATAAACCCTGTAAAATTTTTGGAATGGGTAAAGTTCTTGTAAAACAACAGAATGGAAACCAATGGCTACTAAATGAGGTAAGGCATGTTCCAGATCTGAAGAAAAATATGATTTCAACAGGGCAGTTAGGCAGTGAAGGTTGTGTGACAACTTTCACAGATAAAACTTGGAAGGTCACCAAAGGAGCGCTGGTAATAGCAAAAGGTGAAAAGGTTGGTACATTGTATTTATGCAATGGTATTTCTAACTCTGTTAATGCTTTAACTTCCAAAGGAGCATATGTAGCATTATGGTATCATAGGCTCGAACACATGAGTGAGAAGGGAATGAAGATTCTTCACTCAAGAAATTTGTTGCCAGGTTTGAAGAATGTTGATTTAGATTTTTGTGAAAATTGCATTTATGGAAAACAAAAGAGAGTCAGATTTCTCAGAGTTGGGAAAGAAAAGAAGAGTGAAAAATTGGAGCTTGTGCATACAGATGTATGGGGACCTGCTCAGGTATCATCTCTCGGTGGCTCTCGTTATTATGTTACTTTTATTGATGATGCAACTAGAAAAACATGGATTTATTGTATTCGGAATAAATCTGATGTATTTGATACTTTCAAGAAATGGAAAGCTTTGGTTGAGATTGAGACAGGAAAGAAGTTGAAGTGTCTCAGATCAGACAATGGAGGTGAATATTGCAGCAAAGAGTTTGATAGGTACTGTTTAGAGCATGGAATTCATAGAGAGAAGACAGTTCCAAGAACACCACAAGAAAATGGTGTGTCAGAAAGGATGAACAGAACAATCATGGAGTGTGCAAGGTGCATGAGATTGCATGCAGGATTGCCTTTACAATTTTAGGCAGATGCTGTAGATACTGTTGTTTATCTAATAAACAGAGGGCCTTCAAGTTCCTTGGATGGTGGTATTCCAGAGGAAGCATGGACAGGTAAAAAGGTAAACTACTCCTTTTTAAAGCCTTTTGGTTGTGAGGCCTTTGTCCATATTAATAAAGAAAACATAACAAAGCTTGAGGCAAAATCAAAGAAATGTACCTTTATTGGATATGGTGCTAATGATTTTGGTTATCGCTTACATGATTATGAAATCACAAAATCATTAGGAGCAGAGATGTAATATTCAATGAAAAGGTCTTGTATAAGAATCAGTTGCAGGAAAAGAAGCAAGTAAAAGAAAGCAAGGAATACACGGTTCTTGATGAGATATCTGAAAAAGTAAAGGTGTCTGAAAATAATAATAATCAACAACCACAGCAATAGTAACTACCACAACAGCAACAGGCACCTCAAACACTTAAAAGTGGTGTTAGAAGATCTACCAGGATAAGTAGACCCCCGAAACGATACTCTCCTTCATTATATTATTTATTGTTGACTGATTCTGGTGAACCTGAATGTTATGAAGAAGCAATGCAGGTTGAAAGTAGGAAGAAGTGGGAGCGAGCCATGGAAGAAGAGATGGACTCCTTAATGCATAACGAGACTTGGGACTTAGTCAAGTTGCCTGCAGGTAAAACTGCATTGCAGAATAAATGGGTTTACAGGATGAAGGAAGAAGATGGAGGAAAACAGAGGTACAAAGCTAGACTTGTGGTGAAGGGGTTAGCACAGAAGAAAGGTATTGATTTTGATGAAATATTTTCTCCTGTTGTTAAAATGAATTCAATCAGAACTATTTTAAGTCTTGTAGCAGCGGAAGATTTACATCTTGAACAGTTAGATGTAAAGACAGAATTTCTCCATGGAGATTTGGAGGAAGAGATATACATGCAGCAACTAGAAGGATATGAGGTAAAAGGGAAAGAAAAATTGGTGTGCAAGTTAAAGAAGAGCTTGTATGGTTTAAAACAGGCTCCAAGGCAGTGGTATCTAAAATTTGACAAGTTTATGTCTGAACAAGGTTATACTAGATGTCACTCTGATCATTGTGTTTATTTGAAAAGGTAAAATGATGGCAACTATATTATATTGTTATTGTATGTAGATGACATGCTTGTTGCAGGGTCTAACATGCAGGAAATAAATGTGCTCAAAAGAAAATTGGCAAATTCATTTGCAATGAAGGATTTGGGAGTTGCAAAACAAATCCATGGTATGAGGATAACTAGAGATAGGAAAAATCGCAAATTAACACTGTCTCAAAATGAGTACATAGAGAAGGTGTTGAAAAGATTTAATATGCAGAATGCAAAACCAGTTAGTACACCTTTTGCTAGCCATTTCAAACTTAGTAAGGAGATGTGCCCAAAGACCCAAGAAGACATGGATTATATGTATAAAGTTCCATATGCATCAGCAGTTGGAAGCTTAATGTATGCAATGGTCTACACAAGGCCTGATATTGCACATGCAGTGCGAGTTGTAAGCAGGTACATGAATAATCCAGGAAAAGAACATTGGATGGCAGTAAAATGGATTCTCAGATATTTGAGAGGTACCACAAATCAAGCATTATGCTTGGGTGGTTCAAACATTTCTCTACAGGGATATGTTGATGCAGATATGGCAGGTGACAGAGATAACATGAGGAGCACTACAGGATATGTATTTACCGTAGGTGGAACAATTTTCAGTTGGGTTTCAAAAATCCAAAGTTTTGTTGCACTTTCAACAACAAAAGCAGAGTATGTTGCTGATATAGAGGCTAGTAAAGAAATGATTTGGTTACAAAGGTTTATGGGTGAATTGGGTAAGAAGCATGATATGGGCACGTTATATAGTGATAGCCAAAGTGCCATTCATCTTGCAAAGAACTCAACATTTTATTCCAAGACTAAAAATATACATGTCAAGTACCATTTCATACGGTCAGTATTGGAAGATGGAGAGTTGAAGTTGGAAAAGATACGCACTAGCCAGAATCCTGCAGATATGCTAACAAAATTTGTAACAAGGGAGAAACTGAGAATGTGCTCAGTTTCAATTGGTCTTCAAGGATGATGATGAAGATGAGAAATAGCCAGGTCCAAAGAGGAGTCATTGTCCAACAAATGAAGCAAACCCTGGAGTTGCTACACCGCCTGCGGGAGATTGTCATGTGGAGCCTGATTATCTTGTTTACTTTAGATCACAAAGTTTGACCCCCGTACCTTAAAAGGCAGCAACGCTCGCCTCATAATTAATCGCTAAGCCGTGGGGGTCCATGTGGGCAGCAAATGGGGCTGAGCCCCCAAGGGCTGCGCTACTTCAAGCTAAAAAATAGATGTAAAATTGCCTTGTAAAAGTAGTAATTCAATAACTGGTTTGCTCTGAGGCTGATCCCCTCTTCTCGGTAGAAGCATAGATTAGAGATTTTTTCCCTAGAAGGCAACCCCTCTCTTTTATGAGGGCATTGTATTGCGGCTGTGCATGGTATGTGTATTCTCGGAGAGAGAAACAAAGAGGGAGACTGTGAGAGAGAACAGAGGATATTACAGCGGATCTGCTGTAGGTTTTGTCTCTTCATTTTTGCTGGATAATAGAAAGGAATGACTGGCTATTCGAGGTGGACGTAGCCCAAACTGGGTGAACCATGTATATCTGTGTCTCTCTGGTTTTATGTGTTTTGTGTGCTTTTATTTTCTGCATATTTTATATGTTGCATTGCTCCGTAATATATAGTTTTCTAACAAAATATTCCCTTGCAATCAATTCAACTTGATTCTTCAAACAAGACTTATGCAATTCGGAAAAAAAATACACACCTTTTACTTGCTTTTGAGGAGCTCAATATTGAAATTGAATTTTCTCTATAATTGCAGAACCTCAATATCTGAAATAAACTCTGTAGTAGCCCTCTGAAGCTTCTTTCAAATGCCACAGGTCTGATCTGATTTGGATTCTTCAAGGAAAAGTTATGTCCAATCTCCCATAATGACCCAATTTTGGACTGGTTCAGTACAACGAAATTTTATGACTTGCCATGTGTCACTGTTTCCTCTTTTGGCTTTGAAATTGATAGACCAAAAACTACAGTCCGTTCACTTGCATTCACTTTTACAACATTCCAATCTGATGCTCAGAGAGAGATCTATGAAGATTTTCCCACGATCACCTCTTTGAGATGAAACTCAGAAGCCCCAAAAGCCCTAACTTCTATAGATCATATCTCCAAAAATATTGCGAACCAATATCTGAAATTTTTTGACGATGTTCCTTATGATTGTGGCTTCACCTCTAAAAATTTCAGCTTTTGAACCTTCGTAGAAAAAAAATTATTATGAAAATACCACGATGACCTTTTTAGGTTAAATTCAGGAGCCTGCAAAATGACCTAACTTGCACAGATCATATCTCCGAAAATATTGCGAACCAAGCTCTGAAATTTTTTGATGGGGGTAAAACCCACAGTCCTTGTTGACTCAAAATTTTAATCTCAATCTGTGTGTAAAATGCATCCAAAATTTCTTTTCCAAATCAAATCCACACTCTGGAAAACTCACATTGTTCTAAATACTCGGGCTGACAATTCAGCTAAGTCTGTGTACTTTAATATCTCAATCTAAGATTGAGATATTAAACTAAATTCTCACTTTGTTTATGAAACCACACGTCTTCTTTGAATTTATAAGGCGAAAGCTTTTTCTGTTCCTCAAGGGTTAGTAAAACCTTTCCACATATAATAAGATCAAACATATTATTGTAATAACCCGTAACTATGATTTTCTTTTTGTAGGGTCCTCTACCATTAGATGCGCCCTATAATATATCACTATGTATATTATAGCCTTCTTCTTATATTTCCAAGCGACTTATCTCTTAATTCTCATCCTCTCATTATATTTATATGTTCGGACTTCTTAGACCATAACCCCAAGCAATAACAAATATAACGCCCTTCCGAAAGTCTCACCACGGACTTATGTTTAATAAGCATTGACCAGACCTTAGAATTAAAACCCAAGTCTCATCATGTCATAAGATCATTAATATGGCTCACGACATACCTTAATTATAATACTGCTACGTTGGACATCAACCAACGATACCATAACCACTTTCACATATTCATTATATTTCCATTATGCATGAATGTCTGCCATATATATATCCCGGACCTAACTATAAGTCCAACGCCAATATAATGTTCGGGCCCACGTCTTAACGATCCTCTCACATCCAATGACTCAAGGAGTATCGCGTTGATGAGGGCAATCCAACGAGCAGGGTGGAGTTTTGCATTTTTTTTTATGCCGAACTTTAGCATGTCAAATTCACGCGATGAGGGCAGTATTGCCCCAACGACGTGGCACGATATAATAGGATTGGGTTTTTTTCTTGTGGTTTCACCTCCGGGTAAGGGCTGTGCGAAATAGGCGGGTTTTCTCACAAAACCACCCGACTATTACCTCCGGTTTCACCTTCACCTCTTGGTTTCATTACTTCCACGCTCCAGGTTCCATCTCTGCTCCGTGGCGCCGGTTCGGCCAATACGTCTTCAACTCACAGTTATAACCAAACTCCATCCTTCATAAGTGAAGGTCACAATGCAGCAAACTTCGTATTGAACTCTTTACACAGGTTAAGCGTTGAGAATGAGAAATAAATTCCAATCGATTTCAATCAGTCCGGTTCAACGCAGATCCAAACTGAAAATTAAACTCTGAGGTCATTAAAATCGGCTCCTCTGTATTACAGTCGCCCTTACCAGGTTTCATACCAAAGCAGGGGTTCGACCTACCCTCTAAACATATTCTGTATCCGGAAATACCATCAATTACCTATCAGGTACAGAGTACCGTTCACCCTTTTATACAGAAATTTCGCACATGTTCTTATACACTTTCTCTCAGAGATTTAGGGTACTCTTCACGCATCCCATTCAGACATCATATTTTTAACACATGATTCTATCACATATGAATACACATGCAGGTTCAACTTACATAGACTACTCTTACTCAGCGTACGAAGGTTCAAGCCTTCCTCACACAGAAATCAACCAGCAGATGCACATAAATACTGAAACAAATTCTTCATTATACAACGACGCTACTTACAACTTCTGGCTCGACTATATTTTCAATAAATTGACCCTTCTGCAACCAATCTTCTGCAGATTCTCCTACAACTCTATGCAGCTCTCTATGCAGGTCTCTACCACAGAGAATTATTTAAACAATTAACATAAATTGTTTCATATTCCCTCAACGCTCAATAAAACTCTGCAATTCCTATAGTCATAATTTTAGCCTAACCCTCTGACAGAATGTAATGGACTATCTCTTCCTATGCCACTAATCATCTGGGCAGTTACATTTCCCTCTCTAATTAACTAAAAATAACTCAACTATGAATAATTAAATGGAAAAATAAAACATGAGACCCCCCTTTATATTTATTTATGTACAAAATTTGTTTTGAGCCTAATGCCCTTGCATCATTCTTTGAAGATGTTCCTCGGGATTTTGGCTTCACACTCTAAAAATTTCAGATTATGAACCTTCTGTCTAGTCAATTTAGCGTCCTAAATTGCTAACATAAATTATCAACCAGGGCTAGTAAACTGATGAAGTGTGGTGCACTATATGTGCCTAAGTGACCTCTTCCTTACTTCGTTGTATGTGTTTTTCTTATTGTTTTTGGGGGTTTTTTCTTTTTAGTACTCAGTACGCTACTCTATGTTCAAAAGATGAAATCAAATCTATGTCAAAAAGAAAAGAAAAGGAAATCTTAGAGTCAAAACAGAGTGTAAATTCTATCCCTAATTAGGAAAATGATGAAAAACAGAGCATTCTAATCCATGGATATCCTAGCTTGCAAATGAACATTCATGAAATGAAAAGTAACTCAAAACACTACAACTTAATCTGATTCATTTAGTTAAAGATTTATTGGAAGAGCTTGTGAAAAAGATTAATTTTAATGCAATGAGGATCTCCTAAAACATAAAAGGAAATGCTGAAACAAACAGTAACTTAAAACATTATAGTGAAATCTCATTCATTTTATAGAAGTTTATTGGAAGAGCTTGAGAAAAAGATTACTATAATGTAGTAAGGATCTCCTATGAAATGTTGAAACAACTTATAACATTACAACTAAATCTCATTCATGAGTTAGAGGTTTATTGGAAGAGCTTTTGAAAGAGATTAATCATAATGTGATAAGGATATTCTATGAAGCAAAACAATCAATAACTCACAATATTACAACTTAGTCTCATTCGTGAATTAGAGGTTTATTGGAAAAGCTTTTGAAAGAGACTAACTGCAGTATAATGAGGAATCTGATCTGAAATTGTGTGAACAAAATATTTCTTATACAGAGATTGACAGTAGGGGCTTTTACTGGTTATTTCACCTTTACTAGAAATGATGAAACCAGAAGCTTCTGGCCCTCTTACTGACTCTGCCTAAAGAAATATAATGTAAACACTAAATAGATCTGACAAATGAGGATCTTCTTTTTAACTAAATAACAGAAAATGAAATGCTAATAACTCAAAATATCACAATTGAATCCCATTCATTTAATAGAGATGTATTGGAAGAGCTTGAGAAAGAGACTAATTGCAATATCATGAGGATCCTTTATCTAAGAAAATGACATGAAAAATAATGCTAAAAGCTATGATTTCAGAAAGCAATCCAAGTAAGTAAATATGGCAAAACATAATTGAAAACAACTTATATAGAAAACATGTAAAACCTCCTTGAATAGCAGGAGCCCTCTGCTACCAATTTGGTGTAATCCTTCTTCAGCTCCTTAAAATTGTAATCAAAACACCATCAAGGAACTTCTTTATTGAAAAACTCACAAATCTACATCCCATTCCATCTTAAGCTTTGTTACAAAACACTCTCTATTCCTTTCTCTCATTTTCCTATTTTTCACTATTTTTTCACTACCCATGATAGGAGAAAGCTTCTCCTATTTATACAAAATATGAGGAGTTATCTCATTAATGGGAGTCCATGAATCTCTCCCTCCATCTCTAGAGTTACAATCAAAATAGCAAATGATAAGACACATGTCTTTCTAGAGTTTCAACACAACTAAGAAATGAGACACACATCCTCTTAGAGTTTCAATACAACAAGGAAATGAGACACATATCCTCATGATTCCATGATCTTCTCCAACCAAATTCGAATTTGTCCTTAGAGTGCCACATAAGGGTCTTCTAGAAGTCTCCTTTTGATCTACACATGTCAACAATCTCAACCCACTTGTTAGGTATAAGCATATGCAAATTATTTTCTAATTTTTAACCACAAATTCACTTAAAAAGGCTAAGAATTAATAAAGTTTGGAAAAACATAAATGTGGCCCAATGATAATGAAGTGGGATGAATGTAGTGACATAGTAGTGAAATGGAGGTGATATAATGGACATAATAGTGAAATTTTAATGGAAATGAATGACATTTTCAAGACCCAACATACCCCCCAACTGAAGTTATTGCATGTCCTCATGCAATATATATTACATTAACTCTTTTGATCTTTGAGCTTTGGCTTAACTTTGCATGATATCATGTGATAACTTCATATTTCTGCAAAGTGTTTTACTTGAATTGCAACATAGTTTGTTCTTGTGTGACAACCATGATTTTGTTTGTATCCAATTTATCCTTTAAGCATTTTTTTTGAAAAACCATTGTATGCTCATAATAACAATGTAATAGTTAATATATGTTGGAAGTATGTGGGCTCCTGAGTATGATATGGACATGGTAAGATATGAAGATGAAATGTATTCCCCCCCCAACTGATGGTATTGACAATTTTATGAAATGATGAAGAGAAATGTTTTTCCAACAATTATCATTCTAGCTTTTTATGGAATTCTATGGTCAAAAGTTTAAAAATGACGTACCTTAACTTACCCTTTGGAATGGATGAGTTGTATGTGTGGTGGCTGCAAAATTCTGATCATATTCTTCTTCAAGTGGCTGAACAAGAGGAGTCATGGATAAAGGGATAAGATGAATTTTTATTGCTCCTACTAAAACTTGCTGAATCTACTCCAAAATGCTGAAAATAATAGTCTTCATGTCTTGAAAACTCATTGGCACAATTCCTACTATGTGAAAATATGTTATGATGTCGAACATAGTAGGAAATTGTTGACTTAGTGGCCATTAATGGATGCCACTAGTCAACACGAGAACTCTCACCATTGATGACAATGAGAGTCAAGATGCCCAAACACATCTTGCTAGGTACGAATGATTTTGCCGATGTCGAGTTACTTAGAAGATCTGACGAACAAGAGAAATTAATGTATTCCCATTGTTTGTCAGCATGAGAACTTGCCATTAAGGCATGCAAGCCTCAAGGTGTTTTTACAAAGAACTTAGACTCAAAAGACTATGGACTCAATAATTTTCATTGAAGCAGGGCTTATTTGCGGAATGAAAATGGAAGATGGCAATGGAGAGTAGAAATGGCAATGGGCAATAAGCATGTGAATGAGCCTCTTGCTTTTATTTGTGGGTTATGAATGGAAAAAAAGAAATGGAAAGTGGATGTGAATGTAAATGGAAAATATGAAGTGAAATGAGGTGAATGGTTTATTATGAGGTATGGATGTGATGGAGACAATAGTATCTGAAAGTTTTTCAAGTATTTGGATCTGATTTTACATCAGCATATTTCCTCTTTATTGCTGATCATCCTCTTATGAAACAAATTGGTCTCTTAGAGAGACACCATTCTCTTATAGTCATTTGTCCTTCCTCCTGGAACCTGCAAAAAAAATAATACTTCTTCTGCAATGGAATGTAATATTATCAAAGGAGAGAGGTGATCAATCTCTCTGGTTATGATATTTACACACAAAACTAAGAATTTGTATTAATGAAACAAGTTCTCAAAGGAAAAATCAAAAGAATTTATACTTGTTTTGGAATTAGTGCCTCAAGTTGAATGTTTCTTCTTTTCAGCAATTTATTTCATTATTTACCATTTCAAACTCTAATGATGGATTTCTCACTGTGTAAATCTTGTTGAGACCTTTTCCATGATACTTGAATCATCAAAATCTGATTTTGTATGAGAAAGTTAGGCTGATTTGAACAATGAGGTTTTTCAGCTGCGGAATTGGAGAACAACTGCGGAATTGGACTTTAGCTGCGGAATGTCGACGGTTTCTGTAGCTAAAAATCTTGAATAAAAAGTTAGCCATTCATCTTTCATCATCAGTCAAAAATTAATCAATACCTTCAGAAAAGTGAGCAAATAACTTATTCATTTCATTGATTCAAAATTTATTTATTTATTTGTTTTTGTTTTTTTTTAAACAAAACAAATAATAAAGAAAAATTGAAACAAGAGCCTTTCAAGTCCAAATTCCCAACTGTTTATTTTTATTTTTATTTTGTGACATGAATTTCCTATATGGGAATATGATCACATCATTTTCTACTCTCTCAAGGATAGCAATAGTGGAGTATATTACAACAACACTCGTAGGTCTCATAACAGTAAAAACAACAACACATGGTGAACAGACAGACATATAAATAGAGTCTCTCCTTATGGCGCTTTTTCATAGTAAGTCATTTCCTGAGCACTTGGTGGAGCATACATCTTCACCCCTAAATCATAATAAACGCAGACAATCCTAGTGATCAACGAGGGGTGACAGATGGTGCATACAGACTCGGACTTTTACGTGTCACAAATGTGAAAGTAGTTTGATCACCAGTGATCAAAATGCATGTCCTTCGAATTAGTGAATCAAATTCTTAGATCAAGACCCATGTGGAAATAAAATTCAATTTCAGTTCGAATTTTCTTCTTGGAAGGTGCCGTAATTTTCTCAACTGATTCTCAGCTATTAAATTCAGAAACCATTTTTTGTTTGTTTGTTTTATTCACGCAATCTGCAAATCAAGGCTTTAAAGAACCCATACATTTTCCCACTTGGTTTCAAAATTGACAAAACATTTTCTGGGTTATCTAATTGTCTCTGTTCTGAGAAAAACCCACGTCTCAGATTTTTCAGATTTTCTCTATTTTTTTCAAAAACAGCGTTTCAAAATCGTGTGTTTGTGCTGCTGCGTTTTCTGGGAATCACTTATGAATGCAATTGCTTTGGTTTAATTTTTGATTGCAGGTTTTGAAAAATCAGAGAATTATGTCAAGAATTTGATCGAAATCATGTTGATGAAGTTAGATCAGTAAAGAGTCACGCGTTTGAGAGTATCGGACCTCCAGAAAACTTGAAGACTCTGATACAGTCTCAGCATTAGAAAACAGATTTCAAAAACTTCAGAATAAAACTGAAATTCGTGGAGTTGTAGTTGCTGGTGTTGAGAGAGAGCCAGTGAACCTTACAAAGCCTGTAACAGAGGCAATTGCTGCAGGTTTCGTAGGATGACTTTTGGAGCGGATGGATCAAAACATTTGACAGTTCCAATTAGTCATGATTCCAGGATATCGACATATTTTCTTCAGGCTGTTATAGCTCGTGGTATTGCTGGGCTAGCTTGGATGAGAGATTTATGGAATGAATTGAAGGCCAAGCTTGATGCGAATTGAAGGCCAAAACCCAAAAATGATTATGTAGTCAAGTTTTATTTGTAGAAATTTGAGTGAAATTTAATTAAGCAGAGGCCAATTCAATTTGAGAAATATCACTTTTCTTAGGCAGGTTACGTTTATGATATTGAAGAGCTGCGAGGCTGGTCGTAGTTTAATGGCTCCAAAACCTGCATGGGATCTCGATCCTTTTCGTTTTCGTTTTACCCAAAGGCCATAGCCATTGTTGTTGGCTGTTTTGTTTTGTCATGGACCATGTTATGGCATTTGTTTTTTTTTTTTTTTAATTTGTTTTTGTTAATAAAATTACACATGTTATATTTTCAAAAATTAAAAATATACATATGTATTTTACTAAACAAAACAATTTATTCAATTTTTTTATTTTTTATTTTTATTTTAAATTTATTAATAGAGAAAAATAAGACAAGTTTTTATTTTTGTTCCTTTTTTTTTAAATGATTTGTTATTGAAATTATATATATATTTTAAAAAATTTAAAAATATACATATATATTTTAGTAAACAAAACAATTTATTTATTTTTTTTATTTTTCATTTTTTTATAATTGATTTGTTTAATAAAATTATGTATGTTATATTTTCAAAAATTTAAAAATACACATATATATTTCATTAAACAAAACAATGTATTGGAATTTTTTTTCATTTTTTTTTAAGTTTTTATTTATTTATTTATTTATTTTTAATTATTATATTTTTTTTATTGAATCAATTGAAATGATGAAGTTTATTTTGGCTCTTTTTTTTTTTTTACATAACAATTCTTTTTCTGTTCCTCCAGATCATACAAAATCAAGGAGGAGAGCATACTTCAGAAATTATTAAAAAAAAAAAAATTAACATAAAATTCTCTTTCTGATCCTCCAGATCACACAAAATGCAGGAGGAGAGCATACTCAAGAAATTATTATTATTTTTTAGATGTAAGAAATAAGGCTACCTAGTTACACTTCCCCGTCAACAGCGCCAAAATGTCTAGTCAATTTAGCGTCCTAAATTGCTAACATAAATTATCAACCAGGGCTAGTAAACTGATGAAGTGTGGTGCACTATATATGCCTAAGTGACCTCTTCCTTACTTCGTTGTATGTGTTTTTCTTATTGTTTTTTGGGGTTTTGTATTTTTAGTACTTAGTACGCTACTCTATGTTCAAAAGATGAAATCAAATCTATGTCAAAAAGAAAAGAAAATGAAACCTTAGACTCAAAACAGAGTGTAAATTCTATCCCTAATTAGGAAAGTGATGAAAAACAGAGCATTCTAATCCATGGATATCCTAGTTTGCAAATGAACATTCATGAAATGAAAAGTAACTCAAAACACTACAACTTAATCTGATTCATTTAGTTAGAGATTTGTTGGAAGAGCTTGTGAAAAAAATTAATTTTAATGCAATGAAGATCTCCTAAAACATAAAAGGAAATGCTGAAACAAACAGTGACTTAAAACATTATAGTGAAATCTCATTCATTTGATAGAAGTTTATTGGAAGAGCTCGAGAAAAAAATTACTATAATGTAGTAAGGATCTCGTATGAAATGCTGAAACAATTTATAACATTACAACTAAATCTCATTCATGAGTTAAACATTTATTGGAAGAGCTTGTGAAAGAGATAAATCATAATGTGATAAGGATCTTCAATGAAGCAAAACAATCCATAACTCACAATACTACAACTTAGTCCCATTCGTGAATTAGAGGTTTATTGGAAAAGCTTTGGAAAGAGACTAACTACAGTATAATGAGGAATCTGATCTAAAATTGTGTGAACAAAATATTTCTTATACAGAGATTGACAGTAAGAGATTTTACTGGTTATTTCACCTTTATTAGAAAGGATGAAACCAGAAGCTTCTGGCCCTCTTACTGACTCTTCCTAAAGAAATATAATGTAAACACTAAATAGATTTGACAAATGAGGATCTTCTTTTCAACTAAATAATAGAAAACGAAATGCTAATAACTCAAAATATCATAATTGAATCCCATTCATTTAATAGAGATGTATTGGAAGAGCTTGAGAAAGAGACTAACTGCAATATCATGAGGATCCTTTATCTAAGCAAATGACAAGAAAAATAATGCTAAAAGCTATGATTTCAGAAAGCAATCTAAGTAAGGAAATATGACAAAACAGAATTGAAAACAACTTATCTAGAAAACATGTAAAACCTCCTTGAATAGCAGGGCCCCTCTGCTACCAATTTGGTGTAATCCTTCTTCAACTCCTTAAAATTGTAATCAAAACACCATCAAGGAACTTCTTTATTGAAAAAACTCACAAATCTACATCACATTCCATTTTAAGCTTTGTTACAAAACACTCTCTATTCCTTTCTCTCCTTCTTCTATTTTTCACTATTTTTTCACTACCCATGATAGGAGAAAGCTTCTCCTATTTATACAAAATATGAGGAGTTATCTCATTAATGGGAATCCATGAATCTCTCCCTCCATCTCTAGAGTTACAATCAAAATAGGAAATGATAAGACACATGTCTTTCTAGAGTTTCAACACAACTAAGAAATGAGACACATATCCTCTTAGAGTTTCAATACAACAAGGAAATGAGACACATATCCTCATGATCCCATGATCTTCTCCAACCAAATTCGAATTTGTCCTTAGAGTGCCACATAAGGGTCTTCTAGAAGTCTCCATTTGATCTACACATGTCAACAATCTCAACCCACTTGTTAGGTATAAGTATATGCACATTATTTTCTAATTTTTAACCACAAATTCACTTAAAAAGGCTAAGAATTAATAAAGTTTGGAAAAACATAAATGTAGCCCAGTGATAATGAAGTGGGATGAATGTAGTGACATAGTAGTGAAATGGAGGTGATATAATGGACATAATAGTGAAAGTGTAATGGAAATGAATGAAATTTTTAATACCCAACACCTTCGTAGAAAAAAAATTATAGCGAGAATTCCACGCTGACCTGTTTGGAGCAGCGAAACCCTAGAATCTCAAAGATTTGATACCAAATGTTGTGAAACCAGCTCCAAAAAGAGAAGAAAAGAGATATCAATGCCTTAGAAATAAGCCACTTCGAGGGGGAAACCTCCAATACATTACATGAATGAACAATTCTTGGATGATTCAAATTACAAAACCTCCTTTCTATATATAGGAGTCCATGGGGCCACAATGTAATCCTAGCCGACCTAACAATAATAATTTAAGGGCATAATAATAACAATATGGGGGTTACAAGGGTACAATAATAACAATAAGGGGGTTACACTAAAAACAATAAGGGACTACACTAGTAATATAGGGACCTAACGTCCGCTCAACCTACATTAGCTTCAACAATTGCCAGTCCATACATGTCATTCCATATTTTTTTATCTTTAAAACTATGAATTGAATTCTTGTGATTTCTGGATAACAAAGAGGTATCATTAAAATACACAAACCCATATAATTTCACACTAAATTAGTTCATAAAATTTTGAAAATCATGCACTATCACCTACAACCATTTTGTTTTTATCTCATGATCCGTGCATCAAAACGATCTGATTTTTGGATCATAGAAGCATTAATATAGTAGAAATATATTTTTTGAGAAAATGGTTAATGAATTTTTTTGTTACTTATATCATATTTTGCTGCAACTTCATATACATATAGTTAAACGTCAAATGTAAAAATTGTTACACCTTCATCAAGATTGTTAAAATTGAATATTCATTATTTGAGGAAGAATTCATTTGTTCCATCCATTTCATGAGTTGGGATGAACAATTTTTGTATTATTGCATGGTTAATAAAGAGGCTTTGGGTTGCATGAGGACATGCAATATATTCAGTTTGGGGGTATGTTGCGTCACTAGTTTGTCATTATTATTATCACTTTTTAACACCTATTTCATCCATTTCTACCATTATTTATCACGTCATTTATCATGGGTTATCATATAATTCCATTTTATAATTATTTATGCTCTTATGGATAAATATTATTTCTTCTCCTTTATTTTTAATAAATTGATGATTATTATGCATGATTTTACCAATGATGGTTTACTAATAAATTTTTTGTAACATCACTCACCATTTTAGCCTCCAAAATATTTTCCAGATTGCAGATTTGATATCTAGCTCATCATTAAATATTCCAACTTAGAAATTCGTTGGAATAATAAGTGACAGTTTTTCATTGGACGTTTTGGGCAAATGGAGAAGAATCTGGAAAATCCGAAAAATGGGTTTAATCCAAAACGGATCGAATTAACTTTTTAAGGAGCAATTTTCCCAAATTCAGTTCGTATTAAGAGAAACGAAAGGTTCTCTGAAGACGATTTTCTCAGATTCACTGTTGCAGCCATTTTCCAAATTATCTTATTTGCAATACCAAATTCGACCTGTTCCTGTTGAATGTTGATGAAAAGATATTTAAGATATGATCTTGCTGATCAATTTGTTGTGAACAATCCAATTTTTTTATGGGAATCATTTTGTAATCATCTTTGTTATAACTTCTCTTTGCTCTCTGTGTATTTAAAACAGAGATCAAAGAATGGAATTATAATGGATTATTATGGGATTATTAGATTAGAGATAGATATGATCACATAGGAGAAAGCAGAGAATGTAAATCAGATCGTATCACATATTGTATCATGTCTCTTTCATTTATGTATCATTTTATAATGAACAGAACATAGTTGTGAAGGACATGATTGTATTGTAATGATTGTGATGATTAATATATAATTTGCATTGTTGTTCATTCGATTGTTCTGGAGTAACTAAGCAGTGTTCGCTGGCAGCTAAGGGCCCGGTCTCTAGTGAATCTCGGTATTGTTCTTTGTCCTATACTTTTCCATTTACTACAAGTATATTGTGCTTTTCTGCTTTACAGTGAATTAATTTTGATAATTTAGATTTATGTATTTATTCCCTTGAGTGTGCATTTCCAATTTATTAGTTTCTTGTTAAAAAAATTGGCTTTGATTACTTAAAGCATAGACTATTATCTTCAATACTTTCCTTTTGTTCGATTGTTTAGATCCAGCTGAAAGAGCTCGGTTATTACTACTGTGCTCTTAGTTGGTGTTATTCTCAATTAAATTGCTTGCTTAAGATTGGATTATGGTTTTTCTCGAGATTAAGTCTTGATGCTTAGATGTATTATTTCCTTTAAAAGTTGCAGCTTGAGATTTATGATTGCATCCGTTTACTCTTGTATTGAATTTAATATATTATCTTAAATCATTACTCTCTAGGTTTATAGCTTGTACATATTGTGTACACTCTTGAAACAAAAAGACTTACCCAGGTTGATAATTAATGTGAGGCAATTATGAGTTTTAAAAGTGTTAGGTCCCTATATCACTAGTATAGTCCCTTATTATTGTTAGTGTAACCCCCTTATTGTTATTATTGTACCCTTGTAACCCCCATTTTGTTATTATTGTGCCCTTAAATTATTATTGTTAGGTCGGCTAGGATTACATTGTGGCCCACTAGGATTACATTATGGCCCCATGGACTCCTATATATAGAAAAGAGGTTTGTAAATTGTATCATCCAAGAATTGTTCATTTATGTAATGTATTGGAGGTTTCCCCCTCGAAGTGGCTTATTTCTAAGGTGTTGATATCTCTTTTCTTCTATTTTTGGAGCTGGTTACACAACATTTGGTATCAGAGGTTTAGATTCTAGGGTTTCGCTGCTCCAAACAGGTCATCGTGGAATTTTCACTATAAAGTTTTTTCTACGAAGCTTCAGAAGCTGAAATATTTAGGGTGCGAAGCCGAAATCCTGAGGAAGATTGTCTAAAAATTTCAGAGCTTGGTTCGCAATATTGTCAGAGATATGATCTGTGGAAGTTAGGTCTTGTTTTAGGCTCCTAAACAGGTCATCGTGGCATTTGCACTATAAATTTTTTTATACTAAGGTTCAGAATCTGAAATTTTTAGGGTGCGAAGCTTAAATCCTGAGGAAACGTATCAAAAAATTTCAGAGCTTGGTTTGCAATATTTTTGGAGATATTATCTGTGGAAGGTAGTGATTTTTCAGGCTCCCGAATTTCATCTCAAAGAGGTGATCGTGGGAAAATATTCATAACTCTCTATCTGAGCATTGGATTGGAGTGCCATAAAACGTTGTCGCAAGTACATGGACTTCAGTTTCTTGGCTATCAATTTCAGATCTGAAGGATGAAACAATGACACGTGGCAAGTCGTACAAGTTCGCTCTACTCAACCAGTCCAAAAGTGGGTCATTGTGGGAGATTGGACATAACTTTGTCTTGAAGAATCCAAATTAGATCAGACCTATGGCATTTGAAATAAGCTTCAGAGGGCTACTACAGGGCTAAATTTTAGATATTGAAGATTTTCAATTACAGAGATAATTCAATTTCAATATCGAGCTCCTCAAAGCAAGTAAAAGGTGTGTATTTTTTTTTCCGAATTGCATAAGTCTTGTTTGAAGAATCAAGTTGAATTGATTCCAAGGGCATATTGTAGAATATATATCAATATTGGATTCTAAAATGGCCCCTAAAAAGAATTCAACACCCATTAAGCCTTTAGAAGGCTCTACTATGACTCATGAAGATGAAGAATGGAAACATGACATATCAAAATTACAAGAGCAAGTGCAACAAATTTCGCTCTCGCAAAGAACAACAAAAAATGAAATGGAAGTTTTGAAGAAAGGCGTGGAAACTAAGATGGATGGTTTGAAGAAAGGCATGGAAGCTAAGATGAATGGTTTGGAAGCTAAGATGGATGGCATGGAAGTGGGCATGAAAGCTAATATGGATGACATGGAAGCTAAGATCGATGAAAAAAAGAAAGACAACATGGAAAACATGAAGAAGGATCTAAAAGTAGACATCGAAGGTTTGGAAAAGTTGATACAAGA
Source organism: Pinus albicaulis (assembly GCA_034641835.2). Taxonomy (NCBI): domain Eukaryota; kingdom Viridiplantae; phylum Streptophyta; class Pinopsida; order Pinales; family Pinaceae; genus Pinus; species Pinus albicaulis. The sequence continues at coordinate 1,384,896,698 of CM076574.1, forward strand.
AATGTTTCCTAATGGTGAAAATATAGTAGAGGAAACTCATGATGAGAACAAAATAAATGTTAATCGTGATTTCATAAACTCTATTCTTGGAGGGAAAAACCACCATATTCCAAAAATGGATATGAGGAAGTTTGATGGAAAGGATCCTGTAACATGGATACTACAGATGGAGCAATATTTTGATCTCCATAATGTGCAAAACACACAAAAGGTACGCATTGCAACTTTACATTTAGAACAAAATACATTTGTATGGTATCGATGGTTTGCTCCCGTAAAAAAATTGTCACTTGGTCAATTTTTACGGAGGAAATGATAGCACATTATGAGGATACAAAGAGCAACACCTTCTTTAGCCAATTGATAAATCTCAAACAAAGGGTTTAGTGGGGCAGCACATTGAGGACTTCCAAAAATTGAATATAAGGGTAACTGATATTCCAGAGGAACACAGGATTGATCTCTTCATAGGCACTTTAAAGGATAACATCCAACATGAAGTTCGCGTTTTGGAACCTGATTCATTGGAGAAGGCATTCGGGTTGGCAAGAAAAGTTGAATGTAAAATTATGGCGACAAGGAAGCCTACCACTCAATTCTATAAAGAAGGAAGTGTTGCTACGCCTAAATTTCCACAACCTACAAGGTTGACACCACAACAATTGGAAGAAAAAAGAGCAAAAGGGCTTTGCTACAGTTGTGATAGCAAATACACTAAAGGTCATAAGTGTGCTGAGAAGAAATTATTTTGCATAGATTGTGAAGAGGAAGAAGAAAATGAACAAGAAGAGGATATACACCAGGAACCAGCCCTAGAAGAGGAAGAAATGAATCCGACCATATCGTGTAATGCACTGGCAGGAATTACCACTCCTCAAACTCTCAAGATAGAAGGACAAATCAAGAAGAAAAAGGTAATAGTGTTGATTGATTCGGGTAGCACCCATAATTTTATTCATTGTAAGGTAGCCAAGGAATTAAATTGTTTCCTATACCCAGCACCAGAATGTCAAGTGATGGTTGCAAATGGAGGAACTATAAATTGCTCGGGAAGATGTCATAATATCAAGCTAACCATGGGGGAATATGTATTGAATAGTCCAATGCTTTCCATTCCTATGGGAGGTGCTGATGTTGTACTAGGAGTACAATGGTTACAATCTTTGGGGACGGTAGCTTTTAATTTTTAAGAACTTTTCTTGAATTTTTTTTCAGAAGGAATGGAAGTCAAATTACGAGGTATTGCAGGGAAGCTAGGAAGGATAATGAGCTCTAATTTCATGACAAATCTTCTAAATAAAGAAAAACGAGGCGTAATTTCACAATTATGCTCACTAGAAGTTCCAACATCAAAATCATCTGTTTTTGCAGATCTCCAACTAGTCTTGGACAATCATTCCAAGGTGTTTGAAACTCCCAAATGACTCCCACCTATTCATGATCATGATCATGTTATTCATTTGATTCCAGGAAGTGTTCCTCTAAACATCAGGCCTTATAGATATCCTTACGTCCAAAAGAGTGAAATTGAACGTATGATTGCAGAAATGTTAGAGGCGGGTATAATTCAACCTAGTCAAAGTTATTTCTCTGCTCCTATAGTATTGGTACACAAGAAGGCTGGATCATGGAGAATGTGTTCGGATTATAGGGAGCTCAACAAGCTCACCATTAAAGATAAATTTCCCATTCCTGTGATTGATGAATTATTGGATGAATTACATCTAGCAATTTATTTTACCAAGTTGGATCTTCATTCAGGATATCATCAAATTAGAATGAAGACTGAAGATATTCCAAAAACAGCATTTCGAACTCATGAGGGTCATTATGAATTTTTGGTCATGCCTTTTGGCCTTACCAATGCACCTTCTACATTTCAAGGGTTGATGAATTCCATTTTCAAACCCTTCCTTAGAAAATTTATGCTAGTATTTTTTGATGATATACTAATCTACAACAGGTCTTGGAAGGATCATGTTGAACATGTTGACAGGGTGCTCAAACTATTGCAGGAGAAACAATTATATGCAAAAACATCCAAATGTTTCTTTGGAGTACAAGAGGTGGAATATCTGGGTCATATTGTATCTCACGAGGGTGTTAAGGTAGACCCTAACAAAATTAAAGCCATTAAGGAATGGAAAATCCCCACAACCATAAAGCAATTGCAAGGATTTCTCGGGTTAACAGGGTATTATCGCAAGTTTGTTAAGAATTATGGGAGAATAGCAGCACCTCTAACAAGATTATTGAAGAAAGATGCATTTTCATGGAGTCCTGAAGCAACTAAGGCCTTTGAACATCTTAAAAAGGAAATGTGCCTAGCACCGGTCTTAGCTACGCCAGACTTCACAAAAACCTTTATTGTGGAATGTGATGCCTCAAGAAATGGAATTGGTGCTGTTTTAATGTAGGAAGGAAGACCAATTTCTTTTGAAATTAGTCCAATCAAAGGAAATTATTTACAGAAACCTATTTATGAGAAGGAAATGTTAGCAATACTGCATGCACTAGAGAAATGGCAAACTTACCTAATGGGAAGACACTTCAAGGTAAAAAATGATCATGATAGTCTTAAACACTTTTTGGAACAAAGACTATCTTTAGAAGAGCAGCAAAAATGGGTCACAAAGATGTTGGGTTATGACTTTGAAATAATCCACAAAAAAGGAAAACTTAATGTTGTTGCAGATGCATTCTCAAGAAAGAATGAAGAGGTGGAAGCATTTCTTTGTGCCATTTCTATTATCCAACCAGATTGGATAACTGAAGCAAGAGATGAATGGAAGAAGGAAAAATATGTATGGACACTCATTCAAAAGTTGCAGCAAGATCCTAGTACATCTGATACATTTAGTTGGAAAATGATTCCTTATGGTACAAAGATCGCTTATATCTTTGTAAGAATTCCCAACTAAAACAAAAGATTCTTCTGGAATTGCACACTTCTCCTTTAGGAGGACACTCAGGATTTTTAAAAACTTACCACAGGGTGAAGAAAGAATTTTTTTGGGATGGCCTTAAATCTGATATTCAAAAGTTTGTGATGGAATGTTTGGTTTGCCAGCAGAATAAAGTGGAAACAATTAAGACCCCGGGACTTCTACAACCTTTATCCATTCCAAGTCAACGTTGGGAGGAGATTTCAATGGATTTTATCACGGGTTTACCTAAGTCCGAAGGAAAGAGTGTCATCATGGTGGTAGTTGATAGACTTACCAAGTATGCACACTTTTGTGCATTATCTTATCCATTTAAAGCAAGTACGGTTGCTACTACATTTATGGATAGAATTCAAAAGCTACATGGAAGCCCAAGGGTTATTGTGAGCGACAGAGATCCCATTTTTACTGGAAATTTTTGGATGGAGTTATTTTCTTGTTTGGGTACTCAATTAGCTCATAGCTCATCTTATCATCCTCAATCTGATGGTCATACTGAGATAGTAAATAAATGTTTGGAAGGATATCTTCGTTGTTTTGTATCTGATAAACAAACACAATGGGTCAAGTGGTTACCTCTTGCTGAATGGTGGTATAGCACTTCCTTCCATACTGCAGCAAAAATGACCCCATTTATGGCACTTTATGGATATCATCCACCATCCATCACATCATCTTTAAGGGAAAATTCGAAGGTTCAAGGAGTGGAAGATCACATCGAGCATCAGCAAGAAGTTCTCCAACTCTTAAAGGATAACCTGAATTTGGCACAAAATCGAATGAAACAACAGGCATATCAACATCATAGCGAGAGAAGTTTTGATGTAGGAGATTGGGTATTTTTACGGCTACAACCATACAAACAAATGTCCCTCAAGCAAGCTAAGAAGGATAACTCTTAGCTTTCCCCCTCGAAGTGGCTTATTTCTAAGGCGTTGATATCTCTTTTCTTCTATTTTTGGAGCTGGTTACATAAAAAAAAGACACCTTTTAGCACCCAACAATTTTTCTTCAGAGAAGTTCCAAGGGCCACTAGGGCCACCGAAGCTGCCAGGAGAATGAGGCCTAACCAGGGCATCCAGAGGCCATTATCAAGAAACCAATAGTCATTTCTGACTATTTTGGAAATTATGAATCCAATCTACATATTTCCAGATCCATTTGGAGACTTCTAGAGCCAAATAAGACACATGGAAGTTTCAGGGAGCCTAGTGCCACCAGGTATTGGAGGCATAGAACAGGGAGTCGGAGTTCATTCTGAGTGAATGAACAACCTATTTTGGATGATTGATATGTGTTGGAGATATTAGAATAGGTTTCAGGAGCAAAAAGGGACTTCTAGGAGATTTTGTGCCACAGAGAAGCTCAGGAGAGCTCAAGGACACAGATCGAAGAGGTCAAGCCCAAGGGAGCCTAGGTCCATTTCCAGAGATCGAGCAGTCAATCCAGGGGTATTTTGGTATTCTAAACCCATTGGTACAGTCCAAAAAACCATTGGAGTTGAGCTTCAGCTTGTAAAATAAATTTACCATGTTAATCCCAATGAGCTAAGTCCATTGACGAAGTTTCAAGGAGATGCAGCCCAAGTGTTGAGGGTGAACTCCTTTATTATGTTTGTTGTTGTGTGTTGTTGGTTAATTTGCTGAAATTTATGGTTGTTGTACATGATTTTAATCAGCTTAAACACATTTTTAATTTATCACACATAAAGCCTTGAACCAGTTAAAACACATCATGGAAAATTTTAGGGGCTAATATTCGTAGGTGGGCTAATTTTCCATGGTTTTTCCAAAAAAAAGATTCGCCAGTTTCCATTTTTTTATAAAAATGATTCGCCCAAATTTTACAATATAAAATTATTTTACGTTAAAAATTGCCAACATTATGTAGACAATATATATAATAGCATTACAGATTTGAATAGATTTACAAATACATCAACAAAAATTTTATAGTTTGCATATTAGAGACTATGAGATTCGCCAAAATTTTAAACTTCAAGATAATTTTCCATCCTTAAAATTTTCCCTGAAACACATACACCTGAATCAAGAATTCAATTTCGTAAATGCATTTATAAGAAAGATCCTTAATTTGTTTTAATTGAGTGGGAGGTGCTTGCATAGAAAAAAAAGTTAGCCACCCATATCAGATCAGGTTGGTATTAGAGCACTAGGTTTCTTGCTTGGCAGAACACTAGGTTGCTTGCTTGATAGAGCACAAGGTTTCTTACTTTCTTGTTTAACTTGAAGGGTGTTTAACAATGCAAAAAATTTAATTGTTTGCAAATTTACTGATGCTTACAAGTTTGAGTTTGCTAAAGGTGAAGGGGAGCTACTTCTAGCTAAATCCAGAAGAGGACAAGAAGGAAGAAGTCTGAAAGCATCCTCCTTGCCCAAAGGACCTCAAGGAAACCCTTGAAGCACAAGAGGGATTGTTTGCCAAAGAGGCTGCTTGAAGAAGAGATACAAGCTACAGAGAAGAGCTTGAATCTACAACCAAAATTTTAGGGCATGAAGCTTTGTGAATTGTTGTGAAGCTCTTTAATTCATTACAATTATGATGGCAACTTCATTAAGTGGTGATTCTAAACCATCATCCTTTGCAAGACTCTTTGATAAAGAGATGGTGCAGGACTTTCACATCATGAAATATATGGTGCAAAAGATGTATGAAGATGTGTTGGGGTTCCCATGTTTTGGCCAGATTGGCAAGACCAAAAGATAAGACAACATCAGAACCACTTTTGGACCTCAGGATCTAGCCCTCCTGGGTCCAGAGAGGGATCTCTATATATGAGCAAAGGTTTTATGTCTATGAAGCTCAAAGTTTAAAATGTTAGGCTAGTTATAGGCACAGGTTTGTTTGTTTGATTGTTTGTTTTGGTTGCTGGTTATTAGGAAAGAAGGGTTCAATGTAAGACCAGGATGAGTAAATAGGGATAAGGCAGAGGTGAAATATTCCAGGAAATACTCAAAACCATTGGGCAATGGAGTCAGGGAAGGATTTGCTTGCTACTCAATAGGCAGGCTTTCAGTTGGGCTAGTCATCTGAAACTTAGGATCTTCAAGATGATTATGTGATGTGGGAAAATGAGTGGGAGGAGATAACACAGATTTCAGAGCAGAAAGTTATGGATCAGCAGGTCGTACAAGGATCCTAGTGGACAGGGCTAACTCTAATCCCTAGTGTTCCCAAATATTCCAACTGAATCAATAACAAGAAACATCTAAGAAGTAAATTCATTTAATTCATACATCAGAGAGCAGGCAATAACATCCACTACACTGGTTAAACCAACTGAAAACACTTCTCAGATAAAACATTCAGAAGACAAACATAAATGGCAAGGAGAGCAGGAACATAGGGTACCTAACAAGGGTAAATCATATGTCAAACTTTTGATGCAAGCCAGTAGAAACGAAATGAAATGAATGTAAACACAGAGATAGGAAAACATCACCGCTGCTTCAGATCAGGATCCACAGAAATGTGCTTGTCATATTGAGTAACAATACCAATTAAGTACAAAATTGCCAATAGCTGAATACTCAGACTGACAACATATCCATCGACCTATCTTACAATCTTTACACAGAGACTGAGTCTCAAAAGCAACTGCTTGCAGTTCTCTGATAACTGACCAACAACCATTACAATGAGTTCTTTATGAATTTATAGCCCCAGAGGAGCAGAAGAGGTAGGTGGAGAACTAAATGCAGTATTAATCTTCTGAAAAGAGAGAGGGCCGAAGCCCGTCCTGTATAACTCCTGTGCATTAATCTCTGATGGTCTTTGAGTGCATGAACGATCTTCTTCAGACTGGGAATTACTCTGATATGACTCTGATGTGTTCTGACTATAGTACTGTGCAGTACTTTGGTGTATAAACAAAATGACTGAATGGACTGCCATGCTGGTGAAACAAATGCTTCTGATAGCGTAGGATTGCTGCGAAGGGGGGAGAAACCTGCTTGGATACCATATAAACTGAAACCATAATGTGTACTGTGTCCTTGCTCTAGAGGAAACATTCTGCTGATTTGAACCCTGATTTCATGAATCTTTGCGTGCTGTACCTTCTGCATGATCTTTGGGTTCACTGATCTGCTGCTTTGTCTCTAAACTGCTGTATTAAACTCAAAACTCAATTCTGAATGCTGGAAACCATGATCATGAAGCTGTTTTTCCTTCACGGCTTCATAAATGTCTCGATTCTGCAATATCTAGGCTTTAATGGTGCGGGATAGAGTCTGCGAAGTTTCAAACTTCGTCCTTTGATGGAATTTATACTGTCGCCACCTTTCTTGACATTTCTCTACAGCACCAGCTTCAGTTTTAATTTTATGTCTACACACTACGCTGCTCACAATGATTCCTATAAGTTATGGCGGTTTTCCGCCTCTCTGGAAACCCTGCACAATACGGAAACATGTCAAGAAAACAACGGGGGTGGTGGATGTAACCGGATGGCTAGACTCACTACGTAGACTGGTTAATGGCGAAACTATCGTGGATGACCTGCAGTGAGGTGGAAACGATGAAGCCTACAGTCAGAAGGTGATGCGAAGGAAAAAAGGACGAGAAACCTTTGAATCTCTGACCTTTGCATAAATATACGGAACTGGAGGGAGACCGTACGGTGGACACGTGGAGGTGACGTGGCGGAGCCGGTTGATAGCGGGGTGGTCAATAGTGGGGAGAAGACTAATCTGGATCGTCAGATCTCAAAGGAGATCGACGGTGGGAAACACAGCGGAGGACGACGAACGGTGGGCCAGGGGTACGATGGCCATGGTTTAAAACCCGTGCAGCTTCGTTGATCGATGACCGTTGGATGCGGTGCCCGAGATCTAACGGCTGATATGAATATAGCTGGGCGTCCTGAGTCGAAAGTTAATGCGCGATGGACAAGCGGTTTTGAAACCGTACAAGAGCCACGTGTCAATTTCTGTATGGAATCGCTGGCCGATGGGAAAATACCGCCAGCTCTCGGATGGTGGTGCGATGAAAACCGGGTTGTTTTCTGAACAGTGCGCGGGTGGGGACCACGGGGGCAGGCGGACTCCGGACCGTCGATTCACAATTTAAATGGATGGGGATCGCCGTGTCGGGGGTTATAACAGGAAACATAGAAGGCTGTGGGGTCAACGATCACCGTCCGATCAATAAGATCAACAGTCGATGTTGCACCCGATATACTTTGGAGATAGGCGCTTTCAGTGCATGGCGGGTGGTTCCGGCGCTGGGTTACTTGGAAGAAAAAGGCACGAGAGCTAGCAAAAGGGGGGCTAGGCCTATTATATGGTCCCAAAGTGGGTTTTTTATCCTTTTTAATGCATTCCAAGGCCTAAAGAGGGTAACGATAAAGGATACAAGGGGAAAAAGGCACAGAAAAGGGTGAAGGTAGGATCTACAGGGGAATTTGGGGGGAAATTGGGATAGAAAGGGGTCTTTGCGAAGGGGAAGAGAGGGGCAATCATGGTGAGTTCTGCAGAGGGAAATTCATCAAAGGCAAAGGCATAGGAGACCTCAAGGATGATGTGTCTTCAGGGAGATGCATTCCTTGAGGGCTCAAGAACAATTTCAGCCCCTTGTTTTGCTTTGTCAAAAATTTATAAGGGGGGGGGGGGCTAACAAGATGTAAGGGAGAGAACTAAAATTATAGAGCATTTGGTTTATATGAATAAAGAGAAGCAATAACTTATTCAAAAGATGCATGAGATGGAGATTCAGCTCCATGGTGCCAAAGAAGCCTTAGCCAAGCATGTGCTTGAAGAAGAGGTAAATAATTCAAATTTGTCTTCAATTTCCTCTCAAGATAAATGTGTAGGTTCTTTTGAAGAAAAAACTAGAGGAATAGGGTCCAAATTGATGATGAAAATGGGATATGAAGGTCAAGGATTCAAAAAACATGCACAAGGCATGGTTGAGCCAATTATGGTTGAGGAAAGTCCTAAGTATTTAGGTATTGGCTATGGACAATTTTATGGAGAAAGTTATAAAGCCATGAAGGCACTTGAAACAGTTCCAAGAAAGACTTTTGTTGCAGGTTCAAACCATCAAACATGTAAATTTTGCAATCAAGGTGAACGCAATTGTTTAAAACTCGTGTTGTAGCAAGTTGATTTTAGACATGCAGCTTATGGCGAAAAAGAGAGTTGTCACAGCGCTAAGGACATGAACATTGTTGTTGGTCTTCAAAAGAGAGATGGAACCTCTTCAATTTCATCTTCTCAAGAAGGTGAAAAAGATGAACATTCAAAGCAACATTAAAGGTATAATTATTCCTATAATCATGTTTTTTATGATTATGTTAAGCATGAAAAATCTGCATGCATGAATGGGAGAAACATTTCTTGTTCATATTGTGGTTTGAATAACCATCAAGTTTTGAGATTCTGGAAGAGAATGATAGCATGCAGGAAATAGTGTTACACCATTTTTTGGTCATCTAACCTACTATCATTAGATGGACCCAAGTACACCATGTGAGACCAATTGTACCCTAATTAAAATTGCTTTCACTATGTAAAATAACTTAATAAAACACATTTATTAGGTTGTTTATGGTCTAAACAGGAAACCCCAAAAGGAAATATTAAACAAACCTATATTTGTTTGATTTTCCTCAAGGAATAATCAATTAAACAATAATTCAATTATTATTCCTGGTCATGTTTAACCCAAAACAAAGAAATTAATTAGATAAATCTTTATTTATCTTATTATTTTCTAGGAATAATTATTTAAATCTTATTTAAATAACATTCCTTGTTAAATATGACTAAATCACCCATAAATAATTAAATAAATCATTATTTATTTGATTATCTTTCAACCACTTCCTTAAAATGATAAATAAATCATTTATTTATTTATTATTCACAAATAAAGGGATTTGACCCAAGTCAAATACTTTTTCCCTTCAACAAATATAATAAAATATTCCATAAAAGGTGGATCTAGATTTGGTTAATGTTATTTTAATCATGCACCAAGATCTAGAATGACCCAATATTTTGTTATAAATAGGAAGGTTTCTCCTACCATTCTTCACCTTTTGTTGCCTATTAGATCACTCTGGATCTATACTCTTGGTCTGACTTTGAGCCATTATCATTGTCATATTTTCCATTGTTTGCTGTGTGAGCTCCCTTTGAGTTCTATCTTTGTCTGGGTTTTCTACACCAAAAAGAGAGAGAAATGCTAGATCTGAAGTGCTGAGGACTTCCAAGAACCCATCCCATTGAGGAGAATTGGAAACACCTTCTTGTTTTCCTCCCAGGTGCCCTTAATACAAAAATATCTTTCAAAAATATTGTTCTTGTCTTGTCTATTGGATGTATGGAGCAAAACCTTATTTTTACTGCTTAATGTCTCTTTATGCATAGATCTGGATTTTTTGCAGCATTTGTCTTGAACAACTAACTGCAGATCTGAAGATATTGGCAGCCATATTTGATGTTAGGGCTATAAGTTATGCATAGCTAAAGTGGTATTTTTTCATACACTTCGACAAAGGATTCATACTAACAAATAGTTCAAGCAAAGGTGACTTGAACAGAAGATGCAAAATATTTGCACACATTGCCAGAAAAATGGACATCTCATTGCCCAATGTTGGACACTACATCCAACCACTCATCCCAAGCACATGAATCAAGAGGATAAAAACATTGGCGAGCGTGTGACCAACGATTCCATCATCGATGTGAGTCCAGATGATCCACAAGAAGAAGATGTTCAGTAGGAAAAATCACCATTGAGGTGGGTTGGCAAGAAATGGCTCAATTTCTTGACCAAGTAAGGCATGCATTTACTTTGTACATAGATGCAAATTTTAGCCTTATATATGCCTGAATTTCTGTTGAAAGTACGACAAGTTGCAGCAGATTATCACAACATGTAGGATCCAATATTACATGTGAATTGTTAGTCATTAGTAATTTTTGTTGATATCAAAAGATGACTAGATTCAGATCCTAGATTTCGAGAAACAACATTTGAGAAATATTGTGAGTTATAGAAATGTCACTGCCTTCATCATCCTAAGTTTACCTATTTTTCACTATATTTTCCCCTCTGTCTCCTAAAATTTTACCCCTCTGCTGCAAAGAAAGACTTCATCATTTTAGGCCTGTTTGCCTCATTTCATCACCCTCATCCTAATTCATAACCCTCTTCCTTTGAAAAGCCCATTTTCCCTTCCTAAAAACCTTCATCAATCCCCTCCTTCATCATTTTCCTAAAAAACATATTAAACAATGTAAAAATCTCTTTTTACATTGATTAAGCTTAAAATTTAACCTATCGGGCCTTTTAAACCTTATAAAAACCCTTTTTTTATGCTAAACCTGCCCTTTTTATGAAATGGGCCTTAAAGCTCCTCTCCAATTAAGCCCTACCTCCTTTATGCCCCACAGAACTGTCCCCTCCGCCTATTCTTAACCCCTCCTCCCTATTCAAATATACCTCTGCCCGTTCATTATATAACTCCCACAAAACTTATAATGAGCCCCCTTAACCCTTTATTAATATTTAAATGGGCCCTGCCTTCCACTTAGCCCTACCACCCAACTGCAGCCCGACACCTATCCCCGGGCTTCACCCTCCAAATATGCATGCTTCCCCTCAACTCATTCCGCACCGTCGATCTCACTCCCTGAGATCCAACGGCCCCAAACCCATATCGCATAGAAACTGTGCTGGGTTTTAAATTTCTCAACATGTGCGAAATGGGAGGTATTAGCCCTACTACGCGTCAAACGCCCAGTGGTATCGAATTCGATTGGTCCAAAACCATAATCCACCCTCAAGGTGCGCGATAAACCACTTATGGTTTCTCTAAACCACCTTTGATATCCGCGCCAAAATTCAAAGTTCCGCCTGGTTCCACCTCCGGAACCATGCCCCTACACCATTTCTCCCTCTGCAAATGCCTCGAGACCACCCCGAAACCCTGAAAACGCAGTCAAGCCTACTCCCGCAAGTTTTTTAACTAACCAGTTTGTGTTTGTGCAGGTTTTAATGGCAGAGAAATCCAAAATTCCATCCCACAGTCCAAGAACGATGAATGAAACCCATGGGTGACGATCCAGGGGTCTTAAATCCAAAATTATGGAGATCAGAGGCCCTCTCAGGGTCTGATCGATGATGAAAGCATCCTCATCAATGGATATAAAGAACCCTCCAGCCACAAGGAAGATTGCATCTCTGCACACAGACAAAACAAGAAAACAGAGAAGTAGTGAAGAAATGAAGATCAGAAGGATTAAGAGCTAATCTTAATCAAAGGATAAAAATAGAAGATTAGCTAGGTAGACAATGATTAAAGGGATAAAGATAAAAGATCAAGGGAAATAAAATAAAACAAAAAGACTAAACAAAATTGAAGAAAAAATGATAAAGAGCAGACAGTAAAGCATAAAGACAAAGTTTAAGGCTTAAGACAAAGATTAAAGATAAACAAAGGACATATTAACCCAAGACAAATTTGAATGACTCAGTTCATAACAGTTATTCCTCTCAAAGATATTATTTAGCCACCTAAGTTCTTTGTTTTATTCAAGAAAGAATTAGGAAGTTATTGAGTTGAGTCAAAGATATTTATCTGACAAACAGTTATTGTAAAAGTTATGAATAAGCCTTAAAGTCAAAAAATTCACCCTTTTTTCCTTAGAATTTAAGATAGAATTTATTAAAACAGAGAAGTAGCTACATATATTCCTGCCTTGAGCCTTGCATGGTCTTCAAGGTTAGGAATGCACTTACTCTGTAATAAATGATACTAAAACCCTATCATAGGCTTCACCTCCTCATTTGCAGCTTAAATACTACATCTGAACTCATTATATTGTTGGCATTTGATGACTCTTTGAAGTAATACATAGTCTCTTGGAAGTTGAAAAGAAATTGAAGTCTTGGAATTTGTGGATGTCTTGGTTTGTTTGTTGATGGAGGAGGCTAGATCACTGGATCCCTAAGCTTGGTTGTTGGTGAAGTGTTTCTAATCTATTATTGTTATTTCCTATTTTCATTATGTTTCCACCTTTCTGTGTTGCAGTAGAATAAAAGTTTTAGGCTAAGAAATGTCTTTTGGAAGCACCTTAATTCTATTTATTCTTCACTGCCTTAATTTTTTCTTCTGCTAGGACATTTCAGAGAATTCTTGATTTCTCTCTGGACCCCCTAAGCCTGTTTATTTCATAAATAGTTGAATACAGTTGGTTTCAAGCATGATTTATGGTTTTCCCTGCTTACTTGCTACCACTTAAACACTGTTTGTGAAGTCTCTCTCTAAAGTACCATTCTTTAAAGTCTGCCAAAGAGGTTTTCTTTCGATCATACCCTTTGTACTTTCTTGATTAATTGTTTTATAGATCTTCATGATTATAATCAAAGATGTTTAGGAGTTCCCTCTTCTTTGATTACAGTTATATGTGTGCCTTAAGTGTTTTCTGTCCTTGAAGGTGAAATCACTAGACGTTAAATGAGTTTCTCGCCTTCTATATTTCATTATAAAAGTTGTCTTGAAGTATTACTTGTTGAAGTGTGGATTATAGAATTTATGGTTTGCCCTGTCTATTGATTGCCTCTTTATGTTCTTGCGATATTTTAAGTCCCTTTGTTGAGAAGTACATATGATAAAGGATTCTTAATTTCCCTTTACCCTACTTTTCATTCTTACAATCAATGTCCATCTCATAAACCCCCGTTAAAACTTGAAAATCCACTGGCCAAGTTAGATTTGCCCTATGATACTCCCCGATCCACTGATGAACTTATCATCACTTCCATTTGACTCCATTGACCAATTAATTAGATATTTCCTCATTTTACCTATGCTTCTTGATCATTACGTCCAACCAAAACAAAAACAAAAAAACCTCACACTTAATAATTAGCCTAAAATCAACCCTACAAAGCAAACAAGTTCATATCCCTTGAAAAAAAATAGAGAGATCCCTCTCTGAGTCCAGGAAGGCTAGGTCCTAGGGCTCCAAAGACTGGTTCCATGTTGCCTTGTCATTTGGTATACCAATCTGCCAAATCACGGGACACCAACATGAGTGTTGTTCAGCTGAAGGTATTTCTTTTTGTTGCACAATTTTTCCATGGAGGTGTAAAAGATGGTTATGTTACTCACTTATGTTGCAACAATATCATTCAGTTCAGCTATTATAGTCACCCACATGTTTTTGGATTATGTACTTGTTTGTACTTGAAAGGAGGAGTTGAAAGTGTACATATGCATGAGTTTGTATGTGTAAATAGCAAACTTGTAAATAGGTTCATTGTACATAGTTACATAAACGAGCATTGTCAATATGTATCATGTTGTATATCGACTTGTGTCAATTGTGTCGCACACATGTTTACCGACTTGTCTCGATTGTGTTGCACACATTTCATATTGTCTTGTGTCAATTGTATTTCACATTTCATATCGACTTGTTGTTGATGTCTCATGTTGCACGACTTATGTTTTATTCGAGGGTGGTTGTCAATTGTGAGTCGATAAATGGATACACCAATGTGCAAGAGGATCACCATGTATGTGATGTTACAGGAAGGTGACAATCAGTGCTTTGAAGAAGCAAAAAGAGGTGATCTTCATTTCAATTCTTACATAAGATTTTCTTTTCGAGATTGATCGTGTGTTCTTGTGACAAGACGTTGCAGGAATTTTTGGCCCATTCAGTGAAGAAGTGGACAAGATGCAAGGTGTTTTGTAGTCATTGCAAAACAGGCTAGTTTTTTTGTTGATGACAAGAGTTCACTCATCTTGCGAGCTTAATTTGGAAAGTGGATTTCCAAGACAGATCTTGTATGCGATAGTCGCAAGAGGGACTTCATTCTCAGTGGGAAGGCTAACAGTTTTCCAAGCACATAGAGAGAATAGTGTTACAACATGGTATGCATCATTTTACATCATCCAAAAATGCTAAAGAGGGTCAGCAATAGCGAGAGAGCAGTGGTCAAGAGACATAGCCAGTTGTGGTGCAAGGTATGTTAGGGTGATTGCCAAAGAGAATTGTCAAGAAAAATCAGTTGATATAACTTGAAAGCAACAGAGTGTTGAAGCTCAAGGGAGATAATCATAAGATTTTGTGGGTCCAAAAGCCCGCCAGTGGGAAGGAGTGATCAGATTGGGATCAGGGCCTAAGGATTGCTCAAAATTCAAGTTACAGGATTGGGTTCGAAATGGTAAACAGGTTCAGAACCGGATCAAATATGAATTGGTGGCTGTCATGGAGTCTTGAAATCTGCATATAGAATCGGGTATTGCATAGTTTTCGAAATTTTGTAGGTGAAATAGACAGTAAGTTGAATTGCTGAACGAAGCGACAACGAGGATGGATGGACGAGTGTACATTGCATCGAAGATTGTTTAGTTTACCACTCATTCATCACAAGTTAATATATATATCTTGTGATGCAATTGAGACAGGACACATGTCATGTGGAGTGACCATATGCATATCACACATCGACGAAGTTCAATATTACAGTTAAGTCTTCACAGGTTATGTTATTTATGGTGCGATGCGAAGTAAGAAGGGCGAGTAGGTGAGGACCGTTAGATCTGACGCAGATCAATGGCAGACGACGAGTCGCAATGTCACATTTTGAAAATATTAACAAATATCTTTAAGATTTTGCAGAGTAAATTGGTTGTGATGCAGTAAGATTTGAAATATACGATGCAACGAGGGAATGCCACGTGTTGGCATTGCACATGAGTGCACTTTGCAAGAGTTATGGTTTATCATTATCGGTACCAAGTTAAACTTGAGGAAAAGCGATTTGTGATGCGCTGTGATTGGTTGCATGTTGTGGGACCCGAAAAACCTGTTCAGCGTGTAGGTAAGATGTTTAAGGCTATGTGTGATCTGTTTTAAATGTAAGTGTTGTTTGGTCGCGAACGTATGTATGTAATGAAACTCTGATATTATATGTTGTTGTTTCCGCTAACTGTCAAGCCATTAACGATTGGGGTGCGCATGTGTCCATTAGACTAACCATAAAAGTAATTGCATGGCATTATTGGCAGAGCGGATAAGGGCATGCCAAATTTTGTGGTCATCCCTAATCTAACTCCAGTTAACTAGAGTTCTCCACATTTAGTGGAGTTTTCCTAGGAGACATTGGGGAAAAAGTGTAGAAGGCTCAATTTTCGACCGTTCTGAGTGAATGAAGAGTCATTATTAACTAATTCGAGAATTATAGAGCCATTAGTGAGCTTTTTAGAGCCATTTGAGGACTTATGAGTGTGATTTGTCTTCAAAGAAGTTCCAAGGGCCACCAGGAGAATGACACCTAGCTAGGGCAGTCAAAGTCCATTCTCAAGAAACCAATAGTCATTTCTGACTATTTTGGATATTCTAAATCTAATGGAGGTATTTTCATAGCCATTTGGATACTTCTAGAGCCTAAGAAGCCACAAGGAAGTTTCAGTGAGCCTAGTACCACCAGTTATTGGAGGCATAGAACAAGGAGCCGGAGTTCATTATCAGTGAATGAAAAACCTATTTTGGATGACTGATATGAGATGGAGATAGTAGAATAGGTTTTAGGAGACTAATAGGACTTCTAGGAGAGTTTTTTCCACATATAATCTTAAGGAAGCTCAAGGACACCGATCAAAGAGGTCAAGCCCAAGGGAGCCTAGGTCCATTTCTAGAGATTGAGTAGTCAATCCTGGGGTATTTTGGGATTCTAAACCCATTGGTACAGTCCAAAAAACCATTGGAGTTGAGCTTCAACTTGTAAAATAAATTGACCATCTTAATCCCAAAAAGCCAAGTCCATTGATGGAGGATCAAGGAGACGTAGCCCAAGTGTTGAGGGTGAAATCCTTTATTATGTTTGTTGTTATGTGTTGTTGGTTAATTTTCTCACACATAAAGCCTTAAACCAGTTAAAACACATACACCTGAATCAAGAATTCAATTCCACACATGCATGTATAAGCAAGATCCTTACTTTGTTTTAATTGAGTGGGAGGTGCTTGCATAGTAAAACAAGTCAGCGACCCATATTAGATCAACCCTATGGAGCCTACTCCTTAAATTCCTTACATGATAATTATTTATTTGCATGAGGATATGTAAAAAGGTAAGTTGGGGTGATGTTGGGCCTCACAATTGTCATTATACCCTTATCCTATTTCTTAGTTTTAATAGTTATTTCTTGTATTTTTCCTATATTTATAATACATTAACCTATATAGCATAGGTTGTAGAAGGAATTAATCTAATTTTACTATTTCACCTTTTCGATGAAATATTTAAATTACAATAGAGTTATTTCTCATGATTGAATATTTACTATGAACAAGGTTTTTGCGACAACTAGAACTCAATGTTTTTTCCTGATCTGCTCATGGTAAAATCATGATAGCATGGTGTTGTCTCAGCCAACTATAGAAAATTAAGTGAGCATGATTCTAATATGAGTAAATATGTTAGGGGAAAAGCCCTTGGTTTTCTCATCTGGGTGATATTAAGACTCTTTTTTAACTAAAAATAAGCATCCTGAGAATATTTAGATTATCAGGATTTCTTTTTGTTAAAATATTTATTATTTGTATCTTCCGTGACTGTGGAATAAATATGGGGTCTTGTGCCTCAAAAGGGATCTTTTTGGACAAAATATTTTTATACATTTGATAAACTCACTGAAGTGATGACTATAATCATTATTTCATAATGTAATGCACGTTTATGTTGTTGAGAGTTAATTTACTGTTCTGATTTCTCACACAAGGCAGTCTAGCTCCAGTAGTTTAGACCCACTTTTGGATGAGGCATTGTCTTCATTTGTATCACTAAATTCACATTTTACCTCCTTATGTTAGTCATCTATCTGTTATATTAATTGAAAATCATGTGCTTTACTTTAAGATTAATATCGGTAGTCGTAATATTGGTTCGTAGGGATTTCTATTTAGATAAGTCGATTTATAATTGTTATTGATTTACTACTATTCCTTGAAGGTTATCTATAGATCGGTGATGTTTATGCACTAGTTTAGTTTCTTTTCCTGTTATTTTTTCTTTTCTATTTCACAAAGTATAGTTTTCCACTTTTTTTCCTTCAGTTACATGATTGTTATTCCTTAAGTAGAAAATTAGCATTTAATATATTTCCTTGTTTTTTCTTGTGAAGAGTAATCAGAATTCGATATTTTTGAATGGTTTCTAGAAGATATAGTTTATAGGAGAGATAGATATTTTGAATGCATGTTTCAAGTTAGGATTTTATTCTTTCATTATGGTTACTTTACTTGTTGTTAGATAATTAGTTATTGTTAGTTTTATTACTACATCTTGCATATAATTTTCATATAACCTTGAAATAACTAGATGAAACCTCAGATGGAAAATTTAATATGTGGTAGCTAGTTCCTTCTTTAGAACAATTAATTGTCCCAACAACAGGGTGATATATGGTTAGGCATAATGGCTAAGGTATAAAACTAATTGGTTTTTCATTTAAAAGATAAGCATTCCTATTTATGTATATTATTCTTTTGTAGTGTATATAGTTCATGTTTACATTATGTTTTTAATTTATGTGTTTATTCATGTTTAATCATGTTGTGATGAAAGAATGAACTCTTCATGCATGCTAGTATGCACTAGACATGTATGGAAAAACATGGTAAGGTACCAAGGGTGTCATAATGACATAATCAAGACTAGTACAATAACCAAGTTATGCTACATACCAATAAAATGGTAATTTAGTTGATGTTGGGCCCTAGGGGGCATAATATGTCATGGTATCATATATTTTATGAGACGGATTAAAGGATTTGGTTTAGAAGTATTTATAAGTAAGGATTGGAGAGAATTTTTTTCACATGTCTCTTTAATTTATATTGCTACAAAATTTCTTTTTATATCTCATTTTGCAAAATGTCGATACCATAAAAAATGCTCAAATTTAAATTTAAGGAGAAACTACGATGATATAGAAGATTAGAGAATAAGTAAAAGTAAAGTACAATAAAAAGGTCATTAACTGTAATACAAAAGTCAAAAGTATATTTATATTATATTTAATGTGAAGAATAAGTGAACACTGTTAAAATAAAAACAAATTCTTATGAAATTCATAGGGAAAAGAATGTTGGACAAATCCTAAAATGTCATGACATGAAAAAATTATCAACTTTGAGGTTCTAAAAAGGTGGAGAATCAAAATCACTTTGTCTTAAAATATTATGTGGATTCCCATATTATTGTTCAATTTCACCATATTTGTAACAATATAGAACTTCATAACCTTTCAAGTTAGCAAAATTAAGGATATTCAGAAAATAGTCTCTCAAATCCTTTTGAGCATTGAAAGAAAATTAATTATTTCCTTACCTTTAGTTCAAAAGTTCAAATAAATTAAGGTTGGTCTTCATGGATGGTATCATTCATTCATACATACATACATACATACAATTTTTTATATATATTAGATACACTTTAACTAGTTTTTTGTTACACCACCACATTGATTAAGTTTTAGACCATCTTTTAATGATAACTTAGAAGTTGTTTATAATTTAAATGATAAATGATTTTCATATATATATATATATATATAAAGGAAAAGGCCCATAATTCTATCTATTAGAAACATGAAGACAAATTACATTATGCATATACAAAAAAAAAAAAAAAACTCCGTATACGAGTTGTTATCACTCAGTAATTTCTCAAGGTTAATGAAAGAATTTACCGAGGTAACCACAAACCTACTTTTAAGATTAGGATCTAGCCTTCCTAAGGCTTAGAGAGGGCTCTCTCTTTATGATTTATTTTTTTTGTTTTTTGATTGATTTTAGGCTAGTTATGTAAGATTTATTGGTTTTTATTTTGATTTGGTTTGGTGGTGGAATCGCTAATTCAGATGGATATATGCAGATTGTTTTCCATTGGGCTATGAAGTCAATGTATCAAGCAACATATCAGAATTAAGTTCTAAAGGAAGCGTTCACAAGGCAAGGTAGCTGAGTAAATTTAGATCCTTAGGCTGGATGATGAAATGGTTTCAATCGGGATGAGAAAGAAATTAAGGATTCTCAGATCCAGATAATGAATGAAAAGACAGAGGTCAATCAAAAATAGGGAGAAATGAAGAATTCCTTAATCTGGATATCAGTATAAAACATCAAAATATATAACAATTCAGAACATAGTGCACTTAAATTTCTACAATAATATTCTTGTTATAATATTTAGATTAAGAAAACATGCAAGTATGTGAAAAGGAACTTCAGAAAATAACAATAGAACAAGTGAAAGTATTTCACTAAAGTGGCTTAACACATGAATCCTGTAATATAATGCTTTATTGCTCAATCCAATCTGCTAACTTGAAAATGGTACTATAAACCCTCTAGTTCAGATCAATGCAACTATAGAAATGTTTAGCAATCCACCACTTAATACTTCGACCAATGAAGTATTTATACAAAAACTAATATAAAATATCCTAAACTGATTTAGGATTTATTCCTGGAAATGAAATATCTGGAGGCTAAAAGGTAGTGACACCTTTCAACTAATTGAAAGTTGTCCCTGTTTTATCTGATTTTCTCTCATTTGTTTTTTTCTCTCATGTTGGCTTATCTCTCACGTTGTCTTCATGATGGTTGCATAAGATTTATCTTTTAACTCTATCTTGTTATCTGACAACTATCTTTTAACTCTACTTTTCTCTTTAAACTCTATTTCCCATTAAACATGACTGCTCTGTCTTCACCTTTAACCTGTATTCAATTTTACCTTTAGTAAATAAATGTTGCTAGTGAATATTGTTTTTATCTCTATTCTGACCAATTTACTGTGTACATTGGTATCCTCCTTCTGTATTGTTGGTTTAATTTGATTTTCTTTTTATACAAAAACTTTTGCTCAATGAGGCCTTCGAATATATTTTCTAAGAATTTGGAGCAAATAGGTTTTTTAACTAGTATAAAAACAGTTTGTCCAGGTATTGTATGATCACCTCCAAAAATAAACCAGTAATTAATAAAACACAGTTTCGCCGAGAAGGGATAATGGCTTTCGGGGATGGGGAAAGATGGTGAAATGAGTTTGAACTGTAGTGGGAATTTAATTCAGTTTTACAGTGGAGTTTCACCTTCGCATTTCAAATAGAGGGAGGTTATGGATAAAATAGTGGGTTTATTTTGAAAACGCTGTGGATGGTGTGGCTTTCAAATAGTGATGACTTCTCAAAACGTAGACTGGGCATGTCATTTATACGCAAGGTCGAAAGGTTTATCGAATAGCACAGGGATTTATTACAATGGTTTACCACACTATGCAGGAGTAGATTTCAAACAGTGAATGGTTTCAACTTATGCACAGATGGGATGGCGGTTTTATTGCACGTTGCAAGAGGCTTTGGTGGTTTTCACACAGAATGAAAGCATTTAACTATTTTGTAGAGGGAAGTGCAATAACACACTATATTGACACGTGGAAAAAGGAGGGATGGGAAAAACTGCCCATTTCACATCTCCTTGTGGTTTTAAACCTCAGGATGTCGGGGAGCGTGATATGGAGCATGGGCTGTTGGATAAGATCAAAGGAAATCAAACGGTGAATGAATTATGATGGGTTCAAAGGTGGGACCGGGAGATAAGCTATGTGGAGGGTTTTAATATATATTGCGAAGTTTTAATGGTATGTGGGAGGTTAGGATTATAATAGCGGAGGGTTATAATACATACTATATGATAGCAGAAGGGTTGGAGTGAAATATGTGCGGGTTAGTATATCATAACACTATGGGGTTAATATGATATAAAGGGGAAGTTAGAATATAATATAGGATAAGGGGAATGTTTTATATTAACGTGAGGGGATATATAATATGGGGATTTAAAATGAAATATAGGATAAATAGCATAAGGGGTTCGGGAAGATAATAGTGGGATGTTAGAAATGTATATCGGGAAAGGATTTATATATTGGGGCCCGATTTATTTTAAACATTAAAAACTATGAGAAATGTGTTTGGGTGTTTTATTGGAAAAGGGGGAATTAGTAAATAAGAAGGGGATTTAATAAGGAGAATGAGGTTAGTAACTAGATAAAAGGTTTTTTTAAGCTAGATAAAAGGGGTTTTAGCTAGGGAAAGAGGCGGAGTTAGTTAGGAAAAAGAGTTTTGTACAAAGGGAGAATGATTTTCCAAAAGAGAAAAGGGATATTAGTAAAAGGATTAAATTGAAGGGAGAGGGATTTTTTTACAAGGTGAAAATTACTTTTAGAAGGAAGTTAGAAATATGAGATAAACCAACAGCATTTTCCATGACTTGCAAAAAGTGCTCTACCTACCCTTTCTTTATCCTAGCATTTTATTTCTTTTCTTGGGCGCATTTAAGCTTGCTAACCATTTATTTCTTTTAAAAGTAAACTAACAATTTCTAACCTTATGACGTCCAATGTCTCAGATTAAACTAACGAGCTCGTTTATTTCTCTACCTAATTATTGATCTGCCAAGATTAAATATTTTGGCTAGATCCTTATTCTGTAACTATCAACAAGAAATTTAAAGCATGAATGATCAAGATTAAATTGTTTGATCCTCATGGATTTTGGCATTTGAATGTGCAACACTTTCATGATCTTATTTTTATGTCTTTTTGTGGGGTTCATACTTAATATTTTTTTTGATCTTTGTTTCTTTTTGTCCTTTGATTGTTCTTTTAGGACTTTAACCTCTTTTCATTTTTTAAATATGGGAAAACATTTTAAAAAAGAAAAGGTATGTACAATAATGCAAAACTCTACACAGTCGATTCAAAATTATTAATCCTATTATTATAGGACCCTAACATTGGCTTCACATGGGGATGGAATCTCCTTGTGAGATGTCAAGAACACCACGACTAGTAGCCTGATCCATTGGGCCAATCCCAAGCATGCATATGCTTTGTTGTATAATCACTTTGACTAAAAAACTTGAACTGAAATCACACCCTTTTCTGCAAACTGAAATTTGATCTAAAACTAAAATGTGTTGCAACCTTCAAACCAAACTACTTGATCATCAAGTTTTAGGACCTTATTATAGGATTTAAATCTTAATGAATTATTTCAACACTTGTTGAAAATTGAATTTAATCAAACTGAGATTGAAATAAACTTTATGTTGCAAACAAATCCAATAAAACTGAAATTCTACCTAATTACTCTAATTAGTTGTCCAACTGCTAGTTAGGTAAAGTGAAAAATCCAATGCAACCATTCAAGCATTATATACATTGATGTATTTTGCTGCATATGCCTTTTGGTGATCAAAATTGTAGTTCTGCAACTCAATAGAAATTTGTCAATAAATGTGAAGATAAGGAAATACTCTATTTCCTTTGTTGACTCTAGAAACTGTACAAAGGGATCTTCCAAGGTATATGTACAGATATTAAACTGACCAAACAACTGTACATCTGTTCTGGATGACCTCGATGCCATAAATTTAAACTTTTATTTTCACCTTTATCTCCCTTCAAAATTAATCTGTGATTGTCCTGAGATAATTTCAGATTTTCAAATAAACTTTATGCTGATATTTCTACTGATAAAATGTTTGTCTGATGAAACCTTTATCATCTTGATTCTGAATATCATAGTCAATTAATGGAGAATGATTTTGATTGCCTTCATCATTCAACACATCAGCTATTGGATCATAAAAAAATTTAAAATATGGTTGCAACCTATTATATATGGGTTTCAATGGGACTTCATAAATTTCTATAGGTTGCTTCTCATTATGAAAATTTTCTTTTAAAAACTGAAACGATTCACAACACAGTGGCAAAGAAATTTCCTGTGTCATTTGATCAGGTATTTTGATAAAATTTCATAATTGTAATTTCGAAACTGAATCTTGATCGAAAGTCTGATTGTCTTCTTTCTTATTAATAACAATATCTAAAGACTGTTGTTTTTTTATTACTTTAAAGTTGTCTTTGATGAACTAAAATGAAGCAAAACATAGAGGAAAATATCCTTGAATTATCTCAAAATTTTCTACACTTTCTCCTTCACTCTCATAGCTGATCTGTAATGGTTGATCACTATATTCTAGCTGCTGAAAATCACTTTCCTCATCCCACAAACTATCTTCTGATGGCTCTGTAAATTTCTCTTGAATTTGGAGAACATAATTATCATCATACTGATCATACTCAAGCAAATCATCAAAAGAAGGAATTTCATCCAACATACACATTAGATTAGCAGATTTCTCATTCACATATTGATCTATAAATCTATTTTCTAATCTATGGCAATTGGGATTAGTAGGAAACTGTTTATGGAAAAAAACCTCTTCTTTTTTTGCAATAAATAGGTTATGGTGATCTTGGATGAAAAATCCATCTTTCATGGTGATATTCCGCATCATTTCCTCAATTTTATTTGCCAAAATGTCAAGTTTTACCTCTGAAAATGTTTGGTGCTTTGCAATGTTGTTCTTCTCCTCTCCTGCTTTCAACTTTTCTCTTTTAATTAGCAGATTAATTTCTACATCTACTGCAATATTCTACATCTTTTCAAGTGTTGTTGGGTTTATTTCTCTTAGCTGAAACTCTCTTTCTGGATCAAATTCTTTTGGATAATGCAAGAGAGCTAAATCAAGAGGAGGTCTAATATTTGATGGAATTAAAAAATAAACTTGATTAAATCTGTCAGAAAATTGTTGCATTGTATCATTTAGATTTCTTTTCAATTGATTGTATTCTTCTATGATTATGAAAATATCAACTTTGATTGTCCATTTATCAAGGAAAACTTTGAAAAATTGTTGGAAATTTGAGATGCTTGCAATAGGCAGGCTTTTAAACCAACTCTTCACTTTAGTTTGCAAAGGAAGAGTAAAAATCCTGATACTAACATCATCTTCATCAATCTCAAATAGGTCCAAATAATTTTCAAAACCTTGAATATGTTTTTCAGCAGTGATGTTATCATTTTCTCCATCAAACCTGGGGAGGTATTTGTAATAGTTATCAAGGAAATCATGGAGTATAGGAGGTAAGATGAGTGGTTTATATCTATCAGGAACTTTATAAGGTACAGGAATATGTACAGGGATTGTCCAATCAGTATTGATTACTTGAGGCTTATCAATTGGAAAAGGATCATCAAAAGTTTCAAAAAAAATATGCTCAAAGGAATCAGGAGAATTAATATTTAAAATCTCCAAAGGAAAGTAGTTAAACTTTAATCTAAGATCTTTGCTAAAATACAATATACATTGAAAAACCTTTTTGATGAGAAAGAACGGGATATCTTGGATTAGAAACCTAATCTTCCCATGATGTTCTTCCAGGTTCACTTATCCAGTGGAGTCTTGAATTTGATTTTGAAATTGATGTGGAGTCACCAAGTGGATGATTTTAACCTTTGCATGTCTAATCAGTGTCCACCATCGCAGATCAGATCTGAACTTTGATGTAATATTTTTGAAGAAGATGTTCAATTTTTTCTAGTATGGTCTCCAGTATGTTATCACTCAGTAATTTCTCAAGGTTAAAGAAAGAATTTACCGAGGTAACCAAAAACCTACTTTTAAGCTTTGGATCTAGCCTTCCTGATGCTCAGAGAGGGCTCTCTCTTTATGATTTAAATTTTTTGTTTTTAATTGATCTTAGGCTAGTTATGTAATATTGATTGGTTTTGATTTTGATTTGGTTTGGTGGTGGAATCACTAATTCAGATGGATAGATGCAGATTTGTTTTCCATTGGGCTATGAAGTTAGTGTATCAAGAAAAAGATCAGAATTAAGTTATAAAGGAAGTGTTCATAGGGAAAGGTAGCTGAGTAAATTTAGGTCTTTAGGCTGGATGATGAAATGGTTTCAATTGGGATGAGAGAGAAATTAAGGATTATCAGATCCGGATAATGAATGAAAAGACAGAGGTCAATCAAAATTAGGGAGCAATGAAGAATTCCCTAATCTGGATATCAGTAGAAAACATCAAAATATATAACAGTTCAGAATGGAGTGCACTTAAACAATTTTTGCAATAATATTCCTTTTATAATATTTAGATTAAGAAAACATGCAAGTATGTGAAAAAGAACATCAGAAAATAACAATAGAACAAGTGAAAGTACTTCACTGAAGTGGATCAACACATGAATCTTGTAATATAATGCTTTATTTCTCAATCCAGTCTGCTAACTTTAAAATGGTACAATAAACCCTCTAGTTCAGATCAATGCAAATATAGAAATGTTTAGCAATCCACCACTTAATACTTAGACTAATGAAGTATTTATACAAAAACTAATATAAAATATCCTAAACTAATTTAGGATTTATTCCTAGAAATAAAATATCTGGAGGATAAAAGGTAGTGAAACCTTTAAAGTGATTGAAAGTTGTCCCTATTTTATTTTATTTGCTATCATTTGTTTGTTTCTCTCATGTTGTCTTATCTCTCACGTTCTCTTCATGTTGGCTGCATAAGATTTATATTTTAACTATTTCTTGTTATCTGATAACTGTCTTTTAACTCTGCTTTGCTCTTTAACTCTGTTTACCATTAAACATGATTGCTTTGTCTTCACCTTTAACCTGTATTCACTTTTACCTTAAGTAAATAATTATTGCTAATGAATATCTTTTTTATCTCTATTCTGACCAATTTACTGTTTACATTGGTATCCTCCTTCTGTATTGCTGGTTTAATTTGATTTTCTTTTTATAGAGAAACTATTTCTTAATGAGGCCTTCGAATATATTTTCTAAGAATCTAGAGCAAATAGGTTTTTAAACTATTATAAAAACTTTTTGTACAAGTCTTGTATGATCACTTGCAAAAATAAACCAGTAATTAATAAAACACAGTTTCACCAAGAAGGGATAATGGCTTTCAGGGATGGGGAAAGATGGTCAAATGAGTTTGAACTATAGTGGGAATTTAATTTAGTTTGATAATGGAGTTTCACCTTCACATTTAAAATAGAGAGAGGTTATGGATAAAATAGCGGGTTTCTTTTGAAAACGTTGTGGATGGTGTGGCTTTCAAACAGTGATGACTTCTTAAACGCAGGTTGGGCATGCCATTTATACGTAGGGTCGAAAGGTTTATCAAATAGCACAAGGATTTATTATAATGGTTTACCACACTGTGCAGGAGCATATTTCAAACAGTGAATGGTTTCAACTTATGTATAGATGGGGTGGTGGTTTTATCGCACGTTGTAGGAGGCTTTGGTGGTTTTCGTACAGAATGACAGCGGTTAACTGTTTCACAGAGGGAAGTGCGATAACACACAAGAGTGATGCATGGAAAAAGGAGGGATGGGAAAAACTACCCATTTCGCATCTCCTTATGGTTTTAAACCTCGGGTTGTCAGGGAGCACGATATGGAGCATGGGTTGTTGGATAAGATCAAAGGAAATCGAACTGTGAATGAATTATGATGGGTTCAAAGGTGGGACCGAGAGATAAGCTATGTTGAGGGTTTTAATATATATTGTGAAGTTTTAATGATATATGGGAGGTTAGGATTATAATGGCCGAGGGTTGTAATACATATTATATGATAGCAGAAGGGTTGGAGTGAAATATGTGCGGGTTAGTATATCAAAACACTATGGGGTTAATATGATATAAAGGGGAAGTTGGAATATAACATAGGATACAAGGAATGTTTTATATTAACGTGAGGGGACATATAATATGGGGATTTAAAATGAACTATAGGTTAAATAACATAAGGGGTTTGGGAATATAATAATGGGATGATAGAAATGTATATCGGGAAAGGGTTTATATATTGGGGCCCGATTCATTTTAAACATTAAAAACTATGAGAAAATGTGTTTGGGTGTTTTATTGGAAAAAGGGGAATTAGTAAAGAATAAGGGGATTTAATAAGGAGAATGAGGTTAGTAACTAGGTAAAGGGGTTTTTAAGCTAGAGAAAAAAGGTTTTAGCTAGGGAAAGAGGCAGAGTTAGTTAGGGAGAAGAGTTTTTTACAAAGGGAGAATGATTTTCCAAAAAAGAAAAGGGATATTAGTAAAAAGATTAAAATGAATGGAGAGGGATTTTTTACAAGGTGAAAGTATTTTTAGAAGGATGTTAGAAATATGAGATAAACCAATAACATTTTCCATCACTTTCAAAAAGTGCTCTACCTACCCTTTCTTTATCCTAGCATTTTATTTATTTTCTTGGGTGC
Source organism: Pinus albicaulis (assembly GCA_034641835.2). NCBI lineage: Eukaryota > Viridiplantae > Streptophyta > Pinopsida > Pinales > Pinaceae > Pinus > Pinus albicaulis. Next base: position 1,384,924,862 of record CM076574.1, read on the forward strand.
ATTTAAGCTTTCTGACCCTTTATTTATTTTAATAAGTAAACTGACTAATTCTAAGCTTATGACGTCCAACGGCTCAGATTAAACTAATGAGATCGTTTGTTTCTCTACCTAAATACTGATATGCCAAGATTAAATAGTTTGGCTAGATCTTTATTCTCTAACTATCAGCATGAAATTTAAAGCATGAATGATCAAGATTAAATTTTTTGATCCTCATGGGTTGTGGCATTTGAATGTGCAACACTTTCATGATCTTATTTTTATCTCTTTTTGTGGGTTTCATACTTAATATTCTTTTTAATCTTTGTTTCTTTTTGTCCTTTGATTGTTATTTTAAGAATTTACCCTCTTTTCATTTTTTAAATATGCGAAAACATTTGAAAAAAGAAAAGGTATGCACAATATTGAAAAACTCTACACAGTCAATTCAAAATTATAAATCCTATTATTATAGGACCCTAACACGAGTATTTATGTCCTCGGAAAGGAGAAAAACCTTGCCTAACTAGTCCAAACACAAGACCGGTAGAATTCATCCACTATTTTAATAAAATCCAACATATTATTCATACACCTATGAAATTCCAAGTATATTGGCACATATTCAAAAATTTGAGAGGATTGTAAACTAAAATATTTAAGCCTCAAATCATCATACAAGGCATAAGAAGCCCACTTACATTCATCAAGAAACCCTAGGTCCCATAACGAAAATCTCAAAATGGGAATACAAACGCCATACGACAACAACATAACAACAATCTAATGAAATCAAACATTGATACGACAATGTAGAGGACAACAACAAAGAAAAATCACCTGAAGAAATCCCACCTAAAACTACACATAGGAAACGCAGAAGGAGACAACAACATCAATGGAAAAAATAAAAACAAACATGTCAGGCACCAATGAGGTGGTGACAAACGTGGCAGAACAAAACTCCACCTAAACCACCACCAAACCCAAGCAAGAAAACCATTGAGAACTACTTCAGACTAGAAAAGGAGGTAAGGGAAAAAATAATAGGACTCCCCTGCGACAAAATAGGCCTCCTAATCTGGCAAGTGGATGAGCGAGACGATGATGGAAAATGCAACAAGACAATAAAGCTCTAGTGAATCAGTGATGACAACTGGAACCAGGCATCAAGTTAACAAGGGACCTCGACGACTAGGGTTCCCCAGCTGTTGAGACCCAATCCTCATGTGGGCACTATATTAACCTTGATATATATATATATATATATATATATATATATATATATATATATATATATATATATATATATATATATATATAGATATCACTACAAGAAAAAAAGCACATCAGTGAGGGTCAAGGCTAGACGCACCTTAAGGTCCGTCACTAACAAGATATGGCGCCGTCCTTAAAAAACCGTCACTGTAAGTGTATATAGTGATGGTCCTTTATGGTCCGTCACCAAAGACATTTTCAATGACACTTTTGGTGAGGGTCGTTAAAGGCCCATCACTAATTCTCTCTTTGGTTACACTTCTAGTGATTAATGACCCTCACCAATGCTATTTTTTGTTACTTTTGGTGACAGTCAAAAAATTTCTGTTGTCATTGATCATTAAAATACCGTCACTGTAAGTGTATATAGTGATGGTCCTTTATGGTCCGTCACCAAAGACATTTTCAATGACACTTTTGGTGAGGTTCATTAAAGGCCCATCACTAATTCTCTCTTTGGTGACACTTCTAGTGATGAACTTTTAATGACCCTCACCAATGCTCTTTTTGTTACTTTTGGTGACAGTCAAAAAATGCCCGTCATCATTGATCATTCCAATGAGTTTTTGATGACACTATGTGCCTGTTATTATTTTTTTTGTCAAAATATAACGTTTTAATACCATTATTGTGGAGTATTTTTTATAATATTTCCAAGGCCATAGTGGTTAGGGTCAATCAATATTTTTAGAAGTAATTAGTGTGTATCATTTCCCTCAAGTAATGACTAGTCGAATAGAGATTTCCTATGAGTCAACACATGATTCATATATATTAAGTTTATTATCTAGCAAATTCCCTTTAGATAAAGTTCCACTATTGTGTGTAGGAAATATATTATTTAATACATAATCAAGCTTTGACAATTCTATTAATGATAAAGACCTAACAATCCTCAACAATCTAGGCACACCTTAAATTAATGCTTTGGCACACACTAACATTTCTTAGCACCCCACATGTCTTGGAACATCATTGTACCTAGAACATCTTGTGATGACACCGATGCCCAAGCACATGGTGGCATGCACTAGCACAACATGGAACTCTCCTAGCATGTGTTGGCATGCTGCATATAGTCCCTAGCATGCCCTGGAACACCTTGGTTGAATGCATTGACATACATTAGCACTTGGCACACAATGCCACTTGGCATGTATTGGGACCTATTATTAGTGTGCCTAGCATGCCCCTTTTCAAAAAGATAAAGTCTTGACTTATTAACCCTCTTATTGGTTCTTCCTTTTGTTTCCTTGACACATATTGACATACCCTGGCACCCTATGCCACATCTTTAGCACCTAGCATGTATTGACATATCTTGGCACTATTAATTTTCACATGATATAATTAGCACACCCTGGAACTCCCAAGCACACTTTGGGAATTCTTGACATGCCTTGATATTCCCTAGCATGTCTTACCAATGCTTGGCATACCTTGTCACTCCCTCCTTGGCATGACAGCTAACACTCATTAACAGTAGTCTCTGGCACAAGTTCCTCATATTCATTAACTTCCATGAATTTTTACCTAGTGCCCCCTTAATGTTTTTTCCTAGTAATCCTTAACACTCATCAACATGCATTATCACTCTCTAGCACACCTTAGCCCTCTTCAACATTCCATTCCACTTCATAACATGCATAACACTAGTCCCTGACACATATTGGCGCTTGGAAAGTCTTAGCATGATTGGAATACATTGAGATGCCTTGGTATGATTTGGCATGGTTTATTATTAAATTTATTTGTGATGATCAATTGTTGGAAAGTAGATGATAAGCAACAAAGGAATACTTAGCACTTAGAATGCACTAAGACTTTGCACTTGTCACCTATTGGCCCCTGGTGTTGGTGTGCCTAGCATGCCCCTCTTGGAAAAGGTAAATTGATGACTTATTAAACCTCTTACGTGTTCATTTCCTTGTAGTTTAACTTTTTTCTCCCTTTTGTTGGCTTGACAGTCCCTGACACGCATTGACACACCCTTGCACATCTTGGCATGCCTTATCACTTGGCACATCTTAGCATGTTTGACATGTATTCCCACTATCTGGCACATCAAGGGGGTGAAGAGAGATGTAGTCCTAAAGTAGGTCGAGTATGAGGGCCAAGTAAGGGTTTTTAATGGAGGTCATGATCATCCTCCAAGAGCAAGATCATCATGTGAGGGTTCAAAAGAATGTTGAATACCTTAATGGTCGGTTTGTGCTAGGAAGTAGGATGGCATATTGTTGGTTCTCTTCTGGCAGATCGAGCTTAAGAGAGGTTTCTCATGAGAATTTGGGCATGTGATTTCAATGGTGTCTTTGTGAGAAGGCCGCATCAAATTTTGAAATGTAGAAATTTGCAACAAGAAACAGTGAGATTAGAAACTAGAAAGGACAAAAAAAAATGCACCCATACTGGTGAGGAATTTTGATGCACCAAGAGTGAGGAATGTGGGGCGTCTAATTTATTTTTCCCTTAAATAAATTAGAAAATAAATTGTAATTTCATCTCATAAAAACTTGTGTCAGTTAATTAAGTCATGATGACCAAGTTAGCTCAAGAAATTCAAGTACTTGAGGGTCTAAGATGAGGCATCTAGAGGGATTCTAATATTTTTGGGGTCCAATTGAAGTTGATGCATTAGTGGGGTGCAAGTGTAATTAACTCAATTAAATGAGTTAAAATTAGTTTAACTAGTTCTAACTGAGTGATGAGCTAGTGAGAGGTCCAGTGAATTAAATTAGATTTAATTCACAATGAGTGATCAATTAGATAACTGATAATTCGCTATTAATAGTTGCATGCATGTCAGTTTCGAGGAATACCCAGTTGAGACAGAGGTTAAAGGGAACATAACTCTCAGTTGTATTTAGAGAAAATTTCCCATGTGCAATTATAAAGTCATTGGGATGCCATGATGGATTGCGCAATCAAGGAAGACTAATTTTCCTAATTAATAAGGAGTTAATTCCCTAGGAATTGCATGAGCAAGGTAGGCTGAAGTAAGGATGAGAATTGGCTAAGTACTAGACCGAGTTTGCCTAGATCAATGGGAGACAATTGACATAGTGCTGGAGAATCTCATGAGAGATTAAGCATTAATGTATTGTTTCATGATTCCTTGACTTAATACACAATAGAGATAGAGGGGTTTTGAGCAGTTTCTTTCCCCAAATACATCATGCTGTTGTGCGATTGGTAATTTATTTCTCTTACTTATATGTGATTGTGCGATCATGTTTTGTTTCCACAAATTGTAGTAAGGATTCAATATCTTGTTTTAGTAGATTAAAAGATCAGATTGAATCTCGTTGGTTAGATTTTCTACATGGTATCAGAGCAGGAATTTTTTGGGCAGTGAGTTTGCAGAGAATATCTGAATATATTGGTGTAAAATTTTCAAAAACAAATATAATATTTGTATTCCTTGTGAAAATCTATCCAAATGGAAAAAAAAAAAATCGGTTGAATCAGAGCTCGGATGAGGGAGATATCATCGATTTAAAATCAACTCTTTTTAGAAAAATTTTGTAACGTCGGGACAATTACACTATGCGCGAGTTAAGAAACTATATGTGCTTGAGGTACCAGATGCATGCAAAGCTTTTAGGAGAAAGGTAGAAGTTAGAGACTTGGTGGTTTAGAGGGAGAATAAATTACCTCTCAGCATGCATCCTCATGAGAAGCAGAGAGGAGACCGAGTGGAAGCGTCGACTCAAGCAGAGACCTTCATGAGGGGGAAATTTTGAGCCAGATGGGAAGAGGGAGCAGCCATACCTCGAGGTGTATTGTGGGGTGATGTGTAGACATAATCCCAAGATAAGAAATTTGGGCAATGTCCATTGAGATGGCGTGTCTTATGGATCGAACCTAGCTACGAGGAGCCCACAGTACAACAGTAGTAGGAAGGATCAGTTAGATTGATGTAGTCAGATGTCAGCAAGACATAAATCATAGTGACAGATGTCAAATACTGGAGCACAAATCAGAGTTAGCAACATGTCAAAGGGCACGGATGTAGATGTCAGCAGCATCGTAGAGAATCTAGTACCAGATAGGTGCAGTAACTAGCAGCAGTCAGAAGACTCTGATGACAGATGCATTATACTGATTCATTTGTTTGGAGGCTATTCAATTTCAGGATTTGCAGATGCAAACAACACTAGATAAGTGTAGCATGCAGAACATTCCAAAGGTACTGGATGGGGATAGATTGAATTCCTTTCTTGTTGAGAGGGAGTGTTGAAATTTGCAACAAGAAACAGTGAAATTGGCAAGTAGAAAGGACAAAAAAAAAGGCACCCACAATGGTGAGGAATTTTGATGTACCAGGAGTGAAGAATGTGAGGTGTCTAATTTATTTTTCCCTTAAATAAATTGGACAATAAATTGTAATTTCGTCTCATAACAACTTGTGTCAGTTAACTAAGTCATGATGATTGAGTTAGCTCAAGAAATTCGATTTAAGGTGTTCGAGGTGGATATTGGTGGCCACCCACCTATTCCACTTGGGCCCTCGCCATTCTCTCTTTCAGTTTTTCAGTTTCCTTAATTATAGCACAATTTACTATTTTTGTCAGTTTTTCGAGTCCTGAACTTTCGGAGTTGTTTTGAGGCCCCAAACGACATTTTTTGGGAATGAAAGGTTTCGTGATTTCATAGAAATTTCATTGGAAATTGTAGTCCTTGGAGAGATCTTTCTAACGAGGTATCATGTGCATGAAACGAAGATAATATGACCAAGTTACGACCCCGGGAAGTTGGTTGCTCAACTAACCCCAATGGGGCCCATAAACTCTTGGTGTTACATCTCCTCGGGTTAGGGTTTTGGTTGTTTATGGTTTTATCTTATTTTTAAATAATAAAAATACCCTTCATCCTTATTGTAACACAGTTCAAAGGAACATAACTATCAGTTGCATTTATAGAAAATTTCCCATGTGCAATTATAAATTCATTGGGATGCCATGATGGATTGCACAATCAAGGAAGGTTGATTTTCCTAATTAATATGGAGATAATTCCATAGGAATTGCGTGAGCAAGGCAAGCTGAAGGAAGGCTGATAATTGGCTAAATATTAGACCGATTTTGCGTAGATCAGCAGGAGACAATTGGCAGAGTGCTAAAGAATCTCAAGAGAGATTAAGCATTGAATTGTTTCATGATTCCTTGACTTAATAAAAAATAGAGATAGAGGGTTTTGAGCAGTTGCTTCCTCAGATACATATTTTGTTGTGTGTTTGATAACTTGTTTCTCTTACTTATATGTGATTGTGCGATCGTGTTTTGTTTCCACAAATTGTAGGAAGGATTCAATATCTTGTTCTAGTACATTACAAGATCAGATCGAATCTCATTGGTTAGATTTTCTACATGAAATAGAAGAAAGGGTTGATACCATCTTGCCTTGTGGTGGTTAGTAGGCCGCAAGGTATATGATAAAGACCAACATAAATGGAGGAGGGCTTGCACTGTAATTTAGAGCCATAACAGAAGTCGACACAGGCATAATATTGATTGAGTTAACCCTAGTTTGAGGGTCGACATTGAGATCTGAAGTTCATGTCAAGATTCAGTCAAAGAAATGCCCATAATCTATGGATCCATATGAGCTAGGTCGAGTCTCTTATGGAGGCAAAAGTCATGTTTTTTCTATGTGTTAATAGGGTTTGTTATACAAAAATTAGAAGTACATAAGTATAATGCCCTAGTTAGGACTGTTTCCTAGCATGTTTAGTTCATAAGGTATGCCCTTAAGACTATGACAAATTTGCGTAGAAGAAGACAGGTTGTGACCCTTAGAGTGAGGTTTATTTTTGCAATAAAGACCGTAGATATGGAAGATGGTTTGCAGATTAAATATGTATGGAGACAACAGATCCAAAGGAGGGTGGAACTTGAGTAGAACATTGAGCATGCAGAAGAAATGTGCCATATGAAGAATGGATTGACATGTAGAGGAGTTGATTTTGGTGGAATTTCCATAGAGTTTTAGACAAAGATCTGAAGAAACCTATGAAAAATTAGTAAATGGACTGTTAGTGGCTTATTTGTGACCCTAGTTCAGTCATATATAGATTGTTAGAGGTATGATAAGAGGAGTAGTTCATATTTTTTCATAGATTAGACAACAAATTAGATCAAATTGTCGATACACAAGAACAGTGATCTTGAGAGGACTCAAACCATTGTTAGGTGGCAGATTTGAAGAGCCCTAGATGAAGACAATATTATGGGCCCTAGATCAGTAAAAGGAATTGATTGTGGTTGGGCAGATTGATGGTAGTCCAAGTACAGTTGGAGGGTTGTTAGGTTATTGTCAAAGAAGAGCCCCGACTCTTGTTCTGGTGAAGGACAAAAAAATTGGTAGAAGGTTAGGTGTATAGGGCCTAAGGATGTTCAGACTTTGAAGGACTAAAGTAGCAGTCAAGTGGGCCAACCAAATAGCCCTAGTTCACTATATTGTAGAGGATTGATTTAGAGAGAAGAAGGGCAGCCTCCATAGCCCTGGACTTCTCATCTTGGAGCTGTAGTATGGAAAAAGTGGGCATACCAAAGAGTTGTTCACAAATGGAATTATGAACAACTTGTTACCACTCAAACTAGTAGTGGACCTAAAAGGGGTTCCTAAGAGGGAAATTTCCAGGACAAGGGAAATGATGGAGGCTTAGCCCATTGTCACCACAACTAAGGCTCCTTGCTCTTCACGGACTTTCACTGATGGGTGGAGTCCCGGTAGTTTAGGAAGTCAATTGTAGAGTATAGGTCAATGAATAGGTGAGAAGTGACCCTCGAAACCATTTCCCTAAGATAAAATAAAGAGTGGGACTTGCTTTCCTTTTAAGCAAGGGAATTTATCTTCTAGGGAGAGAGGAGGGGGATTGAAGGGATGAGGGAGAAAAAAAAGACTTATGAAGGAAGTTCTCAATCCCTAAAATCCTTTGGGAACTTGGATTCCCAAATGGTCCTTGATGAAAGGCCTTTGACACCAAATGGGACCACACTTCGCCAAGTGGACCCAGCCCAGGTTTGGGGATGGAATTTAGCAACCAATGATGTTCCTATCTTGGAAAAGGTGGGGGAAAGGATCAGACAAGAGTTTTTACTTCGATAGGTCAAATTGATCCTACTAGGTTCTATCCTTGGGAACACCTAGGTAAAACTTGATCCTAGAGCTAGGGCTTGAGGTATCCGGAGATTCCACCATCAGAATTGGCCCAAGTTCTGAGGAGAGTGAGGGCACCCAACAACGCAGCTGCCTCTAGGATATAGAATTTTTCCTCTAGCTAGATTCCTAGGAAATTTTTTCCCTAGGTGACCTAATGGGGCTAGACCTAGGGAATGTGAAAATTTCTTAATCTAAGAAACCCTACTGCAGCATCTTGATTTACCTCTCCTACTTGAATTAAGTTACAATTTAATTTCTGAAATATTCAATAAATTAGCGAAGTAAATAGTAAATACAACTAGCAACCGACACATACAGATCAAATATTGAATAACATGCTCATAGAAAAAGTGACACACGAATTTTCTAGACAACTGTCTCTGGAAAAAACCCAATGCAGGAAAACCAATGCAACTAGCTCTGGAGGGTTTTCATTATTATGCATAATCTAAGTACAACAATCTTGGGCACCAAAACTGGTTCACCAAACAGAGAAATAAAAATGGCAATAATACGCTGCTCTGAATCCCTCTATGTCAGCCTAGCTGGCCTGTTTTGGCCTCTGTGTTGCTTAGTAAGGGCCTACGTCATACCTGAAGGGCTTACACTACCCCTGTGCTACCCTGACTGGGCCTGCATCAGCCTTGCGTGGCTCCTGCTGCCTCTGCCCTGCCCCTGGTGGGCTTTGGCTGGACTGAGTGGCTCCTGCTACCCCTGCTGCTCTGGCTGGCTAGAATGCTTATGCAGAAAAATCATAGGTAGGAAATAAAGCACTGGCCAAAGGTAACGCATAACAGTCAGAAAATTTGAATAAATGAAATGAAAATAGATCAATGTCCACAAATAACTGAAATAGCTCAATGGGACCAGAGAGTAAAAGCTTTGACAACAACAATAAGTGCTTATAGCATCAGCTAAGAGAATAGAGGAGACTAGTTCACGAGGTTAAAATGTTGTATAATTGTTGGCACAGGAAAACTGTAGAATTGTTAGAGTAAATCTTCGCAGATACCATTAGTTGGCGATCATCGATTATCATTTTATTTCATCAAATACCCTGATGAATGGGCCTTAAAAGCTATTTGCGTAGACAAACGCCACAGAAGCTGTGTTATGGAAAACTATTCACACTATATTGAAGAAAACACCTACCAAATAAGGATGACATTTCAAATGGGGCAAGAAACAATAAAGAGATAAACATCGAAAAAGTTAAAATGCTAGGGCAACAGGAAAGCAACTAGGCAGCATGGTAGAAAGCACAACAAAGAAAATTATAAAAATGGAAAACCCTACAAATTAGCACCCATCCTAACATCACCACAATTTTTTCTTTAACTCTAAATCTCCAAATTCATAAATTATATTATGTATTCAAACCTGATCCTATTTGTTAGCCATTCTGAAGATAAGGCTGAGAACTTACTACAGAACCATCACCTACATGTAGTGATCTTATTCTGTGACCAGACAACCTACTTTCGTGAAGACACGGAAAGTTAAACACTCTCTGCCAAGATTTTCCATACAACCTTGGTTGAGCAACCACATATATATCACCAATTTTTTCTCTTAAGATTTGTAACTTAGAAGAGCTTTGTCTAACCACCTCCGGGTTGCTCCCAGAGTCACCCAGGCAAGCCCTCTCGGCATCATCCTCTTTCTGTAGTACCTAATTAGTAATTTAATTAACCATAACAATTTCTTGATCATGCAGGTATTTCAAATATATTTCCAATAAGCATAAAGCTTTCATGTTAAACAATCAGGTCAAAAGACTTTAGACTGCGATGCAAAAAATACAAAGAAACCTCACCAACACTCAAAGGACAAACAAAGTCAAACCTCTACAAAGTATAAATAGATATCTGATAAACTTCATTCCACCACAAAAATGTGCTTAACTAAAGAAAATTCTAATTACTGTGCTTTCAAGACAAAGCTTTCAAGGGCAGTGATGTTATAAACATACCCCAACACCTCGTGAACAATCAATGTGTATAATTATACCATCATAAGGCTCATTTTAAACATCATTATTATCATTTTATAAATCATTTTCATCAAATCAACAAGAAGCAAGCAGCAATTGCACTCAGTTCCACTGAAGCAAAGTATATGGAAGTTTCATATACTTATTGTGAAGCTATCTAGATTTGCAACTTGATTGTAGAGTCAACCAATCAGTTGTTGAAGCCCAATATTGTCTCTTGTGAGAATCAAAGTTACATCAAGCTCTATGAAAATCCAATGTGTCATGACCATTTCAAACACATTGATATTCAATACAATTTCCTAAGATTCCATGTTCATTAGGGAGTTGGTAGTGTTGGACCACATTCTGACAAAGTTGCATATGGTTAATAGTTTGACAAAGCTCCTAACAAAGGGGAAGTTTGACAATTTGGGGGATAATCTTGGGTTATTGGTCACTCCCTCCTTAGCACATCCGAAACTCACTAACACTTCCTGTCACAAACTCTTATTCATTCATTTTTAAATATAGTTTTATCTGGTCTGTTATGATGAACTGTCTAGTGGAATATCCATGATAGTTTATGAATCACCCCAACATCTATCCTTTATGCAAGTCATATGATGATATTTCTTCACACTTGTTTATCTCTAGTTGTCCAAACACAGTGCAGGTCATCACCACCACCCTTGCAAAATTCAACATGATAGGCTCGTGGTCCTATCTAAGCTTGGAAGAAAATTTCAAAACTTAGTTACACAACATGATGTAATATTATTATAAAGGTTTCCCATGCATTCTAATCAACAATATCTAGTGGGATTGGAACAACAACACATTTTGTCCACGAGAAATATCCATGATATTTTATGAATCAGCCCTTATTTATCTCTTGTCCCAACACGGTGCAGGTCATCACCACCACCCTTGAAAATTTGAACATGATAGGCTCGTGGTCCTATCTAAGCTTGGAAGAAAATTTCAAAACTTAGTTACACAACATCATGGAAGATTTTTTAAAAAAGTTTCCCATGCATTCTAATCAGCAATATCTAGTGGGATTGGAACAACAACACATTTTGTTCATGAAAAATATCCATGATAGTTTATGAATCACCCCAACATCTATCCTTTATGAAAGTCATATGATGATATTTCTTCACACTTATTTATCTCTTGTCCCAACATAGTGCAGGTCGTCACCAGTACCACCCTTGCAAAATTGAACATGATAGGCTCATGGTCCTATCTAAGCTTGGTTGAAAATTTCAAAACTTAGTTACACAACATCATGGAAGATTTATTAAAAAGGTTTCCCATGCATTCTAATCAAAAATATCTGGTGGGACTGGAACAACAACACATTTTGTTCACGAGAAATATCCATGATAGTTTACGAATCACCCCAACATCTATCCTTTATGCAAGTCATATGATGATATTTCTTCACACTTATTTATCTCTTGTCCCAACACAGTGTAGGTCATCACCACCAACCTTGCAAAATTGAACATGACAGGCTTGTTGTCCTATCTAAGCTTGGAAGAAAATTTCAAAACTTAGCTGCTCAACATCATGGAAGATTATTCTAAAGGTGTCCCATGCATTCTAATCAGCAATATCTTGTGGGATTGGAACAAAAACACATTTTTTTCACAAGAAATTCTAACAAAGATCACAATTAAATTGATAAAAAATAGTGTTTGGAAGACAAGATTCATCCTAAACCACAAAATAATGGATTTTGGTAATTCCTCCACTCCCTCTTAGATGCCCTTGTAACTTATTTGATGGTGTTGCACAAGTTATCCCACCTAGCTGCAAAGTGGGTGTGGTACTCTTCCTCTCCCAGTCTTATAGCGAGAAAGTAAGACATACCCAAAGTTAATGCTCCAACAACTGAGTTGATTCCACTGCTCTTTGTACCCTTCTGGAAATTTCATCCATCAAAAGAGTCAAATCCCTATAGATCATGGGGGATTCAAAAATCATGATCAATTGGGTCAATAATTCATGATAGAAAACATCTACCTGCACCCCATCCTACAAGATATCATAGATTCCCCCAACTCTTTGGACTAGCTATCTTTCAAACACATTATGAAGGAGATAAATACCACAACATACAAGCTTTCAAAAGAATCTCTCAAATTTCCCATCGATACCTTTGTGGTATCAGAATTCATCGATAGGATGGAGTATGACCAAATGATTATTCATGTCTAAGCTCGAAAAACAAGCCAATCTAGATTGATGCATGCACATTCCAATCATGAAAATTAATTTCTACATCTTCTCAATAGAAAAAACAAGTAATATTTTTTCTCTGTTCACTTTACAACATAAACACCAATTTCACCCATATTATTAGGATAAGTTGAATGATATGACCGAAAAGGTGGGAGGAGTATTTTGTAGTGTATTGAACAGGATGGGGGGACACACATGTAGCATGGATGGGTAGAAGTGGGATGTCAAAGCATGGTTTACTAAGATCTATAATCCAGGCATTAGAGAATGAGAAGGGGGATTAAGACCTAATGTCATAGGGGCTAGGGGGCCTAGAGGGAAGGTAACAAGAGAAATTGAAAGGGGAACCCCTCATAGTGGTGATAAGGGCATTAGGGGCCCCATTATCACAACCAATAAGTCACTAACCCAAAACCATTAAATTCCCTATCCCTTAACCCTGAAGCCATACTCCCTTAACCCCTACACTCATACCTCATAAGCCACCGAACCCTTGACGCATTAAACCTTAAGCTATTAACTCATAACCTAGAATCCATGAACCCCCTAAGCACTAACCCCTTATTCTCTTAACCCGTGACACTTAAACCTTAATCCATAACCCCCAAACACCTTAAAACCTAACCCCTTAGCCCCTAACACCTAAATCCCTTAATTATTAAGCCCTTAACCCCTAAATCCCTTTCCCCCCAAGCCCTTGGCCCTTAAATCTTAACTCTTGAAGCCCTTAACCACTTAGTATCTAAGGCAAAACACAACACCTCAAACCAACAAAATAACCTCTTAGGAAAATCCTTCCCTCTAACTAAGAATATTGGTACCATTTGATTTTTAGAGAACTGGGTATTGGTCTCGAGGGTGTGCGTTTGTGGGTAATGCGCTTATAACATGTATACCAAATGTAGAACAGCTGGATAATTTGAAAAACCTCGATAATAATTGCTCACAGTATCTACTCTTCATGTTGACATGGAGCTTGTAGTGTTCTCCCACATAAGGAGTTGACAATGAATAAATCACTCATAATGACACAACCTATTCAATCCTAATGAACAAGGAGCTAACCCTTGATAGAAATATTTTGTTTGCTAAAAAACCACAATTGTGTCAATGTATAATACTATACATAAGAGAAAATAAAATGATATTATCCACATCAATTCTTGAAATAGCCTCACATTTGCCACGAGTGGTGAGCCAAGGGGTGAATGTAGGGCACTATTAAAGTTACATCATGTTTAAATTCCTTTTACATCACGAGATTGTTCTCCATTAGGGTTGATGCACCATCACAAGGGAGCATGACACCTTTTTGTGGGGGAGTGATTAAAGTTGTAACACAATTCAGGTGACATACACCTCCAATGTAAATGACATCATTATACGTTTGTGCCAATTTGGTAAAGAGGTTATTTATAAACAATAAATTTAGTACTTGGACTTCATATTTTCATGGCCTTGACTCTAAGATGGATTTGTACTAGGAACACTTCATGCAAATAAGAGGGGGCCTTAATTTTGAACCCTCATACACACAAGAGCACTAGATGTTGCCCTTGAGATCCCCCATGGTGGTTTCAAAGTGGGTTTACATTAGTGTCTAGTTGAAACCAATGACATCATTATATTCCTCTTCTCAATAACATCTTCTAGCTTTGCCATATACACAACATTGAGTTAGAGGATCACCTCATCTAATGATCTTACAATTACAAGTTGTAAAAGTTCACCTGCTAAAATAATACTAAATTTGAGAAATTTTAAGTGACCGAACTAAAAATGACTAACTTAAACGGCTAAGAAAGTCATAATACATTGCATGTATTTCTCTGATCTCTAGGACGAAAGGGAAACCAAACTCAAAGCTAGACAACGTACATACATTGAAGATGGATTCAATTTTGGAAACTATCATTTAAAAAGAGGCTAGCTCTGCCCCAAAATGACAGTCCCTCCTCCAATACCTTGCCACAACTTCCATAGTTGTCAATTTTTACAATAATAGAACCTCTAAGTACAAGCTTACCATATACTTAGAACTTAGGTTGGAATTTATTTGATTCTTGAACTCTTTAGATGATGACTAAATATCATTAAATATATAGATTGAAGCATTTGCTTGTAGTTATTGATGAACTTGTTAACCATCCATAGAGGAATACTTCCCTTAGACATGTACTTGATTTTGTCCACAATGAAAGAATCCTACTATGTTTTTGGTATATTTGAAAGGACTACATCTTTAAAGTAATAAAGATTTAATTATTAATGTTTGAAAATCCTTTAAGAGGTGGAGACAATCAAATTCACATAAGAGGAGGTATTCCCTTTGTTTAGCGAACCTCCATGGAGAGAAAGCAATAAATGCAAGATTAACATATTGTTTATGTGATAATTAGGGAATGTATATCCATTCTCTCAAATATTAGTCTTAGATAATGAGAAA
The DNA here is from genome assembly GCA_034641835.2 of Pinus albicaulis. Classification (NCBI taxonomy): domain Eukaryota; kingdom Viridiplantae; phylum Streptophyta; class Pinopsida; order Pinales; family Pinaceae; genus Pinus; species Pinus albicaulis. The sequence goes on from CM076574.1 coordinate 1,384,939,954, forward strand.
GAATCTCCAGTTTATTCTAAATAATCCTTAACGCTATTTATAGAATACCTTCTGACCATCACAATCACAATAGTCATTTTTTTAAGAAAAAAACTACAACAAAACTTTAAATATGAAAATAAATAACCTCCATACATGAAGGTGAAAACATATTTAAAACAAATTTAAAATAAATTAGAATATAATATAGAAAAATTAACAAAAATCTTGATACAACATTAATTTAAATAATTTTCTTTAACACAAATATATTATTAAAAACTACACATTAATATTAATAAATAAATAATTTATATAAAACCCCACTTTAATAATGAATAATTACTTAATTTATAATTGATTTATATATCGATTCAATGTGAGTCAAAGAAAGAAAGGAGACAAGCCATTATAATTATCCCACCCAATCGCTTAGTTTCATTCCTTTGCCCTCTTGTTACATTTATTTTTCCAAATTAAAAAAATATTAAACTATTCCAAATTCTTTGAAATCCTCTTTGTATTTTGTCGCTATTGCGTTATCCCTCTCCCTGCCCTGAAACGAGCTCATGCACTGAAACGAGCACACGCACTGAAACGAGCTCAGGAGCTCGCTTTTGTACAATCCTGGTTTGCAATCACTCTGAAATAAATCCCCGAGCCCCCAGATCCCTTCCTGCACGGCTTCCAATAGATCATTTATGCACGACTTCCAACAGATCATTTGTGTTTCTTCACCGAGTTCAGAAAAGGTATTTTTCTGCAAGAGAATGCTTAAATTGCAAAATCCCATAATTTTTTTTGGTGGCTGTCACGAATCTTGTATGCTCTGTCTTGGAGAAAATTCATTAAATAAGCCACTGTATTCTCTGAACTAAATTTTTCGAAATAGGTCTTGCTCAAAACACTGTTTTAAGCAGCAGAATTAGAGAAAAAAAAAAGTTGATTAAAGTATCTACAATGGTTTTTTGGTTCTCTCAATTCAATTATTCTAAGATTTCAATGGAAAATTTTAACCCCATTTTGGCTTATAGAAAATATTTCATAAGCTAAGGCTCTCTATAAATGGACTAGAGGAGGTTGTGCTCAAAAATTTGTTTAAAAAAACGACAGAGTTTGTGAATAAATTCATTGAGTTAAAGGATGGGGATTCTGATACATTTCGAGTAGTTTGATTGAATGATTTCTCTTTCTGTTCTGCACATTTCAAAGTCTTGGGAGAATGGACATTGATTATTCTGGTATTTGACGGTATTCTATTTGAATTACACAAAGGAAGATAGAAAGTTAGGGCTTTTAGAGGCTGGGCGTACAGAATGCCAAAAACTTTACAGGTTTTTGTGAGATTTTTAAGACTGTCAAATAGGATAGAACATTAGGGCTTTCACTAAGCCAAGAAGGCTAATGTCACATTCTTTACAGATTTACTTAAGAGTTACGAGACTGAACATTTTTGATGTTCAGGTGGTTCATAGATATCTTCAAGTGGTTTCTATTTGTATGGAACAAGCAGTTTCTGTTTGTATGCAACCGAGAATTTGATTCATCAACTGAAATACTATGCTCTAACAGGTTTTCCCTTTCAGATCATCTTTGTGGAATAGAATACAATATTTAATGTTCTTTAGTGTATGGATAAGTCAAAACTAATGGATCAAGAAGCAGATCATCTTTGTGCAATAGAATACAATCTTTAATGTTCTTTAGTGTATGGATAAGTCAAAACTAATGGATCAAGAAGCAGGGACTATAGAAAAAGTTACTAATGGAGGGAAACGTTATCCTTCACAAGATAACAACGTAGAGGTACTTTTTTGCTGTTTTGGCCAGAATAGGCCATCCAAGTAGGCCTTAGAAGTTACAGAGAGAAGCTCTTTGTTTTCTTTTACAATGGCTGAAGTGGAAAATTGTTGCCACATTCTGGGGTCACCTCTGTCCATTATAGAAGGAAGTCTTGTAACCTGCTCCGAGTTGCCAGTTTCTCTCTAAGAAAGTTTGTATGGCAAACCAATGTTCTATTGAAGGTTTAATCATACAAAGGATGCGTAAAATGAAACTCCTTTAGTGAGTCCAAGAAAAAGACCTGGCGAAGAATTGGTGCAAAATGATACCTGTAGAAGAGCCGACAAAGTTCCAAAATTAGAGCCAATTTCGCAATTAAAAATTGCAAACAACCTGGAATCCTATCTTCAGGACGAGATTGTTTGAAGCACCCCAAAAATTCAAGTATGTTGCTACTTTGCTACCTTTCTATAGACTGGAATTATTTCTTTTATTGTTGTAATATCAGTTATATAGTCTTGGTTCAAACATTTGAAAGATAGACTTGATTTTTCATCCAGTTGATTATGAGACTTTGTACTCAAGGTCATGAGAAAAAAATCCAATACTTTTCAGCTAGTCAAGCAGAAGATCTTGAAAGTTAAATAGTAACTGTCTCTATCTAGTTTCCCACTGTGCAGCGGGCATATCGCTGATTTTAGCAAGCCTTAGCATTTTCCTCTCTAACTGCATAAGGAAGCAAATTTCTGAACTCTTCCCTAACACACATGAAATTCAGATGCAGTTTCGGCAATGGCATTCGCAAATTATAAGAAATTATTGTACAAGAACCTTCTTACAGTCCTTGCTTCTCAATGCCAAGCAGATGCTACAGTGAGAATTTTGTCCAACCATCCTTAGACTTTTAGCTATTGCAGTATGATTGATGGAGCAAAGATTTAACTGTGTCCTTATTTTTTATTTGCTCTTTCCAACCTGGATTGTTTATCTGCTCTTAACAGTTCATTTCCTTGAGAGCACAAGGCTGCCTTATAAGTGCCCATTTTCCCTTCTTTATTACACAAATATCCAAAACAACCTTGTTACCTTGCATCTATTCTTTGACTCCTTCATTCTTCCATTGATCCTCTAGATGATAATATGGAGTTTAATCATAAAAACAAGACAAGATACACTGCTCATATTCCAGACAGGATTTCTTCATTTCTACATGTGCTAGAACCCAGTTGAATTTTCCTTCTTGTGACAAATACAAAATGATACACCGCTCATATTCCAGACATGATTTCTCCATTTCTACATATGCCAAAACCCAGTTGAATTTTCCTTCCTCTTATCATCTTGATTCTTGCTTAGCTTAGTCCAACTTCTTACTTTGGAAGTTTACAAAAAAGTTACAGAATCCATAACATCTTGTGTACCTGAGTGGTGCATTTCCAAAATCAACAGGTGAAGTCCAATTTCCCAGCGTCCAAATTCCTTCAATTCACTATTGATACAAAACAGAAATTATATCTAGCTGCTGACATTCTCACTTAAACCTTTAACAAGATTCCCAGGAATTACATATATCCTTTAGTGTTTCTAGTCATCAGAATTTAAGGAGCCAGTTTAGAAAATCTCACACATAGAGGGAAATCAACAAGAACATTCTTCAAGAGATTAAAGCCAGACTCTCCTTAAAAATTACATCTCTATCATTCCTACTAATAAAAATATGAGTCGATTAGGCTTGTACTAGTGCAATAAGAACATATACCATGCTAGGGACTAATGTTTTATTCTTATTTGGCACAAAAGTGACCAGGTTTATCGCCATTGCTAGCTTCCAACATGAGTGGTTCCCTCTGGTGATTTCTCACCGTCAACATTTAGCCTACATAGGGCTTGGTCTGGTGGTAAGTTGGACCAATTTCGATGATGGAGACCAAGCTTCTATTCCCTATAGGCATAGAAGTTTACTAGGACTATCTTGATTGGCTAGCCTGCAACGTTAGTGGCACCCTTAAGAGGGCTTTTGGACATGAACATGAGGTGCAAGAAAAAATGATCTACTAATAAGGGGGAGTGCATATGATGACTTGGGTTCAAACCCTGACAAGTGCACTCCATTGTGTTACTAAAGGCCCATGATGAGGCCAAGAGGAAAATACAAAATTCAAGTCCAAATGGATTTTATATGGGCATAGAAACCCCTCAAATGCGGCAACTTAGCCAATGTTCCACTGTGTTTGATAGTGCTCTTCCCCATGTTATAGTGGGGAAGTGTTTCCCCTGCTTTTGACCAAAAATAAAATAACAACCTAGAGAAGATATTAAAGCCAGACCATCCTTAAAAATCACGTCTCTATCGTTCCTACTAATAAAAATATGAGTTGATTAGGCTTGTTCTAGTGTAATTTAAGAACATATACCATGCTAGGGACTAATGCTTTATTCCTATTTGGTTGACCAGGTTTATCCCCATTGACTAGCTTCCAACATCAGTGGCTCCCTTTGGTGATTTCTCACCATCAATATTTAGCCTACATAGGGCTTGGTCTAGTGGTAAGTTGGACCAATTTCGATGCTGGAGACCAAGCTTCTATTCCCTATAGGCATAGAAGTTGACTAGGATTATCTTGATTGGCTAGCCTGCAACATTAGTGCCACCTGTTGTGGCCTTGTAATTTATAAGATTGGAAAGAATAAACGACAAAGGACAACATAAAACCGCTTTTGAGTACAGAACCTATCCTTCCTAGACTCAGATAGGGTTCTCTCTGTTTTTATGATTTAGCTTGATGGTTATAAAGGCTGATATTAGGCTAGTTATAGAAATTATGAGGGTTATTTCTTTTGATTGATTATGTGGTTGGACATATAGAGCTATGAAACTTAATCCATTGGGCTATGGAATCATAAAAGGTTGAATTGTGCATCAAATTTTCAAGGGCATTCACAGGGCAAGCTAACTATGCAGACTGGATCTTACTGGCAGTGTGAATATGAGATGGAAGAAAACAATGAGTTCGGTAATAGGTAAAGAGCAGTTAAGAATTATTTAACTATACTTGAGAAGAAAACATTAAGATAGTAAACACAGACAAAATTAAGGTGCTCTCTTAGCAAATCTTAATCTAAATTTTCTGTTTCATAATTAGACAAATTGATGCTCAGCATGAAAGGCAGAGAAAAACATTAACACAGAAGAAACATCACCATTAACATATCTCAATAATCCTGTGAACGGTCTCTTATTATTGATGCCCCAACAAAAACTATAGTGCTCCAATACAATGATCTTTGCAACGCAGAGTCTAACAAGGTCCAACCCTTGATAATGAAAATACAAGCAGTATTTAACTAAAACTATGCTGGTTGCCCTAATCTACTTCGGCAATCTTCATTAACTACAATTTAATTAGAATTTGACAAATATGGCCATGCAAGGCCCGAACAAAAAATATCTCTTTCAAAACCGACTATAACATTAACTTTGGCAGCTCTTCGTAAATCAAAAAGGTATGCTGAAAGTGGCTGCGGTGGTCACGAAGAGGCAACACTGGGTGGCTCTGACATCTGGCTTTGCCATTCAGACCACCTTTGCTGGATCATTAGTTCTAATGCGGCGCTGGCTACCATGTGTAGCCTCGAATATCTCTGTCCAATATTTTCCATCGGTCACCAATTTTTGCATCTACATCATTAATTTCTTTTCCTAGCTTGTGAAGCATAGCATCGATCCTATTTATCAAAGAAGACGAAACGTTGCTTCCTATAGAAACTTTAGTCACATGACACTTTGCATCCTTTGATAGCTAGACACAGAGAATCCTTCACCCCTGTTAGGAAACGCTGAATTGGTGGCTTCAGATTGCTGTTTACGCTCAGTCACACTGTCTGAAGGAAGAGATTGTGTTGCCTTCTGTGGTATCTCAAATATACCCTTTACAAAACAACCAATTCCTCCTGCTATCATAATTTCTCCATGTGGCCCTCAATTATATCATGTAACACCTGTGTTGGAGTTCGCTTGGCCTTTTTTCCACGGTATGACATTTGTTGCTGCTTGTAATCTCATACTTTAGCTAATTATTCTTCTCTTGTTTTCTCCCTCTTTGTCCCCTGATAGGAAGAACGTTGCCATATAAGGCCATCCTGCTCAAGTATGGGTTTATAATCGAAACGCCTTTTCCGCTCCTCTGTAGCCTTCCTCACGACATTTTCATGCTCAGCTAATAGCTGAAAGCATTTCATAATCGCAGGAAGCTTTGCCTCTTGGACAAGGCAATTAAGACCTCTGCATGACAAATGATGAACTCAACAACATCCAAACCGAATCAATAGCAAAACACTGGCCATACACATTCTCCATATTTTCCACTACAACATATTCTCCTTGTGAAAGCTTAAACTTTTGAAAGTGCATCATATCCCATTTCAGGGATAGACTCAAAACAGACATCAATATTCAGAACAGGTGGACCAACAGTCTTGATCGTTGAAATAACATTTGGAAGAAAAAGAAAACTTCCCATAAAATTTTCTGTCAAACCATAGTCCTGTACAACATGGAAACATGTCACTACTCGTAGAAACTCTTCCACATGTCTTGCAAGTGGAGCTGCTCTTGATGACATTACACAGACATGTTCTCCCAGACCTTGTTTAATCTTGCTAAAGACAACTTGATCAAAAAGTGGAGATGCTTTTTCATGTTTCAACCCTTTGCGCATATTATTAAGCTTGTATTTGTATGCAAATTCAAACACCTTTCTATTCGGAAATCCTCCAACGACAATCTTCTGGTTTAAACCTGAATATATGTGATCAAAAAACACGTGGGACACCACATAAGACAGTTGGTTTTAGTTCTGCAATATCCTCCACCAAAAGCTTCACATCCCCGCGCCAAAAGCCTATTGAAGCACTTTTTGATATGAAAAATTCCTCTGTCACTCGATAAAATATATGTACTAGAGGAAGAAACGAGAAATGAACATCCTTCTCTGTGAGCTCTTCATTCTGACATTTAAGAAAATAAGAAATTTCGGTCACCATAGAAACAATGTTTTCATTTGTGATCAATATGCCTTTAGGTTCACCAGTTGTGCCATTAGTGTACATTATCGTGCAAATATCGCTCTTTTTGGGTAATGATAGTTCAAACCTCCTTTCCTTTCCTTTCCTAGCAAAAAAAATTCGTTCCAAGTATATACTTTGAGCATTTGTTTTACGAAAACCCAAAACCGGTTTTCGGAGAGCCCAACAAATGGTAAGCCGTATTGTGATGGGGGGGGGGACATATCCTTCGCTTGCCACGTGGTTAATGGCTGGGTTTGAAAAGTACCCATTTCGAACCCCCCCTCCTCCATTAAAATTCGAAACACTGATGGGGTCTGAAATCAACTTGAACCGTCAATCTAAACCAATGGTTATCCTTCATAAGTTGAACATGCGTGAGGTTTAGCATAATATCGCCATAAGCTCCACTTCCATAGTGTTATAGTTCTTAGCTCTTAAATCTCCTTCTACCAGACCATCCTCTGTCGAAACACCAATACGCATAGCCTTACTTGCATCAGGTTCATCTTGGGATTATCTTCCTCCACTTTAGGAGATCTCTACTCATTTTTAATAATAGATTCTGAATTGACAAAACATTCAGCCATTTCATTGTTTATATTGCTTTTAGACACACCTGTCGCTGTTGATATAGTGTGGGGAAAAGACTTGTTTTCATATTTATAACATTGAACCACCAACTCAATCATTTGAGAATCTTCATAGCTTCTATGTATATGCTCAATAGAATCTTTACTGAGGCTTATTATTTCATTGTTTTTTTTTTGCTGATTCAATGTTTTGCAATGTCATATCTCTGAAACATGGGTAGTCATCGGTTGTCACTCTCACTATCTCCCTGATTTCTCTGTTACTAATTGATAGCTCTCCACTAGCTTTATTTGACGAGCAATAATGTCAGCACATCTTGGAAGAAGTTCAACTGGCTGCCCTCCAAGGATCACAATATATTCAATAGCAAGTCTGGCCTCTTCTAAAGCATGAATCTCTTCTCGGGAAGATCTTCTCTTGGCTGCTCCATCTGATATCTCAATATCATTCTTAAGCTTTTTGAATGAACTAAAATAACTTGCACCAAGAGTCTCCAAACCAAGAATAGTACGCATGACCCTTACCATCTCCACCATCATGTTTGTCTTCATCACAAATATGGGTAGATATTGATATTTAGCCACTCCTCGAACCCATGAATTCTCCTTGAGCTTAGAATGTAAAGCAAGAATTGCATCAGCTGCTCCAATGTCATTGTGAATTTAACTACATTCTCTAGGCCCATTACTTCCACTACTTGCTCCAGATCAGCCTCCATGATCTTTTATAAGTATATAAAATAAGTGGTGAATCATCATCCTTCCGAAATTGCTCATAACTACCTTTCAACCCAAAAATATCATCATCACCACTCTCATTACCAACCTCAAAAACACCATCGGACTCTAAACATGTCAAAGTGCTCCTAAAATGGCTTCCAATGCCTGGTTCTATTGTGGCAGGACTTCCATCTGTCACTACCTTCATAACCATCTGGCGGACCTCAAATGATGGAGATTTTCCTATTCACAACATATCATGGAAATTTTATATGAAGTTTGAACAGGCCAAGATAGATACTTGATTAATTATTTATGTTTTTGAATTGACATTGCATATTGTATCATACAGCATATTTATCCCCTGGGATGGATATGAAAAAATTTATAGAGCACCTGCTAATATGGCATCCACAGTTGCTTCTAAGTTGTGATGAATACGGCATTCGGTCCTTGATGTCATCTCTACAGCATAAGTAAATGAGGATGGTCCTTTTCTCTCAAGCATAGCCTTCTGAACTCCTCTTCTCTTTGCCTCACCATCTCCAAGGGTAACACTCTGCACACCCTCTACAAGCATCTCTAAAGAAGGATTCTTTATGAGATTTTCAATAGTCATTCCATGTGCAGTTCTAACCAATTGGATTTCACACTGAGAAATAGTACTGGTTACCATTGCTTAAGGCTCTGTTCCAGTTTCATCAATAATAACTGTTTGAGGCATATGATTTTCAACTGCTTCAACCATGACTTTATGTTGCATATCAACATTTGGTACATGCATTCTCCGTGACCGACCAATGCATGCATGAGTGATGTCTCCATCACCAGCTATTTCATTTGATGTATCAACTACCACAGTGCGCTTCTTATCTAGTTCCATATTAGGCTGATTGGATGGGAGAGACATTGATGTTTCTGAAACATCAAACATATTTCCCAATTTCATATCTACTCCCTCACTTATTGCTTCAACACTATCAACTGCAATTTCTTCCACTGTCAAGACACTCTTCTTCTTCATTATCTGAATGTGAATCAAATTCAGCATCAGAGGAAGATGATTTTGCCTCTGATTGAACTTCAAACCCCTCATCGTCAAATGAGTTAAACCTATCAGTTCCATCTTTGTGTTTCCCACTATCATCTGTGCCATCCACAGCTTGAGAAATGCCCTCAAGATTGGGTTCAGTTGCAACATCATTTGTGTCTACACTGGGCTTTGATTTTTTGAGAAATATCTTCTATTTTAACATTGCTTTTGCTTCTTTTCACAAAGGCTTTCCTCAACTGTCTGCATAGAAATTCCACCTCCTTTTGTCCTGTGACAAATACCAGTATACCACCAGGTGGTAACTTCTTATGAATAGATAAGACCTTTTTGTAAGCCTTCCCCAAGTAATCTACCAGCTCTGTCTTTGCTGAGAGATTAATGGTTACGGGAAGTTGCCTTGTAGCCACTTCTACTACAGATGGACTTGAAACAGGAACTACAAAATTTGTGCCCAAAGGAGCACATTCAAAACCCTTAGAAGTGGCACTGGTTTGTGTATCTAGCTTTGTTAACAAGTGGCTAAGGGCTTCATTGTTGTGAGTTTCAATAAGATTCAAGATACTGAGGCAGTATACAACGTAAGTAGCAGGTCCAGGTGGTGGGGCACTAGTTGGTGAAGCCATTTCAAATTTGTCCCATTTTCGCTATTGAATTTGAAAATATGCAGGACAAAGTGTAATTTTAAAATTTATCCCATGCCAACACCACCTTTAATAGGGATTTTGGCTATCAAAAAGAGCTACAAGAAAAAATGGTCTACCAATAAGAGGGATTTCATATGATGACTTGGGTTCAAATCCTGACAAGCACACTCCATTATGTTACTATGGGCCCATGATGAGGCCAACAGGAAAATACAAAATTCTAGTCCAAATGGATTTTATATGGGCATAGAAAACCCTCAAATGCAACAGCTTAGCCAATGGTCCATTGTTTTTGACAATTCTCTTCTCCATGTTATAGTGGGGAAGTGTTTCCCCTGATTTTGACCAAAAACAAAATAACAACATAGAGTGTTCTAATATGTGCACCTCAATGCATTTGATTAATATCAAAGGCGGGTCTTTTTTCCATCTTGGTAACTCCCTCATTATCGCAAAAAGTATTATGCTTATCCTAATGAACTTGCATATCTACAAGTATTTTCCCAATCCAAATTTCTTCACATGCCCATTTTGTTGCTACTCTGTCTTGAGTTTCCTACATTCAACCTTGGAAGTTAGGGGAGAGACAGATCTAGTGGACTATAACCTTGTCCAAGGACTTTGATACCTTTTGCAGGGAAACAAGGATCAAGAGGATGCTAAGAATGGGCTTGTAGAGTAACAAATCCATCATTGAGATAGCTAAAACCATGATCCAGGACATGGATTTACCCATGTGTCTTTAAGCCAAAGCTTGCAACACATTGTCTATATCTTGAACCAATGTCCTCACAGGATCTTGAAGGACAAAACACCAAAGAAATCTTTTGTTGGTGAGAAGCCACAAGTATTACATTTTTGGTTCCTTTTTTTTGTCCAATTTATATTCATATTCATGATGAGAAAAGGACTAATCTTGAACCCTTGAACATAAAGGCGGTCTTTGTTGGATAGAGTAAAATATCCAAGGCCTACATGATCTAAATTAAAGTGAAACTTAAGACATTGGTGAGCAAGGATATGAAGTTTGATGAATATGAATGGTCCTCAAAACCATAGAAACATCCTATAGTGATTAATGCATGCGAAAATGTTGTTCCAGATTCTGTTCTAAAAATGAAAAAGAAATCAAAGTCAGATCAACAAGATTCTAGTCAAGGAACAGAGACCTAATTACTTACTAGTGTAGCCAGGAAGTTAAGATGGCTTACTCAAAAATTGTAGGCTGTACAGGAAAAAGTGGGAGCATCTAAGTCCACGTCTCAGGTGAGTCAACCTAAGAAATTTCCTACTTATGTTGCACTAATGTCTTCTATTCTTCAGACAATGCCCTCCCTTTTTTACTTCAATTTCGTCTTTGAGAAAGGATGTTTTCTTGGTAAATTTTTGTCATTGTATTTCAAGGGGATTTGCTGAGTTGAGGAGATAAATGTGGCACTTGATGAGCAGTGGCTCACAATTGAGGTTGAACTAGCTTTCAACTGAAAACACCTAAGTGTGTTCTTCCAAATGATCATTGAGAAATGTCTTTCAAAGCTGCCGAAAAAAAAACTGGGCACAAATTTGGACTAAAATTGACATCGTTGTTGTGTCCTTGGGATTGATTTCTTTTACATGTAGTTTATAAGTTGCAGATATAAGGATACCATTTTGAGATCATGATGTGCAGATATCCCGAGCTCACATATTTTTGGTGAATGAAATAAGAGGTATTGGTGGTACTAGTGTGAGAAAGAAAGACCATCCTCCTTTATGAATTATTCCTTATAGGTATAACTGTTGTAATGAAGTGAGTTCTAGGTGGGAAGGCTATCTTCAGTAAGCTACAATGGTCCATCAAAGTGTTTTTCTGTTAGTTCTACTGACAGACTTGGCAAGAGATGGCTCAAAATTTTTGCAAGTGATCCACCAAATATATATCATGGAGAATTGTCAACTCAAAATGGCTACGATACAGACTAAGGGATGCATCAGGGATCTGATTTATGATTTTTGGTCGTTTACCTTGTTTTTGTAGCTGATTGGATTGTTGCCTTAAGGAGTTCATGCTAGTAAACTTCCTTGTGGACCCATAAAAGAAATATGTTCATAATCATTTAAATTCCTTTCCTGTAGGTTGTCATATCAAAGGACTTAACCATGGCATGATCAAAGCAACTGTAAAGAAAAGGAAAAGCAAAATTTTCTAAGCTTAATGACTTCTTTCCATTGCTAAGCTAACTAGGACAACCTTGAAATATTTTCAAGGAATTTCTATGATGATGCTAAATTGGTCTTGCAAGGCCTGTCAATGGAAAATTTTACAGCTTGATTTCACAAATGGAAATTTAGGGTGACTAAAATATCTTCTATAAAGTGCAGAGGACCAGTCACTAGAATGCAAAGAATTGTTTTGCTACACTGTTTATCTAAATTGATGGATAGACTCTTAACCAGACTCCTCAAACGATGATGTCATAAAATGATTGAGGGGCTCTTCCAATTCGGCACCATACCCAGCATATTCATGATCATCTTGGATGATATTTAGGCCATTAATGAGATTGGAAAGAGGGCTCTCATATTGGAATCAAATTCAGCATATAAATAGATCTATCTAGGTTTGTACAATAATTCAACTTATCTCAAGGTGGTACAAAAGCCCCTTCAGCTCATCAAAAGAAATTTCTTTCTAATTTGTTTCGTCATTTGAGTGAATGCCAGTGCTTTGTGCCCTACTGATGTTAAATTCTTAACTGTCTGAGTAAAATCACTAACTTCTGCAATTTACCACAGTCAAACTTTATAAGTCGCCTATCAGGAAATAACAACTGCCTTCACACAATAACAGGTCTAAGAGGTTCAAGAAGCACACTGAGCTCTTTGCTAGCATTATCTTATAGGAATCAATGGCTTAGAATACTGAGCTCTTTGCTAGCATTATCTTATAGGATTCAATGGCTGATTTAGTACACCACTAAATTGGTAGAGGTGCTCTTGCAGCTGGAATTGCAAAGACAAAAGAGTCTAAAGTTCAGCAACATTTGACACCACTATGAATGTAATGAAACAAGATCAGTAAGTCTTGATGAAGACTTCAAATAGCATGAGCTTCATCCATTGTGTGAAGATAAGTATATTTATGATACCAAAGCCCTTGAAATAGAATTCGGTATAGGGTGGTGGTCTCACTCTGAAGACAAAGGGTTCACAGCTGCAGCAAAAAAGACACTAGAAATATTTAGTTGTGTAAAGTTTAAACAAGGCCTCTTGTCTTGAAGATTTTTAGTTGAATGCCTTAAAAGCATTGATGACTGTGTTAGCCTTGTCAATATTCGACAAAAAGGTTGTAAGTTCATTCATGCTTGAGAACTATCATACTTATCCAAAACAATTTATGTGCTTGTTATGTATCTAGACTCTACCTACTTTCCTTGTTTATGGTATAACAATTTCGGTTCAGTCCGTTTTGGTGCTTATCCTTCTGTTTATAGGACCTCATATTGTGTCTTGTTGGATAGGGGACGCAGTTGGGATCAATAAACCTAAATGCAGGCTTGTCAGAAGAATCAATAGGGTTGTGTGTTGAAGATATTTTCAATTATCTGTTATCAATAGAGGTGTTAGGCCCCCTTGGTGACCCAACAAATTACATGCTAAATTTTCTTTTTAAATAGGCCCAACTTTTGATAATTTTTGTGAGATGGATGTCCAGCTATATAGTATCAATAACAATAAGATGCAAACTTGGACACTTTATGCAAAGAAGATCAGAATAGTGATCACAAGCCTAAGATCATTGATGTATATCAAGCCATTTGTTCCAGATGGATTGGAAACAATGCTTAGATGACTCCTGGAAGTGCTTGTGACATCATTAGATATTATTCATTCTCAACATAAAAAGTACTAGGAAAATGGAGAATCAAAGATAGGAAGAATGTGGGAGATGTCCTTTCTGATGTTTCTCTTATGAGTTTGGGATTTTTGCCTGTTCTTTGCAGTTGTGTTGAAAAAAATAATGTTGCAAACATATCTTTAGCTGTAATTGATATGCTCTTAAAAGGTTTCCTTGCATCTAATACATGGATTCCTGTTTTTCAAAAACATTTTCCCACAAAGTGTGTAATTAGTCAGCTTCGACATGATAGTTGGAGAGATTCAGCTCTTGTAATCCTGAATTTATGTTTATCTTTAGCATGTGTTAGAGGAGGTGCTGAGATATTGCAGTTTGCTGGGATTTTTTCAAGCTTGTCAACATTTAGTCACTTCCTACGGGATGAACTTTCATCGGGCTTTAGAGATAGAGAGGGTCCATTCTCTGTGTGGTATAAAGATAGACAGTGTGATGGGTTATGGGGTTTAGGGCTAGCAGTTGTAACAACGAGGGTGAATTATATTGGGGAAAATGCTACTGTTGTTTCAGTTCTAGACAATGCATTGCCATTTTAATTTTTATTTTAATTTTCCGAAAAATATTATATCTTGTGTGCATTGTATGTTGCTGACCTTCCAACCGATTCACTTGGTAGGAGAATAACATAACATAAAGACCTTAGACTTCTCTTGTTGCATTACAAGAAATAGAGCATGCCATTACTCTTATGTTCCATCTTGCAAAGAACCGAGTGACATGACTACATGTTATGCAATGTGTAGATTTAGAACTCAGGGAAACTAGTATACATCTATTAGCCTTTATTGTTGGAGGTGGTCTTATCTATACTCAAGATAATACTAGGGAAAGTATGTTTTTGCAATGCCCTCCCATTCAAAAGGAAAATACAGCTACACATGAAAAACCTTAAACAACAAAAATGGATGGTTTGGTGTTTCAACAAGGGGATCTATGGCTAAAAGAAAATGGTGGATAGCCTTGTAATAATTTGCACTTGATCTTGGAACAAAAATTTTGTCATTATTCTTGGTAAAGGGTGAAGCTAAATCAGAAAATATCACTGCTTCCTTTACGAAATACTCAGATTTGGTTTCCTTACAAGTGTTCATAATAAATTTTCTAATTTTGAATTTTTTGTGAAGGCAAGAAAAAGCAACAATTGAAAGAGTAGAGGAAGCTGACAATATCGATCTTGTTCATTTCGTAGAGCTTCCAGTGTCTAAATATAACACATACCCAGTAGGAATGAATATTTAAATATGAAAGTCGTTGGTTTGATGTATTGTTTCTTGGGTCCAGAGGTGTGGCCAAGTACAAGTGAGGTTTTCCTTTGGCATGGAAAGTACATGCTTGAGACCTTGAAAAGATTCCAAATGATTGATTGTAAATCCATGGTCACCCCAATGATGCCAATTCTAGGTTGCATGCTGACTTGAACTCAGACATGGTAGATCCTTTAATGTATAGACAATTGATTAGATACTTGATGTAACATCAAACTTGATGTATGTTTCATAGTGAACACCTTGATCTAGTTCACAGTTGATCTGAGGCATATTCATAGGGTAGTTGCAAAACATGTTCTTTGATATTTTAAGGGTACAAAACAATATGGTTTGAAATATGAAAGAGATGGTGAGTTGATGCAGCATGGATTTATTGATTTTTATTGTGTAGGAGATGCAAGTGATACGAAGAGTACTTTCTGGTGCTGCTTCAATTTGGGTTTAGAAACAATTTTCTGGTTGACTAAGAAGCAGCGTTTAGTGCGATTGAGTTTAGAAGAGACAGAGTACATTGCAATCAACACTAATAGTTGTAAAGCCATATATGGCTTCACAAGTTGATTGCAGCACTAACATGTGAGATGTTGGAGCCCACTTGGGTCAATTGTGACAATTAAAATTGTGTCGAACTCTATTGATAATCCAATATTCCATGATTGCTCCAAGCACATTAAAATCAGGTATCATTTGTTGGAAACATGTTTTAGAAGGTAGCAATTGATCTAGAGTACATTCAGACAAGTTGCAAATATCTTGACTAAGCCCTTGGCCAAGGGAATTTCGAGATATTCATGGGGAGACTTGGATGGGTGGAGAACAATTTCCTCAATAAGAGGTAGTATTAAAATATTGTACCTTGGATAGTCTTTTATGATCTGGTTGCACATGTGGTACTCCTCGGCACATGTATGAATGAAGTATGAGTGCTTTAGTTGCAGAATTTCGACAGGATGGTGAGGGGCACACTTCCTCTTTCCAAATTCAATAGTATGGCACTTTAATTATGAGGGAGTGATCAATCTTATAGATTGGATTGTTGTTCTGTTCTTAACAATCTATTCTCAGCAATTTGCATGTGTTTTCCATGTAAAATAGGGTGCATGCACTTTGCAAGTGTTAGTTTTAAATTCATTTAAGTAGTTTGCTAATTTTGACCTAGTCTGAAGTCTAGTTAAGAAGGGTGCAAGAAATCTAGCGATAGGGTGTAGATCTCAAGGAGATTTTATCTCTTCCTTGGAGCACACTAATTAAAATCTGTCCATCATGCAGAGATAGGATGCAGATCCCAATGACCTTAAAACATGTACTTGCATATTTTTAAGTTTTGTATTGTCACAATTATTTGACATGGGTCTGTAGTATATACTAGCAAGTTGTACTAGTCACTATTATCAGAATTCTAGGTTGGGTTTGGAATAATGGACAATGCCAAAATGGAAAATATGCAGTAAGAATGTCTACAGGTTTCAATCTCCACCTATTGGTATGAATGTATGCAGGTTCGAAACTTTACCTTTCTTATTCCATTACACTTCCCTAACATTGTGCTGAGATAAAAACTTGTACAAAGTTTTGTATCACGTTTAATTTGTTGAAAAATACAGAAGAAAACTGGAGCTTAGCTGCTGAATGTCCATATCTAGATATGAATCTGACCTATCCATGCAAAAATTAGAATCGTATGCCATTGGTGTTCACGTCTTCTCCTTTTCCCCATCTTAGTTTTCTTTAGTTCTGCTATATGAAATTGATGGTAATACCAGGTAAGGATGGACTTTGTAATGCTTTTTCTTTTTTTGGAAAACATGTCCTATATTTGTAGAAATTATTCAAAAACAGTAGAGAAAAAAGTGGAGATCATAAACTCTTATCAAAATATAAGAGCCTATAAAAATAAACAATGGGATCCAAACATTGGGCATCTTTTATCAGTAGTGTCTTTGGCCAAACGCTGATGGTATACCTTATCCCTCCACAGAACATAAGCATAGAATGAGCTATCCTCATGGTGAAAAACATAAATCTTCCATAGATTGAATAATGCCAAACTCTGTAAGGACTGCCATATCCTAAAGAGGGCAATACGAACTAGAGATTGACAATCTCCAAAAGATGTAAAACACCAATGAACCTTTCCTTGAAGCAAAACTGAACATTGATCATCTATATGTATCTAGTAGTGTTTGAAAAAATAACGCTCACAAAAGATAGGTAGGACACTGGTCATCAGAAAGGATGGTGGAGAGGGAGGCATTCCATAGATTCCATGGGATGTGTCTTCCTTGTGGCCAAGTAGTGTGGTGTTTAGGGGGTTCACTGTCTTGGGAGGGCTTGTATCTACATCTTCTATGATTAGCGCAGGATTAGACATTGGAATCTTATCAAGAGAAAGAACAGTTGCAATTGAATTAATAATAGTGAAATATGAACTTTTGTAGTTCTACTTAGGTAGCTGCACCAATATTGACAATCAACTGCTCTAGAGATTGAATTCTTTATGGAAGAAATCCAAGATATTTGTGGAAATTTTCAAGCTTATTATGTGAGTCGATGAAATCTTCCCTACCCATTACTCTTATGTGTCATCTTGCAAATAACCAAGTGACATGACTAAATGTTATGCAAGGTTCCTTACCCATTACTCTTATGTGCCATCTTGCAAAGAATCGAGTGACATGACTAAATGTTATGCAAGGTGTAGATTTAGAACTTAGGGAAACTAGCATACGTCTATTAGCCTTTATTGTTGGAGAAGGTCTTATCTATACTCAAGATAATACTAGGGAAAGTATGTTTTTGTGATGCCCTCCCATTCAAAAGGAAAATATAGCTACACAAGAAAAACCTTAAACAACAAAAATGGATGGTTTGGTGTTTCAACTTTCAACAAGGTGATCTATGTTTTGAGAATTTGTAGGGCTGGAGATTAATTCAAATTCTCTTCTTGATAATTACTTGTGAGTTTACTTGAGTTACTTATGTCTTCTCTTGCTTAGCTTATTTAGTTTTTCATGGGAGAGGTTTTTCCCTCACTCTAGGAGCCTAACTTTGTGTCTTTTGTATTTTGGTAATGGATGGTTTGGTGTTTCAACTTTCAACAAGGTGATCTATGTGCTGAGAATTTGTAGGGCTGGAGATTAATTAAAATTATCTTCTTGATAATTACTTGTGAGTTTACTTGAGTTACTTATGTCTTCTCTTGCTTAGCTTATTTAGTCTTTCATCAAGTAAATTACCAAAATACAAAAGACACAAAGTTAGGCTCCTAGAGTGAGGGCAAAACCTCTCCCTCTTGGAGAGGAAAACCCACAAGAAATTCTTCTTATAGATATTCAAATGACAAGTACCATGACCAGGACTTAGACCCTTGACCTATGAATGCTTCCAAGACCTCACCACTGCTTCCAATGCTGATCCTTTATATTTTCATCGTCTTACACTGATCTGCTCCAACATTTAGAGAACTTGGTTTCTACTTCTATTTTCCTTGGTTTAGTCAAGACACTGCTTCTTACTTCATATTCACTTAAAATATATATATTACTTTCTTTTGAATACTAAGAATAGATTTACCTTCCTTTCTTTTACTTTCTCTCTATGCAGATATACAACACTTCAGACTTCAGATGATTAACTTGGCAATTCACGTTTTACCTTCCTTTCTTTTACTTTCTCTCTATGCAGATATACACCATTTCAGACTTCAGATGATTAAATTGGCAATTCATATCATAGTATTTGCACACTTTTTCCGTCCTGATTTGTATATCTCTTCTCTGGATTCTAATTCTTTAAAGGGTGCTAGCTCAATGGAAGAGCACCTGCTTTACAAGCAGGAGGTTGGTGGTTCGATTCCATCGTGCCCTGATATTCATATGGAATGGCGGCGATCAATTTTTGTTGACGAAGCTCTTTTGACCATCACCAATGAGCTTATGGTGACATTTTTCGACCCTCACCAAAATATGAAATGGTGAGGGTCAATGAACGCCACCATATATACGCATCAATAGTGATGACCATGAAAGGTCCGTCACCATAAATCGTTGTTGTTGATATCAAATGGTGAGGGTCACTGTTTGTCATTATAGTCATTATTCATGACAGACCTTGAAGTCACCAATGAACTTATCATGACATTTTTTGACCCTCACCAAATATGAAATGGTGACGGTCAATGAACGTCGCCATATATATGCACCAATAGTGACGGCCATGGAAGGTCCATCATAATAAATCATTGTTGTTCATTTGAAATGGTGACAGTCACTATCCGTCATTATAATCAATATTCGTGACGGACCTTGAATGTCACCACAACACATACTTTTGGTGACACCACCTTTGGTGACGTTCAACTTTTTGGTGACGGAGGCTATTGTCCGTCACCATTGCTCATATGCAATGGTGACGGTCACTATCCGTCATTATAAATCATTATTGGTGACGAACCTTGAATGTCACCACAACACCTATACTTTCGGCGACGCCACCTTTAGTGACGTTCAGTTTTTGGTGACGAAGGCTCTTTTGACCGTCACCAATGAGCTTATGGTGACATTTTTCGCCCCTCACCAATGTCCTTTTTTCTTGTAGTGTATATATATATATATATATATATATATAGTTAAAGGGTCATTTTAGATCTCAAATATCTTTTAGTGTCTATAAATACATTACATCTATTTATAGATAAGATAAATGTACTTTCCTTATCCATTTACACCATCTACAATAGGAAAAAACATATAAAATATGGAATATAATAACTTACATAAATTCTAATAACTAAAAGTCCTAGGCATTCCTCATCATAGGCTAAGTCTTCAAGTCAACCATTCCTAGTATATTTTATTAGTCCATCAAATTACAGGGAACATAGGAATATTAGCAAGCATACTAGGCATGCATATGATAGCTACATATGCATGAACCACATGTATTGCACTAGTATACATAATGGCTAATGTGGAAAATGTCTGAGTTTAGATTGACGAATCGATTATCGAAATAAATTCCTGACTCACCAGAATATAGTAAATATATCAAGTAGCGTCTTGATACATGTAGCACTCTTATATATAAATATATAATAAAGATACTAAAATATAAATTAAAAACTAAATTAAATTTATAAATGAATTAAATTTATTAAATTAATAAATAAGAATTAAATTAAAATATTTAATTAAGTATAAAACTAAATTAAAATATAAACAAGAGTTAAATTAAAATCATTTTAAAAGTATAAATAAAAATTAGATTAAAATCTCAAATAAGGATACGTTAACCTTACAAAAATTCTTGTATACTCAATGTAACCGCCTCTTTATAACCATGGAGAATACATGTGGGTAAGTTGGATCTCCACATGCCGGAAGGAAAAGGAAACAGAAGACCTGGCAGAAGATTGAGACGGTCGTGTGGGAAAGTATAAGGAGAAGAGGTAATGCACAGAGGAGGGGTATTACAGAGACAGGAGAGGAACTTCCAACCGAGCCACAGAGAGATTAAGCTTGATTGTTCTTGGAATTTTGGGCACAGGGGCTAGAGGATTTGTCTTCTGGATTTTGGGACTGTAGAGGTTGACACTATATAGGCTTGGAGGTAAAGGGTGGTTTGGTAAATGCAACAATGGGAATAACCACAATCCAAAACACCTTCAACTGATTCTAGGTATTCTTATACAATTTTAATTTTAAATCCCAATTAATATCTGGTTAAAATTTCACATTATGGCTTTATATTGTTTGGTTAAAATTACACAAGTCGGCGTTTTAGACTCAATGCGACATTAAATTTTAAAAATGAATTCTCTAGTTAAATTTCTGAATTCAGACTCTACACAGGTTTTATTCATTATTGACTTCCTTCACCAAAATAATAATTGTTAATTACCCCGCAATTTGGCCACTATGACTTGATAAGGAGATGATTCAAGTGCTTGAGAACATTAAAAATCTCCCACTTATTGAATAATTCAATTTCATCGTTCATATATGAAAAAAATAAAACAATAATTGTTTGTGAAACCACCTTTGAAGTATCTATACCATGTGAATTTACCCACACCCACAACCTTTCTATGCGAATCATCAATATTTTCATTAAAGTTGCATGCTTCCATATGTAACATTTTTTCTAGACTCGACTATCCTTTGCATCAAAATATATTGAGCATTGATATGCTTTGAGTTTATCATGATAATATGGGACTCTTTGATAATGTCACAACATTTAAACTATCTTAATTTATTTATATGATTTTCTTTTGGATCCATCACATAATTGAGAAAATTTTCGACATGTTTCAAACTATCTAATGTGGTTCATCATCATGACAAAAAAGATGAAGAGATTTTGGTCTGACAAGGATATAAAAAGTGCTAGGTTGAATGCAAGGTAAAGAAGAAAACAAAAATTATTCGTTACAAAATAATAATAAAATAAAAAGTCAAATTAACAAATAAGTCTAATAATAAGAAGATTATAGAATGATTAACTCTTAAGGAAAAAAGGAAGGATCAAATTAAGTAATAAAATTACAAATTAATAATGATATTAAATCTAATAATATACCAAATAATGAATTATGTGTGTGTGTGTGTGAATAAGTAAATGAATGCATTTATAAATTATTCCAACAATTTCTCTGCCACTATCCATCTTCCTTTTATTCAAGGAACCACAAACTAGTTGGCTCGAATTTTGAAGGAAAACAATATCTCCACAAATTTTAAGTTGCTTACCATCATTCAATATTATCTTAGGTTTGTTAAATACTTGATTGACCCCTGTAGCTATAAACAGGTTTACATGATCCCATGTCCATGTGGGAAACCTTGTATAGGTGAGACTGGTTTTTCTTTATCAAACATAGAATTCAAGAGCATGTTGCAGACATCAAGCATAATCATTCAATATCTTCGGATCTTGTTGAATATTCTTCAAACACTAAGTATCAAATTCGTACAGATGATGCTCATACCCTTGATAAAATTTCCCATTATCATCATAGAAAGTTCAGGGAAACCATTGAGCTTGAGAAGCGTGTAGCTGTAATGTTCCCAAATCAGGACAGCTAGCAAGGCATGACTGGAAAATGAATTTTCCAGTAATGGCTACTACAGGATTTAAAACCAGGACCTGGATCCCTTAGAAAAATGTGTCTAAGACCTGAATCCAAGAGGATGCTCCAAATAAATCCTTCTAGAGTGGTTAAATAGATCTCCCACTACTAGATGTCCTCAGAAAGTGCCTGATGAAGGGACTGCAGCAATACATGAACATAAAATGGAGCAACAACGTTATTTTATGAAGTCTGCACATATGAAGATGTAGATATCCATCCAAAGTATAATATAGCAGAAAATGTGTACAATTCTTTGAGGAATCAATCACTAAGGCTGGGCAATGAAAGCCTCAATTAGACATGTACAAGACAATATAGCAACACTGCTATGCAGAAAGGTCATATGACTAAAATAACGCAGTTTATTGGAGACACTGCAACAAAATATATGATAATAGAATGATATGACAATATCAGCTCAAATAAATGAGGGGGAGCAAGCTCTCAACCCTTGAAAACACTAATACAACAAAATACACAATCCTTGGAAGGATTGGCTACAATATACATGAAATTGGCAAATTTGCAGAAATACCAGTTGCTGGACAATAGCTGCAACTCAAAACTGATACAACATTTGTAAGGTCCCACCTTACATACCATCAGTAAGATAGAGAAGTAGATGTCACATAATCACTAATACTCATTCCCACAAAATCCTAAAGAATTAGTCACTGTAAAATTGTTTCCAACAACAAGCCCCCTTTTTTTTTTGAAAGCTTTAGATAATACAAGAAACAACTGTCTTATTCACACTTCAGCAAATTATTAAATTCATTTTTACATTCATACCAAAAACTTGCAGACATAGGAAGCTAAACCTATTAAATAGTTTATTTATAATTTATAGTAACATAAAAACAACAGTAACTAATAATTTTACACTAACAATTTATATGCACAAAAGCTACAGCCATTCAGGACTTTTGACAAACACTTTGCAGACATGCACCCTACACTCATTGAGCCCTTATGACAAACACTTTGCAAGCATGCAATTAAAAGTCATTGAGGCATTTTTTTAAACACTTGGCAATAATGAATTTAAAATTATTATTCAACATATTTATCTCATAAAATTCAGAAATTGAAAATTTAAATATTTCCATCTTAAAACAGGGACTAAATAATCTTAGTCTTTCATCAAATACTCAAAAACAGGCGCACATAACTCACAGCAGCAATCTGCCAAATCGCCTAGATTTCTGATCTGGGTTCGGAAAAGTATTGTTTTGGAATGAAATCAGGGGTTACATGTCCATTAGGCACGGATACCCCCTGATGTTGGGCTGAATCGAATTAAAAATGCCCAGGAATGCGTTTCTTTAAAAAAAACAAAATTTATAGCCTAAATGTTTCATTTATGACTTTTGTCAAACATATGGAATGAAAACTTACAACTACACCTCTACATGAGGAAACACAACCCAGAGTTATGCTACTACTATATGCTCATTGAAATCACATATTTCTAAATCCACCATATGAGTTCTTGAAACATTTTACCACCCACAAGCTAATTCATTTGACATGATTGACAAGCTTTTTGCACCAATTGCTACAATTTAACAAACACATGGAAGCCCTGAATGCTACAGCCATTAAGGATTTCTGTCAAAATTCTGATAGTACTATTACAACAACTTGAATAACAAAAAATTGAAGAATATGAAACATAAGCCATAACTGAAATTTATCTCCAACTTACCTCAAGCATTTGATCTTCCAAACTATACTTTAGTTGCCATTATTTTTGCATTTTCTTTTAAGGGTTGATTCTGTAATTCCTCCAAGCATATTTGGGTACATGTCCATTTTCTTACTTCTGATGTAAGCTGCAAGTTATCACTTATTCGTGCATAAATAAATTTATAACATTACTCATTCACAGATTTTGTCAAACACTTTGCAAACTATCCTAAAACCATTTATAAAACATGCATCTATTAATTACTTGAAACAGAACCATAAATCGTGAAATACTTACCCAAGTCCTTTGGAATTTATTTATTGAAATTACCTTCAACAATATTTGGCTTGCCTTTCTCAAATGCTACAATACCAAGATTAGTACCATAAACTATACCAATAATAACTCCAATATTGAGATCTAAACATCCATACATATAGATTGATCTAGTATCAATTTTTAACTAATCAATAATATCTTAGATAACATAAGCCTAAACCAAAATTAGATGCTTACAACAATTTAAATGTCTACCTTTTATTTTATGCTAAATCTATACTATAATTTTAGGACAATGGAAATTATACCTGAAGAGATATTCAGCTCCAGTCGTTGAGAATATGATCCGCCTTGATCCCTTAACCAACTCATTTGAACCATCCGGTTTTCCACCCAACCATATCCAGGGAGAACTCCTCCCCCTGGAACCCCCGAGCTGTAAAAGCTCACAACCAGTACCAAAATACAGCAATAGAGAGAGAGATGCAAGGAAAACTAATGAAGATAGTTTTCACTTCCTCTAAATACCACTCATGTTCAACCTGAATAGATACTTAGTAGATTAGTAAGAAATTCAGATTTTTTTGAAAGTAATTGGATACTCTCCATATCTCTCCCTTTCACAATATTCCTCAAGTCTTTTCCACTCTTGGCATTACCCCCTCTCCCCCCAAATGAGAATACATGAGACTCATATATAGGAGGAGCAACCAATTCATGTCATAAAGGAGGATTAATATGCATGCATTGTATTCCCTTTAGAGGAGTGTAACTTATGCCATTAAAGAGAGGTATGCATGCCTTATTTAAGGAGAGTGTAACATATGCATTAAAGTGAGTGTAAGAGGAATATTTTATGACATATTTTTAAGGAGTGTAAGAGGAATATTTTATGACATATATTTAATGAGTGTAAGAGGAATATTCCATTCCTTGATGAGTGCATAAAAGAGAGTGTAATGTAATATTTAAAATAGAGAGAGTTACATAGAGCCATGGGAGTCATGAAGGAGAGAGGTGTGAGGTGATTGAGGAGATATAATTTCCTTTTAATAATAATATCATAGTCTCATAAAAGATAATAATAATATTAATAATATTAATAATATTGAGGATTAAGTCGAGATTGAACTATTACAATTGATTAATCATAAGTTAAGTGATTTTCCTTCAAGCATACTTGTTTACCCGTTGATTCGAGGTGATTTACTATTTTTGGAAGGTCATACTTGAAATGGTAGACATGACTTTCTATTTTTAGAAAGTCACTCCAAAATTGTTAGGAATGAGATTATTAAGGAAATTCATCTATGAGTTGCCCATGAGTGGTATTTTTCTTCTGGATAATAGGGATTCCGCACCCCTATTGTATGCATCTTCATGCCTTAGTAGATTGAGGACTCCGCGCCCTAATCTACTCTAAAGATCCAAGATTCCACACCTTGATCTTTTTAAATATTCAGGACTCCGCGCCCCAAACACTTCCTTATAGATTCAAGACTCCGCGTCTTTATATTTCATGGATTTAGGACTCCGCGTCCTAATCCTTTTATCATATATCCAAGACTCCGCGTCTTTATATTTCATGGATTTAGGACTCCGCGCCCTAATTTCCATGGCTTCTCATCTATTCTTCTTTGAAACTCCGCGTTTCACCTTAAGGTACTGATTGTGAGCTCATACCCATCTGATGGTTCGTTGGTAAGTTCTTCTTCCAAGACCTGCACACATCACAATCTCATTGATCAAATAAATCAAATGAATTTCATAATTAACTTATTCAAATTTTACCAAATATTGTGCATGATTGCCACAGTCATTTTGGTTTTGGAGAAATGACTTTCGCAGTCATTTATAAGTTGAGAATCCCTGTTGGCAATGACCAAGTCCCCTGCCACATCATGCTTAGTACAAGACTACACACATATAATCATACAAATCACGTATCATCCATAAATCATAATTAACCATATGTTCCACATAACCATGATCATCCATGGATCTGTGTCTCAATTATGAATCACCATTCATGTCATACACCTATGTCCAAAATAGGATACCAAAAGATAAAACATTGCTAATATGCTCTTAACCAAAATCAATTCTTGTGCACGCAAACATAGATATTATCATAAGCACACAACAACCAAGTGACCCAAACCAGGTCATAGCATATAACCATGTACATAAGTCTTTCATACATAATATTATATCATTATATCAAAATCACCATCTCTAAGTGTCATCAAAGCTATCTCACTAAGAAGGGACACTACAACATTGATATGGCTGAATAATATATCCAATATGTATCAAACCTCCTCCAATGGATTTCCTAAGTACAAGGTTGATCCTAATACTAGAAATCTTGCCCTCCAAAATGCCAGTGCAACCTCTCACTGCAGATGCACTCTAGAATAATGTAGTCAAGGCACTGGACTGCACTGTAGTAGATAGAGAATACTTGGCCTGGTGCCAAAGATGTGCAATCGACTCAGAAACCTTCTTCACTGACCTTCCAGAGAAACAGGAACTCCCTCCTCTGAAAGATAAGCCAAGGAAAGGTGTTGTGGAACCCTCCATTGTAACACCCGAGCAACACTGCGTTATAATTGAGCAGAAATAACGCAATAACTGAAGAATGGCTTTGGCCTTGAGCCAAGAAGTGGAGAAGATGAAGTGAAATACTTCAAGAGGCCTCTCAAGAAGGAGAGGAAATCCTAAACAGGAATCCATCGTGCTAAGCAACACTGCAACTCAGCTGAACAGCGGGAGTATGTAATTTTTCTGAATATACAAATGATCAAATGCTCAAAGATGTCTCACTATGGATGCCCCTTCCTCCTTTTATACAATTGAATTCCTCTTTTCCATGGACCCCGCACATTAGGGTTTCTTCCACAAGGAATATTCCTCCCTCTCAAACTGCGTTGTCTTCTCATGCAAGCTACACCTCTTAGGCAGCGTTGTTGACTTGGTCAAACTTGACCTTGTCTTCATGCAAATTGCCCCTTTTCACACTGGAAGGTGCAAAATAAGCTACTCCAATTATCCTTTTTACATTATGAAGGATCTTATTCCTAATAATGGGCCTTTTAGCCATTTTATTCACCTCCTAGATGAAATAAGCAAAAATTAATGTTCCAATTTTCTTCATGAAAATTTGGGAACATTACAGTCCTCCCCTCTCAAAGATTGCTTGTCCTCAAGCAAGTACAAGGATAGACTGAGTTATTTTCTTCTCCTCTCCCTATAGCATCCCTTTATGATGATCTCCTCCAAGGAAAGTGATGCTATCTCATCAATGCTCCTCCTCAGCATGTAAGTCAGCTATCAAGCTATCATCATGTGAATGTGAAATAATCAAGAGGATAACAAAGTGATTTCTAGAGGTCCGTTTGAAGAATGGGATCTAGAATAGAGTGGGAACTATCTTTCCCACATGGATCCTCCATATCCAAGCTATGAGCCATGTAAATTGAGTCACCTTCCAACTAGGTAACTCCTAAAAGCTATCATCCACCTTTGGCTCCGGCAAAGTAGGTGGGATGAAAATCTATACATGGTAGACTATGTAGCCTACCCCACGCTATCCATCTCTCAACTTATGATAAGTGTAGAGTGTTGGCTGTCCATGGGCTGCAATAATTTGGCCCTCAAGTGGCAAAATGAGGACTAGACCTCCAAAGATCTCTCCCCCAACGCTACAAATCAAGCTGGCCCAATTATCTCCATATATGATGAGTTGGAAGTCATCATCATATGGCATCTCCTCCATCATATGGCTCACCTCATAAAGAGACAAATGTGCTATCAAGGTGACCATATCACATCCCATGTTCCCCTTAGAACATATAGTGCAAAAAGTGTGAGGAATTTCTCCCTCAAAGGACACATCTACCCAATGTGTCTTCCTCCCAAGCATGCTCCTCATAAGAACAAAGGCAATAGACCCATAGGGAGCAAAGATGAGAATCATGCTTGCTGCCATATGCAACAAATATGAAGGAAAATGGTCCCTCAAGTGCAACCAATGCATCTTGACCCTCAACTGCAATAGAGACTGATAAAAGGTGTGGCTTCTCAACCACTTGCCTGCTGCTCCAATCTCCTCATAAGTATGGAGGAAGTGAATGATGTAAGGTGTACAATGAACATGTCCTCCATAATATTCCTCTTCCCCAAGTCCTCCTAGGGAATGGCCATCAACCATGCTTATGGCCTCATCTAAACCATGTGGTCTAGAAAAAAAAATGTTCCTCCTTGGAGAATCATCCTGCACATGTATGGTTAAGGGATGCATACATACATCATACAAGTAATCATGTAAACAAGAATGAATACCCTTACCATATCACCTACTCATACAAGTGGAGTGGCTCATAAGTGAGTCTCCTCTCATCTCTAAAGGGAAAAGAGGTGGCGGTGCTAACTCTCTCAAAGAGTCATGTCTCTCCTCCATCTCCATCTGGTCCATGCTTCTGCTCATATGCGGATATATCTCCTCCTCAAAGCCCATCCAAAAATATCCCTCCATGATGGTGTGGTATGCTTTCATAGAACAAGTGGGACTGAAAAGGAAACCCTCCTGAGCTGCTTGTAGCAACTTTTCCTTGAGCTTGGAAGCTCTCGGAAAGAAGATCCTACCATGATATAATATTAACCCATCTATGACTAAATATCCCTCCTCATGCAACTGGTCATCCAATATCATACAAGTATGAATATCCTTGGAATACTCCACCAACAGTTGGGAGTTCCAATATGGATCTACCCTTCATAGTGACAGTGTTGATGATCTCTCCTGAAGAGCACCTGTCATATGGTCACTAACTTCTCTGACATCTCCCATGCCAAAGATGCATGTTAGAAGGTTGCTATCCTTCCCCTGCTGCTTCTGCCACAGCGCAGAATATGAAATGGAAGTGGGTAATGATGATGTTGAGAGAATGCTCTCTCTCTCATTAAGTCTACCCCAAACTCCCAGTGTTGTATCAAGCTCTCTCCAAGTCTCCAGCCTCTTGAAATCAATGATTGGTGCCTCAAAATTTGAAGCATCCATCCTCCTTTGCTGGTCTAGTGGTCTCCCCGGCAAAATGTCTCCATGCAATGAGACATCATCATCAAGAGATGACTGAATAGATGAATGAACAAATATGTCCATGCTTCCACTACGCAATCCAATCACCTTCTTAGGTGCATCAACCTCCAGAAATGAATAGGGATGTGTGCTCCTCATCACATCATGATATTTATCGTCCCTATCTTCTCCTTGTGTCTCCATGGTTTCACACCTCCTCAACAATGGCACAGATAGAACATGAGTTGTGCCTTTATCTCCACACATGAGATCCTAGGGACTTTCTTGCAAAGATGAAAGCATCCCTATATTTGGAGCAAGAGCTCCTTCTTCCTCTGCATGAGGTGCTAGATCAACTCCAGATCTAATAGTGTTGTTGCCCTCAATCTCTGCAATATGAGTGGGCAACTCTCCAATGTTTGGATCCCTTTTTGAAAAAGAGATCTCCATGCTCCTTTGCTCAAAGGTGTGAGATGAAAATTTTTCTTCTGGCAAAGTATGGTGCAAGTTTTCATGCAAGGGTTTTGCTTGATTTTTCTTTTTTACTCCTACCATATGTGTCTCATGAATCTTTTTGTCAAATATTTTCACTAATGCTTTAGTGAAATTTGCATAAGATGCAATGTTTACATTTCTCAAAGAAAAAGATTCAAAGATCCAACAGGCAAAAGCCTCACCTCTCAAATGCAGCACTGCAACTTTGATGGCTTAATCTCCATGAATGTGGTGTTGCTTCAAGAATTTCTATAACTCCTCCACCCAATCTTTGGCTGAACATACAGGTGAACCCTCAAAGGTAGATAAATGAAATCTATCCTTCTGCTCTTTTCCATTCACCTTCATCTTGCAAAACTCTGAAAAACTGAGATGATCCTGGTATTTCTGAGTTTGAGACTCATACTCCTTCAAGAAATCACTAAATGTTTCCCTCCCAGCAACTTCTTCTCTTCTTTCCATCTCTCTTCCGGCAATCCTGGGCATGTGACTGTGCTATACAAGATGGTGTGTAGTTGTTTGCTCACACTCCTCATGGAATAATCTAGAGTTTGCTTTTGATTCAAACCCTCTTAAAGATCCTTCACATACCTCCCTCTGGATCTCCTCATACTCTTCATGGATCATATATACAGATTTAGGAAGAAGCTTGGTAAGCTTATCCCCTTTTTCTTTTTCTTCTCCAAAAGATGGAGTCTTTCTCTTGCTTATTTCTCTGTCTCCTTGATGAGAATAGGAAGTGCAGGGTTCTTCCTCTTATTTTTGCTTATCCTCCTTGGAGAGGTTCTTCATGGATCTGAAATATGATGAGATAAATCCCATCCTCTTCAATCTTCTGATTTTCTTGGGCTTAGACTCACAGGATGAGCCAAGAAAGCAGCTCTGATACCACTGTAATGTTCCCAAAATGGGACAGCTAGCAAGGCATGACTGGAAAACACATTTTCCAGTAATGGCTGCTACAGGATTTGAAACTAGGAACTGGATCCCTTAGAACAATGTGTCTAAGACCTGAATCCAAGAGGAGGCTCCAAATAAATCCTTTTAGAGTGGTTAAACAGATCTCCCACTACTAGATGTCCTTAGAAAGTGCCCGATGAAGGGATTGCAGCAATACATGAACATAAAATGGAGCAACAACGTTATTTTATGAAGTCTGCACATATGAAGAAGTAGATAACCATCCAAAGTATAATATAGCAGCAAATGTGTACAATGCTTTGAGGAATCAATCACTCAAGTTGGGCAATAAAAGCCTCAATTAGACATGTACAAGACAATATAGCAACACTGCTATGCAGAAAGCTTATATGACTAAAATAACGTAGTTTATTGGAGACACTGCAACAAAATATATGATAATAGAATGATATGACCATATCAGCTCAAATAAATGAGGGGGAGCAAGTTCTCAACCCCTAAAAACACTAATACAACAAAATACACAATCCTTGGAAGGATTGGCTACAATATACATGAAATTGGCAAATCTGCAGAAATGTCGGAGTTGCTGGGCAGCAGCTACAACTCAAAACTGATACAGCATGGAGATGGCTGAATAAGATATCCAATATGCAGAAAACCTCCTCCAATGGATTTCCTAAGTACAAGGTTGATCCTAATACTGGAAATCTTGCCCTCTAAAATGCCGATGCAACCTCTCACTGCAGATGCACTCTAGAATAACGCAGTCAAGGCACTGGACTGCGTTGTAGGAGATAGATAATACTTGGCCTGGTGCCAAATATGTGCAATCGGCTCGAAAACCTCCTTCACCGACCTCCTGGAGAAATAGGAACTCCCTCCTCTGAAAGATAAGCCAAGGAAAGGTGTTGTGGAACCCTCCACTACAACACCCCAGCAACACTGCATTATACTTGAGTAGAAATAACGCAGTAACTGAAGAATGGCTTTCGCCTTGAGCCAAGATGTGGAGAAGATGAAGTGCAATCCTTCAAGAGGCCTCTCAAGAAGGAGAGGAAATCCTAAACAAGAATCTCTCGTGCTAAGAAGCACTATAACTCAGCGGAACATCCAGAGTACGCAATTTGTTTGAATAGAAAAATGATCAAATGGTCAAAGATGTCTCACTATGGCTGCTGCTTCCTCCTTTTATACAAGTGAATGCCTCTTTGCCATGGACCCCACACATTAGGGTTTCTTCCACAAGGAATATTCCTCCCTCTCAAACTGTGTTGTCTTCTCATGCAAACTACACCTCTTAGGCAGCGCTGTTGACTTGGTTAAACTTGACCTTGTCTTCATGCAAATTGCCCCTTTTCACACTGGAAGGTGCAAAATAAGCTGCTCCAATCATCCTTTTTACATTATGAAGGATCTTATTCCTACTAATGGGCCTTTTACCCATTTTATTCACCTCCTAGATGAAATAAGAAAAAATTAATGTTCCAATTTTCTTCATGAAAATTTGGGAACATTATAGTAGCCAACAACCTTAAGAAAGATGATGAATAGAGAATCAATAGAAATTGGATTCCTACTCTTTCCTCAACTCTTTCTTCCTAAATTTCCTCCCTATTTCTTGGGTTTTCTTTCTTTTTTCTTGTCCCTTGGCCTTTTATTTTTCTTGTTATGTTATTATTTAATTCTTATGATTATCTCCCTTTCTTTAATTTTCTTATAATTTTTCTTATAACGTTTCTCTCTATTAAGCTTATTTATTTTTAATAATAATTTACAAGTATAATTTATTTACTTATTCTGACCCCTAAGTTTTATATATATATTTCCCTTTTATGATTTACTATTTATATATTAAATTTTGATATTATAATTATTTATTTAAAATATTGTTATTGGTTATTTATTACTTTACCCCTTCTCTTAATTTTAAAATTTTATTTATATATATTTTATTCTTCCTAAATTTTATTATTTTTTGGCCCCCCACATAGACACATATATATAATCGCACAGAAGCCTCCATTCATATATCTTAATTTATCTCCATGATCCTTTTCATTTTCAACATCTCCTTCCAAACGTAATGAATTGAAACCACTTCTGTACGTACTTGTGTTGAGATGCCATGTACTTAGTTATGGTGCTTAATAGAGCCACACTTTCGTACCTTCTACATCTTCAATTGGTAACTCCACCACCCATATTAAATATGCAACTAAGGAATAATTTTATGTTATTGACATCATGAACCTAATTCACATCTCTCTATCCAAAATGTTATGTTTAGGTTTTGACCATTTTAATAAATAGAATATTTAGTCATGCGTTTCAAATACTTGAAAAATATTTTCATGAAAACCTAATGTGGGTGAATAGGTTCACCATGAACCTATAGACTACTCCCACTACTTGTGCATTTCCAACGCATGTGTGACAATTTTCTCGAGTCATCGAACATTTAATTCCATATTTATAGTGATGGTTCATATACTTAAGCCCTTAATTCAAAGTAAGATATTTAGTTAGCCAAACCATTTACTCCTAAAATCAATAAATCATTGAAGTGTTGGAAGCTTCCCATTATTAATATTCATCTTGTCTCATCAACTTGAACTTGGGAAACCCCTAGGTTTAAAAGTATTTTCATATCAACTTGAGTGAGGTGGAATTTTACTATCTACTTACATTCATGGTCATCCTCTACTTCTATCAATTTCACCAACATGTTGTGTTGTTGTCATCTTGTTTTCAATTTCACATTTTATTATGTGCAATATGTTTTTAGTGAATGAAGGACTAAGATTAAATCATGCAAATCCAACCCTATAATACCAAACTCGCTTTTCATTGTACCCTCTATATAAATATTCAATACTTACACCACTTCAATGACAACTCACATACAAGCAACACCATGCACATGACAATGCTGATTATCTTTGAGTCTAGAATGGCCACATACTTAAAGCAGGGATAAAATGAAAACAAGTTAGTACACACTCCTAGTTGATTTTAAGTTTAGGAAGAAAATGATGATCAACCTCATCACTCAACCCAAGAGAAATTATTAGAAAGCTTTGTTGAAAAGTCAACAAGAAATGTGTGTCTAATTTAATTTTCCCTTAATTAAATTGGACAATAAATTGTAATCTTATCTCATAATCACTTGTAATAGTTAACTGAGTGTGATATACTTAGTTAGCTTATGAAATTCAAGTTGAGGGTGGTTGGTGAGGCATGTAGAGTGATTATATTTTTTTTAGATTCCAAGTTGTAGTTAGTGTATTAGTTTAATGCATGAGAAATCAGTTAACTCAATTAGGTGAGTTAAAGTCAGTCTAACTAGTTGTAACTGATTGTTGCACTAGTGAGAGGTCAATTGAATTAAATCAGATTTAATTCACATGCAGTGATCTGTTAAGTGACTAATGATTTACTATTAATAGCTTCATGCATGTCAGTTCTGATGAAGACCCAGTTGAGACATAGATTAAATGAATGTTAGCTATCAGTGGTATTATTAACGGATTGCAGAGTGCAACCAAAAAAGCCATTTGGATGCCCATGATGTATTGCACAGTTTTGGAAGGCTTAAATTCCTAAATAATAGGGAGTTAATTCTCTTAGAATTGCGCAAGCAAGGCAAGCTGAGCAAAGGCAAGAAATTGGCTAATTGTAGTTCTATTTTGTCTGGATCAGTGTGAGACAGTTTGTAGAGTGCAACAGACTCTTGTGAGAAGACCCAGTTGAGACATAGATTAAATGAATGTTAGCTATCAGTGGTATTATTAACGGATTGCAGAGTGCAACCAAAAAATCCATTTGGATGCCCATGATGTATTGCACAGTTTTGGAAGGCTTAAATTCCTAAATAATAGGGAGTTAATTCTCTTAGAATTGCGCAAGCAAGGCAAGCTGAGCAAAGGCAAGAAATTGGCTAATTGTAGTTCTATTTTGTCTAGATCAGTGTGAGACAGTTTGTAGAGTGCAACAGACTCTTGTGAGAAGAGTGCATTGTATTGTTACATGATTCTTTGGTTGATTATACAATAAAGATAGAGGGGTTTTGAGCAGCAAGCTTTCCCTAGGAAAAATATTTGTGTTGTGTGATTGATTTTCTTCTTTCTCTTGGTGTGATTGTGTGATCGTATTTATTTTCTAAAAATATTATAGAAGGATTCAGTATATTGTTTTAGTATATTACATGATCGGATTAAATCCATTTTTTTTTTACAAAGTCAGTTGTTATATTATATTCGAAAAAGGAAGGAAATATTTCCTTGTTACAATTTGATGTTTTTTAGGACAAACAAGGAGGGATGCAAACACAAATTGCCGAGCCTTCATTGTGTCGACTGTTCAAAATATACTACATTACAAATTCAAGATAGATTCTAACAAATTGTGAAATCAGGAAAGCGAATTTAAAAGACATATGCAGAAAAGAGAGAGGAGGAATCAGGATTAGTCGATTTTGATTGGCCGCCTGGTTGATGCATCAGTGTTATCATCAGGACCAACATTTCTTATGTTGTTTGAGTTGGAGCTTGGAGCAAAAATTTTGTCTAAAATATATTTTAGGATCTGAAGAGATTCTTCCACATGTGAACAGCGATTGGTGAGCTCCAAGAGGTGATTCTGAAAATACTGAGCCCAATGCTGAAGGAAAGCCATATATACTTTTTTTTTTCTTCCAGGATCCTCTACTGTGCTCGGATCTGCTCCATTTCAGACTTCAGATCAGCACAGTGGAATCAGTTTTCGTTGCTTTCCATGTTGTCTATGAACGATGATGGGGCAGTTGAAATAGTTGTTGGGGAAGAATAGGTGCAAGGAGGAAACACTAGGTGGTAGAGGATGTAAACATGCAAGTTCATGAGTGGAGGAAGCGAACAGGGGGCAGGCAGAGAATGACAGAAAAAATTAAGGGGGTAAAGAATGACAGGTCTGAGGGAAACAAAGACTGTGGGGAGGATGGAGATCTAAACAGGAAACGCGTGGCGTAGTCAGCGAGGAAATCGCACTGCCACACAGGGAGAAGGTAGAGCTGAAGGGAGCTATCGATTAGATGATGAGGTGGAGAGAGGAAGTGGAGAAAATAAATAGAGCGAGTTGAGAGGAAGAGGGGATCGAGGCGAGGAAAATGAGAGGATAAGGTCACGGGAGGGGTGATTTCGCAAGGATGAATGAATCTATTCTGTTTAGAAATACTCTTGTAGAGTATCCAACAAGAAAGATATGGTGGTAGAAATAAAATCATGGCAGGGGAGAAAGAGTTAGGCCATCTTCACTGTACATTTGATCGGCTGGTCTACTACAGGCTTTTTTAGCCAAACTATCCGCGAGCTTATTGTTGGCTCTGAGGATGTGGTGAATGGAGATATCCTTCACGTCTTTGATCAATATTTGACATCTTCTGATGATCTTGTGAAGATCTATGTTTTTGGTTTCAGAGTCCTTTAACATCATGTTTATGACAATAGCAGAGTCCCCAAACACCATTGCATTTGTCAAGTTGTAGCTCTTTATCAGTTGGAGACCTTTATGTAGAGCGTAGGCCTCAGCTTTATTATTATACAAAGAGCTGAGACCCCATTTGAAGGAGATTGACATGCTTCCATTTTCATCCCTTATGAGTCCTCCAGCCCCAGCAATGCCCGAGTTCAACTTTGAAACTCCATCAAAGAAGAGGGCTAGTCTTTTGCAACTATCAAGCCATTCGATAAACTATTTTTCCTTGAGTCTTATATTCCACTTTTATTTTTGAGGAGTTTGAATGACTGGGGATTTGAAATGGCCAGGATTGTCCAAAAATCACCCTATAAAGGTTCTTTCTTCAACTTGAAGATCGTTGAATTTGATATTACTAGTGCTTTTTGAGAGAATGGTCTCAATGGTGAGACTCCATGTCTTGTTGTGAACTTTCCTTGGGCATGGTTTTTAATTTTTGAAAATAATCTTATTACTTTCCAGCCAGATGCTCCAGAGAAGCACATAAGGAAGGGTGTCCTAGACCCTTTTAGCTATGTTCTTACTGTTTTTTCCCCAAGGATATCCTTTTTTCCAAATTTTTATCAAGTCTGAAATAGATTTGTTGGATTCTAAATCTATCTAAGAGAAGGTAGTGAGATCACTCCAACACTGCTTTGCAAAAGGACATCTCACAAAGAGATGAAATACAGTCTCTTCATCGCATTAACAGTTGGGGCATCTGGATGGGCCATAAATACCTCTCTTTTTTTAATTTTGTGAATTTAATATTTTACCTTTGAGGAAAACAAGATAAAAATTTTTATCTTTGGAATAGCTTCTGATTTCCAAATTAGCTTCCAGATGGGCCATTGAGGAGATGGGAACTAATCTTTTAGAGGTTGACCATATGTTTCTTTGGTAGAAAAAGAGGACCCAGAGGGATCCCATCGAAGACTTTCCTTGTTGCCTTTCATCAAAGGAGCTACTCCATGAAGCATTAATTTAAGATTTATCAGATCGCCTCAAGATGAGGGGGAATGAGAAGAAAATCCTAACCAATCCAAGCATTTGAATGCTCGTCCCACCTGGAAATCTGAGCTAAGGTGATTATATCAAGATTCCGGAGGTAATTTTGAATTCAATGGGTGCTCGGGCTGTCATTGAGGGGAGTTTGCCCCATAATTCGATCATTACAAATGTTTGTATTACTTCCCCCTTGAGGAACTTTGGAGATATTTCTGCTGTTAAAAGGAATTGTTTTCTTACATAAATCCCAGAATCTAGAATAAGGTCTGCTTGGGATACCTTGTTCAAGAATATTTTTCATGGGTGAGAGGAGATATTTGGATTCCAAAACTTGTTTCCACCATGAGTGTTGTCCGCTGATAAGGCGCCACACTATTTCCCCCCCACATGCATTGTTCAAGAGTTTTGGGATACGAATACCGAGCCCACCATTTTCATGATTTTGAGTAAACTACCTCCATTTGACTAAGTTGTATTTCTTGCTCTCATTTTTCCCCTCCTTGCCATAGAACTTGTCTTGAAAATGCTTCAATTTTTTAATGTATGCTGGTAAGAGGATTGAGAAAGATGAAATGATACAAAGACAGGGAAGAGAACACAGATTTTAGGAGGATTAAACACCCAGCCATGTTGAGCCAGGAGGATCCCCACTACTGAACTCTTTTTTTAATTTTTTCAATTGTGATGTTTCATACCTTAGACTTCAAAGGTCCAACACTGACTAGCATCCCAAGGTAATTGAAATAGGTCCAGTTCAATTTTTAGGAGACTCCAAATATTTGTGAAATGCTTTGGATAGTATGATTTTCAACATTCCATCCATAATTAAAAATTTTGTGATAGTTTATCAAACCTCTTGAGCAAAGCATAAATTTGTCTAGAAGAGATTTGAATATCTGAGCGATAATGCAGGTGGCTCCACCCATCAAAAGGGTTTCATCTGCAAATTGAGAGTGGTTCATATTCTTGACTCCATTACTGAATTTGATTCCAGTGATAAGACCAACTCTGCACTTGTGATCAAAGGCACTGCTGAAGGATTCAGCCATAAGAATAAAGAGGAAGGGAAAGAGGGGGAAGCTTTGTCTGAGACCTCGGGAAGATTGATAGAATTTTGCTGGAATTCCATTGACTAAGGGAGAGATACAAGGGTTATAAATACAATCATTGATGAGAGAGATGAAGTCATTTTCAAAACCCATTTTTTGAAGGACAAAGAGGAGAAAGGAATGTCTCACCCTATCGAAGGTATTGGCAAGGTCGAGCTTCAAGATGAATCCTTTCTCTGATCGCATCATACTCGAGTGAATGGCTTCTTGAACAAGGAGTATGGAGTAAAAAAAAATTCTTTGGGAGATGAATCCCCCTTGATTTTCAGAGCTGAGGTTGGGGAGGTGGGGTTTGAGGCGAGTGGCAATAATTTTAGTGATGATTTTGTAAGAGGATTTGTAGAGGGAGATGGGCCTGAACCTGGAAAAGGAGGAGGGGTAGTTTTATTTAGGTATAAGGGCGAGAAAGGTGGAGTTGGTAAAGCCCTAAATATTCTTCTTCCTTTGATCCCACTGAATCATTCTGGTTAAATCCTTTTTAATTAAAGCCCAATAGGTCTGGAAAAAGCTAATGGAGAAACCATTTGGGCCAGGAGACTTATCTGGATGTAAAGTCCAAATAGCATTGAGAATTTTAGACTCCTCCATGTGCTTTTTAAGGGATATGTTTATCTCCTCCATGATTAGCTTTGGCAAGTGATTTAAGAGGTCTGAACAATCCTCAAGTGTAATAGATTCAGTAAGAAATTTTTTATAGTGATTGAAAGCAACAGCCTTTATACATTCTCGATATGTCTGAATTGTTACTTCATTATCTATTATGGATGTGATGTTACTCCTTGTCCTTCTAAGAATAGCTTGCTTGTGGAAGAGAGAAGTATTTTTGTCACCAGCCTGGAGCCAAAGGTTTCTAGATTTTATCCTCCACTTCCCCTCTTCTTTCGTATTGACTTTATACAAATTCCAATAAAGATCTTTCTCCTTATCTAAATTTTCTTGGTTCGCTCCATGTATTACAATTTCATTATGAATTACTTCCAGCTTTTCTTTGATTTCTGTTATGGCTTTGTCAGGTTCCTTGTAGTGTAGTTTGGCCCAATATTTAAGAGCCAATAAAAAATTCTTCAACTTTGATTCCCAAATATGCGAAGGGGATCCCTCTACATGCTGCAACCAAGTATAATGCACAATATATCTAGCTTCAGGGATTTCACTCCAGAGAGGGTTGTATTTAAAAGGAAGATGACCAAGGGAGGACTGGTCACCGAGAGAGAGGGTGACTGGGTAATGATCAGAGGCTGAGGCGGAAAGGATACAAGAAGAGGCAACAAAGTATGAAGAAATAAGAGGAACAGTGACTTTAAAATGATAAAGTCGTTCCATTATGTTTCCCGCTCCAATTTTGCAATTACTCCAGGTG
Organism: Pinus albicaulis; assembly: GCA_034641835.2. Lineage (NCBI taxonomy): Eukaryota > Viridiplantae > Streptophyta > Pinopsida > Pinales > Pinaceae > Pinus > Pinus albicaulis. The sequence goes on from CM076574.1 coordinate 1,384,979,520, forward strand.
AATTTACGATTTTTTGGGATGACATCAACCAAATCGTGATCTTGGATGATGATTTCAAGCTGGTCTCTCGATGGATCCGAATTGAATCAGCCACCTCTTTTTTCATTGGCAAGCAAGATAAATTTAAGATCCCCGCCAATAATGATATTAGTTGTTGTCCTCATTGTCTTATTTGTTTTCATTGTGCTTCAACAAGCCTCTTTGTCCCTGTAATGATTAGGCCCATATATATTATACATGAAGATCTCAATGTTCTCTTTAGTGCTTTGAAGGCTTACTTTGATCTAGTTTTGAGTTTTGAAAGCTCCTTTTTGCTCCCAAGCATTCTCATTCCAAATGGTGGCTATTCCTCCTAAGGCACCCCTGGATTCCATGTGAGAGCCCGTATAGTTCTTCATTCTATTTATAATGTTTTCCATATCTTGGTCTCCTTGCTTAGTTTCTTGAAGGAGAATGATGTCAGGTTTTTCTTGATTCATAAGGTCTCTTAGAGCTGAGTTTTTTGAGGGGTGCCCTAAACCCCTGCAATTCCAAGAAATGGTTTTCATCATTTTAGGAATAGAGGTTGATGACCTGTTTTCCATCCTTGTTCATTCTAAATTTCATCTTTGTTATTTTTCCCTATAATAAAGATTCTATAGGGTGTTGAATTCCAAGGGCTATGTCTTTTTGGGTTGCTTCATCTCTATGGTGCTTGGAAGACTTCCTTCTAAGGCCAGTTTTTTTAAGAATTTCCAAGGTGACCCCGTGTTGTTTTGTTGCGTTTCTTGTGATCTGGGCTGAAGAAGGTTTTGAGGAGGAGGTGGCAAGGAAATATTTGGAAGGGGGGAACTAAGGAGAGGAAGAAAGTATATGGGAGGGGATGGAGAGTTGAGGAGGGTCCTCTTTAGAGAGGGCAAGGGAGGAGAAGGGATTAGTGGAGGCAAGGGAGGGGTTGGAGGGAGGATTAAGGGGGGGATCAGTGGGTTGCTGAGGGGAAGGGGAGGGGTTGGAGCAGTCTTATTCTATTTTATAGTTTCCCATTGGGTTTCTGGATCAGGATTTTCAATTTCAATGATTTTGGAACATCTATTAGAAAAATGACTGTATTCATGACATACCTTGCACTTGAATGGAATTTTTTCATAGTATAGTTGTTGTATGTGGGTCTAGTTGTCGACCTTAAGCTTAATCGCCTCAGGAAGCCCTTTTCCCAGATTCACTTCAACACAGATCCTAGCACAAGCTTGAATTTTTTCCTTTGACTCGCTTCGATCATTTAATTTTCCTGTTGCATTTACGATTAGTCTGACAAAATCGTCACCCCAACAGTGCAAGGGGAGATGGGGGAGACGGACCCAAACTGGAACAACATTAGGCACGTCAAGTTTAGGATCAAAGTATGGAGTCCATTTGTTGAGGTAGAGCCCTCTGGTGTCCATGAAATATGGCCCATTCCTAAATATAAAATCCTTGTCTTCTTTTGTTTCAAAATGGAATGTGAAATAGCCTCTCCCACCAAATCTGATTGAAATTTTTCCACTGATCTTGTCCACCTAGTTACGCTCGACCCATTTTTGAACTGTCTTCGGTGAGGGCCACATGCCAGTAAACTGCTCGCTAAGACCCTTCTCAGCAAGAGAGAGAGGAGCCATGTGCGGGATAGCTGGAGGTAGAGAGACTTCCTAAATGCCTTCAATTTTCTTGACAAACTTTGAGATTACTAGTATTGGGCGTGGAGGATTTAAGGAACTAATCAATACTGAGAAAGCTTGGGAATGATCAGGCAGAGAGGCCACCTCCGAGATGGCCTCCGGTGGGGCCATGCGCCCTAGATCGAGTAGTAGCAGAAGAGAGGAGTGCTCTTGCTCCGATGTATGCTAAGTCATGGCTGCGACACCTGCAGAGAAATTAGTCATATCGGATTGAATCCATTGGTATACATATTGTTTTTATAATTTATACATGGTATCAGAGTGCCATAAATCACTATAGTGGAGATGAAATTGAGTTTGTGCTGAACAACATTCGAATTTGCAAAAATATTCTTTGGTGTGACAGCCGGATCAAGATGGATTTCAGTGGATTAAGATTGGAATATGCACTCGAGGGAAGTTCTAATTATATTGCATGGAAATATAGAATGGAGGTAGTTCTAGAGGGAAATGGGTTGAAATAATTTGTCGACACTGATATTTCAAAGCTCGCAGCAGCAGATGTCGCGCTTCTTGATGCTTGGAAAAATAAGGTTGCAAAGGAGAGGAGGATCTTATTAGAGGGAGTTCGAGATAACATTGTCTCAAGTATCCATGGCAAGGTGACTCCATATGCAATGTGAAAGGCTTTGATAGATCTGTTTCAAAACAACAGTGACCACAGAAAATTGGCACTGAAATACAAGCTCAAGAAAATCAAAATGGAGAAAGGCGACACTATTTCGAAATACTTGACCAAGTTCATCCAATGTTGAGATGAGCTTGGAAGTGTCAGGATTACTGTAGAGGATGATGACTTGGTGAGCCTAGCATTTCTAGGCCTTCCCAAGAGATTGCATAGTTATCAGGACTCTGTGAATGGGAAGGAGAAGCTAAAAAATTGGGAGCAACTTTGGTCGGATTTGGTACAAGAAGAATTAAGGTGGAATACCAATGATGGATCCTCATCCAAGAAAAATGATGAGGGAAATTGTGCCTTGGCTGATAAGGCAAAGAAGGGGAAGGGGAAGAAATCCTATTCCTAATCTGAGACAAGCAAAGAAGGAAAGAAGCGTGACATGTCTAGAGTGAAATGTTTTCACTATCACGAGCATGGAAATTATGCCACTAATTTTCCACAAAGAAGAAGAACAAGAAGGCTTCAGGATCTGCATCGAGTGATGCTTTGGCTTCATAGTTCGAGTTGTACTTATCACTCATCGCATGAATGGTGTCTAGTGCGATGGGATCAGTGTGGTACTTATATAGTGGTGCATATTTCCACATGACGGAAAACAAAGAACTATTTAGTAGCTTGGAGGAGAAGGATCTTCAGATGCACATCGAGGTGGGTGATGACAGGAGGTATAGCGCTACCAAGATTGGTATAGTTACTTTCCAGAGATAGTCAGGTAAACATTTATGATTAAAATATGTCATGCATGTACCAAGCCTGAAAAGGAATTTAGTTTCAGTTGCTATGTTGGAGGATAGAGGATATGATGTGGTTTACAGTGAAGGGAAAGAATTCCTTCGTCACAAAGCCACAAGATAGGTAAGAATATTGGGGTTCATGTGAAGAAACTCTACAAACTTTATGTAGATGGATACACAACATTGATGAGTAAGTGAGACATAGTGGTGAGCCAGGATGAGGGTGAATTATGGCACAGGAGATTGGGCCATCTACACCACAGTGCTTTGAAGGTCATGCAACAGATTTCTACAGGGCTTTGAAAGTGTACTCTTGCACAGATAGACACATGCAAGGTATGTACCATGGGGAAGTTTACAAAGGCCACTTTTCATGAGAAGGAGAACTGAGTAGTAGAAATCCTTGAGAGAGTTCACTTAGATGTGTGTGGACCATTCTCTACAACTTCTACAACAAAGTGTAGGTATTATGTGATTTTTGTTGATGATTTTTCTAGAAAGTGTTGGATCTACTTCATGCAGAAAAAAAGATTAGACATTCTCAAAATTTTGTGAGTTCAAAGCACTGGTTTAGAAAGATACAGGGAAGTAGGTGAAGGCTCTGAGGAGCGACAATGGTGGTGAGTACATCTGCAATGAATTCAATAAATTCTATGCCATGGAAGGAATTCAGAGAGAGTTTATTGTACCTCATAACCCACAAGAGAATGGGGTAGCAGAAAGAAAGAATAGAACAATTGTGGGTGTGACACGAGCTATGTTACATGTTCAGGGCCTACCGTTGCATCTGTGGGCAGAGGCATGCAACACAATGGTATTTGTGCATAACTGTAGTCCTCATCAGATACTTGGCATGAGTACACTAGAGGAGGCTTTTTTCTGGTAAGAAACCTGATGTTTCATATTTTATAATTTTCGTCTCATCTGTATATTTCCATGTGACAAAAGATTCCAAAAAGAATCTAGAACCAACAACAGAGATTGGGATATTTTTGGGGTACACTGATACTCCCCACAACTATTGGGTGTATTTGTCAAACAACAAGATGACAGTTGTTAGACGGGATGTAAAATTTGATGAGGAGAAAGCCATGTGATTGTCCCTTGAGAGGGAGCTTGATTCGCATGCATAAGAGGAACTATTGGTTCCAAAGGATGAACATCAAGATGTGGAGCAACCACATGAGGAGTATCATGGAGTGGTAGAAACCACTCATGCAGAGCCATCCACCAGACATGGTAGGAGGCGCACCATAGAGGCTGACAGATTGAGACTTGATGCGACAGAGCATGTAGGAGAACCTACATCACTTTGCCGAAAGAGAGAGTCACCAAATAGGTATACTATGTTAGACTCCTATATTTCACAGTATCACAAGGTGACTGATCACTGATTAGATTTTTTATATGCTGAAAATAATATTCAATGGCTATCATTTATTTTCAAAGAAGAAAGGGATACCCTGATTGTCAAAGAGCATCAAAGGAATCAATTTTCCTTATAGTTTGGTGGAAAGGAGAAAAAATTTTGTTGATAAGGTAATGGTGATCAAAACCTCATTGCTTCTCTCATTTCATTTCATTCACCCTCCTTCTCCCCTATTTTCCCAAATTCTAAACTTCAATTCTATGAATCTCATTTAAAACCTAAGACCTTTTTTTTTAGACTCGCTACCTTATAAAACCCACTTATATCACAAGTCAAAAAATCTATCGTTATAGCTCTGCCCACTTTTCGCACCCCACAAGCTTTAACCTTCTCTAAATTCATCACCGAACAGAAAAAATATGCCGATGCGCTTTGGTGGGACCTATCCAAACCCCTATATATTACCAAATCTACATGCAAAGCTTTTGTTTTTTGCATTTCCCTTACCTTTTTCCTTTTTTCACTTTTCCACGTCTAATGTGTCACATTTCATACTTCACTATTTTCATAACTTACCTTTTAAAAGCACCCACAAGTTATTTAAATTGCGATGCGATCGCAAAATCGCATATCGCAAAGCTCAGGAGGTAAGTGCCCACAAGTTAAAAAAATTTACTTGCAATATGAACCAATCACATGTTTCAAAGGATTAACACAAGAGGTCAACATTGAAAGTGCCAATGTGCGATATACGATGCGGTGGAACCCGAGTGCAGATCGCAAATCACAAATTTTAGAAGACAAGGGCAAAAGAAAAATGTTAATTTCATTGAATCTATGACATGAGATGATGTGGCAGGTGACATGGTAGGTGACGTGGAAGATGACGTGGTGGGTGATGTGGCATGGTGACATGGATTTCACCCCACATATTTTAGATGACCTATGATGATGTGGAAGATGACGTAGTTGGTGACATGGCCCTAGCCCGCATAGCGAGCATTGCAAGTTTTAAAGAAGAAACACAAATGGAAAATGTTAAAGTTACCAAGTTGCGATGCGTGATGGGTGGGACCCGATCACAGATCAAAAATCGAAAAATATATAGGATATGGTGCGAGAGGTAAATCTTATAATCATTGACATGCGATATGTGATGCAGTGGGGCCCGATCACATAATGCACATCACAAGTCTTAAAATATAGCGCGAAGGAAAATTTAAGAAACAATGAAATCGAAGTGTGATATCGGCACGGATGTGATGTCTTATCAAACCAAAATCTAAATATTTTCAAATCCACGCAGACCCACCTATTCCTCTCCACGCCGAGTCTGTGAAAATCCTCGCAGTTCCTCACTATCTCTTCCCACCTCCACACATCATACAACCTACAATGTTTTTCGGCCGCCCCGCATCCGCTGAAGGTTAAAAGGGGGGGAGGGGTCCAGAATGGGCGGTATCCCATACCGCCCATCCAGCTATGTGTCACGCCCAGGATTCTTTTGCACCCCCCTCTCCTAACACCGCTTACCACTCTCACCCCCCTCCAGAAAGCTCTTTATGCTATTTTAGAAAACTGTTGCACCCTTTTGACCATTGCATGTATTTTTTGTGCCATGTTTATGCTCTTGCTGTCCATTTGCAGTCACATCCCTTCCCATGTAGAAAATGTTGCACCATAAATGGTCGGGTCATTACCCAATGGACCCATGCCACCTCCACACCTCTGCATTACTGTTTAAATAGCCAAATGTCGGCATAACTACAGAGTGTACCTTGTAGTTATTGTCGAACTGATACAGGATTTGAATTTGCAGGTATTACTGAAGAACACGTTAATTGCAAAGAAAATTTGTTAGCACTGTGCGAAAGTGGATTACAGGGCTTCTTTAGACTGTCAATCCTGGAGACTATTGCCTTTTGTTATATCCCTTCTGACTGCTGACCCATTATCATTTCCCTTGTCAAGCTCCCCTCTCTGTTATCCCAAGTTTCTCCATTGCAGGTTTTTGAAATAAAAATCATTGAGGAAAATGCCTACAAAGCTATATCAATATCCTTTTATTCCGATGATCTACCCACAAATGGACCTGGATAACTTGGCTCTAGCAGACAGAGATTACAAAATTCATGAGACAAAGTCTGATTTTGATTTATTTGATGTTTAATTCTGGTTTAAAGATCAATTCCTTAAAGGCACTAATGACCTTAACTTATGGGAAACCCAGTTTCCCCTTAAAATCTTCCCAAAGACCCATTGTTGCCTAGAATTCATCAGGAAATGCTAGAGTTTTTATGTTATTAACCAAAGGACCATAGTCACCCCAAAAGGAGAAATCTTGTTTTCCATCAACGCCCAATCCATATAGAAAATGATGCAGGCCCCCACTCCTGAACAAGCAGTCCCTTTCTCATATGAAGTCCTCAGAGAATGTTATCAGAAATTTGACCCTGCTAGCAGAGCCAAAACCTTGCAGTTTTCAATGACCCCTAATACCCCAATGCCTGGAAGGAAGCCTCCTTATCCCTCATCTACATTTTCTGATAGAACCAAGCACATCATATCTGTCTTATCTTATTTTTTAGGTTATCACATTGATCAGTGGGTAGAGGAAGTTGTGATAGGTTTCTTTTCCACTCTTTCCCCAGGTGTTAAACCCACAATCCTATTCAATTATGCTCAATTTCTTACAGAGGCCATTCATGAGAAGTTTTTGAATTTTGATACATAGGAAGTTTTCAAATACTCATCTATGTTGGTATATATGTTTGTCCATTTCCAGACTAGAAGGTTTGAGTTTCAGATGTCCAAGGTAAATGAGGATAATGAGCCCCAATCTGTCATATTCTGGACTACCTTGCTACTAAAAGATCAGAAGGAATTTACATATAAGGATTTTTTGGATTCATTTGTGCATCTAGCCATCAGCACACTCAATGATGCAGCAGAGCCTAGGATAAATGAGGAAATCAGAAAAATCATGCAACTAACAGAATGAGTGCATCTAATAATCTCATGCCAAAGGCCGTTATGGAGAAACTTGGCCTGGAGATAACTAGATTGTACAAAGACCTGTACTCATTTTACTCCAACAAAGTTAAATTTTGGGGCCTCATCAAAGATCTTTGTATTACATTAGCCTAGATACCAGCCAAGAGTCTAGTCATGGACATAGTGGTGGCTGACATCCCTCCCAAATATGGTATGCTTTTATCACGTACATGGGGAGCCAAGCTTTCAGGCACTCTCCAAATGGATATGACTTATGCTACCATACCAGTTTTTGGCCAACAAAGGAGATTGTATAGGGAGACTCTAATGAAATACATGATGAGCAGTTAGAAAAAGCATCATAACTACCCCATGTATTCTGTCCACTCTGATATTGATTCATTTATTCTTTACAATGATGTAAATATTAATGAGAAAGTAATTGAAAGAGAAGAAGACCATAAGAAATAAAAGTCAGTCCAAATGGAAATTGTTCAACACAAGTCTGAAAATGAACCCTTTTGGAACATGAGTTTCGATGGTTCCTGTGGCAAAGCTAGCTCCGGAGTAGGTGTGTGGGTATGCAATACTGAAAATAACTACGCAGAATGGCATTATTACAAGATCAACTTTCAATGTACCAACAATATAGCATAATACGAGGCATTCCTTTTGGGTTTACAACTGCTGAAGAAACTAGGAGCCAAAAGAAGCTTTTTCCATGGGGATTTTGAGCTGGTCATTAAACAAATCATGGGAGAATATTCAACCAAGCATCCCAGATTGAGAGCATACATGATTGTTTCCCTTGACATCCTAAAAACATTGGAAGAATATGACCTTGCTACAGTTCCAAGGAATTGGAATATCCTGGCTAATGGGTTAGCATTTTCAACCAGCACTTGTCAATTATCTCACCCCAAAAAATAGTATACAGTGCCAGTTAAACACCACCCAACAGTCCCTGACAATACGTGATATTGGAAAGTATTTGAAAATGAAAAACAAATTGAGAATTTACTGCAATCTAAGGGTGAGTTTAAAGATTTCGATTTGGACCAAGACTGTGAAGGATACTTTTCCGCTAAAGAGAAAATGTGTAGGGAGGAGCCCCCTCACCATTCTAATGTTAATTTTTCAGCAAATGAAGATAAGCATAGGACAGTGGTGCATGAAGGTACATAAAAGGAAGAATTTGAAGTACTGTAATTCAAAGACGACACCCTACCGAGAGGACTGGTCCCTCTGGAGGAAATCTTTGATTTCAATGATGTGGCTAGGAAACCAAAAATGGAATCTACAGAAGCAAGTATCGAAGAATGCAATCTGGGAAGTGAGCAAGAGCCCAAGATGGCAAAGTTGTCAAAAACACTACTAGTAGCCATAAAACATAAATACATTTCTCTGTTCAAATATTTTATTGATGTGTTTTCCTGGATCTATGAAGACCTGAAAGTTTATGATACGGATATTATCCAGCACAAAATTCCACTCAAGGAGCACCAAAAGCCTTTCAAATAGAAACTATGCAGTATAAATCCTATCCAAATGCCTCTAGTGGAGAAGGAGATCAAGAATATGTATGATGCCAAGATATTAGTCCCAATCAGATACTCTGAATGGGTTTCCAATATTGTACCGGTCAGAAAGAAGACAGGTGAGTTTAGAGCTTGCATTGACTTCATAAATCTGAACAAGGCATCTCTTAAGGACAACTACCCTTTACCAAAGATGGACCACATATTAAAAAAGGTAGTGGGCTCCAAAATAATCTCTTTGATATATGGATTTTCAGGATACAATCAAGTGCTAGTACATCCAGATGATCAACTCAAGACAACATTTACTACTCCTTGGGGAACCTTCATGTATGTAAAAATTATCTTCAAATTAATAAATTTCGGTGCCACCTTTCAAAGAGCAATGGATATTTATTTTTCAGAAGAAATTGGTCTTTTCATTGTGATATATCTTGATGATATTACAGTGTTCAAAAAAATGATGAAGAGCATCTGGCCCATTTGAGAAGAGTGTTTGAGAAATGTAGAAAGTTCGGTCTATCTCTGAATCCTGAGAAATAATTATTTGGTCTTGATGAAGGAAATATTCTCAGCCACATCATATCTGAAGAAGGGATCAATATTGACCCCAGCAGGATTGAGGGCATACTGCAAATCAGTCCTCCTAGAAATATCAAAGAGCTGCAATTTTTCATTGGAAAGATCAAATTCTTAAGAAGGTTTATACCAAACCTCACAGAACTCCTGAGGAATATCACTAACATGCTCAAGAGATATTCAGGAGTCAAATTGACCAAAGAGGCTAAACAGGCTTTCAACCTGGTAAAGCAGGCACTTACTACAGCATTGGTTCTCATCAGTCTTGATTTCACCAAGGATTTCATCATTTTCTCCTTTGCATCAAAGCACACGATTGTTGTTGTGCTACTACAGAAAAATAAGGATGGACAAGGGTAGCCCGTAGCATTTTTTAGGAAAGATTTAAGAGATGCACCATGGAAGTACAATATCATGGAGAAGCAGGCTTTTTCCTTGATCAAAAGCAATAAAGGATTTTAGAGTTTATATTTTGCATTCACACATCATTACATTTGTGCCCGATACAATTTTCAAAGACATCCTAACACAGGATCCTGATGGAAAAAGAGGCAAGTGGATTACTGTCATCTTGGAGTATGATTTAGAGATCAGGCCCGCTAAAATAATCAAGGGACAAGGATTAGCCAATTTGATGGCTGAAACCAATTTTCAAGCACTAGATGTTAACATGATTCATTCACTGGATGAACAAGAGGAGTTGGTGACTCCACCTATTGAGGAAGCATTCCTAAATTCTCTCTTGTATGTTGATATACTATATGTTCTATTTTATTTAAATGATCCTCCTGGGTTGTCCAAAACAAAAGCTAGATTCTTGAAATTAAAGGCTGTAAATTCTACATCCTAGAAAATGTTTTGTATTCGAAATATTCTAGGGGCATATTGCTTAAATGTTTGCTTCAAGAAGATGTAGACAGGGTCACAAAATAATTCCATGAAGGGGATTGTGGAGGTCATCTCTACTGGAAAACCACTGCTAACAAGATCCTTAGAGTTGGCTTCTATTGGCCTACCCTTTTCCCAGACACCCACAAAATGGTAGCCACCTGTCATAAATGCCAAATCTTTGAGGGAAAAAGAAATTTGTTGTCTCCGCCTTTACAGCCTATCTCTGTTGAAGCTCCTTTCCAGCAATGGGGTTAGACTTCATTGGAGAAATTCACCCTTCCTCCTCTGGCCAACATAAATGGATCCTCACTACTATAGACTATTTTACCAAATGGATAGAGGTCATCCCTTCCAGAATTGCTACTGACTCAGTGATTATCAAATTCCTTGAAACCAACATCCTGTCTAGATTTGGTTGTCCTAGGAAAATCATCACAGATAATGTTGTTTCTTTTAAGTCCAAGAAGATGATAGATTTTTTCCACATATATCACATTACTTTTGGGCATTCAACAACTTATTACCCTCAAGGTAATGGATTAGCTGAGTCCTCCAACAAAAGCCTAGTCAATATCATCAAAACCTGCTAGAAGATAATAAGAAATCTTGGCATAACAAACTGGTACATGCATTGTGGCCTGACAAAATGACCACCAAGAAATAAATTTGCATGTCACCATACCAGTTAGTATATGGAATGGATGTAGTTTTCCCAACATCCCTAGGAGTGCCAGCCATGAAGCTCATTCAAGAAGCGTAGGCTGAAGAAAATTATGTGCAAAGAATAATAAGCCAAACAATTCAGTTGCAGCAGTCCAAAGAAGAGGTGTACAACAAAACCCATGTGGTGCAAGAAAATATGAAGAATATCTTTGACAAGAGGACAAAATCCAATGATTTCAATATCGGAGATAAAGTGCTGAAATGGGACTCCAGGAAAGAAGATAAAGGTAAGCATGGCAAATTTGACAACCTATGGAAAGGGCCATACATTATTCATTCTTTCAAAGGAGACAATGCATTTTTCTTGCAAAAATGGATGGAACATAGCTATCTAGAGGTCTTGTCAATGACAGGATGCTAAAACACTATCTCTGCTGAAAAACTCGGATAATAATTTCATCATTGTAAATACCATAGCGTTACAATTTTCAATAATCCATTGGACAAGGTTGAAGCCCGAAGTGAAGGGCATAAGCCTAGTCTGATAAGATATATTCTGAAATTGTTGCAAATCAAAGTGCCACTACTATTGAAAATAGTTTTTGTCCAGTCATACAGTTTAAGCATGATTGTACAATTTTGAATTTTCTGCTGATAGGTTAGAAAATGAATATTTTCCAAACCATTTAATCTTGGCTTATCAGAAGGCAGGTAGAAAATGACATTGGTTCAACAGTCTAATCTGAACCAATAATAGAATAAGGGATAGGTGATAGGTTAGAGATTCAAATGAAACATAGTGTCAGGGTTTGCAAGTCTAAATGCACCCCAAAAACGAAGAAAAAAGATTAGAATCATAGATTGGGTAGGTAGGCGTGCAAGAGAGCTCTCAGTACTTTGAGCATGTTTCCAGTCTTCAGGTTCAGGTTACTTTTCAGTCTCATGATCAAGCGTGTTCGAGACTTCAATTTTGCAGAGAGTGTTTATTTCAGCTTGAAGGTTGCAGCCACAGGAGTTGCACCAGATCAGGTGGCAGGGTTGGGTCCAGCCCAATGGATCAAGCCACTAGTCTATGATGTTCTTGACAGTTCTTGAAGGAGCTTCCATCCCCAGTTGGAGCCACTATTAGACTCTTGTATTTCACAGTATCATAAGGTGATTGATCATTGATTATAATTTTTATATGCTAAAAATAATATTCTATGGCTATCATCTATTTTCAAAGAATAAAGGGAGAACCTGACTGTCAAAGAGCATCAAAGGAATCAATTTTCCTTATAGTTCGGTGGAAAGGAGAAAAATTGTTGTTGATAAGGTAATGGTGATCAAAACCTCATTGTTGCCCTCATTTCATTTTATTCACCCTCCTTGTCCCCTGTTTTCCTAAATTCTAAACTTCAATTCTATGAATCTCATTTAAAACCTAAGGCCTTTTTTTTTGGGACTTGCTACCTTATAAAACCCACTTATATCACAAGTCTGAAACTCTATCATTATAGGTCTGCCTGCTTTTTGCACCCCGCAAGCCTTAACCTTTTCTGAATTCATCACCGAACATAAAAACTTCACCGATGCGCTTTGGTGGGACCTATCCAAACCCCTATGTATTACCAAATCCGCACGCAAAGCCTTTGTTTTGTTAATTTCCCTTACATTCTGCCTTTTCGCACTTGTCTGTGTTTAACGTGTCACATTTTGTACTGCGCTCTTTTCATAACTTACCTTTTAAAAGCACCCACAAGTTATTTAAATTGTGATGCGATTGTAAAATCGCATATCGCAAAGTTTAGGAGGTAAGTGTCCACAAGTTAAAATTTTTTACTTGCGATATGAACCAATTGCAATCGCACATTGCATGTCTCAAAGGATTACTGTGAGATGTAAATGTTAAAAGTGCCGACGTGCGATATGCGATGTGGTGGGACTCAAGCACAGATCGTAAATCGCAAATTTTAGAAGACAAGGGCAAAAGAAAAATGTTAAGCTCACCGAATCTGTGACATGAGATGACGTGGCAGGTGATGCGGTAGGTGACGTGGTAGATGATGTGGCGAGTGACATGGCATGGTGATGGGGCTTTGACCCAACATATTATGGATGAACTATGATGATGTGGAAGATGACGTAGTGGTCACGTGGCCCTGGCCCGCATAGTGGGCATCGCAATTTTTAAATAATAAACACAAAGGGAAAATGTTAAAGTTATCGAGTTGTGATGTGTGATGGGTGGGACCCGATCACAGATCACAAATCGAAAAAGTTGTAGGATATGGAGCGAGAGGTAAATCTTATAATCGTCGACGTGTGATATGCGATGCGGTGGGGCCCGATCAAAAATGCACATTGCAAGTCTTAAAAGATAAAGTGAAGGAAAAATTAAGAAACAATGAAAGCGAAGTGTGATATCGGTGCAGATGTGATGTATTCTTGAACAAAAATCTAAATATTTTCAAATTTGGGTGGACCCACCTGTTCCTTTGTTAGGTCCCTATATTACTAGTATAGTCCCTTATTTTTGTTAGTGTAAACCCCTTATTGTTATTATTGTACCCCTGTAACCCCCATATTGTTATTATTGTGCCCTTAAATTATTATTGTTAGGTCGGCTAGGATTACATTGTGGCCCCACTAGGATTACATTATGGCCCCATGGACTCCTATATATAGAAAGGAGGTTTTGTAATTTGTATCATCCAAGAATTGTTCATTAATGTAATGTATTTGAGGTTGCCTCCTCAAAGTGGCTTATTTATAAGGTGTTGATATCTCTTTTCTTCTATTTTTGGAGTTGGTTTCACAACATTTGGTATCAGAGCTTTGGATTCTAGGGTTTCACTGCTCCAAACAGGTCATCGTGGAATTTTCTCTATAATTGTTTTTCTACAAAGTTTCAGAAGCTGAAATTTTTAGGGTGCGAAGCCTAAATCCTGAGGAACATCGTCAAAACATTTCAGATCTTGGTTCGCAATATTTTCAGAGATATGATCTATGGAAGTTAGGTCTTTTTGTAGGCTCCTCAATTTAATCTAAACAGGTCATCGTGGAATTTGCGCTATAACTTATTTTCTACGAAGGGTCAGAATCTGAAATTGTTAGGGCATGAAGCTGAAATCTTGAGGAAACTTGTCAAAAAATTTTAGATCTTGGTTTGCAATATTTTCAGAGATATGAGCTATGGAATTTAGTGCGTTTTTAGGCTTCTGAATTTCATCTCAAAGAGGTGATCGTGGGAAAATCTTCATAACTCTCTCTCTGAGCATCGGATTGGAGTGCCGTAAAAATTTGTTGCAATCAAATGGACTGTAGTTTCTTTTATATCAATTTCAGAGCTAAAGGATGAAACAGTGACACGTGGAAAGTCGTACAAGTTCACTCTACTGAACCAGCCCATAATTAGGTCATTGTGGGAGATTGGACATAACTTTGCCTTGGAGAATCCAAATCAAGTCAGACCTATGGCATTCGAAAGATAATTTAGAAGGCTACCTCAGTACCCAATTTCAGAAATTGAAGAGCTGAAATCACAAATATAATCCAATTTCAATATCGAGCTCCTCAAAAGTAATAAAAAGGTGTAAGTCTTGTTTGAAGAATCAATTTGAATTGATTCCAAGGGCATATTGTAGAACATATATTAGTATTGGGTTAAAAAAAATTTCCCATAAAAATAATTCAACACCCATTAAGCCTTCAGAAGGCTCTACTATGACTCATGAAGATGAATAATTTCAACATGATCTATCAAAATTACAAGAGCAAGTGCACCAAATTTCGCTCTCGCAAACAGTAAAAAAAAATGAAATGGATGTTTTGAAGAAATGCATGGAAGCGAAGATGGATGGTTTGAAGAAAGGTGTGGAATCTAAGATAGATGGCATGGAATCTAAGATGGATAACATGGAAGCTAAGATCGATGAAAAAATGAAAGACAACATGGAAAACATGAAGAATGATCTAAAAATAGACATGGAAGGTTTGACAAAGTTGATAGAAGAAATGTTTCCTAATGGTGAAAAGATAGTAGAGGAAACTCATGATGAGAAAAAAATAAATGTTAATCGTGACTTCATAAACTATAATGTTGGCGGGAAGAACCACCATATTCAAAAAATGGATATGAGGAAGTTTGATGGAAAGGATCTTGTAACATGGATACTACAGATGGAGCAATATTTTGATCTCCATAATGTACAAAACACACAAAAGGTACGCGTTGCAACTTTACATTTAGAACAAAATACATTTGTATGGTATCGATGGCTTTTCTCCTGTAAAAAAATTGTCACTTGGTCAATTTTCATGGAGGAAATGATAGCACATTATGAGGATACAAAGAGCAACACCTTCTTTAGCCAATTGATAAATCTCAAACAAAAGGGCTTAGTGGGGGAGCACATTGAGGACTTCCAAAAATTGAATATAAGGGTACCTGATATTCCATAGGAACATAGGATTGATCTCTTCATAGGTACTTTAAAGGATAACATCCAACATGAAGTTCATGTTTCAGAACCTGATTCATTGGAGAAGGCATTCAGGTTGGCAAGAAAAATTGAATGTAAAATTATGGCGACAAGGAAGCCTACCACTCACTTCTATAAAGAAGGAAGTGTTGCTATGCCTATATTTCCACAACCTACAAGGTTGACACCACAACAATTGGAAGAAAAGAGAGAAGAAGGGATTTTCTACAATTGTGATAGCAAATACACTAAATGTCATAAGTGTGCTGAGAAGAAATTATTTTACATAGATTGTGAAGAGGAAGAATAAAATGAACAAGAAGAGGATATACACCAGGAACCATCCCTAGAAGAGGAAGAAATTAACCCAAACATATCGTGTAATGCATTGGCAGGAATTACCACTCCTCAAAATCTCAATATAGAAGGAAATATCAAGAAGAAAAAGGTAATAGTCTTGATTGATTCAGGTAGCACCCATAATATTATTCATTGTAAGGTAGCCAAGGAATTGAATTGTTTCCTATACCCAGCACCAGAATTTCAAGTGATGGTTGTAAATGGAGGAACTGTAAATTTCTCTTGAAAATTCCATAATATAAAGCTAACCATGGGGGAATATGTATTGAATAGTCCAATGATTTCCATTCCTATGGGAGGTGCTGATGTTGTACTAGGATTATAATGGTTACAATCTTTGGGGACGGTAGCTTTTAATTTTCAAGAACTTTTCTTGAAATTTTTTCTAAGGAAAGGAAGTTGAATTACGTGGTATTGGCAGGGAAGCCAGAAAGATAATAAGCTCTAATGTCATGACAAATCTACTAAAGAAATAACGAGGCATAAATGCACAAATTATGCTCACTAGAAGTTCCAACATAAAAATCATCTATTTCTGCAGATCTCCAAAAAGTCTTGGACAATCATTCCAAGGTTTTTGAAACTCCCAAATGACTCCCACCTATTCGTGATCATGATCATGCTATTCATTTGATCCTAGGAAGTGTTCCTCCAAACATCAGGCCTTATAGATATCCTTATGTCCAAAATAACGAAATTGAACGTATGATTGCAGAAATGTTAGAGGCGGGTACAATTCAACTTAGTCAAAGTTCTTTCTTTGCTCCTGTAGTATTGGTACACAAGAAGGATGGATCATGGCACATGTGTCCAGATTATAGGGAGCTCAATAAGCTCACCATTAAAGATAAATTTCTCATTCCCCGTGATTGATGAATTATTAGATGAATTACATGGAGCAATTTATTTTACCAAATTGGATCTTCGTTCAGGGTATCATCAAATTAGAATGAAGACTGAAGATATTTCGAAAACAACATTTCGAACTCGTGAGGGTCATTATGAATATTTGGTCATGCCTTTTGGCCTTACCAATGCACCTTCTACATTTCAAGGGTTGATGAATTCCATTTTCAAACCCTTCCTTAGAAAATTTGTGCTAGTATTTTTTTATGATATACTAATCTACAACAGGTCTTGGAAGGATCATGTTGAACATGTTGACAGGGTGCTAAAACTATTGCAGGAGAAAGAATTATATGCAAAAACATCTAAATGTTTCTTTGGAGTACAAGAGGTGGAATATATGGGTCATATTGTATCTCACAAGGGTGTTAAGGTAGACCCTAACAAAATTAAAGCCATTAAGTAATGGAAAGTCCCCACAACCATAAAGTAGTTGTGAGGATTTCTCGGCTTAACATGGTATTATCGCAAGTTTGTTAAGAATTCTAGGAGAATAGCAAGACTTCACAACATTATTGAAGAAAGATGCATTTCTTATTGGAATCCGGGCTAAATCTAAGGCCTTTGAACATCTTAAAGAGGCAATGTGCCTAACCGATCTTAAACTTACGCCGTACTCACAAAAATCTTATTGTGAAATGTGATGCCTCAAAGAAATGGGATTGGTGTCGTTTTTAATGTAGGAAGGAAGACCCATTGCTTTTGAAAGTCATCCAATCAAAGGAAAGTATTTACAGAAAGCTATTTATGAGAAGGAAATGTTGGCAATACTATATGCAATAAAGAAATGGCAACCTTACCTAATAGGAAGACACTTGAAGGTAAAAAATAATGATGATATCCTTCAATAATTTTTGGAACGAAGACTATCTTGAGAAGAGAAGCAAAAATGGGTTACAACGATGTTGGGTTATGACTTTGAAATAATCTAAAAAAAGGAAAGCTTAATTTTGTTGCAGATGCACTCTCAAGAAAGAATGAAGAGGTGGAAGCATTGCTTTGTGCCATTTCTATTATCCAACCAGATTGGATAACCGAAGCAAGAGATGAATGGAAGAAGGACAAAGAAGTATGGATAGTCATTCAAAATTTGTAGCAAGATCCTAGTACATCTGATACATTTAGTTGGAAAAATGATTCTTTATGGTACAAATATCGCTTATATCTTTGTAAGAATTCCCAACTAAAACAAAAGATTCTTTTGGAATTGCACACTTCTCCTTTAGGAGGACACTTAGGATTTTTAAAAACTTACCACAGGGTGAAGAAAGAATTTTTTTGGGATGGCCTTAAATATAATATTCAAAAGTTTGTGGCGGAATGTTTGGTTTTCCAGCAGAATAAAGTGGAAACAATTAAGACCCCGGGACTTCTACAACCTTTATCCATTCCAAGTCAACGTTGGGAGGAGATTTCAATGAATTTTATCAGAGGTTTACCTAAGTCCGAAGGAAATATTGTCATCATGGTGGTAGCTGATAGACTTACCAAGTATGCACACTTTTGTGCATTATCTCATCCATTTAAAGCAAGTACAATTGCTACTACATTTATGGACAGAATTCAAAAGCTACATGGAAGCCCAAGGGTTATTGTGAGCGACAGAGATCCCATTTTTACCGGAAATTTTTGGATGGAGTTATTTTCTTGTTTGGGTACTCAATTAGCTCATAGCTCATCTTATCATCCTCAATCTGATGGTCAAACTGAGATAGTAAATAAAATTTTGGAAGGATATCTTCGTTGTTTTGTATCTGATAAACAAACACAATGGGTCAAGTGGTTACCTCTCGCTGAATGGTGGTATAACACTTCCTTCCATACTGCAGCAAAAATGACCCATTTATGGCACTTTATGGATATCATCCACCATCCATCACATCTTCTTTAAGGGAAAATTCGAAGGTTCAAGCAGTGGAAGATCACATCGAGCATCAGCAAGAAGTTCTCCAACTCTTAAAGGATAACCCGAATTTGGCACAAAATCGAATGAAACAACAGGCAGATCAACATCGTAGCGAGAGAAGTTTTGATGTAGGAGATTGGGTATTTTTACGGCTACAACCATACAAACAAATGTCCCTCAAGCAAGCAAAGAAGGATAATAAATTATCGCCAAAGTACTATGGTCCTTACAAGGTGTTGCAAAGATTGGTACTATGGCATACAAATTGGAGCTTCCTGCTTCTTCGCGAGTACATCCAGTTTTCCATGTTTCATGCTTAAAGAAGGTTATAGGTGAAGATCTTCCAGTTCAAACAGTATTTCCAGAACTTGATGGAGAAGGGAAAATCATATTGGAACCTGAAGCAGTCATGGAAAAAAGAACTCGACAACTACGGAATCGATCAATTTCAGAGTATCTCATCAAGTGGAAGAACTTACCCACTCAAGATTCTACATGGGAGGATGAGAATTTTATACAGAAGCACCCAGAGCTACTCAAGCATTGAGGACAACACTTTTTTGAAGGAGAGGGGCATGTTAGGTCCCTATATTACTAGTATAGTCCCTTATTGTTGTTAGTGTAACCCCCTTATTGTTATTATTGTACCCCTGTAACCCCATATTGTTATTATTGTGCCCTTAAATTATTATTGTTAGGTTGGCTAGGATTACATTGTGGCCCCACTAGGATTACATTATGGCCCCATGGACTCCTATATATAGAAAGGAGGTTTTGTAATTTGTATCATCCAATAATTGTTCATTAATGTAATGTATTGGAGGTTGCCCCCTCGAAGTGTCTTATTTCTAAGGCGCTGATATCTCTTTTCTTCTATTTTTGGAGCTTGTTTCACAACATGGAATTCTATTCTTGAACAAGAATCTAAATATTTTCAAATCTGGGTGGACCCACCTGTTCCTCTCCACATTGAGTCTATTAAAACCCCCGCAGTTCCCCTCTATCTCTGCCCACCTCCGCAAATCATACGGCCTACAATGTTTTTCTTCCCCCTCGCATATGCCGAAGGTTAACAAAAGGGGCGGAGTCCAGAATCAGGGATATCCCATATCGCCCATCCAGTTACGTGTCGTGCCTAGGACTCCGCACACCCCTTTTCAAACACTTCTTACCACTCTCACCCCCCTTCGGAAAGCTCTTTGCGCCATATCAGAAAACCGTTGCACCCTTTTGACCATTGCATGTATTTTCCACACCATGTTTCTGCTCCCACTATCTGTTTGTAGTCCCATCCCTTTCCGTGTAGAAAACCATTGCAGCGTAAATGGTTGGGCTGTTACCCAACGGACTCATGCCACATCCACACCTCCGCATTACTCTTTAAATAGCCAAATGCTAGAAAAAATACAGAGTTTACTCTGTAGTTATTGTAAAGCTGATACAAGATTTGAATTTGCAGGTATTACTGAAGAAAGCACTAATTGCAAAGAAAAATTGTGAGCAATGTGCGAAACAAGATTACAGGGCTCCTTTAGATTGTCAATCCCAGTGACTATTCCCTATTGTTATATCCCTTCCCACTGTCGACCCATTATCATTTCCATCCTCACGTTCCCCTCTCTGTTATCCCTTTCTCCACTGCAGGTTTGTGAAAGAAAAATCATTGAGGAAAATGCCTCCAAAGCTAGATCAACGCCCTTTTAATATGATGGTCTACCCACAAGTGGACCTGAATCACTTGGCTCTAGCAGACAGAGATTACAAAATTCATGATATAGAGTCTGATTTTTATTTATTTGATGTTTACTTCTGGTTTGAAGACTAATTCCTCGAAGGAACCAATGACCTTAGCCTATGGGAAACCTAGTTTCCCCTTAACATATTCCCAAAGACCCATAGTTGCGCAAAATTCATCAGGAAATGACAGAGCTATTATGATATTAACCAGAGGACCATAGTCACCCAAAAAGGAGAAATCTTGTTTTCCATCAACACCCAATCTATCCAAAAAATTATGCAGGCCCCCACTCCTGAACAAACAGTCCCTTTCTCATATGAAGTCCTCAGAAAATGTTATCATAAACTTGACCCTACCAGCAGAGCCAAAACCTTGCAGTTTCCCATGGCCCCTGATACCCCAATGCCTATAAAGAACCCTCCTTATCCCTCATCTACCTTTTCTAATAGAACCAAGCACATTATGTCTGTCTTATCTTATTTGTTAGGTTATCACATTGATCAGTGGGTAGAGGAAGTTGTGATAGGTTTCTTGTCCGCTCTTTTCCTAGGTGTTAAACCCACGATCCTGTTCAATTATGCTCAATTTCTTGCAGAGGCCATTCATGAGCAGTTTTTGAAGTTTGATACAAAGGAAGTTTTCAAATACTCCTCTGTGTTGGTATATATGTCCATTTCCAGTCTAGAAGGTTTCAATTTTAGATATCAAAGGTAAATGAAGATAATGAGCCCCAATCTATCATATTCTGGACTACCCTGCTACTAAAAGATCAGAAGGAATTTACATACAAGTATTTTTTGAAATCATTTGTGCATCTAGCCATCAACACACTCAATGCTGCAGCAGAGCCCAAGATAAATGAGGAAATCAGAAAAACCATGCAACTAATAGAATGAGTGAAGACAAAAGATTGGTATTTGTATCAAAACTACATAGAGATTCGAGTCTATGGAAGTGAGCTAGCTCCCTACAAATTTGCAAAGTTCCTCTCCATGAGGGTCCTTGCATTGGAATACATAAGGAAAATGATAAATGCAGATGAGCTCCACTTTTTATTTGCAAAGAAGAAGACTCAATTTAGGATCAAATCACAAACTAGACCCTTCATCTGCAATAGTAGAGCAGTAAGAGAGGAAGCAGAAAAGATACTAAAGTAGATAGGTTTTATCCATAGTTTCACTTGGTCTTATGACCCTGCAGGGATCATCTCCAGGAAGAGGATGGAAATCAAGTCCACACTTTATGTTCACACACACAGGCCATCAATTGAACAATATGCCAATCGAATAGAATGGGTGAATAATACCCTCCAAGAAGAGGAAGAACAAGTGTTCTCCACTCCAAGTATCCAAACCCCAACACCATAAGGAAGAAATAATTCTGAAGGAAGGTAAGACAAGGGGAAAGAGCTAGAAAAAGAGATTGGGAGTAAAATGCCAAGAGAGGATCAATCACTTTCAGTGAATGATACATATAGCAGAGAATTCAAAATAAGATATAGGAAAAGGGCCCGAGTGCATATGGATATTGATCAAGGAGGGGAATTAGGGCAGAAAAAAATGGTTCGTATTACAGACAACCCTGGACCATCTCCCGTGGGTGGTCAAACAATAGCCTCCCCAGCATCTACTACAACAACATCTTTGCAGAAGAAGGCCTTGCAGACATCTACTTCTAGACCTGCCATAGAAGGTCAAGAAATATCAGTTTATGATACATTCAAGGAAATAAAATTGAGAAATGAGGTGTTGAATACCAAAACTTACAACGAATTCTGAAAGCAAACCCCAAGTTCACAAAGCAGGCTACTGTCTTCTTTTCACACTGAGAATAAAGGATGTATATGGAATTTATAGAAGCTTTGGTCCCACAACCACAAGGAGCAGAAGATTACAAGAAAGTATCATTTGAATTTAATGCCAGGGACATCCACCCCATTGATCAGATGGAATTACACAAGCAGACTAGAGAGATAGTGGCCTCCACCATGACAATTACTGCTATGAGCTTGTCAAAGATTCAGATATCCTTATCCAATGCTCAATAACAACTCAGGATAGAAAAAATATCTACTATGGCTAAAGACTCAAGGATTAAGTCTTTAGAAGATTTAATAGTGAAGCTGGGTCTTGACCCAGCCAATGCTCAAGCTGTGGAGGAGGTTTTAAAGAAGAAGAATGTTGATATAGTAGCCCTCAGGAAGTAACTCAAGATGCCAGTAACAGAAGGTCCCTTGGCCAAAGGCATTTAGGAAGAGGAATCACAGATGGCAGAGCTATTAAAGTTGGTTGTAGAACAGTCTGCCCAAATCAAATAGATGGAGAATGAGATGGAGAAACCACTGAAGGAGAAAGAAGAGGCAGCTTGAGGTACACTCATCCCAGTGGAATCTACCCCCATCTAAAAAATTCCATTAGTTGTTCCCACAGCTGCTGGAACACCTAGTATGACAAACCAACTGTCAAAGGCCATGGAAAGCATGACACTACAGTCACAAGAGATCTAGAAATTGGAAGCATAGATTGGCATCCTGAAAGATCAAAAGGCCAAGGCTGATACTACCCATGAGATAGCCAAGAAGCATATCAAGATATTGGAGACGGCAGGGAAATAATTTTTAGATAGTAGCATTCTAGGCCAAATTAAGTTGATAATATAGGGTAGTATCGTTAAGTCAGTGGAAGAAATGTGGCACCCCATCAACATCATTTTTTAACAAAAAGAGCTAGTAGACAAATGCGTAGTGGCCATTGCCAAAGAAAATCAGGAATTAGGAAGCATGCCAAACACAACCCCTAATATTATAGAATTACTGAACTCCAAAACCAACTATGAGCTTGACGTGCTAGATGTACTAGACAGAACAAAAACCATAGTAGAAGTGAAGAGGATCCTCACTAAGAGAAATTTAGTAAGGCAATTGGAGGAGAAGTGTCATGAGTTGGACATGGTTGTCAGCAGATTCCCAAACAAGATTGAACCCCTGATAGAAAAAGGATTTCCCTCAGTGCTTGTGACTAATAACAAGATAATCCGAAGGGAAGATTATATGATCAAACTCAGAGAAAAAATTAAGGATACCACCAAATTCACTAACATCCAAGGAAGGGTGACCAGGAAAGTTATCTGGGATCTCTTGAGTAATGACATCTTTATTCAACATGAGATGAAGCATGTTTTCCTTAATAGACCCACTTTCAGCAAATACACAAAGGTGAACGAAGTATACCGACAATTTATAAGCACAAATATCCCCAGCCAAAGAGAGTGGAATAGATTGTGTACATTTCAAGATTGAAAAGGCACAATAGACACATCAACACAACCACGAGTTGATTAGCAGTGCCAACAGTGCATCCTCCTTTATGATCCATGCAGTGGTGGCCCAGAGAGAGAGCCAAATATTAGAACCACCTTGCATTGCCTCCTCGCAACCATCTCAAACACCTCCAAATAATTTTTTGGATTCACAAAGGGCCACCTGAGTTTTTACATTCTTCAAGACTTACCGAAATTTAATTCTGCAGGTGGTGTTGTCAAAAGATTTTATTTATTCAGGCCTTGCATGGCCACACTTGTCCAAATTTAGTTTGTCTATAATAAATTAAGTTTTATAGAGTATATTAGGGCAACCGACTTAGTTGTTAGTTAAATACTGCTAGAATTATCATTATCAAGGGTTGGATATTTTAGCACATGTATTGTAAGAACTACTATTGGAGCACTGTAATTTTGGAGCTGGACATCGATAATCAAAGACCGTTTAAAATATTATTGAGTTGTGCTAAAATGGTGATGTGTTTCTTCTTTATTTAAATGTTTTTAGTTTTTTCTCTGTTGTGTATCTGCTCATCTAATTGTAAATAAAAAATTTCAGATTAAGATTCGCTGTCAGAGCGCCTTAATTATGTCTGCATTTACAATCTGAATATTTTCTGTTGAAGTTTGATTAAAGAATTCTTAATTGATCTTTAGTCATTACTGAACCTCACTCTTTCTTTCACCTCATAATTCATACAACTCTTAAGATAAATTTAGCATAGTTAGCTTGCCCTGTAATTTTCTCTTGAGTTTGATGTGCCATTCCAGCCTTTAACTCCATTGCCCAATGGAATAGCCTCTACAACCCTATCTGTCCAACCACACAATCAATCAAACAAACAACCTTATTTCTATAACTAGCCTAACATCTGCAACTATAACCCTCCAGCTAAATCCTATATCATAAAACAGAGAGAGCCCTCTCTGAGTCTAGGAAGGCTAGGTCCTAGACTCCAAGTGGTTTGATATTTCCCTATGTCATTTGTTCTTGCCAATATTACAAATTACGGGGTGATAACATACTGGATACATAGCTCTTATGAGAAAGTGTATGCTAGCAGAACCATCCTCTTTTGAGGAATCAGTGCATCAACCAACTTGGTTTGACACCATGGTTGACGAGTATGACTCCATTGTCAGGAACGGTGCATGGGAAGTTGTCCCAAGACCAGTCGGGAAGTCAATGGTTGGATCTAGATGGATCTATAAGGTGAAGCAAGTAGCAGATGGGAGTGTGGAGAAGTACAAGGCTAGATTTGTAGCTCAGGGGTTCTCACAGGTTGAGGGGATTGAATATGAGGAGAATTTTGCACCAGTTTCACGGTACTCGTCGATTAGATTTATCCTTGCATTTTCAGCGTAGATGGGTTGGAAGATACATTAGATGGATGTGAAGACTACATTTCTCAATGGAGTTTTGAGGAAGAAGTGTACATTGAGTAGCCAGAAGGTTTTGAGACCTTTGAAACGAAGTCACATGTGTGCAAACTCAAGAGAGAATTGTATGGGGTGAAGTAAGCACCTCGTGCTTGGTACACCAGGATTGACAGCCATTTCACCGGGTTGGGCTTCATGAAGAGTGAAGAGGATGCGAACCTGTACCAGATTTTGGTTGATGGTAAGCTTCTGATTACTGTACTTTATGTAGATGATCTTATCTTAATAGGTGATGAGAAGCTCATAAATTATTGCAAAGAAGATCTTTCAAGAGAGTTTGAGATGAAGGACATGGGGCTCCTTCAGTATTTCCTTGGTTTTGAGATATGGCAGTGGTATGGGGAGCAATTTGTTTCTCAAGGTAAGTATGCCAAAGAGATTCTGAGGAAGTTCCACATAGAGAGCTGTAAACCCATGGAGACTCCTCTTGTAGGAAATTGGAGGAAGGAGGATGCTACTTCAGGGGAAGTAGTGGATGCTACTATTTATAGGCAGCCTGTGGGTTCACTCATGTACTTGGTGAACACACGACCAGACATATGCTATGCAGTTAACTAGCTTAGTCAAGCTATGGTTAAGCTGACCAAGCTCTTTTGGAAGGTGGGGAAGCATGTCTTGAGATATCTAAGGGGCACTATAGAGTATGGATTATGGTACAAACGGACATAGGGAGTGAAGCTTCAAGGCTTCACCGATGCAGATTGGGCAGGCAGTCCATGAGACAGGAAGAGTACATCAGGAGGGATCTTCAGCATAAGATCGACATCAATGTCTTGGTATAGTAGGAAGCAGAGATCAGTTGCACTCAGTTCAGCCGAGGCAGAGTACATGGCAACCAGTCAGGAGGGATGTGAGGCCATCTAGATGAGGAAGATACTTGTTGGTTTGTTTGGTCATCAGATGGATCCTACGGTGATACATTGTGATAACCATAGTTTCATAAAACTCTTGGTTAATCCAATATTCCATGACAGGTCCAAGCGTATTGACATTTGGTACCACCATCTCAGAGATTGTGTTTAGAGACACATTATGTTACTTCAATACATTCTCATAGACGATCAAGATGTATATATTTTGACGAAGGTGCTTGCCAAGAGAAAATTTTAATACCACAGAGGTAGGATCGGGGTAGCTGATAATCCCTTTCTTGTTGAGAGGGAGTGTTGAAAAGTCAACAAGAAATGTGTGCCCAATTTAATTTTCCCTTAATTAGATTTGACAATAAATTGTAATCTTATCTCATAATCACTTGTAATAGTTAACTGAGTGTGATAGACTCCGTTAGCTCATGAAATTCGAGTTGAGGGTGGTTGGTGAGGCATGTAGAGTGATTCTATTTGTTTTAGAGTCCAAGTTGCAGTTAGTGTATTAGTTTAATGCATGAGAAATCAGTTAACTCAATTAAGTGAGTTAAAGTTAGTCTAACTAGTTGTAACTGATTGTTGCACTAGTGAGAGGTCAAGTGAATTAAATCATATTTAATTCACATGCAGTGATCTGTCAAGTGACTGATGAATTACTATTAATAGATGCATGCGTGTCAGTTCTGATGAAGACCCAATGGAGATAGAGGTTAAAGGGATGTTAATTATCAGTTGTATTATTAATGGATTGCGGAGCACAACCAAAACAACCATTTGGATGCCCATGATGTATTGTGCAGTTTTGAAAGGCTGTAATTCCTAAATAATAGGGATTTAATTCTCTTATAATTGCACAAGCAAGGCAGGCTGAGCAGAGGTAGGAAATTGGCTAAGTGTTGGTCGATTTTGTCCGGATCAGTGTGAGACAGTTGGTAGAGTGCAATAGACTCTTATGAGAAGAGTGCATTGTATTGTTTCATGGTTCCTTGGTTGATTATACAATAAAGATAGAGGGGTTTTGAGCAGCAAGCTTTCCCCAGGAAAAATATCTTTGTTGTGCGATTGATTTGCTTCTTTCTCTTACTTGGTGTGATTGTGTGCTCGTGTTTATTTTCCGCAAATATTGTAGAAGGATTCAATATCTTGTTTTAGTATATTACATGATCAAATTGAATCCATTGGTATACATATTGTTTGTATAATTTCTACAAACTCTATAGATCATCCCCATATGTAACGAGTATAGCATAATTAATTTGCATACCCTTTTTTATTCATAAACTAATGTGGCTATTATATTATAATAGTTCATCAAAACAAATCTTAGAATGTTATAAAACCTTTTATTATGTAGTTTATTATCTTAGATCTCACATTTATTATTATTATCTTAGTACTAAAATTTATTGAAATCACTAAAACCAAAATGAGAAATAGACAAATGAATACACTATCCTCATAGATAAACACAAGATGTTACCTAAGAAATACAATATGGAAGAAAAGTTGACTGGAAGTTGTACTTTACTTTATTTTTCTTAATTATAAAATGTAAATAGAAAGAGAAAAACACTCACTATAAAGATCCCATAAACACTATAATCTTAATGAAAACAATAAAATATTATATTTCCTCAATTATACTTCAATATTTAACCCCTACCTACTTTGTTCAACTATAAAGCAATAACAATATAATAAAAAAACTTCTTTGACTTACAAAATCAATATCAATATCATTGATTACACTAGTAATAAACAATAATCCAATCTTATTACATAAAACGAATGAGAATTAATAATTCCTGACACTTCTCTTAACACTTATATCACTCTTCTTAAACAATAATTGCTTATATTGTTTTACATACAGATTATTCCACTGATAATTGAGATATTCGGGTCCACCTTAACACTTATATCATTCTTCTTTGAACAATAATTGCTTATATTATTTTTCTCATTACATACAGATTACTCCACTGATAATTGAGACTGAGATATTTGGTTCCACCTTTTAACAATTAACTGAATAAAATATATATATAAATAAAATATTTTATTAAAAAGCAAATGTAATTATTGAGATATTTGGGTCCACCTTTTAACAATTAATTGAATAAAATATACAAATAAATAAATAAAATATTTTATTAAAGAGCAAATGTAATTATTGAGGTATTTGGGTCAGCTTGAAGCAATTCATTAAATAAAGAATACACATCTTTAAACAAAAAAAAACACAAAAGAATCATAAGGAATTTATAAATATAAAGAGCAGCTCACAACCAGTCAACTTTATTTCTATTGGACTGGTGTTATAGCCAGAGGGTGTAGGTACCATTGGCTTCCTGATAATGGTCCATTTCACTGTTTTTTAAATAATTTAAAACGTACCAAAATATTTGAAGCAAGGCATCTGATGTGTCGGGCACGTGGGGTGTGTCCCAAGTGCTTAAAACACGAGAAGAGAACCTATGTTTTTCAAAAACAAAATCCGAGCCATTAAAAACGTGCAAAAACCCTACCCGGCGGCACCGTTCAAGCTACCCGTTCACCGCCTCCTGGGTCCCACAAGTGCCGGTGTTTCTCATCTGCACCACTACCCCATAGTTTTGTACGGATGCTTTGTTTTTGGTTACATTTACGAACATACAGGCACCTTACGACTTCTTTGGTTCGACTATTCAAATTCTCCATGAGTTTGAACATTCCTCTAAGAAACTTGGATAACTAGTTAACCATTTATTGCATATAACTTCATTTACTTAGGTGGTGGGGGGTCAGTTTATTTATGTGGGGTTTAAAAAGGTGGGGTGCGGCATCAATTAATAAATGTGGAGTTTAGTAATAAAGGTGGGAAGGATAATAGTGTTTTGTTCCAACTACTTAAGATAGATCTATGAATAGATAGAAATGCGGGGGTTTAGTAATAAAGGTGGGAAGGATAATAGTGTTTTGTTCCAACTACTTAAGATAGATCTATGAATAGATAGAAATGTGGGGTTTAGTAATAAAGGTGGGAAAGATAATAGTGTTTTGTTCCAACTATATAAGATAGATCTAATTCATAGGTAAAAGTTATTGTTAAATTTAAGAAAAATAGAGGTTGGTTAGAAAATATAATTTGAAATATAAAAGTCAAGCAAGGTTGTTGTTTATCTTTCTTTGTTTTTGTTTTTTTTGTTATTTAGGTTGACAAAATAGAGTATGTTGGAAAAATAGGGATCAACACTTTGTGGTGCTTTTTCTTGAAATATAATATTTAAAATAAAATAGATCAAATATAGTTGTGAAAAACAAATAAATAAAAGAAAATCGAAGCAAAAACAATGATAGAAATAAATAAACAGAATTAGGTTTGGAAAATAACAATAGCAAGAAAATCTTAGTGATTAGGAGTAACAATGTGAATGCCACTCACCTTGGTTCAAATCTGGGTTAGACTTTCTCAATGTCATTTGTGGGCTATTATATTGGGACAAGGGTTATAGTGGCGGCATTGAGGTGTGATCCTCGGTGGTGAGGATGATCATGTATTCTAGATAATGATTCCCCCTCGATTTAAAAAAAAAAAGAAACAAGCAAAGATTTATTGATATAAAAAATTTGAAGTAATTTTCACTTTCCTTTTTAAGGGTGCAACCTCCAACATGGGAAAAGCTCCAAATATAATAATATTCAATTGATGATTGATTACATAGCTACTACTACTACTATATATAGTTTCTAATTAACCAAAACCCTAACCACCTAGTGCCCCTCCATTAATGAGGCCTCGACCACTAACTAGTGGGCCTTCTTTAATCAACCTTACATTTATTGATTTACACTTTACTACCTCATTGAACCTTATTTATATAGATGGCCCTAAATACATTCAACGATAATGCATTCCACTAATTAGGGGAGTTATGATGGGACCTAACATGCCCTTCCCCTTACAAAGAAACTCTCTCCTAAAGGTTGGAGATAGGAAACTGGTGGAGAGTCTCCAACATGAGCATCTTTAGCCTATTTATCCTTCCATTGGATAGTGAATTGGTGAAGATGACATTTAAGTTTGTTCAAAATTGCATGAGATTGCAGCCAAATAGAACACTCATCATCTAATTCTAGAAGGTTGGCTTGAACTCTGCAATTGACCTAACAACTTTCTTCAAGTAGGGCACATTAAAGACTTGTTAGAGATTGGAATGGCTAGGTAGAGCCAATTTGTAAGCCATTGTACCGAAATGTTTGAGGATAGTATAAGGTCTATAAAACTTAAGAGCTAACTTCTAGTGCCTCTTTTCCTTAAATGAGATCTGTTTATAGGGTTGGAGATGCAAGAACACTTGATCCCCTCCTTCAAAATAATGTTTAGCTTCATGTGATTTCGAGCTAATACCATATTATATTTGAGGTTATGAAGAATATCAACATGAGTTGTGAGGATGTTGTCCACCTAGTGAACCTTAGAGAGGCCTAACAAGAAATTGACCTAGAATGGATCATTGTATTATTTTTCATCTATGTCGATGCTTTTAGAGTGGAAACAATTGGATGAATTAACATGTAGGGTCAATTTGATCATGGGTCCTAGCTTAGAGAATTAGGGTTTGAAACCTTCCAGATCAATTTTGAAGCATCAAATGACATTTTTTGGGGCCAAAAATTTTCAATTGTAGCATATACCCTAGACATTGATATATACTCAGAGATATTTCCAATGGTGTAATACTCACATCAATTGAAGTTCATATGCAAAAACTAGATAGACTAGCTTGTTTAGAAAGGTAATAAAAAACTACCATTATCATTGAGATGTTACTTAGTTTTGGTAACCCATAATGAAATCCATATAAATGTTAGCTCACATAGTGGTTGGAATGGATAAGGGTCATAAGGCTCCCATAGGCTTTACCATTTCCCCTTTGTGTCATTGGAAAGAATCACTTTTTTCCACAAAGGTGCATATGTCCTTCTTCATGCTTATCAAAAGAATAAATGCTTAATTTTATCGTATGTTTTCTAAAACCTAGAATGACTTGCTATTCGAGATGAGTGAAATTTAGATAACACTTTTAATTTAAATGAGGAATGATGAACAAAAAAAGTATAACCTTTATAATGAATCCCATCATCCTACTATACATAACTTGGATGTACTTGTGGGTTGACTTGTAGTCGATGGATCATGTCCATTTTCTTGACATCTAATAACCAATCATGAAATATTTCCTATAGCCAATTTGTTAGGTCCCTATAATACTAGTGTAGTCCCTTATTGTATTCGTTATTGTTTCATCATTTTATATTGGTATTGAGTCGATTCAATAGTTGTTGAGTCATCATGGTGATAGGCTTGTTTTGGAGTATTATGAGTATATTTTGCTTCCACATGTACGGGCTAATGTTGATGAAAAATTCATGATGTATCATGTATTGAGTCATTGGTTCATAGGATATGATAATATTAGCAATGTATTTCATTGATACATCATGTAAAATTCTCATGGAGCCATGTACTTGTATTGTACTATCCTTTGGATCATATAGCCATGAGTCATGAGATCATGTTACGGTCATATGAGAGCAAGTATGAGGTCTTATGTCATTGTTGAAACCATGTATTTATCAATTTATATGTCACTATAGTCCTAGTAATGTGGAGTCTTGGTCCATATTGTGCTTCTATTTTTCAAAGGAAGCATTGCTTGTAGAAGAAGCGGTCATTACAACCCAACAATTGGTATCTCTACAACTTGGAGATGACATGTGTTAAGGGGGTCACTATTTAGTCTTATTATTTCAGCCATACATTGTTGGAATTATGATATTCTTGGAGGTTTCTATGCTATGCCTCATACTATGCTATAATAGTGGAGTTTTTGGCCTCATGTGATGAGATATTTTGGTAGCTGCTACTATGAAGTTATGGGGGAGATTGTGTGCGATTGCCTCATATAATGTTGCTATGTGGAGTTATTTTTTAGTGTCTTATGTAAATATTGTTGCATATATTTGATGTTGCTCATAGTTTCTATTATGATGATGTTTCATATGATTACGCCAATGTGGTTTCCTTATGTTGGCATATTATTGCTTACTGCTAGAGGTTGATCGATTGGTATGTTGCTCTGGATGATGATTGGTATATATGTTGCTTCCTGATATGACAGGCATGAATGCTGGTTTATATGATTTAATTTTTAGCCATGTAGAGATTGGTTGCTCTAGTATTTGTACTTCAATTATATCTTCCTTATCATATGGATTTAACCCTTTTCCATTGATATCAAAGGGGGAGTGATAAAGGATATTGGCCTAGAGTTTGTGTGGTTGACATCAATGCCAAAAGGGGAGATTGTTGGAATTATGGTGTACATGGTTCCAGCTAGCTGATCTTGACATTGGTTCATGATGGTATCTAGCTCATGCTGGCATTGATGTCGACCATATGTATTATAGTTGATTTTTTGATTCCATTCCTTGTAGCATGGTTGCAACTACTTGAGTTGGCATTGAGTTGGTTATGTTGGCATTGATCTCAACCCTTGACATTAGTCTTTGATGATGTAGCTTGATGGTAGTTGGTTTTGCCTTGTGCTGGCTTGATGATGATCTTGCAAGAGTATTACCGTGGTACATGTATTCTTGGTATTGGAATTACCATGGTATTGGTATGTGTGTGTGGAGTTTGGCACGTGATATTACCTTGGTGCAAAGAGTCTTGGTATTGAAATAACCATGGTATTTACCCTTGGTATTGTTTTGGAGATTACCATGGTACAAGAGTCCTTGGTATTGACATAACCATGGTATTTTCCCATGGTATTGGTTTGAAGATTACCATGGTACAAGTTTCCTTATTATTGACATAACCAAGGTATTTTCCCATGGTATTGTTTTAGATATTGCCACAGTACAAGAGTCCCTGGTATTAACATAACCATGGTTTTTCCCGTGGTATTGGTTTGGAGATTGCCATGGTACATTGTGTCCTTGGTATTGACATAACCAAGGTATTTTCCCGTAGTATATGTTTGGAATTACCATGGTACGGGCATCCTTGGTATTGGAATAACCATGGCATTTTCTTATGGTATTCGCTTGGATATTTGTTGAGGATATTTTGGATTTTACTTATGTAAAAACTAAAAAATAGTTGTTAGTATGAATCCTTTGTCGAAGTGTACGAAAAAGGACCACTTTAGCTACGCATAACTAATAGCCCTAACAACAAAAGTGGCTGCCAATATCTTCAGATCTGCAGTTAGTTGATCAAGAAAAGAGCTGCAAAAAACCAGATCTATGCATGGAAAGACATTAAGCAATAAAAATAAGGGTTTGCTCCATATACCAATAGACAAGACAAGAACAATTTTTGAAAGAATTTTTGTATTAATCGGGCACCTGGGAGGAAAACAAGAAGGCGTATCCAATTCTCCTCAATGGGATGGGTTCTTGGAAGTCCTCAGCACTTCAGATCTAAGATTTCTCTCTCTTGTTGGTGTAGAAAACCTAATGCAAAGAATAGAGCTCAATGGGAGCTCACGCAACAAATGATGGAAAAATGTGACCAAGTGTATAGATCCAGAGTGATCTAATAGGCAACAAAAGGTGAAGAATCGTAGGAAAAAACCCTCCTATTTATAACAAAATATTGGGTCATTCTAGATCTTGGTGCATGATTAAAATAATGTTAACCAAATCTAGATCCACCTTTTATGGAACATTTTATTATATTTGTTGGAGGGAAAAAGTATTTGACTTGGGTCAAATCCCTTTATTTGTCAAAAATAAATAAATAAATGATTTATTTATCTTTTTTAAGGAAGTGGTTGAAAGATAATCAAATAAATAATGATTTATTTAATTATTTGTGGGTGATTTGGTCATATTTAACAAGGAATATTATCTAAATAAGATTTAAATAATTATTCCTAGAAAATAATAAGATAAATAACGGTTTATCTAATTAATTTCTTTGTTTTGGGTTAAACATGACTAGGAATAATAATTAAATTATGGTTTAATTAATTATTCCATGAGGAAAATCAAACAAATATAGGTTTGTTTAATATTTCCTTTTGGGGTTTCCTGTTTAGACCATAAACAACCTAATAAATGTGGTTTATTGAGTTATTTAACATAGTGAAGGCAATTTTACTTAGGGTAAAATTGGTCTTACATGGTGTACTTGGGTCCATCTAATGATAATAGGTTAGATGACCAAAAAATGGTGTAACAATAGTTTTGTTGATGGTGAGTGTATGTGAGCAAGATAAGGATGAATAGTGTGAGTAGGCTTCAGACATAGTTGCGAGAATAATTTCTTCAGTGAGTGAGTTTAAATGGCAGTGAATGGAGCAGATTTATGAAGTTGTGCATTAGTATGAAGATCAGATTTCATGTTGCTGTAGTAGAGACTGTTTGAAGAGTTTTTGCATGTTGTTGCAATATATATTGTGGTGACTCTCATTTGTTTTTGTAGGAGTTTCTAGTGCATTTGGAACATAGCCATTGTGTTTTATGTTTCTAATTGTATTATGCAACAATTATATTTTTCTGTGAGGGTTTGATATTATGGTGGAGTATGAGTTATGTTTTTTTGTTGTTGGTGGTGATGGTATTTCATATTTGATGTGGCCACTATTTCACTTGTGGGGAGAGCATATTTTTGTGTTATTTATATTTGATATGATGATGATATATTGTTTCTAGAGGCCATATTACAAAGATTAATCAATTGAGTAGAATGTCTTTGGATCTAGTTTGAAAATAGATGAAAAGATACCTGCATGGACTCAGTAGAGAAGTAGTGACTTAATGGATGTGGAGAAATGATTATGAAGTTTCAACAAAAGGAAAATTTTCTGAATCCAATGGTTGTTGGATAGTCCAATTAGAGTTGGGAAAGGATCGATTGATCGTGGTGGCTTTTAGCGGATGATAGTCCATATAATTGTGTGAGAACAGAGTCTTCTGAGATGATTAATATAATCAAGTCTCCATGTTGATGGTAGTCAATTTATTTTATATGAGGTCGATTCTCCTAGCTTATCGGAGTAAAAAATATATGTAAAAAGACTATATTTTCTTAATATAAGATTCAGAGCAGCGCAAGAACAACAAGGGTGGTTTTTTTCTCCCGAGAGGGTTTCCACCAAGCATACTGTGTCTCACATGTGATGGTGTTATGTGCATGTTTCATTTTTTTAATTCCTTATGGTTTTTAGTTATGCTTATATGATGCACATGTTTAATAAATTTCTACTAACATATGTGTGATTCAGTAATTGAAGTTTAATTTGTTAAAAATTATTAAGAAGATCACACTATTGATTCACCTCCCCCCTTAGTAGTACTCAAAGGTTTCCAACATTTTTTCACTTGATGGAGATTTTCCTTTAGAATAATGGGAGTGGTGGCTTGGTTCTAAAGCATCTTATAAAATTCCTACACTAGGAAGATCTTGGAAGATAAGAAGCTGTGAAGGTGGGAGTTGTCCACGCACCACCTCATACGGTGGCATCTTGGTTGCTTCATGATAATTAGTATTATACCACCATTATGTTAAAGGTGACCACTACACCCATTGATTTTGTATATCTGATGAAAAGCACCACATGTAGGTTTGCAAACATTTGTTTACCACTTTGGTTTGAGAATTCGTTATAGGGTGATATGTTATACTCATTTGGAGTTGTGTGTGCCATGTAGCTTAACCATATCTTTCCAAAAATGAAAGTGAAGGTGAGATTGTGATCAAACACAATAAAATCAATCCTGCCATGCACTTCAAAAATTTAAACCATGAAGACCCGAGCCACCAAATCTAGAGTGAATGGGCGTAGTAAGGCACAAAAATGGGCTTATTTGGAGAATCGATCCACTACCACCATGATGATTGACTTGTTTCTTGATTTAGGGAGACATGTAATGAAACCCATGGAGACATACATCCATATAGAAGCAGGTGGCATCAAGGGTTGTTTTAATGACTGGAAATGACTGCATCAACATTTGGGAATCCACCCAGTCAGAGCCCCAAATCAGACTATTTTTTGTTGAAGCTAGTGGTTCCGACTGGTATTTTGGGTTCAGTTACCCATGACAACTAATTGTGTATGGGGATGAAGTGAATGACGAATATAAATATTAAAATTAAAAATAAACTAATCTAATAAGTAAAACTAATCAAAACTATATATTTTACCCGGGTATATTAAGTTATACGTGCTTGAAAAAATGATGTTTTTTCATGACAATAAATATTCCCATGAATTAACATTGTTAAAATCATTTAAAGAATTTATTTGATTAAATAGTTAATAAAATCAATTATAATATTATCACATATAAATGACAATTTTTTTATTCATTGTATGTTATGTAATTTAATCCACACACATCAAATTTAGTGATAATGTTAGAATCAATAAAAGCATATACATTAATCATTTCTAAATATTTAAAAACAATTCCCTTAAAACTTGAATTCATAGAGAGAAAATAAAAGTACTCGTACTATTAGAATTTTTTTCACGATGAAATTTAAATTGGTTCAGATTATATTAAAGTAAAACTTGAGTAAAAAAGTGCAACAAAATATTTTCTTTTCTCCAAAATTCAGAACCCTTTGCAATGAGTTATGTTAGTGTCAGTATTTGCATCCTGCCATCAATGATCGAAATACTATTTCATATCATTTTAGCAGTCCCTCTCAGAAAATTTTATTCAGTCCGCTAGGTCATGCAAAAATTTCTCACTGATGGTAGCCCTAAGTCAAAAAATTTCACATTTTCTAAATTTCCATTACTTGTTGGCTCAATTTCATACCTTTATGATTGTACATCATCCATAAATCATTAAAAACACTCTTTCAAAGTCTCATTAGGTCTTTAGGGTTTTTTCAAGGTTTCATTAGGTTTCTAGGGTTTTTCAAGGTCCAATAAACACATCATTTCCATTGCATAAAGCTAGAAAAGTAAGAGAGTGAACAAAATAAAATATCTTTACCATGTAAAGATGATTTGTAATGATGTAATTCTGATTCCAAAGTTGTGATTTTCATCCTAAAATGTAATATTTATTCCAAAAAGATGTAACTTTTATTTTTATTTAGTAATTTATGTCATTTAATATGTAATAAGTACAAGGTTCCCAAGTTGCCAAAACAGAGTTACACATGCCAACAAAGAAAATACCAAAGTTCAAAGAGTTCCTAGTCCATCAAAATGATCAATTTTCAAAGCAAAGAAGTCAAAGTCAAGGGTATAGTTTCAAAGGTTTAAAAGTGAAAGCAAGAAGGAAAAGTGGGTCTCAAAGCTCAAAACATCCAGTCCATCAAGCATAAAGCCCACCCAAAGATAAAAAAGACGTTAATTTAATCTCTATGCCATTGATCCATCACTCACACAACTCAAAAATCAAATTTGAAAGGTGAAAATTTTAGTTTCTAGGAGGCATTGCGCACCTAGAAGAAGGCATTGCGCACCTGGGACAAGTGTTGCCCACAGACAAAAGGCATTGCACACCTGTCCAATTTCATATGCAAGAACCAAACTTTTTTGCAAGTACTCCAAACCTTCAAAAAATAATCTCTTCACCTCCTAGCAATTAAGTAGGGCCTCATCATAGCCTCCTTGCATTTCCTAAATGCAAATTTCATGGTGTTAAGTTTCTTGTGTGAAATTTGGAGTTTTCAAAGCATGTAAACCCTAGTTTCATTCCCACACCTCCAAATCTATTAATAAGACCCTACTACCCTTCCCACATCACAATAAATCCTATTTTTATCCCTACATTATTAAATCCATGTCCCCAAGTTCATTTTCCTCTAAACCCTAAATCCTAGGCATCTTAATTTCCTAGGTGTTAGAACAGGGTCTCCTAAAGCTGCGAATTTTGTCCATTTTTGTATATTTTTGTAATATTTAGTATAACATAGGGGTTTTGGGGTGGGTCAAAGCCCCTAATGCATTGTAATGGGTCAAGGGTAGACCAAGAGTTTACAAACCATGGTTTGCGGACCATTGGCTGCGTAGGCTAAATTAGTATAAATAGATAAACCTTTTTGAGTCATAGGTAATGAAGAATAGAGATTGATGGTAGCTGCGAATTGTTAGATCTGTTTGGGTTTCTAGGGTTAGGAATCTTGTTGGCTGTGTGCTCGGAGATCCTTAGTCCTGTTGTGTGCGGACCCTGCTGTCTGTGTGCGCAGGTTGTGTTGGATTGTGTTGGCTCAAGGGGTCCTAACCCAGGTTCAGAGGTTCAAGGTTTGCTAAAAAACCCCTATACTACTGGCCCTTTTGGTAGTGACCTTCTTGCGTAGGCCAAAGTCTCACCTGAAGTAGTATGGGAGGGTGCTAGAACTAGGTTTCCACACCCTGGGAGAGGGTAGGTAAGTCAATCTGAGTCGCATTCAACTCTATAGCTACCAGATTGTATGGTGCAGAACCCAGATCTACTAATACCCTTTGCATCCACGTGCGCAACAACAATGATATTCATAGTAATCAACAGATCATGAACTCACATAATGATAACGAAGTTATTCCATATATTCTTGCATGAAGTGGAACAGAACGGATGTAGATCGCAGCATAAACAAGTAACACGAGTATGTTCGCAGCTTAAATTAATAATACAACAACATATATTAAGTAACCGAACATCACATATTCATATCACAGTAATTCCAATGGATTCAGATATTCAACAATACGTCCACATTCATTAATCCTTCAGATCTACTTACAATACCCCAAAACCCAACCTGTGCACACAGTAGCAGGGTTCGCACACAGTAGGATAGAGGCCCTCTGTGCACACAGCAGCAGGAGTCCTCATCCAACAACCCTAACCAGATCTATCAGTTCACACTTAGCATTAATCTCTTTTCATTCTTTTTTGTCTTACAACTCAAAAAGGTTCAACTACTTATACTATTTTAGCCTACGCATCCAATGGTCCGCAAACCGTGGTTTACAGACTCTTGGTCTACCCTTGAACCATTTATAACACATTAGGGGCTTTGAACCACCCCAAAACCCCTCCGTTAGACTAAATATAATAAAAAATATACAAAATGGACAAGTTTTGCAGCTTGTAGGAGACCCTGTTCCAACAGTCCCCCAACACAATCTTGTGACTTGTCTCGAGTCACTACGGTGGTATTTTCACCATCTGTGCCTGCAAAGTTACTCCAACCATATAGTTATTTGATCCAATATGGTTTGAGCTGACTACCATTGACATATCCTGGTAGCACATCGTCGTGTAGGGTGGCCAGCTGAACAGCTTCGCCATTCGTGATCTCCTTAATAGTGTAGAGGCCAAGCCAGTGCTGCTAGAACTTCCATGGATGTTTTGAAAACTCACTATCGTATAAGAGGAACAATTCATCCTTCGCAAAGGTATTTTGATGAATATATCAATCATGCTAGGCTTTATCGTGAGCCTTCTGAACCTGCTGATGGAAATTAGCCAGGAACCGATCTTCCTCCAAAGCCATAAGCTATGCTAATCACTCCTCCATGATGTCAGGGTCCGCCATGTTCGTAATGTTGTGATACGTAGAATAGGAATAATGTACTCCATTGGCATAACGGCCTCCTTGCCATAGACCATCCTAGAAGGAGTTTTCCCAGTTAGCTTCTTGCAGGTGGTTCAATAGGCCCAAAGAAATAATGGGATGCACACATCCCAATCACTGCGATCGGCATTGCAGACCCTGTCAGTGCTTGATCAAAGATTTTGTTAAAAGCTTCAACTGCACCATTTTCCTGTGGGTGATACGGTGTGCTTTTTGCATGATGGATTCAGAACTCCACAGTAAAAGCTTGGATTGTTTCGTTAAAAAAGTGCGTACCCCTATCGCTCATGAGGATCTTAGGACACCCAAATCTGGTCAAAATTTGTTCAAAGATGAAATGTGCAGTGTTATCCATAGTACAATCCTTTACTACTTGTGCTTTATCCCACCTAGTTACGTAATTAGTGGCAGTAATAATGTAGCGCGCACCTGTCTTCTTTCCTGGTGGGTTGATAGGCCCTATGAAATCGATGGCCCACTTATCAAACTCTTGTAGCGCCATTTGTGGTTGAAGAGAAATTTCATCCCTACGGGACAACCTCCCCATTCGTTGGCACGTATCGTAGACTGTACAATTATTGTGCGCATCACGATGTAGGGCAGGCCACCATAACCCACCTCTCAAGACCTTTTGCGTCGTTGATTTTGTTGTGTAGTGACCTCTTGCTATTTCGTCATGAGCCTCTGCCAAGATAGCGAGCCTTTCATGCTCCAAAACATATCTCCGCAATACTTCATTAGCTCCCATCTTATATAACTGACTTGCAATGATGGTAAAATCTTCTGCCCGAGTGACTAGCTCTTTCTTCAGTTGTACAGAATACTTCAGGGGTGCCATTCCAGTAGTAAAGAACTGAATGATATGAACAAAGTGGGCATCCACTACCTTAATAGCGAACAACTGCGCATCAGGAAATCCTTCCTCCAGGTTGGTTGGCTCCTCGCCACTCTCTATTCGTGATAAGTGATTTGGCCAAGCATTCAGCTTTCCCGGATTAACGATGATTTCAAAGTCATACTCCTAAAATAGCAGTAACCATCAACAGATTCCCCCCCACCAACATAGGCTTATTTACCAGGTACTTCAAGGTTGAATGGCCTGTAAACATTCTGAAGTGTCCCCCTAACAAGTAATGTCAAAATTTCTGCAAAGCGTACACCATGGCCAACCCCTTCCGCTCTGTAGTGGAGTAATTACGTTCCATGCCAAAGAGTTTCCTACTTGCAAAGGCAACCAAACGATCAATGTATCCCTCTCCTAGCTACGTAAGGAAAACCCTGAGATAAATTCTTGACGCATCGACATGGACATGAAAGACCTTCTCCCAATCAAGAAAGATGAGAATAGGTGCCAAAACCATCTTTTCTTTAAGTAACTCAAAGCTCTTTTGACACTTGTCATCCCGAAAGAACGAAACATCCTTCTTGATGAATTTTTTCATAGGGGCCGTGATCATCACGTAGCCTTGAATGAATTTTCGGTATTAGCCCATGTGTCCAAGGATTGAGCATAGTTGTTTCTCCATCGTCGATACTGGCAAGTTGATGATTACTGCAATTTTTGCAGGATCCACTATCAGCCCGTGTCAACAAACTATATGGTCGAGCAGGATACGAAAGGGTACACAGAAGATACAATTCTTGATATTTAGGGAAATCTGGTGCTTTCGACAGGCATCCAACATCATGCACAAGTTTGAGACGTGTGCCTTCACTAGGCTGAAGACGGTCCAATCATCGAAATATACTTCTAGGAACTTGTGGATGAATTCCTTGAACACCGAAACCATGACCCACGAGAAGATAGCAAGAGCATTTTTGAGATCAAACGGCATGACAGTATAGTTAAAAGAGCCCCACTCTATGGCGAAAATGGTTTTGCTACGGTCCTAAGATGTGATTCTAATCTAATGGTACCTTGAGAATCCGTCTGTAAAGGAGTATGCTTCCTGTCCCCCCACATTATCCAAAATTTCATCTGAGAATGGTGTAGAGAATAGGTCATGAACGCAGGCGTCGTTCAACTTGCGCAGGTTCACGTAGATCCGAATCTCCCCTTTAGCCTTTTTCTCTTGAACCACCATTGTGCTGACCCAGTCTGACTATTCGACAGGTTCGATGATACCTGTAGCGATCATTTTATCAAGTTCTTCCTTGAATTTCTGCTTATACTTGGGGTTCAGCCTATAGGGTCGCTATTTCATGGGCCATGCATCCAGTTTGAGAGTGATATGCATGACCCCTAAGTCCCTCGTGATCCCCTTTAGTTCCAAAAACTTTATTGGGAATAAGTCCTGGTCTTCAGTGAGTAACTCAGCCACTTTTCTTACTGTATTTTCATCCCAATAGTCCCCAATCTTAGCCAACTTAGGGTGCTCTTCTGTCCCAATATTGACTTCACGTAGACTGAGAGGCTTAGTGACATCCACCTCTCGCAGTGGGGGTCCTGCAATGGGGCGCTCTCCTTGTGACTCTGGGATAGAGATAGACCATGAGTATTCTTCTCTTTCTTCCCTCGCTAAGTTGCGGTAGTTGAAAATATCCTCCATCTGTGTTTCCCATGTCGGTGCCTCGAATGCTTCAGCGGAGCTGGGTTCCTTGAACACAAATGTATCTATACCCTGCAGATCTTCATCAAGCACTTCCGACCCCCGTATGAGTCCAAATGTCCCTATGAATTCATCCCTCAGAGTTTTCTAGTGGCAGGTGCGTTGATGTAGCTCCACATTCAGGTACCATGCAGTCGAGATTGGACCTAACTCATGAATGAACAAGTGAACCCATTCTTCCATAGCTCGGTCACCCCATGCTTTGATCCCAGCCAGCAAGTGTTTACGTGGGTCCCTTGGGCCAAGGAAAATCTCGACACGTACCTTTACGGGAGGCTCAAATTGGAGGAGCATCATGTCCTCACAGTCCTCCTAGTCCCGGAATGCCCCTTTGTGCATCTCCCACCATCTTGCAAGCATTGCACGCATCACTAGATTAAGGGCCCATATCCTTTGTTCTCTTGGAACCTCAGCTTCGAATGCTTGCAAAAATTCCTTAATGCTACCAGAACCATCAAAGTAGGGTAGGTCTCTTACCTCTGAGGAAATGCAGCGGAAGTCCCTTGTGACTCGAAGACATCGCAGCGCCGAGACATCGTGCAACCGGTTTTGCCAATTTTCCATCTCCCCATCAAATTCAGAGAAGCATTCACTGTCCTTTTCCCAGAAAAGTACTCCACCCGCCGTGGGGTTGATCCAATCTTCGTCTCATGCAGTACACTTGTAAATGTGATCCACCTCCTCTTCATCGTGCACTAGCTCTGTGTATCGTTCGCCTTCTGCACGATCTAATGGTACTATCACCCTTGTACTGTTATTCTCAAACACCATGCTTCTCTTTTTGAGGTTGATGATACCACCCATATCTATGGCCCAGTCCAACCCTAAGAGTGCAGGGTAGGGGTCTGCATCTTCTACAATTTCAATTACCTCAAAGTCAGCTCAGGCCTTTACTCCTACGACATCCACCGTAATTTTAGACAACCTTCCTAGTGGGATGATTTTCTGCTAATTTTCCATGCGTAGCTGAATGGTGGATCATTCCAACTTAGGCTCTCCCTTTCATTTCCAAGTCTGTTTAGGTAACACGTTCCCATATGATCCTAGGTCAAAAATAACCTGATCCATTTCATAGTCACCAATCTGCGCAGTCAACCGCATTTCTCTCCTAGTGCATTTCTTATACCTGTATAGCTTGTGCACATCCTTGACCTTCGGGGGTAGATTGGGTCACGCTACGCAGCTATCTATTAGTGCATGAAGATTCTCCACAGCCTTTGGGTTTCGCAACAGCTTCATACATGCCTGAAAAAAGGGCTCAACCTCCTCATCTGCCTTGAGGTTCGTAGGTGCCTGAGCAGTAGTTGCCTCCACCTCAGCAAAGTCCTTGCGAGTTGCGACAAATGTTTCTTTTCCCTTTTTTAGGTCCAAACCTTCTTTTTTGATAAGTACTTATCGGATCAGAGGTTCCATCGCAGCCTCATCCTCAGGTTCCCTAGTGGCCATCCCACTTTGTGTCACAACATTCACACTTGAATCTTTGTCTCGTAGCTCAGCCTTAACTCTGTGCACATTCTGCGTAGGTGTCGGCTTCTTTTCCTGCATTTTTTCTATCAAGATTGGACAATCTTCAATCGCATGGTCCAGCTATCTGCAATATCGGCAGGATTGCCTTGTAGGGTTCGGACAATCCCTTGTAAAGTGTCCTACTTCTCCATAGTTATAACAGATTAGCTGACCTCATCCTTGACCTGCACTTCCACCTCTCCCCCCTCCCCTGCCCCTTGATGGGGAGCCACCTATGCCTGCGGGGGTTCTTGGTGACACAGGGTATGATTGTACTCTATATAAGTTTCCTCGATCAGTGATCAAATCATATGTATAACAGTTTTGTTCATCATGTCCCACTGATCTGTAGAACCTACACCATTGCGTCCTTACCTCTGGAACATATGCAACAAGGCAGGGACAGTGGTTGGTATCGTGTAGCCTCACAACACGACAATCATTGCACCATAGCGCTGGCCCACTGGGTCCCGCAAATTCCCTAGCGCGCAATGGGCTAGGTCCCCCGACTTGCATATAGCCTGCTAACAAGGGGTAGTTATCCTTGGTATGACCATTCATCCAGCATCGTATGCACCATCTTTCGGGGCTAACCTCTTCTCCTCATTCCTTCTGCAGATTCTGGATCTCAATGCGCATCGCTTCTAGCTGTCCTTGGATCTGTTGGACACCCAGCTGAGTCTCGTCCTGAGGCGTAGCTTCTAACTTCATGGCACTCTACAAGGCTTTCTCCTGCAATTCAAAAGTTTGGTGCCCCATAGATATGCGCAGGTGAGGTAGAAACATAGCAATGAACCATTCTGTGTGTTGTCTATCATCATATTAGAATCCCCCTTCTCTAATCACCTTCTTCAGTCGCTGATCGGCCTCCCACACCGCTTCAGAAGGCCCTTGCTTGAAATCCTTTAGACCAACCATGA
This sequence comes from Pinus albicaulis, assembly GCA_034641835.2. Classification (NCBI taxonomy): domain Eukaryota; kingdom Viridiplantae; phylum Streptophyta; class Pinopsida; order Pinales; family Pinaceae; genus Pinus; species Pinus albicaulis. The sequence goes on from CM076574.1 coordinate 1,385,024,278, forward strand.
TTTGAGAGTAGGAATTAGGTTTCTTGAACTACTGTTTCAGGGCGTTCTTAATATCTTCAATGGTTGCATTTGCGTTTTGGCCGATGTATCCCATGTAACAATCCAAAGCTCTTCCTTCGAAGGCAAGGGATAGCTGTGCCTTTTTCACCACATCACAAGCTATGTTCTGTGTAGTCCATACCAATCCCGTGACAAACCAGAACCGATACATGTCTTCATCTCCCACACCCTTAAAGTTTGACAACTTCATGTGCACAACCATGTCGTCTTTCGGTGGTGGAGGTGTAGGTGAATTATTACCCCTAGGTTGGTTTGAAAGCAGTGTGGTCGGAGGAATCTGTGAAGCTTCTTCACTTACCAGACTGTAGACCAATCTATCTCCTTCTAGGTTGGTTCTGTAGTATTTTCCACTTCACGTTGTGCTCCTGTCTAGATCAGAGGTCATTCACTCGGTATGGCTACACAAGATACTCTTTTTGCACAATAATATCTTTATCAACAATGGTAAGGTCTTCAGAAACTTACCTTGGAACCCCTTGAAGAATCTTCAATCTTCTTCAGAGTAGGAGACAAATTGATCGACGACAAATTCTGCCACAAATCCTCCTAACACACCGTCTACCCAATGGTCCACCATGTGAGTGATGGTGTTATCAGTCTTTTCTAATTGTTGGATTAGTTCAGGGGTACACTCCGTGACCCGCTCATCCTTCCAACACTTCTGAAATTCTACCAACCTTGTGAGCCACTCCTGGAGCTCGACTGCAATCGTTACAAAGAAGATCTCATAGATCTCTGTGAAAATGTACTTATTCTTCCACTCTTCGGTGGTCAACCTCTCGCTGCGGTTTTCTTTTACGGAAAATTCTTGAACTTGTTGTTCAAACCATTCATAAATTTCCTTTCTCTAATGCTTCCATTATGGTCTTGGAATTACTCAATCCCTCTCTCAAAATGCTCTCGGTCTCGGAAATAGAACCATTTGTTGGCTCGAGGGGTCCTGACCCAGGTTCAGAGGTTCAAGGTTTGCCAAAAAACCCCTATACTACTGGCCCTTTTGGCAGTAACCTGCTTGTGCAGGCCAAAGTCTCACTCGAGGCAGTATGGGAGGGTTCTGGAACCATGTTTCCACACACTGGGAGAGGGTACGTGTTAGTCATCAATATTTTTTACATGTTGTTGATGACTAGATTCCTTAGCTAGGTTTTCTAGAAGCTAATCTCAATCTGTCAATTTGTCATCTAGAAAACACCCCAAACAAATTTTTGTCCTCCTACCCCTCCCTGTTAGTCTATGATGAGAACAATCTTCAGTTTTCAAATCATATCTCGCATCAACAAAGTCTCCCTGTCTATAGCTGTCATAACTTTGCTTCTCTGCTATCATTTTCCCTTGTTTCTCATGCCATTCACTATCCGAAAGTTAACAAAGTGTCTGCTCCTCTATCCCTGATCATCTTGTCATATGAAAATCTGATCATGCCTAAGAAAACACTTAGAATCTATGACTATTGTCTCTAAGTTAGATAGTGGTGTTTAGGGAGTTTTTCCTTGGCTAAGATATCCTAAGCCAAAAAGCCCGTGTCTAGTACCAGTCAGCCATGAATATTTCCATATCTTGCAAAACAAGCCTTGATCTATCCATAGGTCGTGCACCACTAAGAGGTCACTTTGTCTCATTTAAGAAGAATTTCGACAAAGATCCAAATTAGGAAAAGATGAGGATGTTCATTATCTGAAGAAATATGCTTAGATTAGGAAAAATCTCCATGAAACACCAAAGGAGCTCTCCAAGGTTCAAAAGCATATATTTTTACATCTCTGCAAGGGTGTAATTGAATGACGATCAGTGTGCAAATGGGAGCAAAGGATCAACTGAACAAGTTTCTCATACTGAAATATTTTTCCTTCAGTAATCAGATGGAGAGTTGTAAAGTAAAAAGCGGCAAGTATACATGGTTTAAATCCAAAGGCTGCCTGAAGAGCAGAGATCATTCCTCAAGTCAAATAAACATAAAAGACCAAGTGATGCTAATCAACAGTGCTCCATGTTCACCTCCAAAGTCAGTGCTACATAGTATTTCCGAAAGGTATCATCATGAAAGGCATAAGAGGACAATTGCCTCTTATGTTACCTTGAACCTGGGATTTGAAAATTAGTCAAAGGAAATTTCAATATACCTCTGAAAACACAGTCAAGAGAAAATTTAGTTCAATGATGTCTAGCAGTGAACACTCTCCATATACCAATCACATTGCTTCTGTTCTAGATTTCACAGTGATATTTTACAAAAGGTATATACACCACAGACAGGGCCTCATAAAGCAAGAGGGCATTAGGTTCAAGTGTTTTTATCAATGATAAATGGAAAAATTTCACTTTTTTTCCTATTAGTATTCTTCAAGCAAACATACAAAGGCATAATGTTGAAATAGCTGAAGATTCTGTGTTTAATAGAACCTCCTTCAAAAGCAGAGGGTTAGAAGCACAATGATGGAAACCTCCTTCAAAAAGCAGAGGGTTAGAAAAAAATTTCTGTGACCTCCTTCACAAACAAGCAGAGGGTCAGCATGTTTTTAAGAAACTTTAGAGTCTGATTTGCACCACTTCCTCCAAATATGAACAGAGGATACATGACCAGTATTAAAATTGTGTTTGAGAAAGGTCTCTTGTGGCAAAGAAAGGTTGATAAACAGTGGTGAAACAAATGAAAGATGATATGTTAAAGGCCTCTTTCACATCAAAAGCCAAATATTGACATAATGATGCTAACAGGCCTCTGTTCTTATGTTTATGAAAGCCTTCTTTAAAGGATGAATCAGAGGTTATAATTTTGATTAAAGTAGCCTCATTTGAATGGTGAAAGCATTAGACTAAGCTCTGTTTCCAGTGACTTATGCAACTGATTTAAAGAAACAACCCACACAGATGGTTTATGTGAAAAGAGAAATTTTCATTTAAACAAATCCATTATGGTTTATCCAGGATACTCCCTCCAAGTGATGAATAAAAGGGCAAGCGCCAAGAGTAACTTTTCCAACTCATTTAAAAAAACAGAGGGCACATTTAAGATAGGTGAAACTTTCACTGTTTAAAGGCCTCCTTCACAAAAAGAAAAGGGTCAGCTCTCCAAAATATTTACACTATGAATTAGCTCATTCAAAGGGTTAAAAAGGTGATGAAGCCATAATTCACATTTAGTCAAAGGGTGCTTCCATCAAATGATAGGAGACCAAGTCTTGGTGGATACAAGAAATTTGTTTTTTTTGAGATATTCTCAATCAGAGGATAAATTCAAGTTTCAAGTTTGAAAGGCCACCTTCGAAAGGAAAAAAAGGCACACTGTATGATAAAGATAAGCTCTTTATATTTTAAGTTGATCTCTTTGGTAAATAAGCAGAAAGAGAAAACACATGGTTTCAGGACCTCCTTCTCTTCATAAAACAATAGATACATAGTGGTTTCAAAAGTCTGCAGTGGTAATGTTTTAATGAGCCCCTTTCAGATGATGTACTAGGTCACAGTTTTGGAGAAGACCATTACAACATTTCCAAATACCTCTTCCAATGGATAGAAAAAGAACACTTTCCATAATCAAATCACATGTTTCTTGTCTGAAGTTTCAAAGAGACACAGTGCTAAGAGAGACAGGTATCATAGGTAAAGTTTTATGAAGAATAAAGGTATTTTTTGTAAGAAGATATTAAGGAGTGACAAATTGAAAAGGTCACTGTTTTCCCTTAATGGTATTTTCAAAACAACAAGGTTGAGGATCAAAAAACACATTTTAATTAACCCCTTTCATAACAAGCAGAGATCAAAAAACCTATCAAGGTTGATATAAGCTTTGGAACGATTTTTACAGTGACATTAGGGTTGAAGAAACCGGTTATTTTATCAAAGTCAGCTCTCAAATAACAAGAAAAAGAAGAATCTTGTTTAAAATCCCAAAAACAACAACACCAAGCCACTTTTTAAAAGGGCTACAAAGACAAAAAGGGGTGTTTTCATTTTTCAAATTAATAAAGGAGGAAACAGTGTTTTAAAGCCTCACAAAGTATAAAGGGCCGAGCATAACGTATCATTTGTCATTATGAAAAGCGAATTCACGAAGGGGAGAAAGATTTTTTACAGCATCCACAACTTTTGAAAGCGTGGCGCGCCTGGAAAGTTGTGCAACATGCTTGTAGGCACTTACATAAAGGTTTTACACACAACGAAACATGCCTGTGTGTTGCACGACACACTGTTGGAAATGTTGTCATTGATGGCAAAGGAGGCAACAGAGGCAGAGACAAACAAAGGAAAGCAGCATAAGCAAAGGAGAAGACACAAGGTTTTTGGTAAATGGTATAGTAACATTTACAGGGAGCATGAGAAGAACAGAGGGAGAGTTTATTTACAGATACAGGGTAGCAAAAAGAGAAGAGAAGCAGATCAAAGGAGACAACATAGATGACAAAGGAGATAGGCGGAAGAAGACTGTTGAAATGAAATGGTCGAGCAGTAGAGGATGCAGAGATAGAGAAAGGAGGCAGAACCAGAGGAGGCATAACAACAGAGGCAGAGAGAGAGAATACAGAGGCAAAGATGAAATGGTCGAGCAGCAGAGGTAGAGGCAGAGAATATAGAAGCAGAGTTGTTAACAAGTAGTGAAATGATCAAGTAGAGGCGGAGCTGAGGCTCTGTGTATAAGGGGTAATACCAAGAATTAAACAATAAAAATCTAATACAGTCAGGTGTTAAACCTTATGATAGCGTTATATTAAAATAGCAATGAAACATGGTTGATATATATGAAAGTGCTGAAGAAAGGTAGATAACGAAATCAAGAAGGGTTTATATATATTATAGTTTGAACAGAGCTTATATGTATATGTATATAACGAAGGCACGAAATTATTTATTGAAGTGGAACCATGAATTGAAGCGGAACCCTAAGTGTGAACAGTAAAACTAGAGGTAAGCATACCGACAGTATCGCGCGGTGTCAAAAATGGTAAGTGGAATTCTCAAAACGAACGCGATATATGTCTTTGGATGCCACATGTCGTAAGATGGTTTTCCAAAACCATTTTCATCGCGCGACTTCTTAGAATTAACGTTAGTGCATCTAAATTATGAGAAAATGGGCGATGATCATTGGATCGTCCAAGACAAAGTGACATCTTATCAGCCATCAGATGTGTGTGGTGTGTTAATTAGTGGGCCCGAATTAATAGTTGTATTGTTAATTGAAACTTAACCAAATGTTAAGTCGTATGTTGTGGGACCACAGGAAAATGCATGTGTGGACTTTTTTTGGATGCATATTGATACATTTTGAAATGCCTAAGGTTTAATACCAAAGTCAAGGATTAATATATATATATATATAGAATGTTGATGCGTCGGGGTCTATGCCAAAGTCGAGGATTAATTCAGGTATTGATATATATTTGACAATGAACTCGTGGATATACTTAATTGACGAGGGTGAACAGTAGAGTGTGGGACCCGTGAACCACCATATGATGTATGTGCTGCATTAATATATATAAACCTTGAGTGAATTCTATAAGCGCGGGTGTATGTAATTAAAAGAGCCGGAACCCTTTGTAGCATTAAGACTAAGGTTTGAATAAAGAACATGGCTAAGTCTATGCTGGGAGTGGAAATATTAAACGAACTACGGAGTCTGAGAGGTTATATAAATATATATATTAGTGTTGGGTTTAAGTCTAAGCTAAGGAATTAATACTATGTTAACGGATAATACTATACATATAGTGTGGGACCCCCTACATAAAATTCTGAGAATCATAACCCAAGCTGGAGGATACATAAAGACTGAAGCGACAAAGTATACATATATATGCAGCGTTTTATATATGTAGCACTTTATAAACAAGGGGCCAAAGTATATATATACATATATGTGAAGCACTCTATTATTAGGGCCTAATACAAACAAAGTCTTATAAGGTGGGACCCAGGTCACGAATCGCATCGGAGAAAAGTTGGCAGCGGAACATATTAACAAAAGTTGCGATTGCGATTGAGTTCCAGACCCGATATGTTTTAAAAGATGATTTTCATATTTTTCTTGAGTTCTGGCCTAAGTGCATCGGAGCGATTCATCGCATCAGAACATCAAAGTGAACAGTGTTACATCACATCGGAGCGATTCATCACATCGGCACATCAAAGTGAACAATGTTACATCGCATCAACACAGTGAAGTGAACAATGTACAGTAACTGATCGCATCGGAGGAAAACAGACCATCGGAACATCAGAGCATCGGAACACACAACTAGAAGTTGCAATTTCAATTAATTGCAATCGAAAGAATTCAGGAGGTGACTCATCGCATCAGAGAATAAAGCAAGCTTGGCAAGTGGGCCCGAAAGGGCATTTTAAGTATTAGAATTTTTTTATTTAAGTTCTCCGTGAGTTGATTTGCGTTACATAAATGGGCAGTTTATATGTTAAAAGCACTTCATTGTCATGCTGAGAGTTGAATTGCGATATATGAAAAGCGAAGTTACATATATATGGCAGTTACACTGCGACAGTTAACAGGGGATCAAATAGGGCCTAAAGAGACAAACACAGTCACAGAAAAGACAAACGCAGTGATCCAAAACTGAATAAGTTGATTTGTAATCCTCATTGTAACTGAATGTATACGTTTTTAATTGATTTACATTGTTGATGCACTGGAAAGTCTCCATAGGAAACAAAACTCCACTGCAAAATTGAAAGTTGTATATATTGCTGAGATTTTCTAAATGAGTTGGAAAAAGAAGTGAGGAGGCAGAATGCAAAGAGTCAGGGCTATTCACTTTGAATTCCCTATGGAATACAAACTGTTATGAGGTGAACTGTATAAAGCATATCACATTGATATGCAGAAAAAAGTTAGAGAGTGAGATATAGAGAATGCAGAGCATGAAAAAATTGAGGCAGAGAAGATAAGGAAGAGAGGAGCAGAAACAGATGCTACAGAACAGAGCTAATATCTGAGGTAAATTAGTAAATATTTTCTTTTGATTGAATGAGGAAGTTAGAGCTTCCATATCAAGTTGAAGCTTGATAGATGTCAGTTGTAGCTAACCGAGGTTAGAACCTCCTGTAGGTTGGTGTCTATAGAAAATCAGTGGTGAGAGGGAGTTGGAGCTTGCCTTTGCATCACAAAAATAATGAGATGTGGTTTTCTCTCTTTATGGGTTTCCACTTATATCTGCTATCTCTGTGCGTGTTGTCTATGTGCTGATATGATCTACCCAATCTTCTTAATGTTTTCTGCTCTCATAATAAGTTTGGTGTCACATTAATTAATACTTGTTGCAATATATTGAGACTGTTCACAAATTAAAGTTGTTTATAAAATTAAGCTGTAAATAAGCTTGCTGAAAAGTTTAAAAAGCTTATGTATGTGTTAAACTGATTCACCCCCCCCATCTTAGTTTAAATAAGGATTCAACACATGCCTGTGCCTAGCGCCCGGTGCCCATCTGAATGTGGTGCATTTGCTCATTTAGGCCTGCTCGACCTAGCGCCCGGCCTGAATGCAGCGCCTGTGAAATTTTTGCCATCATCCAACCACTCGGGCTGTGAATCAAACACCTCCCACTTGCCTTGTGCCCTCACCATACTCATCCTTCATTTTCACCCTTGAACTAATCATTTTCACCTTCGGCGTAGCCCATATTTGCCTCGCCCAGGCCAGTGCTGAACGGCCCACCACTCGGGCCGGTGCTGAACGGCCCACCGCTCGAGCCACTCCTGAACGCGATGCCCTCATCCTCTCGGCCCATTTTTCACTCATACCTTTTCTTTGTCCTGCCTAACTTGTGCCTTTTTACTCCTTCTAGCTCAACCAACTCTACACAGTTGACCGACACCTTTGGAAATCCTTCTTTGCTCCTAAAAACAAACGACCCATTTTTGACCCGCTTGAGCCACCTCTGAATGGCCTAGCGCCCGGGCCAATCCTGAATGACGGTTTGCCCGCCTGGGCCAGTACTAAAAGAAGTTGCAGCAAAGGTAAAGGAGCCTTAAAAATTTGTTAAAGAGCAGTTTTCACACAAAGAGCTCACCTCCAAATACATCAAGGGACATTTTATTTTAAAGGTATTTATTGTCTCTCAGCCAAGTTTTTGATTTGAGGGAAAGTTTGATATCAAAGTTTACAGGAAAATAGTGATTTAGGGTAAAAGGATAATCACAGTTTTACAAAGAAGTCTGTTTGTTTGCAAAGACTTGATTGTCAAACAAAGAAGAACAATTGTGTGCTAAAGAGAGAAACAGTCCTCTACTCAAGATGAAAAATTTTTTTTGCCAGTGCTTAATGAAAAACACAGTTACTCTTAAAAACTGTCATATTTATTAAGATACAGAGAAACAGTGATAAAGGAGGAAGGTTCATTGTCAAGGGGCTTGTTGTTATAAGTAGTTAAGGGAGAAAATTTAGTGTGCTCTCAAAACCTATCTTGTTTGCTAAACAAAAAAAGGGACAGTGATTAAAGAAGGAAAGGCTTATTGTAAGTTTAAAGGGGTGTACTGAAGACACAAATTTGTGGTTAGTTAACAAAAACTTGTTTTCCAACTACAGACAACACTCAGTCTCACAAAGAGGAAAACAAGGTTTGATTGAGGGCCTATTTCAGTGATCATTTGAACATTTGTTTTGGTAAGCTATTGAAGGGTATCAAAAGAAAAATGCCTCCAAAGAAGGACATCAGAAGTAGATATCACAATAGGTTTGAGCATATTACAACTCAAGAGGTGAATGAATCCTCTTTGGTTCTTTCTAATTTTCATGAAGTAGGGTGCCTTGATTTTTGCCAAAAGGTCCAAGAGGTAAAAAAACATCCTCCTTTGACACATTTTTTTTCTCTGAGGCTGCAAGAAGGGAAAATTCACATAGCAGGCCTTGATTTTTATTCTCAGTCCTAAAGTAGTAGCAAAATCCACCAAGATCCCCTATCTTGGTGAGAAATGGTTCAAGCAAGCCTATTTGGACATAGAACACTACAAGCCCTTTTTAAAGCCTACCTACCAAAATGAATGCAAGGCCATCTTCCCCTTTTCTCATCTATTGAACATAGTGGCAGCCAACATAGTAGCAAGCATGAGGATGAGGAGAAAAAAGAGCTAGTGAGGAAAAGGTCTAGGACCATGGGTCTTAGGAAAGCCTTGGAGAAACAAAGGGAAGAAGAATCAGCCTTTGCTCTACAATACCCTCTCACACAGCTGCTTGCCGAAGAGATAGAGAGCAACAAGGAGTATTGGCTCGAAAGAGAGGTTAAGCACTTGGAAAAAAAGTTAGAGAATGCAAAAAAAGACTTGAGTTTGCAAAGGAAGATGACCGGGCACTAAAAAAAGCTAAATCAATTTGTCCGAAGGAAATTGAACGTTGCACAAGAAAAGCTCAAAACTGCCCAAAGAGGATGCTCGGTGAGAAAAGGAGGAAAATACACCTCTAGGCTTGGAATTTTGGCTCGAGCTTCTAGGCATGTTTCTAAAAACCCTTAAGGGGTTTTCTCACCAAAATTGAGAAAACTTTGACATGATATTGTTTTTTTGACATTTTTGGGCCTAATTGCACAAATTCATGGGCGCCGCCATTTTTTGTTTGAAGCATCCTCAACTATTGAGAGTGGTATCATTGGATGCATTAAATTGGGGGGCACCTACTTAGAAAATTTTAGATCAAAAGAAGGTTTTTTGGTTCCCCAAAGAGGCAAAAAACAATCATTTTTTAGATTTCTGCCTCACATATCAGCAAGGGATACTTTTCTGGTTTTTTCACTCATTTCAGTTTTTGACAAACTTCCCAGCATCAGTTTGGGAAAAATCAAGTATTTACAGAAAGTAGACATCTAGGGATTTCCAACGAGCCATCACGGGCCTCGTTTTGACATCAGGAAGTCCCTCAAAAGTCCTTTGTAAGATAGGAAATTTTCTTCTGCTACGCTCTTGTAGCATTTTGGCAAAAAAAGCAGATTTCTAGATGCTCATCCAAATGTGATTTAAGCCTTTTTTAGCACTTTTCATTCATATAAAGTCAATTTTATTTCTTTTTTTAGCATTTTAAAATATTTTTAAGGATATTTTGTGCCTTGGACTTTGCAAAGCCTCAAGGACAAGTTTAGATATTTGTTTTTGGCTAATGGCCTTCTAGTTGCCTTGGTTGGGTTTCCTCCTCTTTGGCCTATATATCCCAAGAGGATTGATTGTAATCAAGGCTGAACTTGATGTTATAGAGAAATACATGGTATTACAAGCTTTGAAAAAATGCTTTGTCTCATGAAGTGGATAATTTCTTGTTTGACTTGGATGGTGGAGAAGGACTGTTTGTAGGATTCCATGGCTTGGTGAATGGTATAGTGTTCTTTATCCGTTATGTTTCCTTAGTTTATCATACATGTTTTCATGCTTCTTTCTTTCTGTAGGTTAGTAAAGAATAGATTTGAGACATGCCCATGGAGGCACCTCAAGTTTCCTGATTCATACAGCTTCTATGTTTTTCTTCTTTCTTGGTTATGTCAAAGAATTCTTAACTGCTCTTTGACACCCTAAGAACTTGTTATCAATTTCATTAATGGTTATTATGTATGCTATCTAGTATGATTCATGGTATGCCTTGCTTACTCATAGCTAACCAAAACCCCATCACTGAAACCTTTGTCTGAATATTTGATTGTCCTAGTTAAACCAAAGAGGTCTTGTTTCGATCTTTCCCTTTGTCCATGCTTTGTAATCTTATTTCAAAGTTCCTGATAGCTCAAAATATGATGTTTAGGAGTTCCCTCTTCATAGATTGAGTTGTTTGTTTGTCTTATTTGTTTTCTCAAAAGTCTGAAGGTGATTTTCCCAAAGTTAGAGGGTCTTATACTTCTATGTATCACCTGAATGTTCATTTTATGCATCTATCAGTTTGAGTTTCATTTATAGTGATTAATGGTTAGCCCTACCACATGAATGTTTGTTGTAAAAATATTTATGCTTAAAACCTCTTTGTCTCTCACAAAATTAGTGTCCATCTGATTTCACTTCACCTAAAAGAATCCATTTATCTCGACCAAATCGGCCCTGCAATATACCTTGTCCACCTTTTGAGGCAGTCTCGACCTTATCAACCCCATAGCCTAGTTGATCTGACAAAATTTTGATCTATTTATTCTTTGATCAGTTCTCCCTCAAAAAACCTAAAACAAACCAAAAAATACTTAAAAAATAGCCTAAAATCAAATACATAGAAAGCAAACAAGTTTACATCCTTTGCACAAATAGAGAGAGCCCTCTCTGAGTCCAGGAAGGCTAGGTCCTAGGGCTCCAAAGTTGGTTTGATGTCAGCCTGTCACTTGGCTTCAAAATATACCAAATCATGGGATCCTAACAGTAGGTAAGTCAAGTCGAGCCGCGTTCATGTAATATTCCAAATTTTTAGCGTTCAAGATAAATGGAATATTAGAGTTGTTTCATCACTAGGTAGGTGAATAAATGGGTAGGGAGGCCCACTAACCTCTTTAGAAGGATCAATAACACTCGTAATGTGAAAGGAGTAAGAATAAGCAGCTAATTTGAGCACCCTTGGGTGTGAACAGAGAGGGGATCATGTTGATTCAGTCAACTTTGACCAAGTCAACAAAGCTGTCTAAATACATTGAACCTCCTTGATGGACAATGCAGTTTTGGTGGAGGACAACCTGCATGGGCTTGATGTCACATATGGATGCGACCCAATGTGAAGAGGTTCACTTGCTATATATGGAGAGTATGGGAGCCTTTTTCATTCATGATTTGGATTTTATCATTTGATCTTGGTCTATTTAGACTTGGCTTCCTCTTGCTGTTTAGCAGGGTTGCAGTGCTGTTTAGCACTGGGTGTTCCCGAGCAGGAATCCCACCTCTTCCCTTGAGAGGCCTCTTGGGAGAGCTTGTCCTATATTGCTCCAAATCCAGGCTTGAGGCAAAGCATCATTATTTAGCCCTAGTGTTATTTATGTAGCAGGATATTGCTGAGTTGCAGTGGAGGTTTATTGCACCACTTTCGGGTCTATTTCTCAGTAGAAGGTGCCTTCCTTCTCTTGAGAGATTAGCTAGGAAAATTTCTGAGCACATTTCATATCTTGGTAGCAGGTCAAAGTATTCCTTATCTTCTACAGTGCAGTCCCTTTCAGGAACTGCTTCATTTTTCATAGAGTTGTTGCAGTAGGGTTAAGACCCTTGTTTCTGAGCTAGTTTCCTAGGGAAAGGGCCAACCCTTCTCCCGGAAAGCTAGAGGAAGGGATTCTCATCCCTATTTTGTATTATTCAGATATATTTCTGTAATGTTGCAGTAAATCTGCATTTTTCTGAGCTGAATATTCAGATCTGCTCTTTTTGTACTTGTACTTTCATGAAACCCTTGCCGGGTTGACTTTATAATGCAATAAGGAGGTCAGATCTTCATTTTCTTAGCATAATGTTACATTGAGTTCCAGATACATGTTTTTCTATCATTATACTATAGAAACCCTTATAAAATAACGCTGTTATTTGCTTCATTCTTTTTTGCATCACTTAAGTCATGGGATTTGGCTATTTTTGAGTTGATATGAAGCCGAGAGGCCTGTTTAACATATCAAAAGGGATTTCTTTATGATCCCCTTTTGTATGTGAGGGAATAATATCATATTATAAGGGAAACAAGAATTATTTCACCCAGTAAAAATGCATATCTTCAGAAATAATGTTTTCAGGGTCAAATTGCTGCATTTTCCCCACATGGGAAGGTGTATAAGTTCTTCTTTTGCTGTTGTTTCACTCATTTGATGGCCATGTGTTTTCAACACATCATATGAGTTTATTTACACTGAACATCCATTATTATGTTCATGTATTGCTGAAGCTCCAACTTTAGAATATCTTCAAATATTCTCATTGTTGTATAATTTCCCTATTTTGGGATATTATAGTTCAACTCTATAGCTACCAGATTGTATGGTGCAGAACCCAAATCTACTAATACCCTTCACATCCATGTGCGCACCAAAAATTATATTCATGGTAATCACTCACATAACAATAACACAGTTATTCAAGATATTCTTGCATGAAGTGAAACAGAACAGATCTATATCACAACATAAACAAGTAACACGAGTATGTTCGTAGCTTAAATCAATAATACAACAACATATATTAAGTAATCGAACATCACAGTAATTCCAATGGATTCAGATATTCAACAATACGTCCGCATTCATTAATCCTTCAGATCTACTTACAATACCCCAAAACCCAACCTATGCACACAGTAGCAGGGTTCGCATACAGTAGGACAGAGGCCCTCCACGCACACAACATGTAGGTTTTAACCCTGAATAGAAATTATCTACACACGAATCTTATAACAGAAAATAAACAATAGAGAGAGCATAAAACATAAAACAGATAAACACAGAGATTTTCCCCTGGATCCCAAATTGGGATGACCAGCTTGATTTTTCATTATATTCCTTTTAGTGTTACAACACATATATATACATCACAAACATACATAAACCCAAATCAAAGCCCAACCTGATTGCCACCAACCATAGTTCTGTGGATCTACAAAAATACCGGGGGCCGAAAACCATGTGCCCAAAACCATGTGCAAACTCATGCACAAAACATGGGTGGGTCCACCTATGAGTGGTCTTTTAAAAAAAAAATTTCTCGGCCTGTGCCTTCCCCACCTTGACCCCTGCCCCTACGCACATGGCGGTTGTGCATTGCTCTTGGAAGAATACAACACATGCACCCAACATTCTCCCACTTGTTGTTTTCTTTCCACGGGGGAGCCCACAAAGAGATCTCATCCATTGGGCCATTCTTCAACACCCATTGTTTATACACCAAGAGAACTTCTAAGTGCTCACAGACTTCGTCAATGCATCTACAACATTCTTCAAAGTGTCCACCTTTACCAGCAACACCCTTTTAGCCTCAACCATATCTCTAACAAAGTGATATTGAACATCAATGTGCTTTGTTTTTGAATTATAAGTAGGGTTATTAGCCAAGAAAATTGCACTTTGGCTATCACAGTCTATCCTTATAGCTTGCTGTACCAACCCCATAATTGAACACAATCTCTACAACCAAACTGCTTCCTTTCTTGCATGAGTGGCTGCTATGTATTCTGCCTTTGTAGTTGAAAGTGCCACTACAGACTATCTTTTACTTATCCAACTGACTGCGCCTCCTAATAGGCTAAACACATACCCACTTGTAGATCTTCTTTAGTCTAGATCTCCAGCCTAGTCTGCATCAAAAAAACCATGAATGTCTAACATTCTTTCCAATCCTGGTCTTCCCCGGTAGCACAAGCCATAATCACTAGTGCCACGTAAATATCTGAAAACCCGCTTCACTAATGTCCAATGATCCTTCCCTGGGTTTGACATAAACCTGCTCAATACTCCCACTGCATGTGCAATGTCTGGTCTAGTACAGACCATTGCATACATCAAGCAACCCACTGCACTTGCATATGGAACACGGGACATATACTCCTCTTTTTCTTGTGTCTTGGGACACTGTTCAGCAGACAACTTTACACCTACAGGAATAGGAACCTTCACCGGTTTACTATCCTGCATATTGAACCTCTGCAATATAGTCTCGACATACTTCCTTTGGTTTAACTAGAGCTTCCTCTTTGCCCGATCTCTCTTAATTTCCATGCCCAAAATATAGTTTGCAGCACCAAGATCCTTCATGTCGAATTTGGAGAACAGTTGGGTCTTCAAATCTTGGATAATTTCTTTGTCATTTCCAATCAACAACATATCATCCACACACAAGACCAAATAAATAACATGGTCACCAATTAATTTAAAATAAACACAGTGATCCTCCTTGCTTCTGGTGAAGCCAAGTCCCCGTATATAGGTATCAAATTTCTGATACCACATCCTTGGTTACTGTTTTAACCCGTACAGAGACTTCTTCAACTTGCATACCAGTTCTTTCTTACCCTTCACCATAAAGCCTTCAGGTTGCTTCATGTAGATCTCCTCTTCTAGATCCCCATGAAGAAAAGATGTCCTCACATCCATCTGTTCTATCTCAAAATCAAATGCATTAGCAACAGATAAAAGTAATCTAATAGAAGTAACTTTGGCAACAGGAGAAAAAATATCACCAAAATCAATTCCTGGCACCTGGGAATAACCTTTAGCTACCAAATGAGCTTTGTATTTCTCCACCTTGACTTCTACATTCATCTTCTTCTTAAACACCCATTTTATCCTGATGGGCTTCCTTCCAGCCGACAACTCCACCAAATCCCATGCCTCATTTTTATGCAAGGATGCCATTTCATCAACCATGGCCTCCTTCCAGATTTTACCATCCTCTGAATCTACTGCCTCCCTGACAGTTATGGGATCATCATCAGTTATAGTTAAGGCAAAACCTGAATAGAAAGCAGATGGACTATACCTTTCTGGTTGCCTTCTTTCCCGAACTGATATTCTCACAGCTGGAGTTTGTGGCTCTTCCTCTTTTGAGTCTTCTTCTGTTGTAGAGTATGATTCATCCTCCTTTAGCTCAAAATCTATCTTCTTAGGTTCCTTTGGTATGATTTCATGTTTAACAACATCTTTTACCTCTCTAAACACCACATCTCGGCTCTACACAACCTTCCTTGTTTCTGGGTTCCAAAGCTTGTAACCCTTTAAACCATCCTTATACCTAATAAAGATGCACCTTTCAGATTTATTATCCAACTTGGTCCTTTTCTCCTTTGGAACATGTACATATGCATCACATCCAAATACCCTTAGATGTGAAAGAGAGGGTTTCTTACTATTCCATACCTCATGTGGGGTCTTATCCTCCAACGCTGATGAAGGTGATCTGTTAACTAAGTAACATGCAGTCTCCACTGCCTCTGCCCAGAATTATTGTCCTAACCCGGTACCACTGAGCATGCTTCTTGCCTTTTCCATCAGTGTTCTGTTCATTCTTTCTGCAACTCCATTTTGCTGAGGTGTGTATGGAGTAGTCTTCTGCCGTGCTATACCACACTTCTTGCAGAACTCTTCAAATTCCTTCTTGCAGAACTCCCCACCATTATCTGTCCTCAACGCCTTTATCTTCTTCTCTGTCTGGTTTTCCACCAGAGCCTTAAATTCTTTAAATTTGTCAAAGACTTCAGATTTCTTCCTTAAGAAATATATCCATGTATTCCTTGAGAAGTCATCTAAGAATGAAACATAGTACACAGACTTTCCCAGTGATGGAACTGACATAGGTCCAAACACATCACTGTGCACAAGTTTTAATATCTTGTTCGCCCTCCTAGCACCAGAAGGAAAACTCACCCGATTCTGCTTCCCATATACAAAATGTTCACAGAAATCGAAATCCAGAGAGCAATTAGACATACCTTCTACCATACCATTTCTATGCAGTATCCAAAGGCCCTTCTCTCCAATATGTCCAAGCCTTTGATGCCATAGCATGGTCTTTTCTCTGAAGACAACTAGGCTTTTCGTTCCACTTTCAGGATCTACAGAACTGTTACACCCATGAATAACAGTGCTACCTTGTAGCTTGTACAAATTTCCAGTCTGAACTCCCCGCATTAATACCAGTGCTCCTCGAACCATCTTGCAGGCATCTTTATCAAACACTGTTTTTACACCTGCATCATCCATCTTGCTTACAGAAATCAGATTTCTGGCCAATGCAGGAATATGCAGAACACCAGTAAGTGTTCTAATCCTTCCACCTTGCAGCTTCAGCTTGACTTTTCCACATCCGACGATTCTGGCCTTCCTATCGTCTCGTAGGAAGAAATCACCACCATCATATTTCTCATACTCGTAGAACCACTCCTTGCGGGGGGAGTGAAGCAGCGTATTGCATCTGGAGTCTGACCAACATGGACACATATTCCATGTGTATTTGTTAAATGCTGATCTTTACTTCCGGAAAGTGGTTTTTTTCTGCAGGTGGAAAGATCATCAGACCCCTTCTTTCAGAGCTGAGATCTGCAAGATTTCAAAGTACATCTTCCTTCCACATTCAAGACACTTTTAGAAATTACAATATAGATTTAGATCTCCCTCTAGATTTGGATCTCCCACTCGAAACCTTATTCTTGTTTCTATTTTGGGACCTTCCTCATACAGATAAGGCATATCCATTCTGGCCCTCCATATTTCTCTGTCTCATTTCCTCCGACAACAAGGCTGAGACAATTTCATCAAAATTCAAGGTAGTTGTATTGCTACCTATTGCAATAACTAGACTGTCCCATGAGTCTGGTATAGAACACAACAAACTAATGCACTTATCTTCATCTGAGATTTTTATATCAACAGATGATAGTTGACTTACCATAGTATTGAAGGCATTCAGATGCTCTGTCCCCGAGTCTCCATCCTTCATCCTCAGGTTATACAAATTTTTCTACAGGAACAACTTATTCACCAAAGACTTAGATTGGTACAAAGTCCCAAGTTTTTCCCACAAATTCTTCGCCGTAGCTTCCCCAGATACATTCAACAATACTGAATCTGAGACACACAACCGTATTGTGCTCTTAGCCTTTCGATCCAGTTTCTTCCAGTCTTCATCTGACATTGCCGTTGGTTTAGTACCTGGATCTACCATGATCCACTGATCTTTATCCACCAGCAGATCCTCCATCTTGAGCTTCCACAACTCAAAACTCTGACCATTAAATTTCTCGATCTCTATCTTTTCACCGCTCACCATCTTCTTTGACCACAAGAATCAATCTCGCAGATCTCCCACTAAACAGGGTCTCCCTCAGGCCCGAGAAAAAAAACCTTAGTAGCAAAGGCATCCCCTTGAAGCCAAAACAACTCTGATACCAAATGTAGGTTTTAACCCTGAACAAAAATTATCTACACACGAATCTTATAACAGAAAATAAACAATAGCGAGAGCATACAACATAAAACAGATAAACACAAAGATTTTCCCCTGGATCAAAAATTGGGATGACCAACTTGATTTTTCATTATATTCCTTTTAGTGTTACAACACATATATATACACGCTGAAGCATACATAAACCCCAATCCATTAACCCTGGATTAGAACATAACCGTAGTTCCCTTGACTGGATCTACAAAATACCAGGGGCCGAAAACCATCGTACCCCAAAACCATGTGAAAACTCATGCACAAAACATGGGTGGGTCCACCTATGAGTGGGTCCACACAGCAAATTTTGTTTTGCCGGGGCGCTGCCCCGGACCCTGACAGGGGGGGCTGCCGCCCCCCCTATGACCCCCCTGCTATGCCCAGCGCAACGTACAGTGCTTGCGGCTAGTCTTGGAAAGAATATAACACATACCCAACATAGCAGCATGATTCCTTACCCAACAACCCTAACCAGACATATCTGTTCGCACTTAGCATCGATCTCTTTTCATTCTTTTTTTGTCTTACAACTCAAAAAGGTTCAACTACTTATACTATTTTATCCTATGCATCCAATGGTCCGCAAAATGTGGTTTACGGACTCTTCGTCTACCCTTGACCCATTTATAATGCATTAGGGGATTTGACCAACCACAAAACCCCTAAGTTAGACTAAATATAGTAAAAAATATACAAAATGGACCAGTTTCGTAGCTTGCAGGAGACCGTGTTCCAACAGATTGTATTTGGTTTTGAAGGCTAATATATGTGAATCTGGTTAGAGTACCTATGCATTATCTAAGTTATGTACTATTGTTGATTCAAACGTTTGAATTTGTTATGCTTACTGTTGGTTATCCATTGTTGTTGCGTATCTGTCTTTATTTACTATGATCTAGTGTTCATGTGTGTATGATATCACATATGATAATGCTGATGTGAGAATGCTGAGTAGATCTATGTCTGATAGTAGATCTGTTAACTCTGGATTATACTGATTAATGAACCTGTGAATAGATCTATTTTATAGCTACGAAGAATATCCTTGTTCTTGATATATGAATCTATGACCTGCTGATCACTGTGACTATAGTTGCTATAGTGGTAGATTGGTACTACGCACGTGGATGCGAAATAATTAGTAGGTATGAGCTCTGTGATACCAGTCCGTAACTAGATCTGTTAAATACAAAGCGGATAGGCTAGGAATGCAGCTCTGCTTGACTTACCTGCTCTCTCTTTGGGTGTGGAAACTTGGTTCCAACACCCTCCCATACTACCTCGGGTGAGAATTTGGCCTACACAAGCAGGTCAGCCAAAAAGGCCAGTAGTATAGGGTTTGTTGGCAAACCTTAACCTTCGAACCTGGGTCAGGACCCCTTGCGCCAAAAAATGGTTTCGTTGCAGGGACCAGGAGCATTTTGAGAGAGATATCGGGTAATGCCAAGAGAATATTGGAAACCTGAGAAGAAAGAAATTGAAGGGTGGTTCGAAAGACAAATTCACGAATTTGTGATAAAAGAGAATCGCAGCACAAGGTTGACGACAGAAAAGTTGAAGAATAAGTACATTTTTACAGAGATCTACGAAATCTTCTTTGTGACATTTGTGACCGAGCTTCAGGAGTGGCTTTCAAGGCTCATAGATTTCCAAAAGTGTTGGAAGGTCGAACGAGTCACGCAGTGGACTCCAGAGTTGATCCAGTAGTTAGAAAAGACTGATAACACCATCACTCGTATGATAGATTATCGGCTGGATAGTGTGCTAGGAGGGTTTGTGACAGAGTTTGCCATCGATCAATTCATCTCATATTTGAAGCAGAGTGAAGGTTCTTCAAGGGTCTCTTGGGTAAGTTTTGAAAACCTTGCCATTGCTGATTAGGATATTATTGTGGGAAAAGAGCATTATGTGTAGCCACAGTGAGTGAATGAGCTTCGATCAAAGTGAGGGAACAACGCACAGTGGTAAATATTACAGAAATAATCAAGAAGGAGATCAATCTGTCTACAGTCCAGTAAGAAATCCTGATGCGCAAAATTCTCCATCTACACCATAGTCGAACCCTCATAGGGGTAAGAACTCACTGCCTCCACCACCAGAAGACGATATGGCCTCACACATGAAGCTACCTACCTTCAAAGGTGTATGGGATGAAGATATGGATTGGTTTTGGTTTTTCCTAGGATTGGTATGGACTATGCAGAATGTAGCTAATGACGCGGTGAAAAGAGCGCAACTATCCCTTGCCTTTGAAGGAAGGGCATTAGACTGGTATATGGGGTATATCAACCAGCATGCGAATGAAACCATCAAATAAATTAAGAATGATTTGAATCAATATTTCAAAAAGCCCAAGTCCTACTCACAGATAGTGAACGATTTGAAGGATTTCAAGAAAGGCCCGACCAAATCCGTATGGGAGACTGACCAACGGTTAAAAAAGGTAATTCGAGAAGGAGGATTTCTATATGTTTCTGCCCTACCTGCATGTGCCAATGGGACATCAAGCCATTGAATTCCAGGAAAAGGCCTTGGAAATTGCGATGAAGCTAGAAGCTGTACCAAGAGATGATACCCAGTTAGGAGTGCAGCATATACAAGGCCAGATAGAAGCAATGCATATGGAGATCCAGAATCTGCGAAATGAGTGAGGAACAGAGGCTAGCCCTGAAAGATGGTGCATACAATGTAGGGTGAATGGACACACCAAGGATAACTGTCCTCTGCTAATAGAATACATACAAGCTGGGGGACCCAGTTCGTTGCGACCTAGGGAAGTTGCAGGGCCAAGTGGACCAATGCTGTGGTGCGACGAATGTCGCGTTGCTGGGCTACACGAGACCAATCACCACCCCCACCTTGCAGAATATGTCCCAAATATCAAGCAATAATGGTGCAGGTTCTGTAGATCTGTAGGCCATGATGAACAGAACTGCTGGATGTATGATCTAATGATAGATCAAGGAAATATATATAGGGTATAGTCGGATATGTCCTCGATAAGATCCCCCTCAAGAATAGGTGGCTCCCTAGTTAGGGGTAGGGGAGAGGGCCGAGGTGAAAGAGCGGGTAGAGGGAGAGGACAACTGATTTTCTATAACTGTGGGGAAATAGGGCATTTTGCAAGGGACTGTGTGAATCCTGCGAGACAATCCTATAGATACTCTAGACAATTGGATCATGTGATTGAAGATTGCCTGATTCTGATGGCCAAGATGCAGGAGAAGTAACAGACACCTACGCAGAATATACAAAGGGTCAAGGTGGAACCTCGAGATGAGGGACCAAGTGTTAATGTTATAACACACAACGACATGGCCATCCGAGGAGCTGTGGAGAAGGCTGAGGGAGAACCTCTCATCTGTAAAGAGGCTGTTAAATAAGAAGGTTTGGACTTACAAAAAGAAAAGGAAACCTTTGTCGTAGCTCACCAAGATTTTGCTAAGGCCGAGGCATCTACTCCTCATGCCCCTGCAAATCCCAAAGAAGACGATGAGGTCAAAACATTCTTGCAGGCATGTACGAAGCTGTTGCGAAACCAAAGGGCCTTAGAAAACCTCCAATCCTTGATATATAGCTACTTAGAAAAGACAACCCCAGCTATGGAAGTTAAGGATGTACACAAAGTATATAGGCATAAGAGACGCACTCGCAGGGAGATGCGGTTAACCGCGCATATTGGTGACTATGAGATGGATCAGGTTATTCTGGACCTAGGATTGGATGTGAATGTACTACCTAATCAAACCTGGCAGCGAATGGGAGAATCTAAGTAAGAATGGTCCACTATCTACCTGCGCATGGCTAATAAGCATAACATAATACCTTTAGGAAGATTATCAAAGATCATGGTAGATATCGCAGGGGTCAAAGTTCAGGCTGATTTTGAGGTCATTCAGATTGTAGAAGATGCAGAACCCTATCCTGCACTCCTAGGATTGGACTGGGCCATTGATATGGGTAGTATTATCGATTTAAAAAAAAGAAGCATGGTGCTCAAAAGTGAAGGAAAACGGGTGATTGTACCACTAGACCAGGAGAAGGAGAAAGGCATACGGAACCAGTGTGTGAGGAAGAAGAGGTGGATCACATCTATAATTTAACTACGAGAGACAAAGAATGGATCAATCCTATGGCCGATGGTGTGCTTTGCTAGGAAAGAGATAGCAAATGCTTCTCCTAATCCAACGAGGAAATGGAAAATTGGAAAAACTGGCTGCATGATGTCTCCACACTACAGTCCATGTGAATCACTAGGGACTTCCGTTGGATATCCTCCGAGGTAAGAGAACTACCCTGCTTTGATGCTTCTGGTATTATATGAGAATTTGTGTGGACATTTGACACTAAGGTTCCAAGGGAACGAAGGCTATGGGCCCTTAAAATAGCTCTGCGCGCAACGCCTGCAAGATGGTGGGACATGGATAAGGAGGCATTCCAAAAATGGGAGGAATATCGAGACATGATGGTCCTATGATTTGAGCCTCCAGCTGACGTATGCGTCAAGATATTCTGTGGCCTAGGGGATACACATGCAGATTGGTTTGCCTGGATGGAGAAATGGTGTGTTCGTACTACAAAGGAATGGGTTCACTTGTTTATTCATGCCTTGGGACCAATTCCCACCGCATGGTACCTAGATGTGGAGCTACATCAATGAACTCACCAGTGGGAAGCCTTAAAGGACGAATTATTGGGGACATTCGGGTTAACAGGATGATCAGAGGCACATGATGAAGTCTGTAGGATATTGATACCTTTGTATTTGGTGAATCCAGCCCCTACGTAGCTTCTGAGATACCCACATGGGAAACGTAGATGCGGGATATTTTCAACTGTCACAATATAACTATAGAAGAGTGCGATGAGGATCTACGCAATATCGCTATCCCAACTTCAGAGGGGGAGCACATAGTTACGAGACCTCCATTGCAAACTGTGGATGTGACAAATCCTTTGAAACACGGGAAGTCAACATTGGCACAGTAGAGCAACTTAAGTTGGATAAAACTGGGGACTACTGGGACAATGGAACTATAAGAAAATTTGCTAAATTGCTCACAGAATATCAAGACTCATTCCTGACCAAGTTTTCGTAGCTCAAAGAGATCACAGGAGACCTAGGGGTTATGCACATCATGCTAAACCCATATGCGCGCCCTCTAAAACAGTAGCCTTATCAGCTGAACCCCAAGTATAAGCAGAAGGTTACGCAAGAAATCGATAAAAGGCTCGCCGCAGGTATTATCAAGCTGGTCGAGCAGTCGGATTGGGTAAGTCCAGTGGTGGATCCTATGAAAATGGTTGTTATCGTCAATCTGGCAATGCCTACATCTGAGAAACAACTACGTTCTATCCTTGTACATACGGGCTACTACAAGAGATTCATTCAAGGATACACACAAATCACAACACCTTTGGAAAAGCTGCTTAAGAAGGATGTTCCATTCTTTTGGGATGACGAGTTGTTACACCATTTTTTTGGTCATCTAACCCATTATCATTAGATGAACCCAAGTACACCATGTAAGACCAATTTTACCCTAAGTAAAATTTCTTTCACCATATAAAATAACATTTGTCTATATTTCCTAGTCATATCCAACCCAAAACAAAGAAATTAATTAAATAAATCACTGGGGGAACCACCTTGCCTCTATACTCATTCTTGTTCGTGTCAATTTCCGTCATGAGATACCATTTTGTACTCATGTTTTTTATGATCCCCTTTGGATCATACCTCATTTCATTATCATCATTCATGTCCGTCTGTTCGTCACTCTACTATTTTCCTAGTGCCTTAGTTGGGGTTCCCTTATTGCCTCACCTATGGCGGACCTACTTCTGTCGACATCAACTCATTTACTCCAGAAGCCAGGTCTAGGGGGCAGTGTACCTTGGTTCGAGCTCTTCTCAGCATGATCGTGATCTTTACACTTGATGGTCCAATAACGTAGCAGCAGCTATTGGTGATTCCCGGGCATGTGTGAAATGTCTCAACCCTCATGAGGGGGTGGCCCTGTAGGTAGCCCACCACATGCCCGGATGACTTCTTCATTTCCGCCCTTGATGCAGCTCCTCTCATTTGATGATATCGGCCTCAACTGCTTGCAGCGCCTCTTCGATTTGCATGTATTAGTCAGATTTTGTGAGCCCTTCGCCGTGTGTAGGGGGCATTCGGGTGAATTTGTATCTCATGTACTAAAATATTCTTGTATAAGTCCTGAAGGTTATTCCAGGCATCGCATGTATGTGGGATCCCTCATTTTATTTATCTGGCTCATGTTTAGGCCAGCACATGCTTCATTATTGCGTTCCGTGGTTTTCTGGATGCCTTATTCTTTGTACTATTATATCGGCGGGCATAGGTATGCCTCCCTCGCCGCCCTTAACACTGGTACCACTTCATCACCTAGAGACTTTTTGCACCTGTAAGTCTCGTCTCCTCCAGGTCTAGTCCTTTAGCACATTCGACTACCTTACATTTCTCTCTCTCTCACTTCCCTCTTGATGCCTAGTTATTGAGTTCTTACAACGTACTTCGGTCATACGATTTTCTCCTAACACTCGTACGTTGGGGGGCAATCTGTTACACCATTTTTTTGGTCATCTAACCCATTATCATTAGATGAACCCAAGTACACCATGTAAGACCAATTTTACCCTAAGTAAAATTGCTTTCACCATATAAAATAACATTTGTCTATATTTCCTGGTCATATTTAACCCAAAACAAGGAAATTAATTAAATAAATCATTATTTATTTAAGTATTTCCTAGGAATAAGTTATTCAAATCATTATTTAAATAATATTCCTAGTTAAATTTGACTAAATCATTTTCAAACAATTAAATAAATCATTATTTATTTAATTATATTCCCATCATCTCCCTAAAATAATAAATAAATCATTTATTTATTTATTGTTTATAAATAAAGGAATTGACCCAAGTCAAAAGACCTTTTTCCTCCAACAAATATAATAAAATATTCCTAAAGGGTGATTCTAGAATTTGATTAATAATATTTTATTCATGCACCGAGTTCTAGAACACCCCAATATTTTGTTATAAATAGAAGGGTTTTCCCCATTCATTAGTCACCTCCATTGCGTTAGATCACTTTGGATCTACTCTTGGTCACCATTTTCCATTTTTTCTTTGTGAGCTCCCATTGAGTTCTATGTTTGCCTGGGTCTTCTACACCAATAAGAGAGAGGAATTTTAGATCTGAAACACTGAGGGCTTTCAAGAACCCATCCCATTGAGGAGAACTGTAAAACACCTTTCTTGTTTTCCTCTCAGGTGCCCCATTCTGTAATATAATATAAAATTCTTTTAAATACATTGTTTTGTCTTGTCTATTGGATGCATGGAGCCATATTGTATTTTATCTGCTTAATTTATTTTGTGCTTAGATCTGGATTTGTGCAAAATTATTTGGATCGCCTCATTGCAGACTTGAAGATATTTTGCAGTCGTAATCGATGTTAGGGCTATTTGTTATGCGTAGCTAAAGTGATCTTTTATGACGAAAGATTCATACTAACACGAGTGCCAAAAGAACTTTGAGCTACTCAAAAAAAATATGGTATCTCCACCTATTCTTATTTTCCCCGATTGGGCAAAGGTATTTCATGTTCATGTTGATGCTTTAGGGATTGCCTGGGGAGAGGTCCTTATGTAGCCTGGCACTGGAAACATTGTTCACCTCATCGCATTTGCTAGTCGAAAACTCTCGAGTGAGGAGCGCAATTATGCCACCAAAGAGAGGGCAGGGTTGGCCCTGGTCTATGCACTACACAAGTATCGACACTATCTTTTAGGAGGACACTTTAAGATTTTTATAGATAATTCAGATTTAAAGTGCCTGGTGCATAAGCCTATGTTGGGGGAGGGGGAATTTGTAGATGGATGTTGATGTTTCATGAATACAATTTTGAAATCATAGTTAAGCCAAGGAAGTTGAATTCTGTGCTGGATCACTTGTCCCAAATTGAGACGGGCGTTGAACCCACTAACTTGGAAGAAGGGTTGCCTGATGCGCAACTGTTCGCTATTAAGATCGTTGATGCACACTTCGCTGATATCATTCAGTTCCTGACTATAGGCATGGCACCAACAACATATTTGGTACAACAAAATAAGGAGAGAGTTACCCAGGTGGAAGATTTTACCATTATCACAGGTCATTTATATAAACTAGGCATTGATGACGTACTACGTTGATACATTCTGGGGCATGAAAGGCACGTTATCTTGGCAGACACTCATGAAGGCATAGAAGGAGGTCACTACGCAAGCAAGGCAACGACACAAAAGATATTGCAGGTTGGGCTATGGCGATGTAGAATTACATGTGGAAGGAATAGGCTCAGACTGTAGCTGGTGTGCTAGGAGCATAGGGGTACGCTGAGCGCACCCAAGATGCAAAAAATAGCTATTGGAACAGTCAAATTGGGTAAAAAGAAAAAATTACCGTTGGATGGGGTGGGCGGGCAGCATTTAATAAGGCAATTTCTGGAGATTTTTTACCGTTTACTTGATGGTAAGTTCCACGTGAACTCTACCCTACCATTGGGCGATCGCCAAAGCTATAAAACAAGTGGGCTAGATCAGACAAGGGTTCCGTATCATTTGAATAACTCGTACTTCACATCTTTATCCCAGACGAATTTATGTTGTAAGAATTTATGTGCCTATAGCATCTCCTTCATATCTAAGCAACCTACTCCCTCTTATAGTAGTAATCCCGAGTTTTTCTTTTGCACTAGGATGAAGGCTACGAATCCTGCTAAACCATCAGAACCATTAATCTCGGCAGAACAAGGCACTAAGGAAGTGGTGGAGATTGAGTCTGAGGGGAAGGAATTTTTCTCCATCCCAGTCACAAAGAAGGGCAAGGAAAAAGCAGAGAGCTCAGGGAAGCCCCCGAAACCTATCATTAGGGGAATTTTGAGGTCTAAAATGGGCCTCCTAAGGAAATTATAAAATAATAGTGGAAAAAATCTAATAATTTTTGATGACATCATCAAATTTTAGAGGGAAAAATGAAAAAACTACTTTTTCAATTCATATTTTCAACTTATCTCCCAAAGTTTTTACTCAAATTTCGAGCGGGAGTACTTGTTGGATGCAGAATTTAATTCCCCATCCAAGGAGTACCCATGTTGCATACTTTCGATGGGTCCTACTACACGAAAATGAGAAATACATAAAAAAACGTGATTACAATCACGTTTCTTATGGATTTCTCATTTTTCGTGTAGAAGAGTTCATCGAAAGTATGCAACATGGGTACTCCTTGGATGAGGAATTAAATTCCACATCCAACGAGTACTCCCGCTTGAAATTTTAGTAAACATTTTGGGATATAAGTTTAAAATACGAGTTGAAAAAGTAGTTTTATTATTTTATTATTTTTTAATATTTTTACTTTTTTACTCCAAAAATGCTGAATCATCCATTATGGATAACATCATCATCTTGAATCCTATTGGTTGTTATAAAGTTTATTTTTGTTGTACATTTTTCTTATGAGGCCCATTTTAGACCTCAAAATTCCCCTAATGAAAATGGGTTGGGTGGAAGTATCAAACTTCCCCGTGGAATGTAAAATCCCTGAAGGCGATGCCCCAGGTGTGTGCTTCTCAGGAGGAGGCCTAGCATGCCGACTCGATCCACTGGTTACCTCCCTTCGTTCAGCTACGTAGTACCTTGACGTGCATGCCAAAGAACCTCGATGGCTTGATCACTTATTTGCAGATGCCGCTGACCTCGGGAGAGGTCCCTATCATTGGTAAACCTATTGGGAAGCTTCACGAAATCAAATTCGATGACCACAACTTGGCCAGTTTGGAGGCCTTCCATGAGTTGGCGCCTGAAGTATACCTTGACACAATTCAGGGAGACAATGGGATCAAAATTGTCCCTTAGTGATGGGTACATGGATTGGTTGCATCTGGGCTCCTGAAATTGCTAAGAATGCCACACTTTGGTCACTACAATGTCACGGACCGGCTAGCCCAACAATTGCTTGCCCTAATTCATGATGGCTGGCTGTTGATCTAGAACAGGTTTCCCATCGACGCTACGCTGGTTCACAAAATTACTGGCCTTCCTATGCACGGCCCATACCCTCTGGATCACATGGGTAAAAAGTATGAGGCATAAATTTCTAAGTATGTGCACAATACCTACCATGTGGAGCGCAATACTCGGGCTTTTATAATCAAGTCTATCAGTGACCAAGGCACACAGTTGGGCTCGATGTTGGTGGTGTGAAAAATCATGAGAAAATGTTAGGTCACTTCTTGTAGGTTTTAACCCTGTATAGAAATTATCTGCAAACGAATCTTAAAAATAGAAAATAAACAATAGCAAGAGTATAAAACATAAAACAGATATACACAGAGATTTTCCTCTAGATCCCAAATCGGGATGACCAGCTTGATTTTTCATTATAATCCTTTTAGTGTTACAACACATATATACACATGTCGAAGCATACATAAACCCCAATCCATTAACCATGGATTAGAACATAATCGTAGTTCCCTTGATCGGATCTACAAAATACCAGGGCCTGAAAACCATCATGCCCCAAAACCATGCACAAAACCATGGGCAGGTCCGCCCATCGGAAAATAAGGCCCAATTTTTTTTTCCCGAGGCACTGCCCTGGACCCTGACAGGGGGGGCTGTCGCTCCCCCTGTGACCCCCATGCTGTGCCTGGCACAACGTACAGGGGGGGCTATCACCCCCCCTCTGACCCCCCTGCGTGTGACTAGTCGTGGAAAGAATATAACACAAACCCAAAATTCTCCCACTTGTTGTTTTATTTCCACAAGGGGCCACAGGAGAGCTGAGTCATTAGCCCAGCTTTTCAACACCCATTGTTTCTATACACCAAGAGAAAATTTGAGTGCTCATAGACTTCGTCAAAGCATCTGCAACATTCTTCAAGGTGTCCACCTTTACCAGCAACACCCTTTTGGCCTCAACCATATATCTCACAAAGTGATATTGAACATCAATGTGCTTTGTCTATGAATGATAAGCAAGGTTCTTAGCCAATAAAATTTCACTTTGGCTATCAAAGTATATCCTTATAGCTTGCTGCACCAACCCCATACTTGAACAAAATCTCTGCAACCAAACTTCTTCCTTGCTTGCATGAGTGGCTGCCATGTATTCTACCTCTGTAGTTGAAAGTGCCACTATAGACTGTCTTTTACTCATCCAACTGACTACACCTCCAAATAGGCTAAACACATACCCACTTGTAGATCTTCTTTGGTCTAGATCTCCAGCCTAGTTTGCATCAACAAAACTAGGAATGTCCAACACTCTTTCCAATCCCGGTCTTCCCTGGGATCACAAGCCATAATCACTAGTGCCATGCAAATATCTAAAAACTCGCTTCACTGTTGTCCAATGCTCCTTCCTTGGGTTTGACATAAACCTGCTCAATACTCCCACTACATGTGCACTGTCTAGTCTTGTACAGACCATTGCATACATCAAGCTACCCACTGCACTTTTATATGGAACATGGGACATATCCTCCTCTTCTTCTTATGTCTTGGGACACTGTTCAGCAGACAGCTTTGTACCTACAGGAATCAGAACATTCACTGGTTTGCTATCTTGCATATTGAACCTCTACAATATGGTTTTGACATACTTCCTCTGGTTTAACCAGAGCTTCCTCTTTTCCCGATCTCTCTTAATTTCCATGCCCAAAATATAGTTTGTAGCACTAAGATCCTTCATGTCAAATTTGGAGAATAGTTGGGTCTTCAAATCTTAGATAATTTCTTTGTCATTTCCAATCAATAACATATCATCCACATACAAGACCAAATAAATAACACAACCACAAATTAATTTAAAATAAGCACAATGATTCTCTTTGCTTCTGGTGAAGCCAAGTCCCCGTATATAGGTATCGAATTTCTGATACCACATCCTTGGTGATTGTTTTAACCCATACAGAGACTTCTTCAACCTGCATACCAATTATTTCTTCCCCTTCACCATAAAGCCTTCAGGTTGTTTCATGTAGATCTCCTATTCTAGATCCCCATGAAGAAATATTGTCTTCACATCCATCTGTTCTTCCTCAAAATCAAATGCAACAGCAACAGATAAAAATAATCTAATAAAAGTAACTTTGGAAATAGGAGAAAAAATATCACCAAAATCAATTCTCGGAACCTGGAAATAACCTTTTAATACCAACCTAGCTTTGTATTTCTCCACCTTTCCTTCTACATTCATCTTCTTATTAAACACCCATTTGCTCCCAATGGGCTTCCTTCCAGCCGGCAACTCCACCGGATCCCATGCCTAATTTTTATGCAAGGATGCCATTTCATCAACCATGGCCTCCTTCCAGAGTTTTCCATCCTATGAATCTACGACCTCCCTGACGGTTCTGGGATCATCATCAGTTATAGTTAAAGAAAAATTTGAACAAAA
Organism: Pinus albicaulis; assembly: GCA_034641835.2. Taxonomy (NCBI): domain Eukaryota; kingdom Viridiplantae; phylum Streptophyta; class Pinopsida; order Pinales; family Pinaceae; genus Pinus; species Pinus albicaulis. The sequence goes on from CM076574.1 coordinate 1,385,054,687, forward strand.
AGAAGATGGACTATACCCTTTTGGTTGTCTTCTTTCCCAAACTAATATTCTCATAGCTGGAGTTTGTGGCTCTTCCTCTTCTGAGTCTTCTTCTGTTGTAGAGTCTGATTCATCCTCCTTTAGCTCAAACTCTATCTTTTTAGGTTCCTTTGGTAGGAATTCATGTTTAACTACATCTTTCACCTCTCTAAACACCACATCTTGGATGTACACAACCTTCCTTGTTTATGGGTTCCAAATCTTGTAACCCTTTAAACCATCCTTATACCCAATAAAGATGCACCTTTCAGATTTATTATCCAACTTGCTCCTTTTCTCCTTTGGAACATGTACATATGCATCACATCCAAATGCCCTTAGATGTGAAAGAGAGGGTTTCTTACCATTCCATACCTCATGTGGAGTCTTATCCTCCAACACTGATGAAGGTGATCTGTTAACCAACTAACATGCAGTCTCCACTGCCTCTTCCCAGAATTCTTCTTAACCCGGTAACACTGAGCATGCTTCTTGCCTTTTCCATCAACGTTCTGTTCATTCTTTCTGCAACTCTGTTTTTCTGAGGTGTGTATGGAGTAGTATTCTGCCATGCTATACCACACTTCATACAGAACTCTTCAAATTCCTTCTTGCAGAACTCCCCACCATTATCTAACCTTTATCTTCTTCTTTGTCTGGTTTTCCACTAGAGCCTTAAATTATTTAAATCTGTCAAAGACTTCAGATTTCTTCCTCAAGAAATATATCCATGTATTCCTTGAGAAGTCATCTATAAATGAAACACAGTACACAGACTTACCCAGTGATGGAACCGATACAGGTCCAAACACATCACTATGCACAACCTCTAATATCTTGTTCGCCCTCTTAGCACCAGAAGGAAAACTCACCCGATTATTCTTCGCATATACACAATGTTCAAAAAAATTGAAATACAGAGAGCTATTAGACATACCTTCTACCATACCATTTCCATGCAGTATCTGAAGGTCCTTCTCTCCAATATGTCCAAGCCTTTGATGCCATAGCATGGTCTTTTCTCCAGAGCCCGCTAGGCTTTTTTCTCCACTTTTGGGAACCACAGAACTATTGCACCCATCAATAGTAGTGCTGCCCTAAAGCTTGTATAGAGTTATAATCCAAAATCCCTGCATTAATACCAATGCTCCCCGAACCATCTTACAGGTATCTTTCTTGAACATTGTTTTTACACCTAGATCATCCATCTTGCTTATAGAAATCAGATTTCTGGCTAATGCAGGAATGTGCAGAACACCATTAAGTGTTATAATCCTTCCACCTTGCAGCTTCAGCTTGAATTTTCCACGTCCGACGATTCTGGCCTTCCTATCATCCCGTAGGAAGACATCACCGCCATCATATTTCTCATACTTGCAGAACCACTCCCTATGGGGAGTGAAGTGAAAGGATGCACCTTTGTCAATCAACCATGACTCATGATCTACATGTGTATTTGAATAAGAGGCCAAATACACATCCCCACCTTCATCCGAGGTGGTTTTTGCCTCTGTAGAAGGAGTATCATTAGATCCTTTTCCTTTCTCAGGAGCTTTAGATTTGCAGTCCTTTTTGTAGTGCCCTTCCTTTCCACATTTCCAGCACACCTTTACAAACTTTCCAGGAGATTTAGATATCCCTCTAGATTTAGATCTCCCACTCGAAACCTTATTCTTTTTTCTATTCTGGGACCTTCCTTGTATAGATAAGGCATCTCCATTATGACCCTCCATATTTCTCTGTCTCATTTCTTCTGACAGTAAGGCAGAGACAATGTCATCAAAATTCAAGGTAGTTGTATTGCTACCTATTGCAACAAATAGACTGTCCCATGAGTCTGGTAGAGAACACAACAAACTAATGCACTTATCTTCATCTGAGATTTTTATATCAACAGATGACAGCTCACTTACCACTGTATTTAAGGCATTAAGATGCTCTGTCACCGAGTCTCCATCCTTCATCCTCAGGTTATACAACTTTTTCTGCAGGAACAAATTATTCACCAAAGACTTAGATTGGTACAAAGTCCCTAGCTTGTCCCACAAGGTCTTCGCCGTAGCTTCCCCAGATGCATTCAAAAATACTGAATCTGAGACACACAACCGTATTGTTCTCTTTGCCTTCCGATCCAGCTTCTTCCAGTCTTCATCTAACATTTCCATTGGTTTAGTACTTGGATCTATCGCGATCCACTGATCCTTATCCACTAGCAGATCCTCCATCTTGAGCTTCCACAACTCAAAAATCTGACCATTAAATTTCTCGATCTCTATATTCCCACCGCTCGCCATCTTATTTCACCGCAAGAATTGATCCTGCAGATCTCCCACTGAACAGGGTCTACCCCAGGCCCAAGAAAAAAACCCCTCAACAGCAAAGGCATCCCCTTGAAGCCAAAACTACTCTGATACCAAATGTAGGTTTTAAACCTGTACAGAAATTATCTGCAAAAAAATCTTTAAAAAAGAAAATAAACAATAGTGAGAGCATAAAACATAAAACATATATACATAGAGATTTTCCCCTGGATCCCAATTCGGGATGACCAACTTGATTTTTCATTATATTCCTTTTAGTGTTACAACACATATATATACATGCCGAAGCATACATAAACCCCAATCCATTAACCTTAGATTAGAACATAATCTTAGTTCCCTTGACTGGATCTACAAAATACCAGGGGTCGAAAACCATCATGTGCCAAAACCATGTGCAAACCCATGTACAAAACCATGGGTGAGTCTACAAACCAGAAAATAAGGCCCAAATTTTTTTTCCCAGGGCGCTGCCCCAGGCCCCGACAGGGGGGGCTGTCGCATCACCTGTGACCCCCCTGCTGCGTCCGACGCAATGTACAAAGGGGGCTATCGCCCCCCCTGTGCATGAATAGTCGAGGAAAGAATATAACACAAACCCAACACTTCTATCCCATCCTACGTAATTCAGTTAGCAGGCCAATGCGGGAAAGGGTTATGTTTTAACTGAGCCCAATATTTATGTGATGAGTTTCTAACTAATGTCCGTGAGTCCCAAGAGCAGGGCCATGCCTTTTGTTATTCCTATTTACTATTCCTCATAGTGTTGGTTGCCTAGGAAGCCCCTGCGGAGTCAGTCCTCCCTGAGCTTACCTCAGACATGTGTGAAGGGGCTCGCTATGCACACTTATGGGATTATAAGGATACACAACGTCTCGAGGACAACCAAGTTTTTGGGGTCCTCTTTCAGAGTAGCTTGGCCGCAGCCATTAACTCCCAACCACGGTTTTCCCCTGCCGTGTATGACAGATGCAAGGGCATTATGGTATTTCAAATGAATATGCACAATGTCCAGATCAGAGCACATAAGGATAAAGCCTGGACTTCGCTCCCTTATATGGTGGCGGATGAAGAATTTGAAAACATCATTGTGCTCTGGCCTCTTAATTGGAAGATCGGCTTCAAAACTGGCGTGAAGGGCACCTAAGGAACCAACACATCAAAAGTTAACCCCCCTGTCTTCATCAAGGATACCGGAGGTACAACCAAGAGTACCAAACAAGATACGGGTGTGGCCACAAAATAGGATGCACAGTAGAAGAAAACCCTTGAGAAGGACATTGAGGCCAAGATTGAGGTAGTTTCACAACCAGACCTGGGCACAGAAGGACTAGAGGCAGGAGGACCTGCCTCCCCGTGTGGCACAAAACGAACAAGCGAGCCTGTCAAAACGCCCTGCAAGAAGCAACACTCTCAGTGGGAGGAATAAGATGAGAGAGTCACGTTGACTGATCAAGACCTTAAAAAAATCACTGATGTGGTCACTCTGGCCATGGAGGATAGGTGGGTAGCCTTAGAGGAGCAATAGAAAGCTGCGATCGACACAATCGAAGTAGATATTCGTGCACTAAAGTTGAAGATAGATACATTGCAGACCAGTGTAAGTCAGGTACGCACACCCTTAGCCACCGGTATCGCAGCATTAGTTATAGAAAAAATCCACCTTTTCTCTCTACCTGGCACAACCCTTGTGATCAGTCCACCCGACCTAGCAATCCAAGTCCAAGCCAGTATAGAAGTCCAGCTGAATTTAGCTAGGCTACCTCATGATGCCTTGCAGGGTCTCCACACCTATGTATTTTAGGAGATTCACCATCGAGACCAGCAAGTGCACCTACAGCTCAGAGTGGCTGAACAAACAATTGATGCAAAGAATGTTGAAGTGAACCTTGCCACCACAAAGCACAAAGAGCTCAAAAACATGATTCACCAACTTTGCGCAGATGTTACCATAGAGATCTCGACGACAACGACCGGTTAGGTGAAGGTTGAAAGGTTGGTTGCAAGACTGAAGGCCTCTCGGGAGGAAGTCTAGATGGTCGAGGCACGAATGGAGTAGCAGATTTCCGACCTCCAGGCTAAGTTGCAGCTTGAAACACCTCTGAAGATACGGGCCCAACGAACTGCGCTGGTCACTGTGGCTATGAATGCCATTATAGGGAAAATCGCGTAGGGTGCCAAATTATTAGAAACGACCATGCAGCTATGGACGAAGGTTCAGCGTGACCCAATCCTGCGTGGTATCAACTAGGACTTGCGGCAGAAACAAGAAGAGTTCGAGACGTTGGAAGCCACCCTACCCACTTTAGTTCCTGCTTAGTGCTTGACACGACTATGCACTAGTCATGCCCTCCAAGCTGATATTGATGAACTCTGCCAAAAGAAGAAGGCCCTCGGCGACCTCCTGAAGCCTTGGGCTGCTGAGGCCCTCAAGCTTTCACAACATGTTGATATCTCGGTTAAGCAGATGAACTAGACTCTGTAGAGTGTCACTGGCACGATAGAAGGCCCAATTTCAAAAAAGTTAGTTGACATCGCACAGAATGCCGCTGCACAGAGTCAAGGCATGCTGCCTCCCTTAGCCGAGGTGATCAGACTGCTGCAGGCATAGGTGGAGACCCCACCATCACAGTGACTCGGGATGAGTCAGAATATTATGTTGGGGGATTGTTGGAACAGGGTCTCCTAAAGCTACGAATTTTGTCCATTTTTGGATATTTTTGGAATATTTAGTCTAACACAGGGGTTTTGGGGTGGGTCAAAGCCCCTAATGCATTGTAACGGGTCAAGGGTAGAACAAGAGTCCACAAACCATGATTTACGGACCATTCGATGCGTAGGCTAAATCGGTATAAATAGATAAACCTTTTTGAGTCATAGGTAAGGAAGAATAGAGATTGATGATAGCTGTGAATTTTTAGATTTTTTTGGGTTGCTAGGGTAAGGACTCTTGCTAGCTGTGTGCACAGAGATCCTCAGTCTTTCTGTGTGCAGACCCTGCTGGTTGTGTGCGCAAGCTGTGTTGGATTGTGTTGGGTTTTGAGGGCTAATATATGTGGATCTGGTTAGAGTACCTCTGCATTATCTGAGTTATGTACTACTATTGATGCGAACTATTGAATCTGTTACACTTACTGTTGGTTATCCATTGTTGCTACAGATCTATCTTTATTTACTTTGTTCTAGTGTTCATGCGTGTATGATATCACATATGATAATGTTGATGCGAGAATGCTAAATAGATCTATGTCTGATAGTAGATCTGTTAACTGTGGATTATACTGATTAATGAACTTGTGAATAGATCTATTTTATAGCTATGAAGAGTATCCATATTCCCGTTATATGAATCTATGACCTGCTGATCATTGTGACTATAGTTGCTATACTGGTAGATTGGAACTACACATGTGGATGCGAAGGTAATTAGAAGGTATGAGCTCTGTGATATTAGTCCGTAACTAGATCTATTAAATGCAAAGTGGATAGGCTGGGAACACAGCTCTGCTTAAATTACCTGCTCTCTCTTAGGTTGTGGAAACCTGGTTCCATCACCCTCCCATACTACATCAGGTGAGACTTTGGCCTGCGTAAGCCGGTCACTGCCTAAAGGGCCAGTAGTATAGGGGTTTGTTGGAAAACCTTAACCTCCTAACCTAGGTCAGGACCCCTCACTCCAACACTAGGCATCCCTATCAACACTGTAATAAAATTATAATTCCCAATCCCTTAAAATTTTTTATCCCTTATCACCTCCTTAAGTTCTCTAAACCCTTCCCCCACTTCCCCAATATTTCCTGAGCCATTCCCACTCCCTTAACCTATCTCTCACTCTCATTTCCTCACCGCTAGGGTTTCAAGACTAAAAATATCATGGAGGAGGAAGATAGATATTTCATGGAGGAGGAAGATGTTGGAAATATTGTCATTGATGGAAAAGAGAGAAGAAAAGTAAGAAAGGTAGCAGTAAGAAAGGAGAAAAAAAGAGAGAAGCAAAGAAGTCTGACAAGAGGCGGCCTAGGCAATAGAAGAAACAGAGGAATTAGAGGCAGAATAGTGAGGTTGAAAGGGCTATTTGATTTGAAGATCTGACCAAGAGAAACAGTAAATTCACTGTATATATGAAAGAGTCTGATCTGTATATATAGTGAAGACAGAGAAACAGTCATGCACTGACATGCACAGTCTGTGAACTTACATGCACAGTAACTAAATACAGAGAAACAATCATTTACCAGTAGAAGTTAGAAATTTCATCGTGAATAGAAGGCGAGGAATCAAGGTCTAAAGAATCACACTGGATTTGAGTTAATGGAACATCGGAATTAGAAGCCAAGGTGAAGTGGATCAATGCAGAAAAATGTATTTAGAAGCAAAGGTGAAAGGGTTTATATGCAATGGAAGGTTGACAGTGATGGCTCTGTGCGAAGATTTTGATTAAACCGTAGTGGAAGTTCAATGATACAGTGAAATTGAAAGAGGCGATTTGAATTATATAGGATCAATGGGATGGTACGATGGATAGTCAAAGGCATAGAGGAAAGCAGGTGAACATGAACCATTATGTGGAGCTGTAAACAGTGGAGAGAGGCGGAAGTTACAAAGAAATGTATCTGAGTCTAAATCAAAGGCAGGAACCTTAAATAAAGTAAGCGTGGAAGCGAAACTATGAGCGATGACTGGAGTAGTGGAACCGTGAGGAGTAAACAGAAAAGGTGGATTTCGAAAACAGTTTATGGTTTTCGCAAAAGTTTAAAACGGTAAGTGGTTTGTGAAAATAAAATGCGATATCGGCCTTTGCCTGACACGTGGCCCAGGTGGTATTACAAATCCACCCATTTCGCATTATTTTTTCAAGTTAAAGTTCAGCTAAATAAAAAATGCAATATTCGTTTATGTTCATTGGATCATTGGTGTTGATGCGAAGAGGCGTCAACCATTGGATGTGAAGGGTAGTTTAAATGCTGGGACCCATTTATATCGCGTGAAGTTGGAGAATTAAACGCCATGTGGTAGCGCGATAGACCTACAGCCGTTGGAAGGGTGTGATGGTTAAAGGAGGTATGGCCCAACGTCCTTTGAATTAGTAATTATTTATTGAATAATTGAAATATGTGGGCCAACGTTGTTTAAATTTCCTTATGCCCGGAGTTGAATTAACTGATTATAATCTTTGATTATAGAATCAAAGTCGGGGTTTATGAAGAGTGAATGGCATTATTGAAAGGTGATGCCGGCAATTAAAATAAGGTAACAACCTTAGGATTAGAGGATAAGTTACATATGACATATTATAGTCACATGCGAGAGGTAAGCTTTGGAGCTTATGTTATATTGTGTTTTTAAAGGCTCGACTGATGATTTAAAAACCATGAGGTATTATGTTAACGCAAAGGTCAGAGATATTATGGGCCCACAGAGTTATTTTATAATCAGGTTGTATACAATGTCACATATTGGCATTTAGCTCTACATAACGTAAAAGCCCGTGAAATTGGTGGATGGTAAATAAAAGTAAAAATGTGGGTTAATAATATATGCAGATTGAATTATGGATGAAACCATATGTATGGTTTTCATAAGACATAAGAGTTCTATGAACAGATCTCAAATTAAATATTTGAGACATTATTAGCTTCCACATCAGTAATTAAAATTGTTGAGTTTGCCAAGTTGTGAATTTATTAGGGGCCAAACCTGTAAAGCAGTTATATATGCAGCAGATACACAATTGCAGTAAACAGAGATTGAAGATTTGAAGAGGTGTGCAGTGAAGGTATTCAGATTTGTAGAATCTGAATTTGAAATACACAGGAATGAAAATGGTGGTTTGTTACACTATAGCAGCAAAAAGGACAAGCACACAGTGAACCAAGAACTGAATGGGTTGAATTGTAATTCTTGTTGTAAATGTAAATGAAAATGTTTTAATTGATTTATATTGTTTGTGATGCAAAGGCAAGTTTCCATAGGCAAACAAAATTCCATTGTAATATTGAAATTTGTACATATTGTTATATTTTTCTGAATGAGCTGGACAAAGAAATGAGAAGGAAAAAGTCAAGGAGTTATGGCTGTTCACTTTGAATTCCCTGTGGAATACAAATAGTCATGAGGTGAAATCTATAAATGATATCACATTGATATGCATAGGGAGGTTAGAGAATGAAGAAATGAGGTAGAGAGGATAATAAGGAAGAGGAGCAGATAGAGAAGCCATGAAGATTCAAAACTGATATAAGGTAGATATGAAGGCTGGTGGACAACAGTGAAAAAGGAACAGAACAAAGCTGATATCCAGGTAAAATCAGCAAGTGTTTTTGAAAGAATGAGGAAGTTGGAGCTTCCCTATCAAGTTGAAGCTTGATAGATGTCAGTTGTAGCTGACTGAGGTAGGACCCTCCTGTAGGTTGGTGCCTGCAGAAAATAGTTGGGAGTTGGAGCTTCCTTGCAAGTTGTAGCTTGCAGAATTGAGGTAGGAGCCTCCTGTAGGTTGGAGCCTGCAGAAAAATCAGTGGTGAGAGGGAGTTGGAGCTTGCCTTTGCATCACAACAATAATAAGATGTGGTTTTCTCCCTTTATGGGTTTCCACTTATGTCTGTTGTCTATATGCATGATTATTATGTGTTGATACACTGTATTTATTCTGCTTTATACATGCTGCTCATTTATTAAGATTTATGTTCCATTATATATTAAATTGATCACAAAATGATGATGTGAATGAGTATAAAAGAAAGTTTAAAAATAACATGACTGCATTAAACTGATTCACCCCCCCTCTCAGTTTAACCAAGGGTTAAAAAATTGGTATTGAAGCCAGTTCCTTCTGTATCAGCTTAACAACTGGAAGGAGATCCTAGGACCCCGGGATGGCTACTTTAGAAGGTTGCTCAAAAAACAAAGCCCCTTTGTTCACCAGTAAAAATTATGCCTTCTAGAAAATAAGAATGAGGACGTACATAATGTCTCTAGGAATAGAGGTTTGGGCTGTTGTGGAATTAGGATATGCCCCAAAGGAGTCTGACTTAGAGAAAGAGGCCAAACAAGACTTTGTAGCTAATGCAAAAGCCATGAAAGAACTCTTAAGTGGACTGTGTGAGGCATAATTTATCAAAGTAATGCACAGTAAGACTGCCAAAGAAATATGGGATACTCTAGAAAACATCCATGAGGAAGACAAAAAGGTGAAGATAGCCAAACTTCAAGTTTATAAAGCTCAGTTTGAAAATATAAAAATGAATGATGATGAAGACATTTCCAGTTTGTTTTTAAGGGTTGCAGAAATTGTGAATAACATGAAAGCTCTAGGAGAAACCATTAAATAATGTGTAATTGTTCAAAAGATTCTAATATCTTTACCATCCAGCTTTAATCCCAAGGTTTCTGCCATAGAAAAAACAGCTGATTGGGAAACTTTGACCATGAACCAATTACTTGGAAACTTAACAGCCTATGAGATGAGACTGCCACAGAGGAAGTCAAATGTGAGGGAGGCAACCTTTAAGATAGAGAAGAAGAAAGAAGAAAAAGAAGATACATGCTCTTGCTCTGATGAAGAAGAGGCCAAATTTGTCAGAAGATTAGAAAGAGGCTTAGGCAAGTATAAAGAAAAACTTCCATTCAAATGCTTTAACTGTGGAAGAGTTGGACACTATGCTTCTAAGTGTCCTCATAAGAAGACAAAAATTCAGACTCAAGAGTCAGAGAAAACCATATAAAAAAACTGGCAGAAAGGAAAGAGATTCAATAGAAAATCATTGTATGCTCAGCAAGACAGCAGTGCATCTGAAAAATCAGATGAATCCTCCAATGAAGAGGGAACCTCTGAATTTGTATTGATGACCAAGGAAGATCTTGAAGGATTCCTTCTAGAAGATGAGGAAGAAGGTGAAGTAGATCTTGAGGGGGAGCTAAGGAGTTCCTTGGAGGAAATATACAGACTTAAACTAAAATGCAAAAAACAAAAAGAGATTAACCTCAAGTATGTGAGAGAAGAAAAAAATTCAAAAGACCTCATTCAGCTGAAAGTAGAGCTTGAAGAAGCCAAGAAGGTAGAAGACACTCTACTTAAGCAAATTAAGGATAAAATTCAGAAGAGAGAAATTAGAAGAAGAAGTAGTATGCTTGAGGAAGAAATTAGAAAACACCGAAAGGAAAATGTCAATAAACACTCCTCAAATGACAAGCTTTGATAACTGGATTGAAATTCTAGTTGCTCAAATATCTCCTCTAATAAAAACTGGGATAGGCTATGAAGGAGAATCAAGCAAAGGCAAAGAAAAGGAAAACAGGAATATCATTTTTGTAAAAGCTGATAAGGATAATGAAGCAACTCAGAAGGTTCCTACAGAAGAAGAAACCTGCAATGAAGTAAACAGAAACAAGAAGGAACCTCAAATGACAAAGAATGAAATAAATAAACAATCAACTGAAAAAGGCTCATATACTCCTGAATATATCAAATTTGGAAGCTATCAAAGGAGATTCTTCCCCCCTATGAAAAATGTCACTTGTTATACCTGCCACAAACTGGGACATATTGCTGCATACTGTCATACAAGGAGAATCGATTCAAACCAACAAAGGATGCAAATAGTGAACAAACTACCTCAAGAAAACAAATGAAGAAGACAACCCTTCATCAGGTATGAAAATTGTTTTTATGGATATTTTTTTTACTATAAGGAATTTTTCCATAAAGTCATAGAGTGCAGAACATATGGACAAATACTGATGTTCAAAACCTCAAGGAGGTTTATGAATCATGGAGAGTTTACTCGTATTCATAATTCTGCTAAAAATATGATTAAATGCTATGTATGCCAGAAAATCGGACATATGTCTTCCCAATGTCTTCTCAAAGAATGTGGTCCATCTTCTCAGAAAAGGTGCCAAAAAAATAGCCGCCTGCAGTGGAAAAAGAAGTTGAATAAGTGTGACCTGGCTCTAATAGCCCAAGATCAGAAAAGCCAATGGTATTTGGACAGTGGATGCTCAAAGCATATGACTGGAGATAAAAGCAAGTTTATAACCTTTGATGAAAAGAAATCTGGAAATGTTACTTTTGGCAATGATAAAGCAGGGAAAATCAAAGGAAAAGGCTTAGTCAGTCTGGATAATGGAAGAGGAAAGGCCCAAGATGTACTATTTGTGGATGGGCTGGAAGCAAATTTGCTTAGTGTCAGTCAAATGTGTGATAAAGGCTGTGAAGTTATTTTTAGAGCACAAGACTGTGAAGTAAGATCAAGCACCATAGGAAAGACCTTGATCAAAGGTATTCGAACAGAAAGGAATGTCTACATAGTGAAAGAAGAGAATGAAGCATGCCACCTAAAAAAACTTGAAGAATCATGGTTCTGGCATAGAATATTGGGACACCTTAACTTTGACCATATCATCAGTCTGAGCAAGAAGAAAGCAGTCAGAGATATGCCGGCAATACAGAAGCCTTCAAATACTATATGTAAATCTTTCCAATTGGGTAAACAAACCCGCACATCTTTTAAGACCAAAGATGAACTATCAACAAGTAGGCCACTTCAGCTTGTACACATGGACCTGTGTGGACCTTCAAGAACTAAAGCACCAAGTGGAGAATCTTATTTCATGCTGATAATAGATGATTTTTCCAGAATGACATGGGTAGCATTTCTCAAATATAAATCTGAAGCACTTGAAAAATTCAAGATATTCAAGGCATTGGCAGAAAATCAAACATGATGTAAGCTAAAGTGCATCAGATCAGACAGAGGAGGTGAATTCACAGACTATGATTTTGCAGACCTATGCAATGAGCATGGGATAAAACAACAGTTTACAATCGCAAGCACACCTCAATAGAATGGAGTGGCAGAGAGACAAAACAGGTCAGTACAACAGATTTCCAGAGCCATGATGCAAGAAAGTAACATTCCACAAAACTTCTGGGCAGAAGAAGTACACACAGTTGTGCACATTCTTAACAAAGCTCATTTAAGACCAAATAGTGACAAGACTCCTTACGAATTATGGCATGGTAAACCAGCATCAATCAAGCACTTTAGAGTCTTTGGAAGCAGGTGTTTCATAAAAAATAATGATGAAAAACTAGGGAAGTTTGATGCAAGAGCTGATGTTGGAATATTTCTAGGATATGCATCCAAGAGCAAGGGTTACAGGTGCTACAACAAAAAACTACATAAAATTGTGGAAAGAATTGATGTAATATTTGATGAAGATCTACCAAACAGAACAAGAAGTACAAGATGCAACAATCCTCCAGAAGATAATGAAGAAGAAAACTAAGATAATGATGAACTAAGCCAAACAATATAAGATACTGAATTAAACTCAAAAGGTCCCTCAAGACACACTCAAAAGAATCATCCAGAAGATCAAATCATTGGGGACAAGAGTGTCAGAGTCCAGACAAGAAGACAGCTAGATGAACATAAATAAGAAGTATACCTAGCTATGTTATCTCAAATAGAGCCAAAGGAGTTTGAAGAAGCCAGCAAGGACAAATATTGGGTGAAAGCTATGAATGAAGAACTAGACCAGATTAAGAAGAATAATACATGGGATTTAATACTAAGACCCACTGGGAAAAATTTCATTGGCTCAAAATGGATATTAAAGAGTAAGATAAATGAACAAGGACAGGTAATCAGAAATAAAGCCAGACTTGTATGCAAGGGATATTCACAAATTGAAGGTATTGATTATGATGAAACATTTGCCTCTGTAGCTAGAATGGAAGCTATCAGAATGTTTTTGGCCTTTGCATGCTACCATGACTTCAAGGTATATCAAATGGATGTGAATTCTGCCTTCCTGAATGGAGATTTAGAGGAAGAAGTCTACATGGAACAACCCGAAGGATTGTCCTTAACAGATAAACCAGACTATGTGTGCAGATTAAAGAAAGCCTTATATGGGCTGAAACAAGCTCCTCGAGCATGGTATTCAAGGCTGGACAAATACTTGTAAAAACAAGGGTTCAAGAAAGGAGGAGTAGACAACAATCTATACATAAAGGCTAATGAAAATGAACTCTTAATTGTAGTTGTGTATGTAAATGACATCATGTTTGGAAGAAACAAAGATGAGTTAGCAAAAGGATTTGCTGAAGAAATGAAATTAGAATTTGAGATGTCTATGATTGGAGAGCTCACCTTCTATTTAGGACTTCAAATTCAACAAAAGAACATAGAAACATTCATCTCACAAGAAAAATACTTAAGAGAGATGTTGAAAAGGTTCCAAATGGTAGATTGCAAACCTGTGTCAACTCCCATGATCACTGGATGCAAGCTATGTGCTGATGATGGATTTGCAGATATAGATCAAACACTTTACAGATCCATGGTAGGAAGTCTGCTGTACCTAACTGCCTCTAGACCAGACATTGTGTTGGCAGTAGGACTTGTGGCAAGATATCAAGCAGCACCAAAACAAAATCACCTTTTAGCAATCAAGAGAATATTCAGATATCTACAAGGAACTGCACATTATGGGCTATGGTATCCAAAAATCAAAAGCTTCACCTTGACAACATATATAGATACAGATTGGGCCAGCTGCATGGATGACAGGAAAAGCACAAGTGGAGGTGCATTTTATTTGGGAAAAAGTCTGGTGGCATGGCTAAGCAAGAAGCAAACTTCTATCTCTCTATCTACAATAGAAGCAGAATACATAGCAATAGCAACATGTTGTACTCAAGTAATGTGGATGAAACAAACTCTCCAAGACATGAAGGTAAGCATAGATGATCCCATTTCAATCAAATGTGACAATACAAGTGCAATAAGTATATCAAAAAATCCTGTATTACATTCTAAAACAAAGCACATCCCTATTAAGTACCATTTCCTCAGAGAAAAATTTGCACAGAAAGTAGTGAAGTTGGAATATGTACCAACAAAGGAACAAACGATAGACATATTCACAAAACCTCTTGCTAAAGAGACAATCGAATATTTAAGAAACAAACTAGGGGTAGTGCCTACAGATGTTACTCTCTGACATGAAAAGAAATCATTATACTAGGGGGAGATCATAAAAGAAAGTATCATTCCAGGGGGAGATCGGTCAACAAATATTTTCACAAAAGAGCCAGAGCTAGTGAGAAATGAATGGAACAGGTCCTCAAGATCAGAATATTATGGACAATATTTGGAAACCCCTCAGGGTTAGGAAATGTGCAACCCTTTGCCATTGATGTCAAAGGGGGAGGAAAAGCATGTAACAAAAGAAAGGGTCTTCTAAAAGGCAAGTAGAGGAAGTTTATTGCCATCAATGCCAAAGGGGGAGATTTTTGGAAATATTGTCATTGATGGCAAAGAGAGAAGCAAAGTAAGAAAGGTAGCAGTAAGAAAGGAGAAAAAAGGAGAGAAGCAAAGAAGTAGGCAAGAGGTAGCCCAGGCAACAGAAGCAGCAGAGGAATTAGAGGCAAAATAGTGAGGTTGAAAGGGCTATTCTATTTGAAGATCTGACCAAGAGAAACAATAAATTCATTGTATATATGAAAGAATCTGATTTGTATATACAGTGAAGACAGAGAAAAATTCATTCACTGACATGCATAGTCTGTGCACTGCCATGCACAGTAACTGAATATAGAGAAATAGTCATTTACCAGTAGAAGTTAGAAATTTCATCATGAATAGAAGGCAAGGAATCAAGGTCTAAAGAATCACACTGGATTTGAGTTAATTGCACATCAGAATTAGAAGCCAAGGTCAAGTGGATCAATGCAGAACAATGGATTTAGAAGCAAAGGTGAAAGGGTTTATATGCGATGGAAGGTTGACAGTGATGGCTCTGTGCAAAGATTTTGATTAAACCACAGTGGAAGTTCAATGATACAGCGAAATTGAAAGAGGAGATTTGAATTATATAGGATCGATGGGATGGTACGATGGACAGTCAAAGGCATAGAGGAAAGCAGGTGAACATGAACCATTTTGTGGAGCTGCAAATAGTGGAGAGAGGCGGAAGTTACAAAGAAATGTGTCCGAGTCTAAATCAAAGGAAGGAACCTTAAATAAAGTAAACGTGGAAGCGGAAATGTGAGCGATGACTAGAGTAGTGGAACCGTGAGGAGTAAACAGAAAAGGTGTATTTCGAAAACAGTTTATGGTTTTCGCAAAAGTTTACAATGGTAAGTGGTTTGTGAAAATAAAATGCGATATCGGCCTTTGCTTGACACATGGCCCAGGTGGTATTACAAATCCACCCATTTTGCATTATTTTTTCAAGTTAAAGTTCGGTTAAATAAAAAATGCGATATTTTTTTATGTTCGTTGGATCATTGGTGTTGATGGGACGAGGCATGAACCGTTGGATGTGAAGGGTACTTTAAATGCCGGGACCCATTTATATCGCATGAAGTTGGAGAATTAAACACCGTGCATTCTGATCACGGGACTATCGTCGGATGATTGAGTGGTAGCGCGATAGACCTACAGCCATTGGACGGGTGTGATGGTTAAAGGAGGTATGGCCCAGCATCCTTTGAAATAGTAATTATTTATTGAATAATTGAAATATGTGGGCCAGCGTTTTTAAATTTCCTTATGCCCAGAGTTGAATTAAGTGATTATAATCTTTGATTATAGAATCAAAGTCGGGGTTTATGAAGAGTGAATGGCATCATTGAAAGGTGATGCCGACAATTAAAATAAGGTAACAACCTTATGATTAGAGGATAAGTTACATATGATATATTATAGTCACATGCGAGAGGTAAGCTTTGGAGCTTATGTTATATTGTGTTTTTAAAGGCTCAACTGATGATTTAAAAACCATGAGGTATTATGTTAACGCAAAGGTCAGAGATATTGTGGGCCCACAGAGTTATTTTATAAACAGGTTGTATACAAGGTCACATATTGGCATTCAGCTCTACATAATGTAAAAGCCCGTGAAATTGGTGGATGGTAAATAAAATTAAAAATATGGGTTAATAATATATGCAGATTGAATTATGGATGAAACTATATGTGTGGTTTTCATAAGACATAAGATTTCTATGAACAGATCTCAAATCAGATATTTGAGACATTGTTAGCTTCCACATCAATAATTAAAATTGTTGAGTTTTCTAGGTTGTGAATTTATTAGGGGCCAAACCTGTAAAGGAGTTATATATGCAACAGATACACAATTGCAGTAAATAGAGATTGAAGATTTGAAGAGGTGTGTAGTGAAGGTATTCAGATTTGAAAAATCTGAATTTGAAATACACAGGAATGAAAATGGTGGTTTGTTACACTACAGCAGCAGAAAGGACAAGCACACACTGAACCAAGAACTGAATGGGTTGAATTGTAATTATTGTTGTAAATGTAAATGAAAATGTTTTAATTGATTTATATTGTTTGTGATGCAAAGGAAATTTTCCATAGGAAAACAAAACTCCACTGTAATATTGAAATTTGTACATATTGTTATATTTTTCTGTATGAGCTGGACAAAGAAATGAGAAGGCAGAAGTCAAGGAGTCATGGCTGTTAACTTTGAATTCCCTGTGGAATACAAACAGTCATGAGGTGAACTCTATAAATGATATCACATTGATATGCATAGGGAGGTTATAGAATGAAGAAATGAGGCAGAGAGGATAAGAAGGAAGAGGAGCAGATAGAGAAGCCATGAAGATTTAGAACTGATATAAGGTAGATATGAAGGCTGGTGGACATCAGTGAAAAAGGAACAGAGTAGAGCTGATATCCAGGTAAAATCAGAAAGTGTTTTTGAAAGAATGATGAAGTTGGAGCTTCCCTATCAAGTTGAAGCTTGATAGATGTCAGTTGTAGCTGACTGAAGTAGGAGCCTCCTGTAGGTTGGTGCCTGCAAAAAATAGTTGGGAGTTGGAGCTTCCTTGCAAGTTGTAGCTTGCAGAATTGAGGTAGGAGCCTCCTGTAGGTTGGAGCCTGCAGAAAAATCAGTGGTGAGAGGGAGTTGGAGCTTGCCTTTGCATCACAACAATAATAAGATGTGGTTTTCTCCCTTTATGGGTTTCCACTTATGTCTGTTTTCTATATGCATGATGATTATGTGTTGATACACTGTATTTATTTTGCTTTATACCTGTTGCTCATTTATTAAGATTTATGTTCCATTGTATATTAAGTTGATCACAAAATGATGATGTGAATGAGTATAAAAGAAAGTTTAAAAAGAAAATGACTGCATTAAACTGATTCACCCCCCCCTCTCAGTTTAACCAAGGGTTCAATAGAAGACAGAGAAGAAATAAGGCCACACAAGGGAGGAAGAATTCTAAGGTTTGATCATACCTGCACTAGAGAATTAATGGCCTCATGATGCAGCCGAAACTACATTTTAACATAACCCCATGGACCCTATGGTTTATGGCCCACTTATACAGTCGGAAGAATTTTAACAACGGCTTTCATTACTAAGAACCTTATAAACATACATACAGTAGAAATCAACGTCTCTTGCCTCTAACAAGTTATAAATACCCAAATCCTTTACATGCACGCGGAACATATCCTCGAGTCCCACATCACGATAGACAATCAGGGCTCATCATAATGCAACAAAATTAAGTTGCAACTTAATGGGAACAATACAATCGCTGATGCGAAGTGTGACACAAGCTCTACCATAGATCTTCGTCAGATCCAATAGTCTGCTATACCTCTTCTTCTTATCATAATCGTTGCCCGCAAACTTTACCCTTTTCCAATAATGCTAAATAGTAGATCTTGCAGTGTGCGCTCTTGTGATACACCGACACATGGCTGCCCCATGCCACGTCCCAAATATCAGTCCATACCACATTGAAAACAAAACAACATAATTTTCAATGTCTTCATGTTAAACTTTAATTTCCCCGATGTGTGATCTTCCGATGCACCATCTGTCATCGATCTGCAACGAGATCTAACGGTCCTCATCTACTCTTCCCTTCTTCTAATCGCATCCTTCCGAACTCATCTTGTGACGTGATCTTGTCTGTTCATATTCCTCCTTTCAGATCTGCGATCTGATCATGACCGTTCATTCCACCTTCTCTCCTCTATTATGAAACCTCTGAGTTTTTAGGAAAACAAACACATTTGTACTCTCCACGACCAACCACTCCTCTTTCCTACTCTTGTCCATGATTCATCAATATACTTATGCAGCTTCTAGGTGTTCCATCACCACTCATTTGTATACATTGACATTCCCTTGGCTATACAATTACTGATTTAACACACAGAGTATCAATCCTCCATAAAAATCACTACTTCGGATCACATCCTATTGGTCAATCCACTCTGAAAACTCAATAGAAATCCTAATTAAACAAAACAACATGCCACCTTTGACACAATCAAAAAGGATTTATAAGTCACGGCTAAAAAAATTCTGAATAAATACAGAATTAATCAATCATTATTGAATCTAATTCTATTACAATACTACAACATCTGTGGCTTAAATACACACAATTAAAATGACTTCTCACTCATCATAGTCTCACTCCATTAACTAGCCGACCCTCAACCAACCTTGAGCTAACCTTGAGCCAACCTATAATCTCGAGCCAATATCTACAATCCTTGCTCTTTTTTTTTGGTGTTTCAAAATGCTTACAAATATATACAAAAAAGGAATCATGAACCAATTTCAGTTCAGATCCAAAAATCTCTCAATATTTACTAAAGCTTCTCTCAATTTCACTCTTTACTCAACCAAATCCTACATTAAGCCTCTAGATCCCTAAAATCCTCACCCTTCCTGAGATTACTCTCTCATCCCTAAGATCTCTACAACTCACGAGATATTATTCATTAATCAAATTACATTTAAATATCAAATTACTTAGGAAAATAACAAAATAATTGAGGGATCCCACTCCCTTTAGTAAATGAGTGATAAGACTCTTAAGTCTTATAGACTTTGAAGAATGCTCCCGCATCAGACTCCCCAGGTTAAAATAATTCATGGACACCTGTTCATTAGTCTTCCAATTTCCTTTGTTGTAAACTTCTTTAGACTTCATCTCCCAACTAGTTGTCTAACCTTTTACAGTTGCAGGTGTATTTGCTACATTCTCTCCTTCTCCTGGATGCCAAACTCTGTGTTGTGGATATCCTTTTGCTCCGCTGTAATGAGCATCTACATTGTGTAGTTTTTTTATACTGATATTCAACATAAGCATGTCCTCAAGAAACATAAATTTCTATACTTCTGTGTGTTGTTGTCTTGTCATCATCTCAACAATACTTAACTTCACCTTCATGTCTTCTCCACTAGTTCCATTGTCTTGTACTTGATTGCATATTTTTATTTTTGACTCTATGACCAACATCCTCTTATGTTTTCAAACCACTTTCTTTATACTTTCCTGCATATCTTTCCATCTCTTCTTGACTTGTTGAATTTGAAAAATTCCCGTACCTATCACCTTTGTTGTTTTCATCGTCCGCTTATCCAATATCTTGAGTGGAATATTTTCAATTTCAAGGTAATATTGTTCCTTGTTTGACACAAGAACATGTGACCTTCCCACTATATATTATCCATCAGCTACAAAAATTTCAGTTATTGAACCTTGTTCAATTGTCTCCATATTCAAATTAAATTTAACTAAACTATTCACCTGAACTTCTCATTTGCAAACTCAAGATAAAATCTTGAAATTTAATTTTTCTTTGGACCAAAAATAAAATTCTTTCATGGACTGTAATTTCACATCCTCTGTAATCTTCTTTCTCTTCTGCAATGAATTGTGTAAGAATTATATCAACTCTATTTTCTCCATTCCAAAATTCTGAATCACCTAGTTGCTTTCTGTCATCTTCTTGTTTCCATACGAAAAACTGATTTTCTTCATCTCCAAAACTTGCATGCTCCCTCATATTTGCATAAGAAAATATATCTCCAAAAGAAGTTTGTCTTCTATCTTGAAAAACACATTCAACATTTAATAATTCAAAATTAGGAAACATATTACATTTTCCACCTTTTTCCTCATTACCTCTGCTCCAAGTTTTCTATGATTTTTCATCTCCTTGATGTGCATATGACATGTCCGACTTGTCATATCCTCCTTCATACTGTCTTGTCTTGGAAAAGTATTATTTGTTTCTACTTTTTTCTGAATGCTGCCTAATTTCTAAATCATGTCCTTTTTTTCTTCTCTTTGGCCTTCCTTCCTTTCACATTTCTTTTCATTCATTCATTTCCTCCCTTACAAATTTTTAAGCCACTAAGTTTCTTTTTCCATCCATATTTATTTTCAATCAAAATCCTCTAATCTCTAACTTTAGAAGCTAAAGTTATATTTGTTTCTGTACAGGAAACAAAATCACCATATACAATAGATTTTCCATTCCACTGTAAAGTCCCTTTTACAATAGTAAAAATTACTATTATCATCATGAATATCATACTCCATTGAACCCCTTTTCTATCCACTACAAATGCATAGTTCATGAAACCATCCTTGCCTTCATCTTTTGAGATTGCATGTCTCCTTCTAGTTTGATGATTACATTCACCTTTACCCCTTTCACAATTTGTACAGATAACATTGTCTTCAATTTTCTGTTGTGCATTATTCTCTGCCAACCTATCCTTAAGTCCCCGACTGTCCTCTTTTCCTTTCTTCTTCATTTCCTTTACTAGATTAACAATACCGCCTTGGACCCAATTCTCTTTATAAATTTTTGTTCTACCATTTTCCACAATGCAATCTTTATTAAGATCTCTTTCCATTGATGTTCCATTATGTCCTCTCAAAATAATTTCTTGTCCATCACTTATCAATACAGGTTCATAATTTTTGAGTAGAAATTGAAGAGATAATCCCATTACCTCAAGTGTTTGCACTGTACATATACTCTCGTTTAACCCTGTCATAAGGTTATCTTCATACTTCTTTTCTACTCCTTCTGCAATTTACAATTTCCTTTTTTATTTAGATTGTCTGTTATCATTTTGTCAAGTCTTACTAGATTCATCATTTCCAGCTTCCATAGTTGTCTTCAATAGTTTTCCATCTTTAGTATATTTGAACACATGTTCAATCAAGAACTTTTCTATTACAACCATCTCCTATAACATCTTCATTTATTCATCAACCTGCATAAATACATCCTCTAAAGGTTTTTCATCTCCTACATACATACACAAAACATTAGGTTCAAATACACAAAGCTCCTCTTCTTTTGATGTCTCCTGCACCACATTTTTCTGCTGACACTAGTACATTTGGTCAAAATTCCGACACTTTAGTTCTGATACTTTTGATATATTATCGGAAATTTCCCTATTTTTTCTCAAATTTTTAAATCCCGCTAACAACCATCGCTATACTGACATATAGAGACATTGTTGGTATTGCAACGTTTAGGAACGTCATTGGTACACCGACGGTTCAGGACACAACGTCGGAAATGCGATGTTTGTAAGACATGAGTCGGCATTGGGACATTTGGAGACAAGTGAAAAATATCGGTATTGCGACAGTTTGCGGACAACCATCGGTATTGCGACAATTTGGGGATAAACATCACAATAGTGACTTGTAGAGACATTAATATGATAGGGTCACGTCAAAGGAAACATTAATCTGCTAGGGGATACATAAGACTAATTATATATAATATATTGTATATATTATATTTTGTCTTCCACTAAGACTTATTTCATGCCATAATTTTCTTTCCCACTCTATTCTCCTTCCCCCGCAGCCAAATCATCTATCTGCGATTTGAATCACCATAGAGTCATCGACAGACTTCCCATACAACTCTTTGTCAACATAAAACCCACCCATTCAAGTGTTGAGACATTGATTTTGTTGTGAAACCATCTCCAAAAAGAGAAGAAAAGAGATATCAACGCCTTAGAAATGAGCCACTTCGAGGGGGAAACCTCCAATACATTACATGAATGAACAATTATTGGATGATTCAAATTACAAAACCTCCCTTATATATATAGGAGTCCATGGGGCCACAATGTAATCCTAGTGGGGCCACAATGTAATCCTAGCTGACCTAACAATAATAATTTAAGGGCACAATAATAACAATATGGGGGTTACAAGGGTACAATAATAAAAATAAGGGTGTTACACTAACAACAATAAGGGACTATACTAGTAATATAGGGACCTAACATGATCCTCTCCTTTAAAAAAGTGTTGTCCTCAATGCTTGAGTAGCTCTGGGTTCTTCTGTATAAAATTCTCATCCTCCCATGTAGAATCTTCAGTGGGTAAGTTCTTTCACTTGATGAGATACTCTGAAATTGATCAATTTCGTAGCTGTTGAGTTCTTGTTTTCGTGACAGCTTCAGGTTCCAATATGATTTTTCCTTCCTTATCAAGTTCTGGCATTACTGTTTGAACTGGAAGATTTTCACCTATAACCTTATTTAAGCATGAAACATGGAAAATTGGATGCACTTGTGAAGAAGCAAGAAGCACCAATTTGTATGCCATATTACCAATATTTTGCAACACCTTGTAAGGACCATAGTACTTTGGAGATAATTTATTATCTTTCTTAGCTTGCTTGAGGGACATTTGTTTGTATGGTTGTAGCCGTAAAAAAAACCTAGTCTCCTACATCAAAACTTCTCTCGCTGCGATGTTGTTCTGCCTGTTGTTTAATTCGATTTTGTGCCAAATTCAGGTTGTCCTTTAAGAGTTGGAGAACTTCTTGTTGATGCTCGATGTGATGTTCCATTGCTTTAACCTTTTAATTTTCTATTAAAGATGATGTGATGGACAGTGGATGATATCCATAAAGTGCCATAAATGGGGTCACTTTTGCTGTAGTATGGAAGGAAGTGTTATACCACCATTCAGGTAGAGCTAACCACTTGACCCATTGTTTTTGTTTATCAGATACAAAACAACGAATATATCCTTCCAAACATTTATTTAATATCTCAGTTTGACCATCGGATTGAGGATGATAAGATGAGCTGTGAGCTAATTGAGTACCCAAACAAGAAAATAACTCCGTCCAAAAATTTCCAGTAAAAATGGGATCTCTGTCGCTCACAATAACCCTTGGGTTTCCATGTAGCTTTTGAATTGTTTTCATAAATGTAGTAGCAACTGTACTTGCTTTAAATGGATGAGATAATGCACACAAGTGTGCATACTTGGTAAGTCTATCAACTACCACCATGATGACACTCTTTCCTTTGGACTTAGGTAAACCTGTGATAAAATCCATTGAAATATCCTCCCAACGTTGACTTGGAATGGAAAAAGGTTGTAGAAGACCCGGGGTATTAATTGTCTCAACTTTATTCTACTGGTAAACCAAACATTCCGCCACAAAATTTTGAATATCATATTTAAGGCCATCCCAAAAAAAATCTTTCTTCACCCTGCCGTAAGTTTTTAAAAATCCCGAGTGTCCTCCTAAAGGAGAAGTGTGCAATAACAAAAGAATATTTTGTTTTAGTTGGGAATTCTTACAAAGATATAAGCGATCTTTGTACCATAAGGAATCATTTTTCCAACTAAATGTATTAGATGTACTAGGATCTTGCTGTAACTTTTGAATGCGTGTCCACACTTCTTCGTCCTTCTTCCATTCATCTCTTGCTTTGGTTATCCAATCTGGTTGGATAATAGAAATGGCACAAAGAAATGCTTCCACCTCTTCATTCTTTCTTGAGAGTGCATCTGCAACAACATTTAGCTTCCCTTTTTTGTATATTATTTCAAAGTCATAACCCAACATCTTCGTGACCCATTTTTGCTGCTCTTCTAAAGATAGTCTTTGTTCTAAAAAGTGTTTAAGACTATCATGATCAATTTTTACCTTGAAGTGTCTTCCCATTAGGTAATTTCTCCATTTCATTAGTGCATGCAGTATTGCTAACATTTCCTTCTCATAAATAGGTTTCTGTAAATACTTTCTTTTGATTGGACGACTTTCAAAAGCAATGGGTCTTCCTTCTTGCATTAAAACAACACCAATTCCATTTCTTGAGGCATCACATTCGACAATAAAGGTTTTTGTGAAGTCTGGCATAGCTAAGACTGTTTCTAGGCACATTTCCTCTTTAAGATGTGCAAAGGCCTTAGTTGCTTCAGGAGTCCATGAAAATGCATATTTATTCAATAATGTTGTTGGAGGTGCTGCTATTCTCCCATAATTCTTAACAAACTTTCGATAATACCCTGTTAACTCGAGAAATCCTCGCAACTGCTTTATGGTTGTGGGGACTTTCCATTCCTTAATGGCTTTAATTTTTTTAGGGTCTACCTTAACACCCTCGTGAGATACAATATGACCCAAATATTCCACTTCTTGTACTCCAAAGAAACATTTGGATGTTTTTGCATATAATTGTTTCTCCTGCAATAGTTTGAGCACCCTGTCAACATGTTGAACATGATACTTCCAAGAACTGCGGTAGATTAGTATATCTTCAAAAAATACTAGCACAAATTTTCTAAGAAAGGGTTTGAAAATGGAATTCATCAACCCTTGAAACGTAGAAGGTGCATTGTTAAGGCCAAAACACATGACCAAAAATTCATAATGACCGTTATGAGTTCTAAATGCTATTTTCAGAATATATTCAATCTTCATTCTAATTTGATGATACCTTGAACGAAGATCGAATTTGGTAAAATAAATTGCTCCCTGTAATTCATCCAATAATTCATCAATCATAAGAATGGGAAATTTATCTTTAATGGTGAGCTTATTGAGCTCCCTATAATCCAGACACATGCGCCATGATCCATCCTTCTTGTGTACCAATACTACAAGAGTAGAGAAAGAAATTTGACTAGGTTGAATTATACCCGCCTCTAACATTTTTGCAATCATACGTTCAATTTCGCTCTTTTGGACATAAGGATATCTATAAGGCCTGATGTTTGGAGGAAAACTTCCTGGAATCAAATGAATAGCATGATCATGATCACAAATAGGTGGGAGTCGTTTTGGAGTTTCAAAAACCTTGGAATGATTATCCAAGACTTTTTGGAGATCTATAGAAATAGATGATTTTGATGTTGGAACTTCTAGTGAGAATAATTGTGCAATTATGCCTCGTTGTTCTTTATTTATAAGATTTTTCATGACATTAGAGCTTATTATCTTTCCTGGCTTCCCTGCAATACCACATAATTCGACTTCCTTTCCTTCTGAAAAAATTTTCAAGGAAATTTCTTGAAAATTAAAAGCTACCGTCCCTAAAGATTGTAACCATTGTACTCCTAGTACAAAATTAGCACCTCCCATAGGTATGGAAAGCATTGGAATATTCAATAAATATTCCCCCATGGCTAGCTTGATATTATGGCATTTTCCAGAGAAATTTATAGTTCCTCCATTTTCAACCATCACTTGACATTCTGGTGCTGGGTATAGGAAACAATTCAATTCCTTGGCTACCTTACAATGAATAAAATTATGGGTACTACCTGAATCAATCAACACTATTACCTTTTTCTTCTTGACATGTCCTTCTATCTTGAGAGTTTGAGGAGTGGTAATTCCTGTCAATGCATTACATGATATGGTCAGACTCATTTATTCCTCTTCTTGGGTTGGTTCCTGGTGTATATCCTCTTCTTGTTCATTTTCTTCTTCCTCTTCACAATCTATGTAAAATAATTTCTTCTCAGCACACTTATGACCTTTAGTGTATTTGCTATCACAACTATAGCAAAGCCATTTTTCTCTCTTTTCTTCCAATTGTTGTGGTGTCAACCTTGTAGGTTGTGGAAATCTAGGAGTAGCAACACTTCCCTCTTTATAGAAGTGAGTGGTAGGCTTCCTTGTCGCCATAATTTAACATTCAATTTTTCTTGCCAACCTGAATGCCTTCTCCAATGAATCAGGTTCCAAAACACGAACTTCATGTTGGATGTTATCCTTTAAAGTGCCTATGAAGAGATCAATCCTATGTTCCTCTGGAATATCAGTTACCCTTATATTCAATTTTTGGAAGTCCTCAATGTGCTGCCCCACTAAACCTTTTTGTTTGAGATTTATCAATTGGCTAAAGAAGGTGTTGCTCTTTGTATCCTCATAATGTGCTATCATTTCCTCCGTAAAAATTGACCAAGTGACAATTTTTTTATGGGAGCAAAACCATCGATACCATACAAATGTATTTTGTTCTAAATGTAAAGTTGCAATGCGTACCTTTTGTGTGTTTTGCACGTTATGGAGATCAAAATATTGCTCCATCTGTAGTATCCATGTTACAGGATCCTTTCCATCAAACTTCGTCATATCCATTTTTGGAATATGGTGGTTCTTCCCACCAACATTAGAGTTTATGAAATCACGATTAACATTTATTTTGTTCTCATCATGAGTTTCCTCTACTATCTTTTCACCATTAGGAAACATTTCTTGTATCAACTTTGTCAAACCTTCCATGTCTGCGTTTAGATCATTCTTCATGTTTTCCATTTTCTCATCGATCTTAGCTTCCATGTCATCCATCTTAGATTCCATGCCAGCTTCCATGCCATCTATCTTAGATTCCATGCCATTCTTCAAACCATCCATCTTAAATTCCACGCCTTTCTTCAAAACTTCCATGTCATTTTTTTTTGTTCTTTGCGAGAGCGAAATTTGTTGCACTTGCTCTTGTAATTTTGATATGTCATGTTGCCATTCTTCGTCTTCATGAGTCATAGTAGAGCTTTCTAAAGGATTATTGGGTGTTGAATTATTTTTAGGGGCCATTTTAGAATCCAATACTGATATCTATTCTACAATATGCCCTTGGAATCAATTCAACTTGATTCTTCAAATAAGACCTATGAAATTCGGAAAAAAATACACACCTTTTACTTGCTTTTGAGGAGCTCGATATTGAAATTGAATTATCTATATAATTGTGGATCCTCAATATCTGAAATTCAGCCCTGTAGTGGCCCTTTGAAGCTTCTTTCAAATGCCACAGATCTGATCTAATTTGGATTCTTCAAGGCAAAGTTATGTCCAATCTCCCACAATGACCCAATTTTGCACTAGTTCAGTAGAGCAAACTTGTATGACTTTCCACGTGTCACTATTTCCTCGTTTGGCTTTGAAATTGATAGACCAAAAACTATAGTCCATGTAATTGCAGCCACTTTTTACAACATTCCAATTCGATGCTCAGAGAGAGAGCTATGAAGATTTTCCCACGTTCACCTCTTTGAGATGAAATTCAGAAGCCTCAAAAAGCCCTAACTTCCATAGATCATATCTCCGAAAATATTGTGAACCAATATCTGAAATTTTGTGATGATGTTCTTCAAGATTGAGATTCACACTCTAAAAATTTCAGCTTCTAAACCTTCGTAGAAAAATTTTTATTACTAAAATACCACGATGACCTGTTTATGTTAAATTCAGGAGCCTGCAAAATGACCTAACTTCCACAGATCATATCTCCGAAAATATTACAAACCAAGCTCTGAAATTTTTCGATGATGTTCCTCAGGAGTTTGGGTTCGCACTCTAAAAATTTCAGATTCTGAACCTTCATAGAATTTGTTTTTAAGAAAAAATGCCACGATGACCTGTTTGGAGCAGCGAAACCCTAGAATCTCAAAGCTCTGATACCAAATGTTGTGAAACCAGCT
This sequence comes from Pinus albicaulis, assembly GCA_034641835.2. Lineage (NCBI taxonomy): Eukaryota > Viridiplantae > Streptophyta > Pinopsida > Pinales > Pinaceae > Pinus > Pinus albicaulis. The sequence goes on from CM076574.1 coordinate 1,385,082,611, forward strand.
CCAAAAAGAGAAGAAAAGAGATATCAACACCTTAGAAATAAGCCACTTCAAGGGGGAAACTTCCAATACATTACATGAATTAAAAATTCTTGGATGATTCAAAATAAAAAACCTCCATTCTATATATAGGAGTCCATGGGGCCACAATGTAATCCTAGTAGGGCCACAATGTAATCCTAGCCGACCTAATAATAATAATTTAAGGGCACAATAATAACGATATGGGGGTTACAAGGGTACAATAATAACAATAAGGGGGTTACACTAACAACAATAAGGGACTATACTAGTAATATAGGGACCTAATAGATTTGCTAGGGTTGCATCAGAGGATACATTAATCTGGTAGGGTCACATCAAAGGAAACATTAATCTGCTAGGGCCACATTGAAAGGCTACGTAGAAAAATGGTAATGTGGTTTCTTCATGCTTCAAAATTGTTCAGTTTGGCTTCAAAACTCTTGTGCATGTACTCCTCGCATAATCAGTTCATGTTCTTATTTAGTTATTTTTATTATCTTTTATGTCTTGCATTTCATGTCTATTTTATAATGATTGTTGGTGATATTTTCTGAGGTATTTATATATCTGGAAATCAGATTATTTTTAGCTTGAGAGGTACATATAGAGCACCTTAATTTTAGTACAACAATTCCCTTATTTTCACACCTTAGACTGCATGCACCCAAGACACAAAACAAGGCACTTATATGATTTCTCTTCAGCCATAAGTTTAACCTTTTAACTCTAAATTTGGTAGGAAATAGATGTAATTTTGGCCCTTGAAATATATAAATATATTAAGAGGGTTTTATGTTTCCTAAGACAATTCCTAGCCATCAAAGCCAACATATTATTAAGTGTTGGTTTGTTTTTCCTTTGAGTTGCCATGCAAGTTTGTTGGTTAGATTTAGAGTTGCAGATATCCTAAGCCACATATTTGTATGGAGGAGTGTTTCGTAAGGTTTCACAATGTAAATATTATATTTGAGACCATTCATTGGGTGGTTGTAACACAAGACTTTTAAATTAATGAGGTTGCTCACTAATTGTTTGTCTAAATGCCTCTAACAAGATTTCTTTGTTTCATGGCACAACCTTACTTAAGTTGAATTTTGTTGACTTGTCTTCACATTGGCAAGTAGGTTATGCTTTTAAATAATTATTTTTTGGTCTATAAATAAATTTTTTATGGGTTGATGTATAATTCCTTCATTTGCTACTACCATTTATTTGATATAGTTTTTTTGTAAGTAAAATGCTTGAAGAAACTCTTGAATTAATTGCTACACATGTAGTAGTGTTCACTTCTTTTCATAGCATGTTAGTTACAAGCTCATATATGAAGACTAAAGCTATTCTTTGTGACCTAAAAAATAAGGAAAAAAAGATACATGCATCTACTTTAGATATGCCTTATAACTCTGAATTTGAGTTTTGTTTGAGTCTATCACCAAAGTGCTTGACAAAATATTTGAGTGAACTATGTCACATGGATGTTAGGCTTGATGGTATTTCTTATCACAAGGATTCTTTGTCTTTCCATATGGTTAATTTCACAGAACTTTGCTCCAATATTATTATCACGAAGATGTTCTATTTTCTGTATCAAAACTCGAATACGCTTCTAAATGACCTTGAAAGAGGGTCAGCAGCAATGGAAAGAGGGTCAGTGAAATGGGAAATGGAGACAAGTTGGTTGAGTGAAGAGTGAACAAAAAAGTGCAAAAACGATTATAAGTTAAGTGATATAGGGTTAGCAAAACTTTACTTTATTATTTATAAAAAATGAGAAAAACGATTAAAAAAAACCCAATTTTTCCTTCAAGTTCAAATTCAACTTGAATTCAACTTGAGGTTTGGTCATGAGGTTTGAAGAACCTAATCAAACCTAAGAATTTTCGTTAGGTTCGTTGAATTTTAAACCTCAATTTTGAATTTCGGTGAACCATATGACATAGATGGTATTAGTGTTTTTAGCTTGCCAAAGGGATTGCTAAGCTTCTCAATGCTCATAGTTAAGAGTCTTTAAAATTTAGACCACAAATATCAATTGCATCATAGGATGATATAATATTTTTCCCTTAAGAGGCATTATGGAAAATCAGACAACTATGACCATCTACCTACAATTCTCTCTGCCTTTTTGCTACTCTTTTGCCTTCCAACATGAATCTAAGGTGCTTTGTGCATCAACTGGTGGACGGGTAAAATCATAGACTAGTTTTTCTATTACTTGAGATGTTTGCATCATCTCCAAAACGTTAAAAACCTTAAGGAACCTCCCTCACCTCAATTTCCAAGGCCTCTCCCAATATTTGTTGAATGCCTCTTTCCTTTTTTTTTTTGCATCTCTATATCACGATTTCAAATGTCTTATTGGGACAAACAACTAGATTGTTGTTAGAAAGTGTAGCCACGTAGTATACAAGCTGGTTTATACCCCAAGAGTAATTATCATTGTGAATGAAACCCTAGAGTAATTATCATTGTATCATTCACATCTTACCCCAAAACCCTCTAAATTTATCCCAAATTTCCAACGGTGTCTAAGATTTTTGATAATGGTTTTGAAGAAAATTTCAAGCCTTAACCAAATTGACCTGGAAATTCAAAGATGGGAATTTGGGGGAAAAAAGAAATGTGAAATATTATGTATCAAAATGCAGTCCCAATTTTTTTCGGACATTCTGATTATAGTAACTTATAGCTGTTTTTGAGCTAAGTGGCCATGCTATGAGGGGCATCCCTATTCCATCAAAACCAATTAGGAGTTGCACCTGGCGTCATCTAGACCCACTCAAGAGGTTTTTAATGTGTATCTCTGTGTTAATACAATCCTAATCACCTCATTGTTAGCTGCTACGCACCACAGCCATGGGCTGCAGCCTATATTTTTCCTGTTATACCCATCAAAACCCATTCTAAATGCCTTCAAATGGTTCAATGTTGGTTCTAGATGGCTCCATGGCACTCCCAAGACACCCAAGCACTTGAAGAAAATATCCTAAGATAAAGAACTTTAAGAAAATAAGAATTGTTAGTTGGCTGAATATTTTGCCATCTGAAAATCACCTTAAGGCGAAAATATTACAACTAGATTTTTAAATCACTTGAAATTCTCCTTAAAACCCCAAAAATCTGCTTGCAAATGGGCTTCAAAAAATTCTAACAAATGACTTTGTGTTCAATTCAAGGGGTTTCAAAGGGAAACACAAGGTGAAAAAATCCCTGTTGTCCCCAAAATCGCCAGCAACATCAAATTGGGATTCCGAGGCTATATGCTAATTGGGAATATTACATTCCCCTTGACCATGATGTTGTACAACACCATCAAGCGTGAGCATCATATCCAAAAAAGGAATGAAGGTGTGTGTAATCACAATCTAGCGAAAAATCCATATATATCATATTGCAACTATTCCATTGTATCAAAAATCACCAGTGGAATCTCATGCCATACGTGGTGACTGGTGATAATAGATCCTACTAGTATCATAGTGTTTTATATGTGAAATCCACTTGTTTCCACAATATGAGAGGAACACTCTTAACAAATTTGTGCCATTTTGCTACTTTATCAATAAATTTTTAACTAAAAACATTTGATTAAAGTCATTTAGTTTCCCTAGCTAATGATATGCTTGCTTGATATTCTCCATATTTCCATGGCTTGTGTTAATCAAGAATTTTTGACATGAATAAAAACTTATTAAACTAATTTATTTTTCCTAAAATGATGCTGAAACAAAATTCACCCCTAGCTTGAAACTTGCTTTTCTAAAATTCAAACACAAAGTGTGTACTACTCACCATTACCACCAATTTTGCAGTCTCGAAAAGGTCTTCTTGAGGGAATAAGGCGGTACCATGTCTAGGATTTTTTTCTTGTGCGCTTGAACAGGTTCATAGTGTCACATTTTTTAAGTTCCTTTACAGTTCATAATTCAAGATGAAGCTTGTTCATGATTATTATCTGGTTTTTTGTATGTGTTTTTTCCTCTATTTAATTGTAAGTTTGAACATGATTTTAAACATTGAATTTTTTTTTTTATACTATTTTTATACTTACTTGTTCTAGTTATGGTGATATAACCACCATTGTATCGTATCCATCTTATCGCATTCCCTAGGGTTGTAGTTAGATACAAAGGAATTCCAACCAGTTCCAATTCCCTCACATTCCAGTTACAAGGACCATTGGAATAATTGGCACATACCACGTTGGCTCAATTTTTTTTCCATTTTCATTCAATTAGTCCAAGAGTACATCATGATTACCATGTTAGAGATCAGATTGTTAGCGTTATGTCATTAATAAAATGATGATGATACTGGATGCTTAGAGACACATCCAAAAGAAATGGCCAACGTTTCAATGTGGTGGCCAAGAGCATGTTCTTCATGCAGGAACAAGTTTGTACATGGCTTGTATCCTACCACTACCCTTAGTGAAGACAATGCTTTGAACTTTACATAGAAATCATCTATTTCAAGATGACACGTGTACACTATGAAAAATGAAATGCACTTTATTCTAGACCTAAATATAGTTGTATATGTAATTCACACATTATTTCACTCAACATTACATAAACATTGCTAAGGAATGTGTCAACTACATTCAAACCATCAACTATGGATGGGATGGATATTTGCAAATCAGCCATGGAATCACACTTTGAACCAAATTTGTTCTGACGACTTGTCAGTGTCTCCTTGGTTTGGAATTCAAATGTAGGATTGTCAATCAAATAATTGACAAAGATCCACAAATGATTCTTTATCGTGTGTGCTTTCACCGCAGCTGTCTTGTTCTTCTTATTTACAATGTTCATCACATGGGTCGTTATCTGGTTTGCTACTAAATCAATGTGGGAACCACCTTTAATGGTAGCTATTCCATTAACAAAGCAGAGCTACTGGTGTTTGTACCTCATGTCTTTTCTATGTGGATAGTTAGTTGATTACTTCTACAAGTAGTAGTGAACTTAGAAACACACTTTATTCTAGAACTAAATCTAGTTGTATATGTAATTAATACATTATTTCACTCAACATTATATAAACATTGCTAAGGAACGTGTCAACTACATTTTAGATATGTGAATAACCACACAAGTATATGTGTATATCTTTATCTATGTAATGAGGGGTTATATATGGATCTTACATTCAGTTTATTAAGGACCAAGAGATATTTTTAAGGCATGTACCACTTAGCCATGTATACCCATATTTTAGTAATATAAATCCATTAAGTATAGACACACACTAGGAATGCCTATCAATTAGAGGTTTGAGCTGTGGGATGCATTATTCCTTCCACCTTACAGGAATTCCCTATACAAGAAACTAGATCCTGGGTTGTTCCTTAACCATAACGAATGTAGAAGTCCACTAATTTTGAAGGAATGCTTTTCGTGGTATTCACTTTATTGGGAATATGGGTATATATAAATATATTATAGTCACTGGTTACAAAGCCACTTCCAAGGCCAGTAGAATGTGTTAAATCCAACCAATCATGTGACTCTATGTATATCATATCTAGTACAAATCATATCGAAAATCAGTCCAATGTTTTATTCTTTGGGCATCACGGTTTATAGGACAGAGTTCAGTGTAATAATAGTAGCATTCAACATAATAGTAGAAACATATCAACATTCGACATAATGAGAACAATAACAATAGAAATCATATAATAGTATGCCAACATATCAACCAGAACAACAAGATTGATTGAAGCAACAATTGTAACGCAGGAATATTTGGTGATTCCATTTTAGATAGTGGAACACTAGAGAAATAATGAGGGATACATGTATTTATCAAGACTTCTAACCTCAAACACTGCATTTCCCTCCAAAAGGTCCCTCTAAAATAAGTCTGACTCAATCAAAACATGCATCAATATTTTTGTTCCTTTTCTTTGGGATGGACTCCCAAGTCCCAAGTTTGAGGCCATGACTCCCAACAAGGGCAAGTGGGGAATTACACCAGAGGAGTATCTAGGGAGTAGTTTTCCCAGAGCTAAATCAACAAGAATAAACCATTCTTGAGTGTTAGTATATCTTAATCGCAAGCGTATGAAAAAATACCACTTTAGCTGTGCATAACAAATAGCCCTAACAACAAATATGGCTGCCAATATCTTTAGATCTGCAATTAGGTGATGAAGATAAATGATGAAAAAATATATATATCTATGCATTAAAAGACATTAAGCAGTAAATACAAACAATATTTACTCCATGCATCCAATAGACAAGACAAGAATATGTTGAATGAATTTTATATTAAGGGCATCTGGGAGGAAAACATAGAAGGATGTTACCATTTCTCGTCAATGGGATGGGTTCTTGTAAGTCCTCAGCACTTCAGATCTAAAATTCCTCTCTCTTGATGGTGTAGAAAACCCAGACAAAAATGGAACTCAAAGGGAGCTCACAAGCAAAAGGATAGAAAAATATGACAATGATGGTGGATCAAAGTCAAACCAAAAGTATAGATCCAGAGTGATCTTTAGGCAACAAAAGGTGGTGAATGAATGGAAAAACCCTTCTATTTATAACAAAATATTAGGTTAGTCTAGATATTGGTGCATAGTTAAAATATTATTAACCAAATCAAGATCAAACTTTTAGTGAATATTTTATTAAATTTGTTGGAGCGAAAAGGAATTTGACTTGGGCCAAATCCCTTTATTTGTAAATAATAAATAAATAAATGATTTATTTATTATTTTAAGGATGTGGTTGAGTAATAATTAAATAAATAATTATTTATTTAACTATTTATGAGTGATTTAGTCAAATTTAATAAGGAATATTATTTAAATAAGGTTTAAATAATTATTCCTAGAAAATAATAAGATAAATAATAATTTGTCTAATTAATTTTCGTGTTTTGGGTTAAATATGACCAGGAATATTAATTAAAATGCTATTTAACTAATTATTCGTTGAGGAAAATCAAACAAATGTAGATTTATTTAATATTTTCCTCATGGGGTTTCATGTTTATACAATAAACAACTTAATAAAGGTGTTTTACTAAGTTATTTTTCGTAGCGAAAGCAGTTTTACTTAGGGTAAAATTGGTCTTACATAGTGTACTTAGGTCCATCTAATAGTAACAGGTTAGATGACCAAAAAATGGTGTAACAGATTGCGCCCCAGTGTGTGAGCATTAGGAGCTAATCGTATGACTGAAGTATGTTGTAAGAACTCAATCATTAGACACCGAAGGGGAAGTCAAAGAGAGAGAAATATAAGGTAGACCGAAGCACTAAAGGACTAGACCCTGAGGAGGCGAGACTTAAAGGTGCGAAAATCTCTTTTATGAGTGAGTACCTGTGCTATAGGCGGCAGGGGAGGCATACCTATGCCCGCCGAGACAAAGTACAAAGAATAGTGCACCCAGTAAACAAGGGACTAAAAAATATAGTACATGCTGGAATAAACATGAGCCAGGTAAAACATGATAATGAATCCCACATACATACTGTGCCTGGGATAACAACCAGGACTTATACAATAATATCTGAGTACATCAGATACAAATACAACCCAAATTCCCTTGTAAACAAGAAAGGGCTCTGAAAATATGACTGGTACATGCAAACAAAAAGACACTACAAGAGACTGAGGCTGACATCATCAAATATATGGAGCTACATCAAAGGTTGTAATGAAGAGGTCATCCGAGCATGTGGGGGGTTACTTGTAGGGCCACCCCCTCATGAGGGCTAAAACATCTCACACACACTGGGGAATCACCGATATCATCTACTGCACCACTGAACCATCAAGTATACGAATCTCGATCATGCTGAAAGGAGCCGGAGCTGAGAAAAAATCAACTCAAAGGGAAATAAGGAGTCCCTTTGCCTGATCCGAGGCACCGAACAAGAGTGGAAACTGGAACCAAGGTACACCACCCTCTAGACCTGTCTTCTGGAATGAATGATCTGATGTCGACAGAAGGAAGTCCGCCATAGGTGAGGCAATAAGGGATCCTCAACTAAGGCACGAGAGAAAATAGTAGAGAGACTGACAGAGTGACACCAGGGATGAAAATGAAATGGGGGAGATTGAGTAGCGAACGAAAGATTTCCATTGTTAGAGCATAAAGTGCATGGATGACCTGGCAGCGACTGACACAATATCATGAAGGATAGGGGACAGTAGGACTGAAGGCCATAATGTGCGACACGAGAGAGGAACCAAGAACTGAAGGATGGAGGACTATAATGGGATACAAAGGGACTCAAAATAGACTCCAATAATGTGATGATGGCTCAACTCAGATGCTCTAAACAAAGGTGACTCGATGATGCTGCCACATAGTAAAGGTTCAATGGGGACCATAAAAACATGATTACATGATGGTTACTCATGACAAAAAATCAACACGAACATGGACAAGTATGAAGGAAAAGTGGTGCCCCAAGTACAAGTGTTACAAGTGAATAAATTTGATTTTGAAGAGTGGTGAAGTGACCCTTCTTGGACAAAATGTGTCCTGGTGAAGTATCAAATCACAAAACAATAACAGATACCCATTTTAGGGCTCGGTGAGAGCTTTCCAACGGTACAGATGGTTTGTCAAACTGAACTACTATTTGGCCGCAACAGGCGAAAGAAAAATTAGGAGTTTATCTTTTAATAAGGCATTATCCCTCCAAATTCACTCATTTTCATGTGGAGTTGTGGTGAATGTAGAGAAGAGAGAAGGTCCTAAATCTTGCGGCGATCATAGCAAACAAACCGACCATTGGAATCGAGATCTGTCAACTGCAGGTAAGAGGCCTAACCCTACTCGTTCATTTTAGTGGATTGAAAGTTTAGTTCAGGTACCCATAGCTCATGAATAGGCTAGGTCACACTTTTTGGGGTCTATTCTGCGACCTGGGTAGAAGATACTGGACAAAAAACTATGACCTATCCTAGGAAATGACCTGAAAAGTGTGACTGTCAGAGAAAGGGGGTTTTAGTGCTATTTTTGGCTGAGATCTGAGATCTTTATGGTTGAGGGGCATAGGTTGCCCCAAGCATGTTGTGGTCATGCCAAAATTTATTTATAAAAAGGGGAATCTAAACATATTTTATGATGTGGTGCGCCATTTGTTTTCATTATGGTTATGTAGTTCGAGAAAGGGAATGGAGGATTACCAATCTCTTTTGGTACTACATATATGAATCAAATGAACTTTAAGTTTCTGGGTTGGCATACATGGTGTCACTATCCCAAAGAGAGGATTTGGAGATAATTAATTGGTGCTCTCCTAGAAAACCCATAGGTTGGTCAACAACAATGTCTAGGGGAGTCGGTTGCTGATTTAAGATGAAGGAATGATGATGGGTATCATCCCTAGAGGGATCTGAAGTGATATGGGACTCTAGAGGTTCTTCTAAATGTGGAAGAATAATGGTACTAGAGTCAACACGACAAGATACACTAGGAGAGTTGTGGAAAATTGCTTCTCCTGGTCTCTCAAATATGGGTTCCCCCTTACCCAAACATTGGGTGTCAATGTAATGGCCACAAGGTGTATGTGGTTCCAATGCATGGGTTAGATGTAAGGGAGGAAATATAAAGTTAGGGGTGGTAAATACTTCCATAATTTCATCATCGTAATAGAATATGGGGTGACTGGTGGAAGGAAGACCACCTGACGCGATGAAGCTACCTGACTCATCATCATGAGAAGAAAGTTTCACATGTGCATCGTCACGGGGGGTGACGGAAGAAAAAGCAAATAAGGGATCCATTGATGTTGAGCCCAAGGTGATTGTTGAAGGGATGTCGAGCGAAACAGAAGGGGAAGTCTCAGAGGGAGCTTCCACCGTGGATCTCATGAATGATGATAGGTAGAATATGGTGGCTGAAGGCTCTGTCATTTCGACATCGGGAGGGGAAATTTCAATGGGAGTAGGCAGATCCTCTGGTTTTGCCGGAGCAGAACTTGCAAACAAGTGAGAGGTGAACTTGTCATGCTTGGCCTCGAATTGGCGGAAAGCTTCCAAAGAGGAACAATACTCTTCAAGGTGGGGACAAAGGTGAGTGTAATGGCCATGGAAATCCCACAAATCACAAGGGTGATTGGTGCGCAAGGATTTGAGTTTCGGGGCCAAATTGGGTATAGTGACATAGACCTAAGGGATATCAGACTCCGGAAACGTCTCATTGACCATGGACTTGAGGTGAGGCAACTCTTGACAAGTATGGGTGGCATGACCAAAAACATCACACAAAGCACACTGGATAGTACATTTTGGCGGCTGAGGAGGGGCAAGGTTTGTCGGGGTGGCCTTGTCTTTGGTTGTATCCTTTCGAGCTTTTCCCTTTTTACCCGAAGGGGTCGCAATAGGAGGTGGTTCCAGTTGAGTTGGCTGAGGCACTGGAGTAGCAGGAGAAGTCATGGGTCTGGTTGAACTGGGGTCAAAACAAGATAAGGTTTTGGTTGACTGGGTAGTGTAGTGGTTGAAGGATTAAGGTACCAGACGGGAATCCCAAGGGTCAGGTTAGGAAGAGAAAGGGTAGCCATGATAGGTACCGTGTATACTCCTGAAGGGGGAGCTAGGAACGGTATCTAACCGGAGGGGTAATGGCTAGGTGGGAGGGCTCCTAAATGATTAAGTCCTAGAGAAACCATTCCAGGAGGGTAAAGAGGCTCATGGATACCATCTGTAGGTGAAGGGCCAGGAGGAGGAGGTCCAGAAGGCTGAATTGAAGGGCTAGGAGTAGGCTACAGAGGGCGAGGAGGCTGTTGACTAGCCAAAGCGGGCCACTTGAGGGCAGCCTGAGACGATTGCATCATGCAAACATTCGATGAGCTACGATCAGAGACATGAGGAGGAAGACCTTGGAATGTACCAAGCGATGAGGAGACTTTGTAGACTCTGGGTGAGACACTGGTCAAAGGATCGACAGTTTTCTTGCTGGCCACCGAAGAGATAATGGACTTAGGGGAGTTCTGAGACTTCGGTTCGTAATATGTCAACTGGTTAATGGTGACTATCTTTAGTTTTTAGGAAGGACATCTTGCGGTGAGCCATGGATGGGACATAACCATATATAGGTGTGGCTACTGCCAATAGAATGTTGTAATCTAAGGGGGCATCTATGAATTCTACGTTGACGAAAACAGTCTTGCCCGCAAGAGTAGTAGGACAGTTGCGGAATAGTCCAATAGGATGGGAGTCATGGCCATCCCATGCTCAGAGAGTGATCGGGGAAGGAGCCAACTTAGGTGATCCGAGTTGCTTCCAAACCAGAGTGGACATCACACAGGTGGATGCCCCCTCATCGACGATGCACCGGGAAACGTTGGCGTTTCGGATCTTGATTGGGATTTGGAAGGCAACAGAAGCAGGGAGAGGAGGATGTTCTGACCGGTCAACATCAAAGACAATCAATCAATCATCGGAAGGATCTACAACGACCATGGAAGATAGTAGAGCTTTTCATTGTGAAGGGCATGATTGGAGGAGTTCCAGCATTGAAATGGCAGTAGGAGATTGCGCCAAGTATCTCCTATGCTATTCGAATGGGCAGCTTTTCCAGAAGCAAAATTTCGGTGTAGCATTCCCTTAGGGATCTTGGTATGAACCTCTGCCTTAAGCTGAGGGATCTGCAAGGGACCATTACGTGTCGAAAGAGGCTCTGTAGAGACCGAAGGAGGTGGCTTGGGGACAAACATAGTGGGAGGCTTGTTGTACTAACGGGACCGAGTCTAAAGATTGATGTCGCCGATTATAGGTTGGTCAGAATTCATCATGAGAATCTCATAATCGGAGGTACCAGATGGAAGAGGTTGAGTGGCCACCTAACCTTAAGGTGGTTGGGTAGCCACAAATCCTTGTTGAGGGAAAGGATTAGTAAACACAGCCGGCTGACAAGGTGCAACACTAGGAGGGATGAAAGGGGAGGCTTGTTGTCCTTGCAATGTTGCTTGAGACTCGCACATCTGCTTCATCTATGGTAAAAGAGGACAATCATGCATGTAATGACCATAAACACCACAACAAGAATAAGGCTTGTTCGTGCAAACAGGCCTGTCCTGCTTGGGCTGAGTGCCCTGTTGCTGGTTAGTAGTGTTAGGAGAATTATGTTGAGGATTAGGTCCAGGATTACTAGGATCAGATTTATTTTGAGTGCCTTTCCTCTTCTTTTTGGAAGTAGGAGGATTAGTCACACCCTGCTGTGCATACACCTGTCCCTGAGGGGGAAATGGTTGCTATTGCGAGGGTTGAGAAGGCAAGGGAGGAGGGGGTGCTAATGCTGGAGGAGCTGGAGAACCAGGCTGTGAATATGGATAATATGGAGGTTGGGTAATAGTGTGGTAAACAGGAGGTTGGGAAAAAGGAGGAGGCATGCCGTATCCTGGATACATGCTACCGGGAGGGGGAAAAGTATAGGAGGTGCTGGCCCCTCCTGAGGAAAACGATAGCCCGTAGTAGGCTAAGCATATGGATGAGAGAGAGCTCCAATGATACTTTCGGTGGCATGAGATTCCCCCGATGCGTTGGCACCACCAGGTCTAGGAAGATTAGGTAGAAAGATATAAACATAACCCGACTTTGCGTAGACTAGGTCATATTTTAATGCAATTTGGACAACGACTTCTTCGGTTTGAGGAAAATGCGATGCGACATCTTTTCCGATAGAAGGCAAGATATATTTAAGGAACCAGTCCATGTAGACATGGTCTTCAAAGGTAGGGGCTCGACATAGGCTCTTTCTTCTTCGCCATTCCTGGACATAATCAGATAGGTGGGTCACGGACGATTGATGGGAAGAAATCAAAAGTTAGGTACCAGTGTCGTAACGAAGGGGAAGATGGAAATAAGAAAGAAAATCTTGAGCAAGAGTTGCAAAGGTGGTATGAGAGGATGAGGCCTAATAAACATACCACTTAGAAGCTTCGCCTATAAACGTACGTTGGAACAACTGAAGACGGACAGAGTCATCGGTAATGGAGTTAGAAAAACACCACATGTGGAAATATCTAACATGATTTGTAGGATCTTCTTGAGAAAGGCCTTCAAACTTGGGGATATTCGAAGGGAGCTTGGTTAGCAGAGTAGGCCAACTATCTTCATGGTGTATAGGGTCATTGATCAACTGGTTAAAATCAAGAAGACTAAGGCCTGCCATAGAGGGGAGCAAGGAAGCAGCCGGAGTAGTTCCTGTTGCAGTCCCACTAGTAGTATTCCCAGCATTAGGGCCAGGGCCACCACCAGCGTTAGGTATTGAACCAGACATGGTGAAGGTGACAGGAGGAGAACTAGGGGCAGAACCAGAAGGAGAACCCAATGAACCAGAAGATAAGTCAGAGTGCAGACTCGATGGAGAACTAACTCGAATCCTACATGGAGGAGTAAGTCTTCCTATCGGAAACTGAGGATGAAGGCCAAGAAGTCTCTAGGATAAACACCTTGGTGGTGCAATGATGATGACAAAAGCACAACACAAGGGGAAGAGAGACAAACAAGGGTGTAGAGGTGAAGGATCAACTAATTACAATTTCAGAACAAGGGTAGAGAGGTTCAGGATCAATTGATTTCAATGTTAAAGTCTTTTCTTGGCAGTGTTAACGAAGCTCTTCTTCACTTAGAGTGTGTGTGTAAAAAGTGTGTAAATTTTAATTTTTAAACCCAGACGTTTGTAGAGAAAAACAAAATGTGTATTGTATAACTATGAATAAACCTATAGATAACAGTATATGAAACTAGAATAACAGTAAATAAATAGCTAATAATTCAATAATCTAAACCCAAGGATGCGGGCCTCTCAACAAGTAGTTTGTAGGTGGGAAAAAAACTAGTCAAAACACACCAAAATAGGCAATAGATCTAAGGTCGTGAGGGACAAGGATCTAACGGTCAGATCTGCTGGAAATTGGTGCAGAAAAACAACAACAAATCAGAGGAAAGATTGTTGTGAATGAGGTGGAAAAATGCTATATCCTGGAGGGAAGCGAAGGGGACCCTAGAGGAAAACCAAAAAAAAACTAAATGAGGTGATTTGGATGGATAAATAGCCAATCATAAGTGGATCTGAAGGTGAGGTATTAGATCTGAAAAATGGCTGAACACTCTGAAAATTTCAGACAACCTGCAGCAACTAAAACTCTTCCACAAAATGTGGAGGGTACTGAAGCCCTAGAGGGATAGGTTCCCACTTACATGAGTAAAACAGAACAAGTACAGGTCCAAAACAGGCGGATACGGAGGTCAAACAATCCTGAATAGAGGCCCAGACAAATCCATAAAACTTTCAGAAAAACTCCCGCAAAAAGTTCAGGTCGCAGTTTCTCAACTATTTCTTGCTGAGGTCGCAGTTTTTGGGTATATATCTATGTTCTGAAGCTCGAGGTTGTAGGTTTAGGGCCAAAAAGTGTGACTTGCACTTCTGACACTCTCAGTGACAGATTTCAGTAGAATGTGTCATCTCAACTGTGACTGCTGTCTGTCACTTGCGCAATAGGTCCGAAAACACACGAAAGTTAGAATTTTTAATGTTTTAGGGTTTTATAGGTTAAAATTAACATCAATAAAATCAAAATAAGAAGCTGAAGAGAAATCCTAGGGTTTAAAGTAGTTGGATATGCAGGGATCAGAAAAACGACAGCGGTCGTAATCGTAAACCCGTGTGGAGTCGCTAGTTGTTAGTATGAATCTTAATCGCAGGGGTACAAAAAAAGGACACTTTAGCTGTGCATAACAAACAAACCTAATAGAAAATATGGATGCCAATATATTCAGATTTGAAATTAGGTGATCAAGATAAATGCTAAAAAAATCTAGATCTATGCATTAAAAGACATTAAGCAGTAAATAAAAACAAGATTTACTCCATGCATCCAATAGACAAGACAAGAACACGTTAAATGAATTTTATATTAAGGGCACCTGGGAGGAAAGTCACTCGGTCAGGACCTTAGGACAACTCCTTTTCGTTTGGTGTGGTGGCTCCGACTGGATTTATAGGACCAGTTTCCTAATAACTAAATGGGTTGGTGATGGAATGATTGTGCGAGTGGATAATGAAACTAAATGACTGAAATAATCTATCTAATTTAATCTATAACTTATAAATAATTCTGAAACTAACTCGGGTGTCAAATATGAATACAATTTTAATATTGTTTCAATTAAATCAATAACCATGAAAATGTATTATAATTTAACTGAAATATGCAGCATCAAATAATGATAACTCTGTTTAAGAAATTAAACAAAGTTATAATAACACATTGTATTCATCATTTTATATATCATTTGTATACACTGTGAAAGATGAAATATTTCTATACACTCAGAAATGATATGTATAAAGAAACATTTGTAAAGAAAGTACATATAAATGATAGAAAATTCAAAGCGAATATCTTATAACATAAGAAAAATAACAGTAAATTGATAGAAATACCAGATTCATCTTGATACTTTTCCAGATGCAATTTAATATCCAGATCCAGTGCTTCAATGTAAAACAAAATCCAAGGTGCAGAAATGCAATTCTCAGAGGTAATTTGCCATAAACCACTAGATGTGATCCTTTATAAAAATATAATAGTCAATGGAGTACAAAAATGTAACATCCAAGTCAAAAAATATTACAAATTCAGGACCCCTTTCTAAATGCATGAAAGGGGTTTAAATAGGAACTTAATAAAACAAAATAACTAAAACTATTGCTACAATCTATAATTGGAAATCTAGACATAGACTTGCAATATCAAAATGAAACAAATTCATTCATTTTCTCCTACGTTCAATGTGCCAAGGTGGCAAATTTTGAGCATATATTTAACCTCTGCTGGATGACTTAGCCTCGAATGTAACTGACCAATGTACGTGGCATCAGAAAACTCTGGAATGATACAATGAATGGCATTGGAAAGGCATTTAATTGCCATGTGTTGACTGTGTGGCTTGATTAGATATGTCCACATGATATCCCATGCAATTCCTTGAAGTTTGATGATTTGATGATTCTTATTGAATAATTCTTGCTTCCACTTAGAATCAGTCTCTTTTACCTTTGGTAATTTTCCTGGGATACAATCTGAAATTAAATTGGTGGCATATAAGCTATCATTAATCAACTGTGTTATGCTATTCATCATATTTCTAGCTCTTGATGTAGCTCTTTCTACTTTTATCAACTGGTTTTCCCATTTAGTAAACAAAATTTCTTTGTGTCTTTCCTCAATCCTGGGAAGGTTTGCATTCCTTCCTTGCTCTGAGTCTTGCCATGAAAGAAATTCCGAAATTTTCTCATCTGCATCATCAAAATCGACCCTGAGGTTGATTCCTTCATCTATTAAAGATGATGTTATTTCACACAAGGGCTTGGCTTGTGCCATATTTTGACAGAATTCATTTAACTGCTGAGACAATATTTTATTTATTTCAAGAGCTTCAGTTTTAAATTGATCCAATTTAGGATAATCCCTAAATTTGTCCAATCTTGCTTGGAATATTTTTTCTTGCTCAGCCTTAGCAGTTTTCTCATTTTGTAGTAGGGTCTATAGTTTTTCCACCTCTTGAGTTAGCTGCTGTTGCTTATTCAAGGTTTGTTGATCAAGATTTTTCTTCTCAATGCTAAGTTGATCTTCCAATTGTTTATATCTGAGCTTTTCATCTTGCAACTGTTGTTCCAACTGCATAATCTTTTGCTGATTTTCTATTGCTTATTCCTCTAGCATATCTGTCTATACTTCCTTTTGTTTCATCATTTGTGCGACTTTCGAAGCCTTGTCTATAGTAGCTGCACTATAGGCACCTGCATATTGTGACAATTTGGTGAGATCCTCTAAAGGATTCACCTCAGTATTTTTCCAGATAATGTTCATCATTTCAACTTGTGATGTTGAAAGTGATTCTTGATCTGTTCTTCTTCTCTTCCTCTGCTTCCTGACAACAGCCCTATCCTTAGGAATATAAAAGATATATAGAGGAGGAATCTCTTCTACTTTCAACACAATTTCTTCTGTACGATGCTCAGGGATGATTTCCATATCTTGGTCTTTCAACATTTCAACTTGAGGATTATTTTGTAATCCTATTTGCTGAGCGAATTGCTAATATTGACTTAGAAAATGGGAAGAAACAATAATTTTAGTAGAATCCAACACATTCTCAGTGGTATTTTCTCTTTCAAGTTTATTATTTGGCTTATTACCAACATCTTCCTTTTCTACCTGTACATTAGTCTCAGTTCTTGTATTTCTTTTCTCAATATGCACATTGGTCTCAATACTTGTATTTTCCTTCACTGTTTGAACTGTAGTTCCTTTCCCAACAGGTTCATCTGTTTGGCTGCCAGTATTATCCTTTTGCACATTAGACTTGCCACTTGTGCTTACATTTTCAGTCTGTACATTTCCCTTGCTATTATATGTTTCTTTTCCTACTTTTTTGGATGCATATTCTTTTTCCTTCTGCTCTGTTTCTATATTCTCGGATTCTTGCAGCGTAATTCTTAACTGATCAAGAGGAGCTTTCAGCAGTATCTGACTTCTAAATAGCATGAATTTATTCATATCCTCAATCTGAAATTTGGATTTAGCCAAGTCATGCACTTGGGGAAATTTATCAATAGAAACAAATAAATCATCAAATTCGTCGGGCTCATGCTCAAATCAAGCGATTAAAACTAAAGTTGTGAAATAAAATGCACCTTTTTTCAGGTCATACTGCCTACCTCGGACTGTAGAGAGCTTAAGATCCCGTATTTTGATGACCTCCTTCTCAACATGTGTGAATTTATTAAGTGTATAATGCCCACAGTGAAATGGAAAAGTAGGCCACATTAGTTTCTTGTTATTCTTGAGAGACCTTGACATGCCTTCTACTGTTAATTGGTAGGAGATTTCTTGTGCTAACAGTTTGTCTGGGACATACAGAGGTAAAATATGGGGCTCCACTATACTCTCAAATACTCTGACATAGGTAAATTTCTCTACTCCCAACCAGTCACCAATCTGGGATATATCAATCTTATCTTTTTCAGAAAGCCGAGGAGGAAATTGGTTGAAAATGGTTTGATAGACAGGGATGAGGAAACCATGACAAATTCTATAAACATGGTTTTTAAAATGCACCTTCCATTAGAGATTATGGTAAATATGAATAGGAACGGGATCTTTGGGGGTCCATTTCCAACCAAGAATGGGAAATTCAGAGTTAAAACATAGGGCATCTAAAATGTAGGCACAAAATTAAAACGGGCTTGTGTTTCCTGTTTTTTTTATCCTTTCTATACTCTAAGATTCTATTGGCTATCTTATCTGAAAGGATAACTTCCCAGTCCATGATTTCAGAAATCACAGTAGAATGGATTAAGGGTACCATTTTATTGAAAATCTAGCTGAATTATCATTTCCAAATAGCCTGCACATCATTGCGGTAGCATAACAATATGGAGGTGAAAGGGACTCCATGGAGTACATACCTGACGATTCATTTTTATGCTTCTTTGGAGATTTCCTCCATTCTTTGATTAGCTCAGACTGAGTTTCATTACTTGTAGCAAAATCTTTAATAAAAGCTTTGTTACAGACTTTTTGCGGATCTGGAAGATGGTAGATTGCCTTTATGTCATCTGCTCTGAAAGACCCGAATATTGTTCCTGTCGCTGAAACAAATGTCCTGTTTTGGATGGTGACATTATCTCTTACCCACGGAATTACATCATAGTAAGGGATAATGTTTTCCCAAGCTGCAATTCTATGAAGGAATGAGTTCGCAAGCACTTTAAGAGGAGTCTCAGAATCAGAATATGAGTCATCTTCATCAGGAACTATCACCTTCTCTTCAGTGACTTTAGGTTTTATTTTTCAATTAAGTTATATACATCTTCCCAAGTCATTTTTCCAAGTCCCTGGCATGATGTGTCTATAACTAGCTTAATTTTGTTGGTTTTTCTTTTGGTACTATGGGAATAGCAGTGAAATTTGCAGCGGCAGCAGCCTTTGCTTTCTTAGATCTCTTAGACATTTTTTCGTCTGTTAATGTCTCACTTGCTCGATGAACGAAAGGATTGGCTGTTATGTGGTTCTGCAAAGGAGAAAAGCTTTCAAACGTGGTGAAAATGCAATGAGGAGAACAACTTATATGAAAATATTTATTCATTATTTTCAATTTATTAACTTCGTGTTAAAACTTAAATTCCCTCTCTAACAGTCACACTCACGCATTCAAAATAGAATCAATCATCATTACTCGTTTGATTTTCTATTTAATAGTAAACTTACAATCGGAGAACGACATTTTTTGGAATGAGAATAAAAAATTTCTTTTAGAATTTTGCAATTACGATGAATAAATCATATGCACAGTATAAAACAAATATAAAGATTAAGTATTGATCGCATTGGGAATTTTCAATAAGGATAAAAAATAACATATCATGATCTCCGCCGATTTCCGATTGCGATAATGGTATATCGCATCGGCTAGTTTCAAAGAGAGTAAGTTGTAAATGATATTCACCGATTTTGAGATTGCGATGATGGTAGGGGCCATCGCATCGGAGTTTTGTAGAATGAGCGAATATAATGTTTTTTTCTCCGAAATGTGATTGCGATGAATCGCATCACATCGGAGTTTTTCAAAACAAATGTGAAAACTTAAAACCTTTGCGATTTTCGATTTGTGATGGGGTCAATCGCATTGGAGTTTATAAAATAAGTCCATTTAACATTGTTTCTCCGAAATGCGATTTGCGATTCATCGCATCGAATCGGAGTTTTTCAAAACAAATGTAAAAGTTTTAAGATATCTCCGATTTGCGATTGCGATTACTATATCACATTGAACTTTGTTTGATATGAACACTTTATGTATTATGTTGATGTGATACAAGTTTTTATATTTCACTAGATCGGGGATTTTCAATGTTTCATTTGTTTATAAGCACTTTGTGATTTATGAAACAATGGACTCTTTATTTCTTTTATTCAAAATGATCGGATTTCATCTAAGTCTTTTATTCATAAAAAGAAAAAGGGGACCTATTTCTAAATGATATTTATTCTAAAAATTTGAAACGGGGAGGGTTGTTGTATTGTAAAAAATGGGCAATTCACTGCAAGAAACAATTATCTCTGAAAAGTAAAATGAATACTATATTTATGGTAAGTAAAAAGTTTTAAAGATAATGAAAACTATCTTAGAGAAATTTTTAAATAAAATCTAACTCTGAAAAAGAATAAAAATCACTTACAATTTCTTTCTAATTCCTCAAAGATAAAAACATTATTGGGTTTTCTTAAGCTTTGATTGGTTGATAATAATGATGTAGGGGGCTGTTGGCTGGATAGATCGATCTAGTGGACAAGATCGATCTCCATAGTATCAGAAGATATTCTAGTAAAAAACAGACAATTAAATCTATCTTTCTCTAGATATATAATGATTTAGAAGTAAATGCTACAAAGGTGTTAAGATCCTACCTTGATCCAATGCTTGTTTGTAGTATTCTTCTTTCAGTCGCTCGTAAGAGTTACGTTCGGAGACTTGCATTCACAAACAAACAAACATAAAATAGCACCTGCATAACATATATTCATAAATCATATCCATTATGGTGATCAAGGAATCCATAAAATAAACAATCAGATGACAGCTTATTGAGTAAAACAAACTTATTTGTATTAACTTTGGAATAGTAGAAGAGCCTTACAACCTTTTCATCCTTGATGTTGAACAGGTCCTCCCAGGGTCCGAAGCAAGAATTTCCTCTACTCTAACAGGTCTTGCACTCTTCCAACTGAGATACATATAGGTATGTAATCTTTCCTCATAAAATCTCAGCTAAAGGAGTCTAAGTTCCAATAACACTTTACCTAAAATAACACTAAATCTTGAACTCCCTTTGAGGATGCCTAAGGCCCCTTTTTATAGTGCAAAAGAGGAGGTTACAGTTCCAACTATGAAGGGATAAAGTCCTCCTTCAAAAAGATAAGCTCTTCACATTAAGGGGTTAGCTCCTTAAGGCAAGGGATACATGAACCTGAAAAGAGCGGACTTGCCACCACAAGATTCCTTCCAGAAACTTTTAGAAATGACTGAAAGTGAGCTTGTTGAGTTTACTTGCACCTTTTTAATCTTTTACAGGGGTCCGCACTCTTAACACAAAGAAAGTGCGGTCAGGTTCGCAGGAGACATGACCATTAGGTGCGGGACCATAGGTAAGACAAAGATAAAGTGCGATAACAGAGTTTTAGAGACTTTTGAAAGCTTTCTCTTATTTTTAAGGCTTGACATGAGGAACTGATGTTTTTAGACTTGAAAAGGAAGAAATTATGAGTGATAATGAGCTCATACAGATAGTAGAATGTCAAAGTGAAAATTTTCAATGCAACAGATTGCCCCCTAAAGTGCGAAGTCTGTAATAGATGAAGATAGAGTCTGTCATGTATGAAGAGTGAAGTATTTTGTCATTTCAAGGATCATCCTGTGGACACCCTAGTCTGAACCTGTAAAAACATTCTATGCAAAATATATATATGTAGACATATCATCGCTGAGGTAGGCATTCCCATACTCAAATAAAAAATAACTAGAAAACTGACTTAAACTATTCTGATACAGGAATGATTTTTCAATACATCAACAGTATAGACATGTGTAGACACAGTATGGACGCAACCATCTGTTTATGAATAGTCCACTGTATAAATGAATAGCAAAATTCCTTGTAGCCTGGATGGTAGAAACTAGATCTAGGGTCTTGATTTCCGCTTTTCTAACCAGTACGATTATATCCATGTGAATGAATGTATTGAAGTCAAACATGGTAGAAAACACTTGATTACTAGTCAATAATGTGAACTGTTAACAAGTGTGAGAGTAACCACCAGTAATGTCAATGGCCCTTGAAGTACTCAGTACAATCCATGAAATGTGAATGAATGAAATGAAGTCGAACATGTCATAGAATCATTCGATCGAAGGTCAATGATGCAACCCGTCATCGAAGGTGAGAAACCTGCCATTGATGCATGTAGATTTCAAGGTACTGACGATTTCCAGATCAACTTCCTAGATAATGAGCTGTTGTCGATAGAAAGTGATTTGTGGTAGGCAAGCCCACAACATGAAATTATAGATCAAGTTTTGAAGAAATATATTGGCAAGGACTCACTAAGGAATGGTCAAAATGGAAGAAAAATATCTTGCAGATGAATGGTTTGTTTGAATTGACCTCTTGAACACATAACGACACTGCGGATGGCTTGGTAACAATTGAGCTAAAGCTAACACCCAGAAACCGGCTGAAGACTTTCAATATGGTTTGATTAACTGTTAGGTAAAGGATTTTCCCAACCCAGGTGAACAAAAGTGTCATGTTCAAGAGTGGTTAACAGTTTTCCAAATAGTTAAAATGTAAGAAACAGGTTCATTTTGCTCTCTTTTCCCCCACCATTTCTGGCAAGTACCTCTTTATTTTTGACAAGCTTGAGGAGGATAACATTTGCTTTTTTATAAGCTTATCCTTCGAATGAGTCCAACTTAGTTTAAGGTTTGAACCCTAATAAGGAGTGGTTCGTTCCTGCTTAAAAATTGAACAGGTTCTTCATTGTTAAATTTTAACGAGTCTAGTATAGGAGAAACTTAGTGTTTTTCAATTTTAGGGAGTCAGAAGAAAAACTTAAGAAAACTCTGTGGGTGTACTTTTTCGTAAATCTAGTCTCTCGAGCCTGAAAAAGGATAAAATAATGCGGGAGAGAACTCTATTGACCATAATTATTCAACATATACCTTTTTCATAAATAGTCCATTTCAGTCCGTAAAAGGGGTAAACTTATACTGAAAGGACGATCATTCATTGATTTTAACGAATTCAAATAATCAAGTGCTCGACAATATTTTCAATTTTCGAGAGTCTGAAAAGGGCTTGAAAGAGGACTCTAGGTTTTCTCTTTTTTGTAGATTTTTGAAAGAGTCTGAAAAAGTGATAAAAGTATGCTCTTTGCCGAAAAACGATCAATTTTATCGAAAAATCCAATTTTCTGCACAAAAACTTGAAACATTACACATACCTGTTTAAGATAAATAAAAATGTTTTCAAAAATTACCTTTTTAAAGTGAAAAATAAACAAATTAAAAATTCATTTATTCGAAAAAACTTATAAAAAGGACTTTTCTAACTTCATTTTTACCATTTGAGTTCAGAGTGAAAAGTGAGAGCTTTTGGGTAAAAAAGTTCCTGTGAAGATTCTGGAAAATCCGTCCGTTGGAATAAAAAACCGTCAGCTCCAGGTAATCCACATCCTCCTTATCTTGCATTTCATCTATTTACATTTTGTTTTTAGGCTTTAAATTTCATTTTTTAGGGAAAAATAGGTTCAAAAAATCGCCCGCGGGGGTCCGCAGGTGTAGCACGCGAGACCTGTGGACCCTGACTTTTTTCTACAAGGAAAAAAGTCGTGGGTCCGCACCTTTTGCACAACGCCCGTGCATACCTACACACTGTGTATAAACAAAGGGTGTGGACCCCGCGCAATGATTTTAAAAACTTAAATTTCTCAATTTCCCCCCAAAATTTTTCAAACAAGTTTGTTCTAATATTTATTTTTGTGTATTGTAGGACATTCAAAATGCTTATTTGGCGAGAACGCGAGCACGAGGACGTAGATGAAGCCACAATTCTTGATATGCCCACAATGCAGGCATTGAGAGCATGCAGATTATATAAGTTCTGGACCATACAGGGCATGAGGGCCCAAGTAGACCTCCTGACATGGCTGGTAAACAAATGGAACACTCAGGACCAGTGTTTTGTTATTGGCGGCCACTGGCTCGAAATTGAGCTAGAGGATATATAATTTTTGACTGGTTTTCCCCAGAGGGGTGAAAAAATATCTCTGTTTGGGAGTAGGCCGCAGTCTTCGACTAGAGTTTTGCGATGATAGAGCAGACCCCAAGAATAAACGGATTGATATAAAAACTATCATCCGACCTGAGCTTACAGTTATTGCATTCAATGTTACTAGACTGTGCGGGAGTGAAGCAATGCATGTGGCTACTAGATCCCAGATGTGGATTGCAGTAGATTGTTTCTGAGGCACCATATTCAACTGGTGCGAAGCAGTATTGGCCAATGTGAAAGGCCAACTGACCAGAGAAAAAAATGGAAATTTAAACAACTTTGGTTACAGATCCATTGTGGTTTCATTTGCTTTGGAGAGGATTCCCTTACTGGCTCTACAACTCATTCCAGTTGATCCAGGTAGTGCCCGGGAAGCTCGGATGGTTCGATGGACAAATTTGATGGCCCCTCATGCTGAGGGCGTAGAGGTTGTTCGATTTACATTTTCATATTTTCATTGGTTAAACAACCAAGTTTTTGCTGTTGAGGACTTTCCATATGTTGGGATGGACTTCCGCGACGACCGAGACATGGCTCTTCCAGCAGGAGAACAGTGGGATGTTTCAGGTAAAAACCATTTTCAACATTTTCTAAGAACTAATTTTTTTTGTATTTTTAATTGTCCAAAACTAATAATCAAAAGTTTAAATGCAGATGTGAGCCCACGACGACGAGCCACTCTCCAGCCTTATGAGAGGAGACACCCAGCTGCAACAGCACCAGCCCCACAGGGCCAATCAACAGAGATTCTGACTGACTTGGAGCATCATCTAGAGCACTTGACATTAGATATTCCAGAGACTGATATAGATGATATTCCACTTACGTTAAAGAGATATGTGAATGGGGTTCCAGGACCTTTTAGGAGGTTCCTGTGTAGGGTGGCTCGAGCAGTAGTTTCTTATCGTGATCATCACTAGGGATAGGATGATCGATTTGTGAATCCTAAAATTTTTATTAGGTAAACATGACTCGGTGGGAGTCAGTGACCCGTGGGGTAGATAGTAGTGGTTTTGGGGCACATGGTTTTGTGTGCAATACATTTCCTTATATTATATGTTTCTTTTCCTACTTTTTTGGATGCATAATGCTTTTTCATACCTCTGTTTCTATATTCTCAGATTCTTGCAGCATAATTCTTAACTGGTCAAGAGGAGCTTTCAGCAATCTCTAAATTCTAAATAGCATGAATTTATTCATATCTTCAGTCTGAAAATTGAATTTAGCCAAGTCATAAACTTGGGGAAATTTATCAATAGAAACAAATAAATCATCAAATTCGTCGGGCTCATGCTCAAATCGAGCGATTGAAACTAAAGTTGTGAAATCAAATGCAAATTTTTTCGAGTCATACTGCCTGCCTGGGACTGTAGAGTGCTTAAGATCCCTTATTTTGATGACCTCCTTCTTAGCATGTGTGAAGTTATTAAGTTTACAATTCCCACAGTGAAATGGAAAAGTAGGCCACATTAGTTTCTTGTTATTCTTGAGAGACCTTGACATGCCTTCTACTGTTAACTGATAGGAGATTTCTTTCACTAACAGTTTATCTGGGACATACAGAGGTAAAATATGGGGCTCCACCATACTCCAAAATACTCTGACATAGGTAAATTTCTCTTCTCCAAACCAGTCGCCAATCTGGGATATATCGATCTTAGCTTTTTCAAAAAGCCAGGGAGGAAATTGGTTGAAAATGGTTTGATAGACAGGGATGAGGAAACCGTGACAAATTCTATAAACATAGTTTTTAAACTGCACCTTCCATAAGAGCTTATGGTAAATATGAATAGGAACGGGATCTTTGGGGGTCCATTTCCAACCAAGAATGGGAAATTCAGAGTTAAAACATAGGGCATCTAAAATGTAGGCACAAAAGTAAAACGGGGTTGTGTTTCCTATGTTTTTATCCTTTCTATACTCTAGGATTCTATTGGCTATCTTATCTGAAAGGATAACTGCCCAGTCCATGATTTCAGAATTCATAGCAGAATGGATTAAGGGTACCATTTGAATTGAAAATCTAGCTGAATTATCATTTCCAAATAGCCTGCACATCATTGCGGCGGCATAAAAATATGAAGGTGAAAGGGACTCCACGGAGTACATACCTGATGATTCATTTTTATGCTTCTCTGGAGCTTTCCTCCATTCTCTGATTGGCTCAGACTGATTTTCATTACTTGTAGCAAAATCCTTAATAAAAGCTTTGTTGTAGACCTTTTGCGGGTCTGGAAGATGGTACATTGCCTTTATGTCCTATGCTCTGAAAGACCCGAATATTATTCCCGCAGCTGAAACAAATGTCCTATTTTGGATGTTGACATTATCTATCACCCACCGAATTACATCATAGTGAGGGAAAATGTTTTCCCGAGCTGCAATTCTATGAAGGAATGAATTTACGAGCTCTTTAAGAGGAGTCTCAGAATAAGAGTCGGAGTCATCTTCATCAGGGACTGTTGCCTTTACTTCAGTAACCTTAGGATTTTCTCTTTCAATCAAGTTATATACATCTTCCCAAGTCATTTTGCCAAGTCCCTGGCATGAAGTACCTGTTACCAGCCTGAGTTTGGCTGGTTTTTCTTTTGGTACTATGGGAATAGCAGTGAAATTTGCAACAGCAGTAGCCTTTGCTTTCTTAGATCTCTTAGACATTTTTTCGTCTGGTAATGTCTCACTTGCTCAACGAATGAAAGGATTGGGTGTTCTATGGTTCTGCAAAGGAGAAAAGCTTTCAGACGTGGTGAAAAAGCAATGAGGAGAACAACTTATATGAAAATATTTATTCATTATTTTCAATTTATTAACTTCGTGTTAAAACTTAAATGCCCTCTCTAAGAGTCACACTCATGCATTCAAAATAGAATCAATTATCATTACTCATTTGATTTTCTATTTAATAGTAAACTTACAATCGGAGAACGACATTTTTTGGAATGAGAATAAAAAATTTCTTTTAGAATTTTGCAATTACGATGAATAAATCATATGCACAGTATAAAACAAATATAAAGATTAAGTATTGATCGCATTGGGAATTTTCAATAAGGATAAAAAATAACATATCATGATCTCCGCCGATTTCCGATTGCGATAATGGTATATCGCATCGGCTAGTTTCAAAGAGAGTAAGTTGTAAATGATATTCACCGATTTTGAGATTGCGATGATGGTAGGGGCCATCGCATCGGAGTTTTGTAGAATGAGCGAATATAATGTTTTTTTCTCCGAAATGTGATTGCGATGAATCGCATCACATCGGAGTTTTTCAAAACAAATGTGAAAACTTAAAACCTTTGCGATTTTCGATTTGTGATGGGGTCAATCGCATTGGAGTTTATAAAATAAGTCCATTTAACATTGTTTCTCCGAAATGCGATTTGCGATTCATCGCATCGAATCGGAGTTTTTCAAAACAAATGTAAAAGTTTTAAGATATCTCCGATTTGCGATTGCGATTACTATATCACATTGAACTTTGTTTGATATGAACACTTTATGTATTATGTTGATGTGATACAAGTTTTTATATTTCACTAGATCGGGGATTTTCAATGTTTCATTTGTTTATAAGCACTTTGTGATTTATGAAACAATGGACTCTTTATTTCTTTTATTCAAAATGATCGGATTTCATCTAAGTCTTTTATTCATAAAAAGAAAAAGGGGACCTATTTCTAAATGATATTTATTCTAAAAATTTGAAACGGGGAGGGTTGTTGTATTGTAAAAAATGGGCAATTCACTGCAAGAAACAATTATCTCTGAAAAGTAAAATGAATACTATATTTATGGTAAGTAAAAAGTTTTAAAGATAATGAAAACTATCTTAGAGAAATTTTTAAATAAAATCTAACTCTGAAAAAGAATAAAAATCACTTACAATTTCTTTCTAATTCCTCAAAGATAAAAACATTATTGGGTTTTCTTAAGCTTTGATTGGTTGATAATAATGATGTAGGGGGCTGTTGGCTGGATAGATCGATCTAGTGGACAAGATCGATCTCCATAGTATCAGAAGATATTCTAGTAAAAAACAGACAATTAAATCTATCTTTCTCTAGATATATAATGATTTAGAAGTAAATGCTACAAAGGTGTTAAGATCCTACCTTGATCCAATGCTTGTTTGTAGTATTCTTCTTTCAGTCGCTCGTAAGAGTTACGTTCGGAGACTTGCATTCACAAACAAACAAACATAAAATAGCACCTGCATAACATATATTCATAAATCATATCCATTATGGTGATCAAGGAATCCATAAAATAAACAATCAGATGACAGCTTATTGAGTAAAACAAACTTATTTGTATTAACTTTGGAATAGTAGAAGAGCCTTACAACCTTTTCATCCTTGATGTTGAACAGGTCCTCCCAGGGTCCGAAGCAAGAATTTCCTCTACTCTAACAGGTCTTGCACTCTTCCAACTGAGATACATATAGGTATGTAATCTTTCCTCATAAAATCTCAGCTAAAGGAGTCTAAGTTCCAATAACACTTTACCTAAAATAACACTAAATCTTGAACTCCCTTTGAGGATGCCTAAGGCCCCTTTTTATAGTGCAAAAGAGGAGGTTACAGTTCCAACTATGAAGGGATAAAGTCCTCCTTCAAAAAGATAAGCTCTTCACATTAAGGGGTTAGCTCCTTAAGGCAAGGGATACATGAACCTGAAAAGAGCGGACTTGCCACCACAAGATTCCTTCCAGAAACTTTTAGAAATGACTGAAAGTGAGCTTGTTGAGTTTACTTGCACCTTTTTAATCTTTTACAGGGGTCCGCACTCTTAACACAAAGAAAGTGCGGTCAGGTTCGCAGGAGACATGACCATTAGGTGCGGGACCATAGGTAAGACAAAGATAAAGTGCGATAACAGAGTTTTAGAGACTTTTGAAAGCTTTCTCTTATTTTTAAGGCTTGACATGAGGAACTGATGTTTTTAGACTTGAAAAGGAAGAAATTATGAGTGATAATGAGCTCATACAGATAGTAGAATGTCAAAGTGAAAATTTTCAATGCAACAGATTGCCCCCTAAAGTGCGAAGTCTGTAATAGATGAAGATAGAGTCTGTCATGTATGAAGAGTGAAGTATTTTGTCATTTCAAGGATCATCCTGTGGACACCCTAGTCTGAACCTGTAAAAACATTCTATGCAAAATATATATATGTAGACATATCATCGCTGAGGTAGGCATTCCCATACTCAAATAAAAAATAACTAGAAAACTGACTTAAACTATTCTGATACAGGAATGATTTTTCAATACATCAACAGTATAGACATGTGTAGACACAGTATGGACGCAACCATCTGATGAAGAATGGGGTCTCAATCTCTCATATTAATAAAGTTAAAATTCCTTGTAGGCCTGGATGGTAGTAACTAGGATCTAGGGTTCATTAACCAGTACGATTCTATCCATGTGAATGAATGTATTGAAGTCGAACATGGTAGAAACCACTTGATTACCAGTCAATGATGTGAACTGTTAACAAGTGTGAGAGAAACCACCAGTAATGTCAATGGCTCTCAAAGTACTCAGTACAATCCATGAAATGTGAATGAATGAACTGAAGTCGAACATGTCACGGAATCATTCGATCGAAGGTCAATGATGCAACCTCATTGATCATTGTTTATGAGCCTGCCATATTGATGCATGTAGATTTCATGTGGTATCGACGACGATCAACTTCCTAGATAATGAGTTGTTGTCGATAGAAAGTGATCCGTCATAGGCAAGCCCACAACATGAAATCATAGATCAAGTTTTGAAGAAATATATTGGCAAGGACTGACTTAGGGATGGTCAAAATGGAAGAAAAATATTTTTCAGATGAATGGTTTGTTTGAACTGTCCTCTTGAACACATAACGACACTGCAGATGGCTTGGTGACAATTGACCCAAAGCTAATACCCAGAAACTGGCTGAAGACTTTCAATATGGTTTGATTAATTGTTAGGCAAAGGATTTTCCCAACCCAGGTGAACAAAAGTGTCATGTTCAAAAGTGGTTAACGGTTTTCCGAAAATCAAAATGTAACAAACAGGTTCGTTTCTCTCCCTTTACCCGCACCACTTTTGGCAGGTACCTCTTTAGTTTTGATAAGCTTGAGGAGGATAGCATTTTCTTGTCTATAAGCTCATCCTTCAGATGAGTCCAACTTAGTTTAAGGTTTGAACCCTAATAAGGAGTGGTTCGTTCCTGCTTAAAAATTGAACAGGTTCTTCATTGTTAAATTTTAACGAGTCTAGTATAGGAGAAACTTAGTGTTTTTCAATTTTAGGGAGTCAGAAGAAAAACTTAAGAAAACTCTGTGGGTGTACTTTTTCGTAAATCTAGTCTCTCGAGCCTGAAAAAGGATAAAATAATGCGGGAG
Source organism: Pinus albicaulis (assembly GCA_034641835.2). Taxonomy (NCBI): domain Eukaryota; kingdom Viridiplantae; phylum Streptophyta; class Pinopsida; order Pinales; family Pinaceae; genus Pinus; species Pinus albicaulis. The sequence goes on from CM076574.1 coordinate 1,385,112,897, forward strand.
AGAACTCTATTGACCATAATTATTCAACATATACCTTTTTCATAAATAGTCCATTTCAGTCCGTAAAAGGGGTAAACTTATACTGAAAGGACGATCATTCATTGATTTTAACGAATTCAAATAATCAAGTGCTCGACAATATTTTCAATTTTCGAGAGTCTGAAAAGGGCTTGAAAGAGGACTCTAGGTTTTCTCTTTTTTGTAGATTTTTGAAAGAGTCTGAAAAAGTGATAAAAGTATGCTCTTTGCCGAAAAACGATCAATTTTATCGAAAAATCCAATTTTCTGCACAAAAACTTGAAACATTACACATACCTGTTTAAGATAAATAAAAATGTTTTCAAAAATTACCTTTTTAAAGTGAAAAATAAACAAATTAAAAATTCATTTATTCGAAAAAACTTATAAAAAGGGCTTTTCTAACTTCATTTTTACCATTTGAGTTCAGAGTGAAAAGTGAGAGCTTTTGGGTAAAAAAATTCTGTGAAGATTCTGGAGTATCCGTCCATTGGAATCGAAAATCGTCAGCTCCAGGTAATCCACATCCTCCTTAACTTGCATTTCGTCCATTTACATTTTGTTTTTAGGCTTTAAATTTCATTTTTTAGGGAAAAATAGGTTGAAAAAATCGCTTGCAAGGGTCCGCAGGTGCAACACGCGGGCCCTGCAGACCCCGAATTTTTTCTACATAGAAAAAAAGTCCTGGGTTTGCACCTATTTCACAGATCCCATGCGTACCTATGCACTATGTATGAGAAAAGGGTGTGGACCTCGCGCAATGTAATTTGAAACTTAAATTTCTCAATTTCTACCCAAATTTTTTTAAACAAGTTTGTTCTAATATGTCTCTTTATGCATTGTAGGACATTCAAAATGCTTACTTGACGAGAACGCAAGAATGAGGATATATATGACGCCGCAATGAATCATTTTCCCACAATTCAGGCATTGAGAGCATGTGGTTTGTACAAGTTCTGGGCCATACAGGGCATGAGGGCCCAAGTAGACCTCCTGACATGGTTGGTAAAAAAATGGGTCACTCAGGACCAGTGTTTTGTTATTGGCGGCCACCAGCTCGAAATTGAGCCAGAGGATATATATTTTTTAACTGGTTTTTCCAAAAGGGGTGAACAAATATCCTTGTTTGGGACTAGGCCAGGTGGCCAGTCTGTCGCTAGTCTTCAACTAGAATTTTGAGATGATCAAGCAGACCCCAAGGATAAACGGATTGATATTAAAACTATGATCCGACCTGAGCTCAGAGTTATTGCATTCAATATTACTAGACTGTGCGGGAGTGCAACATTGCATGTGGCTACTGGGTCCCAAATGCGAATTGCAGTAGATTACTTCTGAGGCACAATATTCAACTGGTGCGAAGCAGTATTGGCCAATGTGAAAGGCCAACTGGCCAGAGAAAAAAATGGCAAGTTAAACAACTTTGGTTATGGATCCATTGTGGTTACATTTTCTCTGGAGAGGATTCCCTTACTAGCTCCGCAACTCATTCCAGTCGATCCAGGTAGAGTCCGGGAACCTCGGATGGTTCAATGGGTAGCTTTGATGACCTGTCACACTGAGGGCATAGAGGTTGTTCGATTCACGTCTGCATATTTTCGTTGGTTGAACAACCAAATTTTTGTGATTGAGGATTTTCCATACGTCGGGATGGACTTCCGCGGCGATCGAGACATGGCTCTTCCAGCAGGAGAACAATGGGATGATTCAGGTAAAAACCATTTTCAACATTTTATAAGTTCTATTTTTTTTTTTTTTGCATTTTAGTTGTCCAAAAATAATAATCAAAAGTTTAAATGTAGATGTGGGCCCACGACAACCAGCCACTCTCCAACCTTGTGAGAGGAGACACCTAACTACAGCAGCACCATCCCCACAGGGCCAATCAGCAGAGATCCTGACCAACTTGGAGCATCATCTAGAGTGCTTGACACTAGATATTCTAGAGACCGATGTAGATGATATTCCACTTAGGTTATAGATATATGTGATTGGGGTCCCAGGACCTTTTAGGAGGTTCTTGTGTAGGGTGGCCCGAGCAGTAGTTTCTTATCGTGATCATCATCAGGGATAGGATGATCGATTTGTAGAATCATAAAATTTTTATTAGGTAAACATGACTCGGGGTAGAGTCAATGTTGACTAGGGTAGATAGTAGTACTAGCACATGGTTTTGTGTTCTCAGACATTTCCCTTGCTATTATATGTTTCTTTTCCTACTTTTTTGGATGCATATTCTTTTTCCTTCTGCTCTGTTTCTATATTCTCGGATTCTTGCAGCGTAATTCTTAACTGATCAAGAGGAGCTTTCAGCAGTATCTGACTTCTAAATAGCATGAATTTATTCATATCCTCAATCTGAAATTTGGATTTAGCCAAGTCATGCACTTGGGGAAATTTATCAATAGAAACAAATAAATCATCAAATTCGTCGGGCTCATGCTCAAATCAAGCGATTAAAACTAAAGTTGTGAAATAAAATGCACCTTTTTTCAGGTCATACTGCCTACCTCGGACTGTAGAGAGCTTAAGATCCCGTATTTTGATGACCTCCTTCTCAACATGTGTGAATTTATTAAGTGTATAATGCCCACAGTGAAATGGAAAAGTAGGCCACATTAGTTTCTTGTTATTCTTGAGAGACCTTGACATGCCTTCTACTGTTAATTGGTAGGAGATTTCTTGTGCTAACAGTTTGTCTGGGACATACAGAGGTAAAATATGGGGCTCCACTATACTCTCAAATACTCTGACATAGGTAAATTTCTCTACTCCCAACCAGTCACCAATCTGGGATATATCAATCTTATCTTTTTCAGAAAGCCGAGGAGGAAATTGGTTGAAAATGGTTTGATAGACAGGGATGAGGAAACCATGACAAATTCTATAAACATGGTTTTTAAAATGCACCTTCCATTAGAGATTATGGTAAATATGAATAGGAACGGGATCTTTGGGGGTCCATTTCCAACCAAGAATGGGAAATTCAGAGTTAAAACATAGGGCATCTAAAATGTAGGCACAAAATTAAAACGGGCTTGTGTTTCCTGTTTTTTTTATCCTTTCTATACTCTAAGATTCTATTGGCTATCTTATCTGAAAGGATAACTTCCCAGTCCATGATTTCAGAAATCACAGTAGAATGGATTAAGGGTACCATTTTATTGAAAATCTAGCTGAATTATCATTTCCAAATAGCCTGCACATCATTGCGGTAGCATAACAATATGGAGGTGAAAGGGACTCCATGGAGTACATACCTGACGATTCATTTTTATGCTTCTTTGGAGATTTCCTCCATTCTTTGATTAGCTCAGACTGAGTTTCATTACTTGTAGCAAAATCTTTAATAAAAGCTTTGTTACAGACTTTTTGCGGATCTGGAAGATGGTAGATTGCCTTTATGTCATCTGCTCTGAAAGACCCGAATATTGTTCCTGTCGCTGAAACAAATGTCCTGTTTTGGATGGTGACATTATCTCTTACCCACGGAATTACATCATAGTAAGGGATAATGTTTTCCCAAGCTGCAATTCTATGAAGGAATGAGTTCGCAAGCACTTTAAGAGGAGTCTCAGAATCAGAATATGAGTCATCTTCATCAGGAACTACCTGAAGATCTGACTTATCATAAGGTGTTTTTCAACCTATTATTGAAGACGGTGTATATTTTGAAACATAATTCTATGCTATGATATATCATTATTACCGGCTATCTTGTGTAACATGTTATCGAATGTTATGTAATTTACTGTTTTGATTATTGCAAATGTCTATTTATCATACTAGAAGAAACTGCATCTGCTAATGTATTTAAATGTCTTGGAATATGCTGATATTTAATGTAATCAAATTCACATTCCAAGAGACGAAATCTCAAAAATAACCTTAATAATACCAGATTTCTAATGGCATAAACCCTGTTAAGCTGTAATACAACGAGTTCAGAATCCAACCTAACAATCAAACTCCGAATTCCAAACGATATGGATTCAAATAATAACTCAATCACTGCACTATAATCTACAATGTTATTCGTTGTTTGACCAAGGCTTACACCATGCATGGATACTAACTCATCAGAGGGTGAATAGATAACCCAAGCTGTGGAAGAAATGTTCCATGTACTATGACAAACACCATCAACAAAACCAATGTAGGTTTGAAGAGACGTCGTCATCTGTAATATCAAGAGTAACACCCAGATAAGCAGGAATAGTGATAAGAGCACACTCTAAACTAGGCACATTTTTCTAATCTAAGACACACCAACTGTAAAGAAACTAATCTAACAAAAATCTCCACTTAGAATTTTAAGCATAGTATCTCTTTAGATAAAGCCCATTTCTGGGTTTATCTAAGGAGACCCCGTCAAAATCTATCAGTTCATAGGCCCCTTTTGCCAGCTTTTGCTTAACAATGTAAGGAACATGCCACATAGGTGCAAATTTTCTAGCCCCTAGTTTATCGTTTGCTTGATCGTATACTAAAACTAGGTCACCTTCTAAAAAGTTGCGAGGTGTAACATTTCTATCATACTGAGCTTTTATTCGCTTTGCATGAGCCTCGTTTGCTAATGCAACAGTGCGTCGATTCTCATCTAGCTAAGCTAAGTACAAAAAACGTTTCTCCTCTTCAGAAGTAGCTGGAAGTAATTCTATGGCTAATTTTAATGATGGAATTTCACATTCAATAGGTAACACAGCTTCCAAACCGTAAACCAGTTGAAAAGGAGTGAAACCAGTTGATGTTTTTACTGAGGTACGATATGCCCAAAGTGCTGAAAATAACATGGAATGCCAATTCGACTTATGAATACCAATGATTCGTTTGATCATAGTGACTAAAAATTTATTGATAGCTTCAACCAGACCATTAGCCTGCAGGTAATATGGAGTAGAACTATCGTGGCATAGGCCAAGTTAATCTTTCAGTTCAGTCATCATAATATTTCGAAAATGACTTCCATGATCTGTAATGATAGCTTGAGGAACACCGAATCTAGAAATTATATGATTGAATATGAAAGTTGCAGCAGTCTTGCCATTTGCTAAAAATGTAGGCATCGCCTTGACCCACTTAGTAAAATAATCTACCGCTAGGATAATATACACATGCCCCCGAGCTGAGTGAGGGTTACATGTAATAAAGTCAATACCCCACTTTGTGAAAGGACCAATAGAAATTATAGGGTGAAGAGGAGTGGTTGGTGCACGCATTTTACGATCAAAGACCTGACAATTGTGGAATTTTCGGACTGCATAGATATAATATTTGAATAAGGACCACCAGAAATAACTAGCGCGCAATATATTTTGGGCTGTGGCATACCCAGACATATGACCGCCACATGCTTCAGAATGGCAGTCATTCAGAACCTTCTCAACTTATAAATGAGTAAGACAACGTCGGAAAACAGAATCCGCTCCATGACGTTAGAGTGTATCACCAATAATATTGTATTGTTGAGATTGGAAATGTATTTTCTGTCGCTGAGATTGTGAGATTTCAGGCTGAAAATATTGGGTTTGGAGATAAACAATAATATCCCCATACCAAGGATCAAAAGTACTGATAAGAAACAAGGATTTGTCTACAATGGACTGCTCCGCCATAGTTTCAGTATCAGTAGAGGGGAAATCACACATCAGTTCAACAAAAACCAAAGATTTCTTTGCCTTGGATTTTTCAAATTCCAAGTCAAATTCCTGCAGGATAACTATCCATTTGGAATAATTGCCCCCTAGCAATTTTCTGGTCAAGATATACATCATGGGGTTATAGTCAGAAATCACTGTGGTTTTGCGAAATAAAATGTAGTGACAAAATCTTTGGACAGCTTGGATAGCTGCCAAGGCCAATTTCTCCACATGTGAATATTTTATCTTAGTCAGATGCAGATTTTGACTAAGATATTAAATCACATGTTCATTGTTGAATTCATCTTTCTGAACTAGAACCATCCCAATGGTGGAATGAGAAGCGGCAAGGTACAAAAAATAATCCTGGTTGTAATTGGGAGGATGCAGTAACGGTGCATGGGTCAACGCGTGTTTGAGTGCATCAAAAGATTGATTAGCAATCTCATCCAAAAAGAATGGAACGCCTTGTTTTAACAACCTGGTAAAACCCTTTGTTAACTCGGCGTAGTTAGGAATGAAACGAGGTAAAAATTTTGCTTTCCCCTGCAAACTTTGGAGTTGCAACAGAGTCGAAGGAGGAGTAGATTGACAATAGCTTCAACCTTCGACAGATCAACATGAATGCCTGCTTTGAAAATGACAAATCCCAGTAAGCGACCCGATTCTACACAGAAAACACATTTGAGTGGATTCAGCCAAATTTGATAATGCCTACATCTGATAAAGATAGTTCGTAAATGAGTGAGATGGCTGGCCCTAGGCGATGAATGGGCAGGTAAATCATCGAGATAAGGCTGCACAATGTGCTTGATGTCATGAAATGCGTAAGATATAGCCCTTTGAAAAGTTGCTCCAACGTTCTTCAATCCAAAGGGTAGTTTGAAATAAGAAAATGTTCATCACGGACAAATGAAAGCTGTTTTAGGTTGATCAGTAGGGAGTATGTTTATTTGATTGTAACCAGAAAAACCATCCATAAAGGAGAACATTTCACTACTGGCACAATCATCGATAATTTGATCGATATAGGGGGTTGGGTAATTGTCTTTAGGAAAAGCTCGATTAATATCCCTATATTCGATACATACTCTTATCGTTCCTTGTTTTTTTTTTACAAGAACAATATTCGATACCCAATCGGTTAAAGGAATTGGATAAATGAAACCTGTGCGAAGTAGTTTTTCAACTTCGGCTTTGATAGCAGCAAATTTTCTCGGATGTATTTAACGTAAGCGTTGTCGGACACGTTTAGCATCCGGGTAAGTATTAATTTCATGGACAATAATTGACGGATCGATTCCTGGAATTTATTCATATGACCAGGCAAACACGTCACAGAATTCTTGAAATAGGGCTTTATAAGTTTGGATTTCATCGTCCATACAGGAAGCACCTATATGAATGTTTTCAATAATTCCTGGCTTAACTAAAATGTCAAGAGGAACCGTTCTAGAGATTTTTTCCAAATTTAACTCAGAATCAGGATGTTGTAATGGATTCTATCATTCGTTGACATAATCAGTAGAAAAAATAGAAGAGAAATCATTTTCAAAATGATCTAACTCAGGTAAAAATGAAGATCGGTGATGTAGATCTTCCAATGGTAAATCATCAACAGACAAGAGTTCACGATTCTATTCATCAGTATGAACAAGATCAGGAAATGTTGTTGTAGCTGAGCTAGATATAGAAAATGATTCCTCATGGATTACATTCATTGGATCAGTTTTGGTTGAAGAAGAATCAGAAAACAACTGTACAGCCTGATATTCAAGTTCAAAGGGACTCAAAGGCATCACGCCATCAAATGAATCCACCTCAGAATCGGAAGGTACGATACAAGGATCATCGAAAGTAATAGTATTTGATGAAAGCATATGAATATTGGCAATATGAGGCGATATGTTAGGAGGAGGAAAGGAAAAATTTCCCAGTAAACCGGAATATCTAATCAAACCTACGCCGACATCTTTGTAAGGGATAACCATTTTACCGATGTGTTGAATACTATCTGTAGAGGCTAGATCGGATGAGAAATAAGTTAACTGGTCTATTGTAATGATCTTTCCTTTATGTGGAAACTTGATAAGTCGAAAGACCGATGAAACAACAACAGTCATAGCATAAGACCAACTGCGACCCAGGAGAAGGTTGTAATCTAGAGGGGCATCAACCACTTCCACATCTAAATTTACGGTTTTTCCTTCTACCTCTATAGGTAAATTCTGCGAAATACCAAAAGGATGGAACCCTCAGCCATAAAAAGCTTTTCAAATCGTCAGAGATTGATTGAGTGTGGGAGAACCAAGTGATTTCCAACACTGGATCGAAATAATACACATAGAATCACCTTCATCAATCACAGTCCAAAAGACTGGTCTGTTTTTGACTAATAATAGAATCTGGAAATCCATTTGATGGGGTAGGCGGGGTGTACTATTCTCTAAATCGAAGATTATTAGGTTTGAATCTTGAATATCGACAGCTCTTATGGCAGAAAATAGTAATTTATGCTTTTCTGGGCACAATTGCAGCATTTCCAAAGCCGACATTGCTGAAGGGGAAATAGCTAAGTCCTCAACAATGCTGTAATTCTAAGTAGCTCTCACATGTGGATTGAAAGCTGATTTACGAAGTACACCTTTAGCAGGCAGTTTGATTACTAAGTCTGAGTTTGGTTTCTCGATCTGTAGCGGATCAAAAACGCAAGGAGGTGTAGTTGGTGTGTTTGAATTAGAAGATTTTTCTTCTTTACCACCAACAGGATTTTTACTACCATAATCTTGCGATTATGTCGCAATCCTAACATGAGACATCATCATAATGGGATTTTTTGAGGCATTCGAGGTAGAACCAATCATCTTACTATCTTGAGTAGGAAAAGGATCCTTCAAGACAGCAGGCATTTGAGAACCTTTAATGAATTTCGAAACCTATGCTCGATGTGGGAATTCTTTGGTAAAATGATCCTCGTCGCAAATGAAACAAGGATAGTGAGGTTTGCGTTTTTCGTCAGTAGATTCATTTTTATCTGTTTTATCTTTTGAATTTTGTTTTTTTTATTCTTCCCCTTCTTTTTACTGCCAGATTTAGATTTAGTCGTAGTTGACTCTACGACATGGATGTCAGCAGAAACTTCAGCAGAAGAATCTCCTTTTAGGGAATCAGGTAAAGTTATTATAGGAGAAGAATTCTTTGAAGAATTCTTCTTGCTTTTAGTACTAACTGAACCAATCATACCATCAATGGCATGAGACCCTGAAAGAGTTGCAGTTATTTGACCGTGTTTTGGAAGATCAGATATTTTTTCATGTAAAGTACCTAACTACGTATAAATGAGGTCAAGGTACTGAGCCTGAGCAATGAATTGCTCCTCAGTAACAACTCCTCCCTTAGCTACATCTTCAGTGATTTTGGGTAACAATTATTTAATGAACCATTCCGCCAAAATTTGATCTGGAATGAAAACTTTCACTAAATGCCTTCTACGTCGCCATTCATGAATATGATCAGAAATTTATGTGGATGTGGATTGTTTTAGTGAAGTTAAAAGTTATGTGCCATTGTCGTATCTGACAGGAAACTGAAAATGAGTTAAGAAAGCAGTTGCTAACTGATTGAAATTATTAAAAGAGTCTCATGGTAACTCAATGTACCATTTGGTGGCAAGACCAATAAGAGTTCGTTGAAAAAGGCGTAACTGAATTGAATCATCAATTATTGAATTAGACGCACACCAAAGGTGATAAGTCATAACGTGATTTGACGGATCCTCTCCTGACTTACCCTTGAATTTTGGTATATCACTGGGCAACTTATGTAGCATTGGTGGCCAATACAGAAGATAGTAAATCGGATCATTCGTAAGGTGCAAAAAATTAGGTAAATCCAAAGTTGCAATAAATGGTAACTGATGGTTAGGGTCGCGAAAACCTTGAGTAATGAGACCAGTTTCGAGAGGAGGATATCCAGGATATCCTGGAATTGGATTTTCATTAGGAATAGTATAACTTCCCGGAAAACCAGGATTAACTGGACCAAACTAGGGTTGTTGAGGTTGTTGATAAGTATAGCCAGGATACGGTTGATACTGATAAACTGGGTTCTGTGCAACGAGACCGAATTGATACTGTTCATGGTACGGTTGATATGTAAATTGCGGTTGACTTGTGACCATCGTACTTGTACCAGCTTGTCCTGTAGGTATCTAGACCGAAGTCTGAAGTGTAGGTCCTGACTGGGGTATAGAGACTTCAGGAATTTGAACGGATGCAGGGATTGAAGAAACCGGAGCTACAGATACTCCAGAAATAGGTGTTATAGGTTGAACAGATGTTGCAGTGGTTATAGCAGTTTGAGGCGGAGTTTAAGGTGTACTAGGCGCAGGCTACTGAACAGAACCAGGTGCAGGGATTTGAACAGTAGGCTGGACAGGTTGCTCGGTTAGGTTGCTCGGTTGGACCAGAAACCAAAGGCTATCATGGTTGATTAGGTAACTGCACATTAGGTTGCATAGTCTGTTGAATTTGGGATGGATCCCACACCATGATCATTCCGGGGTATTGTCCCGTAGAAGGTTGTGCATATGAAGGACCATAGCCTAGTTGAACGTAGGGTTGATAATTAAGTGGTAAATTTCCAACTCCTTGTACAAATGATTGACCAGAAGGCAGTTGAAAACCTTGAGTTGGGTACTGACCTTGAGGTTGATAACCCTGAGTCATGTACTGAATCTGGGGTTGATAAGGACCCTGAGGAATATACTGAGTCTGGGGTTGACCTTGGGGTATTTACTGTCTTGAAGGTTGATAACCTTGAGGTATGTACTGTCCTTGAGGTTGTTCTCCAAAATAATATTGTCCTACAGTTTCTCCTAGGAAAAAATTACCCTGAAATTTCCCCCCAGGTGGTAACTGACTGCTTTGAGGTTGCCCTCCAAGCGGTAATTGACCACCCTGAGGTTGCCCCCTAGGCAGTAACTGGCCACCTTGAGGTTGCCCCCCAGGTGGTAACTAACCACCGTGAGGTTGTCCCCCAGGCAGTAACTGACCACCTTGAGGTTGAGGATTTGGAATATTACCAGACATCATAAATATTTGCTCCGCGTTCGACGTTTCAATTTTAATTCCATTAATACCAGATGATAACACTTGTTTAGTCTGTCGAGGAGCTGCTCCTGAGAAAGTATCAGAGAGTGCCTGGTACCCCGAAGGAATAGAACGACCACCATATAAAATTTTTTCCGGTGATTGGGAAAACGTAAATGACTCTCCTGCCATGATGGATGAAGGATAATAACCTCTAGGTGTAGAATGAAAAAGAATTCGAGGTGGTGAAAAAATAAGACCCGGGTTTTCTAAAAAATATGTTAAGGATAAATACCAAGTGTCACTCCTAAAAGGACTGTAGAATATGGATTCACGCTCGCTAAGATTCAAATTTGTTGGTTTTCGGGAAGGGTTACGTCTTTGTTCGGACCAACAAGTTCTTCAATAGATATGAGGTCAGAAGGAAGATTTTTAGTAATGATATTTCCTACCCTAGGTGAACCAGGATCACTAGAAGTTGGAGTCACAAATCCTGAGGATGGTTCCTATTGGGCCATGAATACGACCACTTTTTAACACTTATTTCATCCATTTTTACTCTTCTTTATCATATCATTTATTATAATTTATCATATAAATCCATTTTATAATGATTAATGCTCTTATGGATGAATATTATTTCTTCTCCTTTATTTTTAATAAATTGATGATTATTATGCATAATTTTATCAATGATGGTTTATTAATATATTTTGTAATATCATTGACCATTTTAGACTCCAAGATATTTTCCAGATTGTATATTTGATTTCCAAATAATCATGAAATATTTCAACTCAGAAATTCGCTAGAATAAGAAGTGACATTTTTACGGTTAATATTCTGGGCAAATGAAGAAGAATCTGGAAAATTGGGAACATGGGTTTTGTCCAGAATGGGCCCAGTTAACTTAATAAAGAATGGTTTGCCCAAATTCGGCCTGTATGGAGAGAAACGCAGGGTTCTTTGAACACAATTTTCTCAGATTTGTTGTTGTGGTCGTCCTCCAAATCTCAGCTGCAAAGCCAAATTCGCCTTGCTCTTGTTGAAAGATTGTTGCAAATATATTTTCTGGTTGATCAAGTTGTTGGAAAGAATCCAATATTGTTATGGGAGATCATATTTGCTATTTAATTTCTCCTCTTTCTGATTATAAAAGGAGAGCATGTATTGTGTATTGGGGAGGATGGAGAACAATGGATGATTATTGAATTCCCTTTGTAACACTGTAATTCCTTGACTCTTGTGAGCAAAGAGAAACTGATGTAAAAGCTATTCATGTTTGATTAATACAAAGAGACATTCTTTTTCCATTTCTCAAGCTCTGCAGTAGCCCAGCGACGCTTTCACCGGCGGTTGAGGGCCCGACCCTGGTGGAGCGATCCGCTGTTTTTATTTCTATTCTTTTATTTCTGTTGTGTGATAATTGCATTTAGATTCATTACGATTACAGAGTTATTTTATTGTTGTTGGATTGAATTCGAATTTGATGTATACATTAATGAATTGCACTGCTATTCTATCTTAGCAAGGATCGTATTTACTATCTCATTCATCTTGCTATCTTTTATAAAGTGTTGTTGTTCCATTGATTTATGATTCATTCCAATGAACTGTTTCATAGTCTTGGATGTCAACATGATTGGAGTATTGAGATTACTTGCCTAATTGTGTTAGAATTAGAATTTCTATTCATATTGTTGTTCCTTTCCAAATTTTGTTCCTTTAAGTTATTTTCATTAGCACGAAGATTGAGTTTGCTTTCATTTCGATTGCTTTAAGATTACCAACTGTAGAGGACAATGGTTATTACTTCCAAGTTCCCATATTGGTTATCTTGCTTCGATTTCTAAGGCGAGGAGTTATTGCTACTGTATCCCTGATCAATGTTTTGCAGATTAGTTTAATTAAGATTTCAGAGCATTTGAGTTTATGCTGTTGGAGTTAGATTTCTTTTTCAAGCATCCATTTACTTTTGCATTTGAAACACTGTACTACATATTACAAGGCATTACTCTTGGATAAATTGCTGCCTCAGACTGAGTACACTCTTGAAATAAAAAGTCGCTCCCGGATTGATAATTAATGTGAGATAAATAGGCGTTAAAAAGACACCTTTTATACCTCAACATTTTGGCGCCGTTGCCGGGGAGATTGTATGATATTTAGGAGTGATGCACATTTGAAATTTTTTCTGCTTGGGAAGAATTGGGTTTTAAAGACGGAAGGTAAGAACCTGCGCACCGAGCAAGGAACATACTTACTCACTGCCCGCTTCACAGCAGAATTGGGTAATTTTTATTTATTTATTTAGGTAGGAATGAAGGCTTGTTGTTTTAAAATGACTAGAAAATCTAAATAAGACAAAATTACTCCCAAACCTAAAAAACCTAAGCGACCGGTGACCCTTGGGAGAACGAACTTTATTGACAAAATTCTTATGAAAACTGAATCTCAGCCATCAGTAGGACCTTGAAAAGTTATTTCTAGACAACCTACTACTTTCCTTCAGGCCACAGAGTCACCATCTGTAGCCTTTGTTGAGGTACATATCCAAACAGAAGAGACTGAGCAATATTTCCAAGAAATTGAGAATTCTTGCCCAATTGTTTTTACAAGAAGGGAAATTGGCCTCTCATACCCTACTATTTATCAACATGCAATTTCCAAATCTGGGTATGTACACACTAGAGGCCTTATTTTGGAAATGTCTCCACTGGGAATACTATTATACATAAGCATATTCGATTTTCAAAGAAGAGTAGATTAGTGGAGAAAATAAAATAAATAAGGAAATAAAATAAACACATTGTTTATTATTATTTTATTTTTGTAAAAATAGTTGTTTCTTTGTTGCAACATGCTGTGAAATCAACATTGATGATAAATATTTTAATTTATTTGTGTATGTAGATGAATTATATTGCAAATAAACATTATAAAAGCACTTATATTCATTTTTATCATCAATATGGAAAAATTGCTTGAATATCATTTTTTTGGCTTGCGGGCTTGATGAAATTCCTGAAAACAATGTTGGGACAGTCATGTTTTGGGGGACCAAAAGTGAATATTTTTAAAACTTGTTTCTATCCTAAGTCGCCATTGATTTCTACTTTCTAACCCAATTTAAATCACTCAATTTGGATTTGAAACGAAAAAGTTAGAACCAAAACATTGACAGGGTGTCTAGTAGGCAGCTCAATAACAGAGTTGGGACAATCAGTTTTTGGAGGCCTAAATGACTATATTTTTAAAACTTGTTTCTATGGTATATTTTTATATGAATATATCTTACAAAAAAATTTGAATCACTCAATTTCGATATCATATGTGGAAGTTATGACCAAAATACTGATTGCCTATCATAAATCAGCACTCTTGAAACTCTGTTTTCTCGGCTGTTCCTTAACGTATTTGACCCATAAATTATTTTTGTCTTCAAAAACTGTTTCTATTGGAGATCAATAAATGAATATAATTTAATCTCCAATTTGAATCGCTTCAATCTGCCATCAAACGAATAATTTATGCTTGAAATATCAATTGTTGGTCTAAGCTGGAAAATCGAAAATAACTTTATTATGCAGGTTGTTCTCAGAAGATTTTACATACCATTACATGGAATTTTTAAAACATATTTCTATTGGAGATAAAAATTTGAATTATCTCTCATTTGGATTTGGAACCACTCGAATCGGACAAAAAACAAAGAAGTTATGATTTAAACACTGTTGGTTAGCATGATTGGCCACTGCTCTCCCGCAAGTAATAAATTAATTTTACTTTGTCCGTGGATTTGTTCTACAGAGTGTTGGGAAAAATACTAAGAGGGGGGGGGGGTGAATCAGTATTTAGAGCTTACTGAATTTTTTTTAAATTTTCTTTCTCTTAAACCCATACGCTACTTTATTGAAACCAACTCGTGTATACACGCGAATATCCTTAAGAAAAATCGCGTATGTCCAAAGATCTTATTATCCATTTAATTATTTACTTAGATCATTGCATCATTCATTCATCAGATGTTTATTAAGCAGTAATCATGTGCAATAATAACATAATAAACCATCACACATAAGCAACACACATGAACACCAGTATTTAAGGTGGAAACCCAATTCGGGAGAAAACCACCGCTGCCGTCATCTCTGTCTTCAATATTTATTATAAAGAAAACTTCTTACAACTTTGTAATGGAGCAGACTCATACCAGCACGTAGGCACCCACCTGCAGAAGGCTACAACCTTCTCTCGTTTACCAGCCTCTCCTGGAAGGGAGCTACTACCACCTGCTCTCGTTTACCAGCCTCTCCTGGAAGGGAGCTACAACCCCCTGCTCTCCTTTACTAGCTACCACTGGAAGGGAGAAACAACCCCCTCACTGAAGGATTTGACCCTCAGCACCACTGCAGACCACGTTTCATCAATTTTCATACTAGATCAAACAGCTTCAACACCACCCTTCACTTAAAATCAACAAACATACTTTGCCCAATACTTCAAACAGAACAGTGAGACCACTGAAACTAGAATATTAGAAATAATCCAGACTTCAAAATAGATATGCAGATACAAACTCAACCCTGAACATTCATTAATTCATATAGCATACGCTACTTTTCTTCACTGAAGCCGCGTATATACGCGCTTTCCTGCACACCAACCCGCGTATACGTGACTTGGGACGTAATTATCCATGTGCATACGTGACTTGGCCTTTACAAACTCGTGTATACATTGTGACATATTATATTTATCATTTCTCCAGCACTTACTGGAATTATTTTCTCTGTCACATCTGTAGATACATCATTCTTACATCTTTAACACATAGGTTTCTATCCAAAGACAACTTCATCAAGTAGGTTGCCATCAAGGACAACACATTGCATCATATTGCCAACAATCTCCCCCTTTGGACTTGATGGCAACCATGATGGTGTTTGATCACCAAAAAAAATAGATACATTGAATATAACCATTATTCAAACACCATGATCCTCTCCCCCTTTGACATCAAGGGCAAAG